>OZ026615.1:95293617-95906117 GCA_964020975.1 Hermodice carunculata | reverse complement strand
AAAATTTTCTAACGGTTTATCGGACAATATAATGAACCAAAGAGGGGTAAAACAAGGATGTGTGATCAGCCCTACTTTATTCAACATCTTTAGCAATGATTTACCAACCCAATTTAATGAATCGTGTGATCCAGTATCTTTAAACGAGAAAATATTCAATTGTCTTCTTTATGCTGATGATTTAATACTGATATCTGAAACCGAATCAGGACTACAAAATTGTCTAAATATTTCGAGTGATTATTGCAAAAATTGGAAAATGAATATCAACATTAAAAAGACTAAAGTAATGATTTTTAACAAAACGGGCAAAAATAAAAATAATAAAAATTTCTTTTTTGATAGTATTAAACTAGACATTGTCAAGACTTATCTTTATCTTGGAATCCAAATGTCTAACTGGTTCCTTTGATGGTGCAATAAAGTCATTATGTGATAAAGCAAATAAAGCTTTGGCAAGAATAAAGAGGGTATTTTTACTATGAGATACGAATATAAACTATACTTATCTATTCGAAGAAGTTATACAGCCAATTTTACTATATGCATCCGATATATGGGGCGCTTATACTGTAATTCCGTCGAAAATCCTTGTACAAGATAATATTTCTGGTTATTTTAAAATTGAGCTCGAAAAAATTCTATACAAAGTTTCTTAAATATTGTCTCGGGGAACATAGTAAAGCATGCAATATTGCAGTATTCGGAGAACTAGAAAAGACCCTTTTGTCACTCAGAATATTATCTTCTGTCTTTAAGAACTGGTTTAGAATCGTCAATATGGAGCAAAATTCATTATTATTTAACGCATACAAATGTAATGTTGACTTATCTCAAGCAAGTCAATCAACCTGGTTAAATTCTTTAAAAGATACATTTAATTTGCTCGGGCTGCAGGAACTTTGAGATAACCAAGATTATTTTTTTCACGAATTTCCTTCTAATCTTTTCCGTAATAAAACGGAAAAATTTCGAAATCAGTGGAAAAATGAAATGTTGAATCAAAATAACGAATCTAAATTGAGAACGTATACATCTTTTAAGACAGAACTTAAATTGAACATTATTTAGATGTTGTAAAAAATTTCCAAACAAGGAGTAATATACTAAATTACGCCTTAGTGCACATAATTTACATATCGAAACAGGAAGACATAAGCGTCCTACCAAAGTTCTTGTTAGCCAGAGAGTTTGTGACACTTGCCAAGAACTTGATAATGAATTTCATTTTGTTATGACATGCACTAAATTTCAAAATCCAAGAGAAAATCTGCTTAAGAGTATACGCGAAATATTTTGTAATTCGGATGCTTATGATGTTCAGAGTATGTTTAAATTTATTTTGGTACTGCATGACACAGAACTTTTATACCTATACTGAACCCCAATGAAAAGTATCCACATGCCAATTTTGAAGTATTTTATTGTTTATACTTGAAACATTTCATACCTAGACGTGCTTAGAACTTAACAAAGCATTCACTTTTCTGGCGTAAAAATAATGTCACGCTCTACCGACATTAACGTCACTTACAGGCAAAAAATGTCATTAACTGCCCTAATTGAAAGTCACACAAATTTTTCTGTTCAATATGGGATGTGGCCACCTCGAGCATCAACACATGCTATACATCTGCGGCGCATACTGCTGACCAGGGTTTGAATTCTGTGTTGGGGAACATTATTCCATTCTTCCTGCAGAGCTTGGATCAGCTGGTTTCGGGTAGTAGGCCTAGGTGTCCTCCATTGAATACCTTGGCCTAACTGATCCCACAAATGTTCAATAGGGCTCAGATCGGGTGAGAACGCTGGCCATTCCATGACATTGATGTTGTTCTCATTGAGAAAGTTCATTGTTAATCTTGCAGAGTGTGCACGTGCATTGTCCTGTTGAAAGATCGCCAGATCTTGATGCTGCTCCATAAATGGGACCATGTGCGGCTCCAGCACCTCATCAATGTACCGCCTAGCATTGAGGATCCCTTGAATGACCACTAGGGGTGTCCGGTAGCAGTTGCTGATGCCTGCCCACACCATGACAGAGGGTTCACCCCATCGATCTGCCTGACGGACACAGGCATCTGCATATCTCTCCCCAGTCCGGCGCCACACACGTTCTCTGCCATCTGCTCTGCTGACACAAAAACAGGACTCGTCAGTAAAAAGGACGGTATTCCACTGATGGCGAATCCACCTGGAGTGTGCTCTACACCACTGCAGTCGTCTTTCTCTTCTGGGTTGGGTCAGCAGGTTACCCCTGTAAGGTCTTCTGGCTGTTAGGCCACTGCTCCTCAGTCGCCTCTCCACAGTAGAACTACTGACAGGACGGTGATTCACCCCTTGAGTCTCACGGGCTGTTTGGGCTGCTGTACGGAAACGGTCTCGCAGGTGCATCAGCCGGATGTGACGGTCTTGGCCAGGTGTTGTCACTGTTTCTCGGCCAGGCCTAGGCCGATCATCTACGGATCCAGTTTCTTGTTGCCGTTCAATTAGTCGTTGGATGGTGCGCCGAGTACACCCCATTCTTTGTGCGATTTGAGTGATTGGGACTCCACCCTCTGCAAGCCCCAAAGCATGGTGTCTTTGACCTTGGCTCAGACGCGGCATGATCGCCTCAACACACCTGAGACCACTGGCTTTTTTCTTGGCTGAACATCCCTTTTTAAAGCCACTGAAAACATCAGGTCATTTTAGCCATCCAATAGGAGTGGTGGTCAGAAGCCATATTCGGTGCACAAAAGTCACATGCATTATGTAACAACCCAGCAAAAGTTAAAAAGTTGTCCTGAATGACCCTGATGTAGGCTCCAAACCATGCATATATGCACACACAGTACTTAGTAACTTACAAAATTAATTTGTTAATTTTTTTATGTGGATACTTTTCATTGGGGTTCAGTATATTTGAAAATTTCATGGACAAAGCCATTGCCCTAAGAGAGAAACCAATGTAATCATGTAACACCGTGTCAATTTGATGACTGCATTCTATTTTCATTTCAGGTGATTAGTGATTTATGTAAATCTTTTGTATCTTTTGTACTGTATTGTGCTGTACGTGTCTGTACTGTTTTTTTACATTTTTCCTTTGAGTGTGTGCATATTTTAATGTGATTTTCTTTTTTTATTTCACACTCTACATGTGTACATGTTGTATATTTGACATATTGCTGTATTTTATGTAACAGCGCAGTCAATAAAAATGCATTCATTCATTCATTCATTCATTCAATTGTCATATTGCCAATAATTTCCAAGACACTGTGATACACCCAAGCCGAGATCGTATCCTTGATGATGCAAGCTTATGTCAAGTGTGACCTCGCCGAGTGAAGCGTGTTTTTGTTCTATTATTAAAATCCAAATAAAATAATAAGTTAACAAGCAGCCATCTTTAAATCTGCTTTTGTTATCCTGCGCTCACAGAGAAGCACATTGAGAGTTGAGGGTGGCATCCAATGACATTTTTGTGAACTTTCTATTTCAATTCTGACTTTAGAGAGAGAGAGAGAGAGAGAGAGAGAGAGAGAGAGAGAGAGAGATAGAGAGAGAGAGAGATAGAGATAGAGAGATAGAGAGGGAGAGATAGAGAGGGAGAGAGTTTCGTGCAAAAACAGTACTGGAGCTTTGTCGTAACAGATTGTTCATTGCAGAACAAGACACAAGTTTCATCACATTTACGATTTACAATTCTGGAATCTACACTAATTAACAGTTTTTCAATATGCCCTAGAGTCGAAAGAATTGCAACCTGCTGCATAAGCGGAGAGGCAAAACGTGCAAATATTCACCATTAGACTGTAGGAATGTATTTAATTCCCTAATTCCCTGCAGAAAGTTCAATTCACTGCAGTATAATTACAATGCGGAGAGTTATAAAGTTACTGCAGACGATTTAAAATGTTCTGCAATGTATTTAAAACTGCATTTAATTAAAACTACAGTCAAATGAATATTTGCACATTTGGCTTACCATACCGTAAAACAAATCAACTCCAATGAATTCACCGATGGAGTCCCAACACATTAGGACGGGATAAAAGATCTGTTATGTTGATGAAACTATTTTACTGGGATAGAAGATATCAAAACACATGGAGATGAGGAGATTAATACGACTTTGTCGTGTGAAGGAAAAACTATATAAAAGCATAGGAGGAGGAACCAAAGGTCTACCCTCCTTGGTAACAGCAAGTACTGAAATGGTTCTCATTTGTAAGTCAGCAGCTGCAAATAGGTGCGTAATTGGATGTTTGCAATTGCAGATTCAGCAGATTGCAACCCTGTGAAAGTATCGTAATGAAAGCGAGGTGTCTCACTTAAAATTTCACAGCTTACAACGTACGAAATTTGTCTAGTACTTCCGTTTTGCCGTGGCGTAGAATTTTGCAACACACATATAAAACCGCGTCTGGTGAAGATTAAGGAAGTTGAAAAACTTCGTGTGAAATATTTTGTGCTCGTATGTGAGTGCCATAAATTACTGAAAAAATAGGTTCTTCACAGTCTGGAAAATGCATGTTTTTGATGATCACTATAGGTTCAAACATTGCTCACGGAACTAAACATGTCAAAGTATTCACACAATTTCGTACATGTTAACTTTTTATCAAATATGCATAAAAGGACAAGTAGCCTTCACTCACAATTGATTTTTGAACATTTTCGAAACAGTGTGTTGCCTATCTGTATATAAATGTTTTGAAAGAACGTATTGTCTTATATGTACAAGGGCCCCTAATATAGCTTGGTTAGCCTGTCAGCAATGTTTTTCAATAAAATATGTTTACTCCCCCCCCAAAAAAAGACAATCGTGTAACGAAATTTCGACCACCCACCAGGCCTCTGCCCTTCATGCTTGAGTACGGTTCCCTGGCGACCTTCAAAGATTATGCCTCGAGTTCAGTTATTTTGAGACCTTTAAGGGTTATGCATATTGTCTACTGAAATGAAAGTTTCGTCCTCAAGAGGAGAGTTAAATGTCTCCCGGCTGAAACTCGGGTCAGTAGTAAAATTTAAATGTGTACATAGCCAGCTTACTTCTTTTCTATTTCTGCTGCCTTTGCTGCAAGGGCGGCCTTGATAGCTTTGACGTCTATGCATCTGCGTTGTTTGCTCTGTACCTTCATGGCCGCGCTCACCAGAAGTCTGAGTGCGTCTTCCACAGTTTTCCTATAATATACCGCGCTTCTAAAGGCCCGCGACAGCTTATAGGTAACCATACGATGATGAGAAATCGCAGTCCGTAATTCTGCAACAGTCCCGTAAATCAGTAAGTCTCTGCACATTTATATAAAACCTTACCACCCCACTGACGCCCCCCTCCCCGCCCTTTTTCCAAAAACAAACAAACAAACAAACAAACAAACAAACAAACAAACGAAATAAAAAAACAAAAAAAAAACAAAACAAAACAAAAAAAAACAAAAACAAACAAAAACAAAAAAAAACAAAAAAAAAAAAATCGCTGCTCGTTTGTACAATTTATGGTTGTAACACCCCCACCCCACCCCACCCCCATTAGAAATACGTGTGGAAAAAGACTCGCCTACAAACTCCTTGTAGCCATTGCCAATGGAGACCACTGTCGAGACGTGTCTCTTGACGCCGTTGACGATCAAGTACTTGTAGTAGTCCTTTAGCTTCAACTCCATCGCGTTGAGCGCACTGTACATTAAGTCGCAGAATTTTTCGCCATAGATGATTCTTAACGGCAGCATTTTCAGCAAATCTGTAAAAATGTAAAATCACAGTAACTTTGGGCGTGTCATCCCTCTGGTAGCTGTAAATATTTGCAAAGCAAGTCACCAAAACCAACGCGATGGACACTGTCCTCAGCGCCCAGAAATGGTTTAAAAGATTTCCTGTTTTGAGTGCATTTTTCTCATGTTGCAGACACGTTGCTGCCTACCTTTCACATGTTCTTTAAATGTTAAAAAGCGGTTCTTAAAGAATATCTTACCCGTAATTCAGGCCAGGTTTTTGCTCGGAATTCCAGCCCTCAATGGGAACAGTACCAACCAAAAAAGAAAATTTGCTTCACAGCAAATCTGTCTGGGTGCCTGATGAGAACAGTTTGAAATGCTGCACTTTACCAGTATTCAACATAATCTAAATTTTGTGTATTATCCTAATTTACATACATTGAAATGCTACAACTTTGTTTCTTGGTTCATTGGATGTGGCCATGTCACAAACTTATATAAACTGAAGTTTGAATGACACCACCATCTAATAGTTTTGAAGCTATTCAAGATCTAAATTTTGCATATTCACCTGATTTGCACGAATTAGAATCACTTTGGTTCATGGTTCTTTGGATGCAGCTTTGCCACAAACCTATAAATTGAAGTTGGAATGGCATCTCTATGTGCAATAGTTTTGGAGGCTTTAAACTTTTAAAATTTTCAATGCTCATAATAAGCATAATTTAAAATTCTACAATTTTACTGTCCATTATATTGGCAGGTGTCAGCAGCCTGTACATTAAAATTTTGTGTCTGCCTGCAATAGTTCTGAAGATATGGAGCTTTTAAAATTTTAATTGCCCCTAATTTACATAATCATAAGCATGACTATTTCAAACGATATGCACAATTTTACTAGTAGGTCAGTCACCATGGTAAGTTTGGTGGTTTTCGGAATAGTGTCAAAACAAATTCCCTTACAAATTTGGTCGTAAAGAAAGGAAGAAAGAAAAGAAAAAAATAGAAAAACTAAATGTCTGGGTTCCAACCCATACAAATATGCGATACGAGCAGCGCCGATATGAGAAAGGTCTTTTGTGCCTCCAAAGTAAACGAAAATCATGTTTAACCTTCCCTTGCTCAGAATACGACCCAGTCCATAGTGTTCCTTGGCGCATTGCGCCCAACAGGCGCCAGGGAAAGCTGTTGACCCGAGCCGCGCCAAGTGATAGAAAACCTTTGTGTCGAGGATATTTTAAAAGGAAAGTCAGGTAAAACACTAAAACAGCGATTTTTGGTGATGTGAGTGGGGGAAAGTATGGACAAGAAAGAAAGCCAAAAAGTCGTTTGTTCTGGATAGTTTTGTATCACCACTCTTGGAAATCCATATTCCCCAATATACTCTGGAGATCCAATACATCTGGGGATCCAGACCTTGTTTTAGCAACTGAAAAGTTGAACAGTACCCATCAGATATACGGACACATACAAATCACTCCGTGGAGATCTGAATGATTTCCACGTCCAGGTTCTGTGTCAAGTATGTAATGATCGAGGATACCCCGATCGCCTTTATCTTTGTAATGGACATTGCAAATATCCCAATCAAAAGCAAAAGTACACACACACACACACACACACACACACACACACACACACACACATATATATATATATATATACCCCAGCGACAAAGTACCATATAACTACTTGGAAGTATTAATCCTACATGCGTCCGCTGCATGCTCACGCACAACTCTGCACGAGAACCTTTGGATAAAGAATAAAGTATTCCCTGAAGAACACTTCGGTTTGTGAACCACGGGAACTCTGGCAGCCCCAAGGTTTGTTTGTTTGTTTTTGTTTTTTTTTTGTAGTTTTTTTTTTGTTTTTTCAAGAGCCACAACACAGGGTTCTTAGATGTACCTTAAAGATTCAATATTTTTGTGACAAAGTGAAGAAGCAAGGTACTCTGGACAACAGTTTGTTCTGAATGAGGGTATACTCTTCGGAAAAAAGCCAAAGTGCTAAGTCTGCCACGTGGTGCCAACCTGAAAGCTGGGACTGTTCCTTGTATTGCCCGTAAAAGTATTTTCACTGCCCCTGATGTACCAATTGATCAAATATTATCAGTTGTTCAGCATCTGCTTTATCCGCTTCATATCATGAACAGACAATGACAGACTTTCTCCCAAAATAAAATCCACAAGTTTATTTCTCTATCACGGTACATGTATTTGTCTGTGATATAAGCTTATTTTATTTCACTTTTCCCCGCGACATCTCTGTATAGGAGCAATTAAAAATCCTCACAGCGTTTGGGGGAGGGGGGGCAGGAGCAAGCTTTACGCAAAAAATTTCCAGTTTCTGAGCATTTGGGTGGTCCTTATGAAAGTGAAACCTACCCGGGCTCAAGGGGCGGGATGAAGTCACAGGCGCTCGCAATATTCAGCCAGTTCAGCATTCCTACTAATAAGAGGTGGGAGGTGTGTAACACCCCCCCCCCAAGTTGTCCATAGGGATACTGTAACAAAAGGACTGTGACAGTCCTGTGCTGAGCTGACTATTTGCACAGACTGAAGTGGTCCTGTGAACTATGATATCAAGGTCGCCTCGGTTTCAGACCATGATCACTGTTGCTTATATGCACATATCGCCTTGTTGATCGCGAAAAAATACAGCAAAATCGCAGCACCACCTGTTGAACAAATTAAGCTCTGGAGTCCCACAAGTGTCTCTGTACAATTTGAAGCAACTGGCTGGGCTGTTTCCAAGAAGATTTTTTTAACATTTTGCCAAAAAAACAAACAAACAAACAAAAACAAACAAAAAAAACAAAAACAAACAAACAAAAACAAAAACAAAAACAAACTTAATAAAATTCTAAATTGTCTGGACCGTGATTATTTGAACAAACCTGGCAAGAGACTTACCCAAGGTACATCCTCACCAGTTTCAAGTGAATCTGCTTGACAGTTTTGGAGAAGAATTCAAAAATGTGAATTTCCATTGCAATCCCCATTAACTTACATAAATGCATGCACCAACCATCCAGCACCCGAATTGATAAATTCTTTAAAAATAAGGCATCAAGAACAAAATTAGAAACTAGGGAGTTCCTGTGTGATATCAAAGCAATTTGGTGAGCAGTTTCGTAGAAGATTTGCCCCCCCCCCCCCAAAAAAAAAATAACAACACAGAAAAAATTCAAAATCACTTGAGTGTTACCATTTGAACAAACTTGATAAAGACCCACACAAGGTACATTGCCACCAAGTTTTAAGTCAATCTGGATGACCGTTTCAGAGAAATAGTCTAAAATGTGAATTAGCATTAGAATGCACATTGGTTTGCATAGTAATCAATAAGAAAGGTACATTTACGATAAGTACCAAAACTGAAAAAAAAAATCTTAAAAATCAGGAATCCACAGCACTGCCACCTGGTGAACAACTTTGACCCTTTTACAAGGAAAAATCCACCAAACTTGGTAGACACTCGCTCAAAGCACATTGCCACCAAGTTTGAAGTCAATCTGGATGACGGTTAGAGAGATCGAAGTTGATAATGTGAATTAGCATTAGAATGTCCATTGATTGACATACATAGTAATCAATAGGAAAGGTACATTTACTGGTAAGTCCAATAAGTACCCGAATTGAAAAAAAAAAATTAAAATCAGGAATACACAGCAGTGCCACCTAGTAAACAACTTAGACCCTTTCAAAAGGAACATATCCACCAAGTTTCAGCTTAATGCGAGTGACGGTACTGAAGAAGTCGAAAATGGCGAAAACACACAAAACATTTTAATTGCAGCGCCACCTGGTGAACAAATTAAGAACAAGGGTCCCTAGGAGTGTTCCTGTGTGATATCAAAGCAATTGTATGAGCGGTTTCCGAGAAGATTTTTAACATTTGCCCCAAAGTTCATTAAAATATCCCAAAATCACTGGAGCATGACCATTTGAACAATCTTTGTAGAGACCCATCCAAGGTGTATTGCCTCCAAGTTGAAGTGAATCTACCTGTGGTTTTTGAGAAGAAGTCAAAAGTGTGAATTGTGGATGCCGACGGACGGACGGATGGACGACTGATGCCTAGCCATCACTTGCGCTCCGGTGACTCACAAGTCGGCTAAGCTAAAAACTGCGTCTATTTTTAGAAACTGTACCTAGTACAAATAAAATGCACCTTTTACAAGAAGTTTACACGGAAACTAAATTCAGTCCTCTTATGACATGGTACAATATTGTGAGCACTAATACGTACGCATTTGAAAGGCCAGCAAGTCTTCCTCTGGGCATTTTGTAAGCAGATGTTCCTTGAGCTCGGGTACGAAGTGTGATAATAGGAGAAGAAACTGTTCGTCAGTCAGCTGTATCAGCTCCAGATCCTTCAAGCCTGGTAATTTGACCAGAATCTTCTGCACGATCTCTTCAACTGCAGCAAACAAAACGCATCAGAGATTACCATCCCACCGCCCTGCTTTTAAACACCTACAAAGTACGTATTTGTTCATCTCTCATACCAAGACGTCGTTGCCTGCTTTAATTGCAGATCATGCCATTTTTATATCTAGCTGGTGTGCTGTGTCTGGTCCTAGTCTCAGCAGTCCACGGCCTTAGGCGTGTTCCCAAGGGGTGTGCTAAGTAGGCAGCAAGTCCAGCTGTGCATGGAACCCTTACCCCCAAAGAAACTACGGCTTTTAGATTATCGTGAAATTACCAAGATAACGGTTTGGTTCGGTAGTCTGGTTAAACAACACGTACAAGGAAGAAGCAGTTAATATCTCAACATGTACAATTAACCTGTTCAATAACTGGGTGTTCTAACCAAGCATGCTGTACCTTTGTATACAGTCAGCGAATACCGACTAAAATTCTTGTAATTTTTCCAATGCACCATTTATAACAGTAACTATTCTTTATGCATCTATCGACAACGTAGTGCAGACATGTGCAAATGCATCAACTTTTAAGTACATTGTACTTTGAGCACAGATCAACACTAATATACGAACCTTTAGAATATGAGGTTGGCTTTGGTATGATAACACCAGTGGGCCTGGGTGGCCGGGGTTTCAGGGACACAGTTAGTTTGGGGGGCTGCACTGTCGCTGGCTGTGGAGTTGTAGCATTCTGGCAAAACACTGGCAAAGCTGGAAAATTAAGAGAGCGCATGATTAACTCGCTAATTTTTGCACACTTTGCACATATATACATGCTATGCCTAAATGTAAAATCGTCAACGAAATTACGTTTATTTTCATACGAAAGGACAAGCCGGTGGGAAATACACAAGAGATCATTGAAGACTTTCAGTCGGTCAGCATAAAGACTCTACCGCATTGCTTTGATGCCAAACCATAAACAATGAGTAATACACGTACAGTTTGCTTTATAGACGTACACCAACTTACCAGGCACAGTCACGTATAAACATACCAGACAAGAGACCAAAAAATTACAACATTTGTTGAACTATGTGTATATACATCATGCAGCCAGAAGAGTAGAACAGTTTTCAAGTACCAATTTACATATTTGACTGGTGGGCATCTCAGGCTTTGTTTGTTTGTTTGTTTTCTTGTTTTTTTTTGGGGGGGGGGGGTCGGGGGGGGGGGGTGGGGGTGGGCATAAAAGTTCTCTTTCCAGTATTTGTAGTCTTTAAATTTTCCAGTATTTGTAGTCTTTAAATTTTCCATCTACCCTTAACAATTTAGCATGATGCCTTCACGTTACCTAACGCGACCACTTGGTCGGCAAAGTACGACTAGATTGGGCGTTTCAAACGACAGTGACAGCCATATTTTAACTGGTGAGCACCTTCCCAAATAAGCATGACAGGATATGCAGAAAAGTGTGTAAATACCACATTTGTTCCGATGAGTCTTCCGCAGATTAGGGGAAGGTTGCAGCGATTGTATTAGTGCGTCGACTCAAATAGTTGCTGTGGAGCCCATTTCAGGTCACGGTTTTTATGGAAAGTGAACTTTAGGTGATGCTCTGACCCGCACACTTTAAATTTGTAGCCATGCAGTGGCTGGTGTTCGTTTTGTGTTGTATTAATTATAATTCTTTTGAAGTCTAGCTTCCATGCAGGACTGGCCGCTTTCCATGCCACACTACATTTTCTTCAGAGTAATAACAAGGACGGATGGGTCTTCTTGAGATGAGATAGCATGCTCACGTGTTCATCTGTTACTTTTGTTTTAGCACCACGCGCAAAAATATTTTCATGTCTTTGCCATACCTGGCAAAACACAAAATTTGACACACTGGGCAGTGCAAGTGTGACGACTTTTTGGCAACCTGAAACTAGTGCATTGAGCGACATGGGCGTCTCTAAAATAAAATATATACAAGACTCGCTTCGGACATGGCAATGATCATGACATTGCATTGGGGCAAGAAGCCCAGAGAGAAGGAGGGACAACTGTAGGTTTGTGCTGGGACCATCCATTTTGCGCTTTGCATTGTTTATAAACAAACCAATTTTGCTATTTGTAGGCTACATGACAGTATTTTCATATTCAACGCGTCCACAAAGACGTCATTCGTACACACATGCAGCATGATACCATAATGTTTACAAACACTGTCTCTGTACATATTGATCATCACACAGGAATGGCTTTGAGGGAAGGAATGTCTACAAAGTAAAGTATAGGGGTGTGGGAGAAAATCGCGAAAAGTTCAGTTTTCGCTCAAAAGGACCTGCAACTACTACTAAATAATCTAATTTTGTATTAACATAACCTTCCAACCTTCCTTCTCTCATGTGAATCCAATGGGTCCGTTTGAAAAGGTTAGTAAAGTAGCTATACGCATCTTACCCCAAAAAGCGACAAAGTTTTACCATAGGGATACAGAAATTCTACTTCAAAACGTCACCAGTGGGATTTTAAAATGCGTACACGCCTATAGATCAGACATAAAGAGACATCTAACCATTGAACATTGCAAAACTGATGTGCCATCATGCCTGACCGCAAAATTGCTCATATTTTCAATTGAATGGAGCAACCCAAAGGAAACTGATGGTAGGCCAACAATAATATGGTGGCTGAAAAGAAGTTTCCGTCCTCTCTGGTCTCCTTGATTGCAGCCAGAAAAAGCAGAGAGCCGCTGTCATGGTTCTGAAAGCAAATCAACAATGATTTATCATTAAAACAACTGGCGTGTGTGGCTGCAATAAACGAATGACTATCGGCTGGCCCTCAGATACAAAGGACGAGTTCGCTTATCGCTGGCCCTCTCTCAGTCCAGTGTGAATTTGATTTTATTTTATTTGGTAATAGTCGTGAATTTAAATGTACAAACAAATTTCGACATGATATTTCATTTGTCATTTTTATAATAATATTTATTTCTAATTTATATTGGGTTGACGCGTTCAGTCGCACGTTTGAAGTTCATTACACTCTAAAAATTGTGCTTAGGAATTAAACACATATAAAACATGTCAAATACATAAATATTTTAGCGTTTTTGTATGGAAAAGCTGAACACGACTAGCCTGATGTAAAATATATCGTCTAAATGGCATCTTATTTGTGAGCATATCTTATCATTTTGCCATCATAAGCGTAGACATGTTCAGGATGTGACGAGGTAAAATCCCACTTGACCCCGTTTTGTTACACGTTTAGCTTCCATACATGTTAAACAGTCGGTCAGAATATAACTTGCCTTTTGTTTCCTTTACATTATTCATGACGTGTATATAATTTCATAGAGCCTTTGAGGCCCATAATATTCTTAAAGTGTTTGCCTGCCATTTTGCCGTGAACATACGGATTTTTTCTTCTAAAAAAAATAAACAAAACAAAACAATTCATCTCATCATGTTCAGGCTTAGCGTTACGCGGGTGTTGAATCCCTTCTTATTAACCATTAAGATCCAACTTCATTTTTTTCCGTACGTTAAACTTGCATACATGTTGAAGAAACTGATGAGAGCAACAGCGAAATGGACGTCTTTCCACTGCCCCGTGCAAAACAGTGGGGGGGGGGGGGGGGGAGGAGGCACATACTCAACATCAGGGTAAGCATGTGCCTCGGACGTTTATATACAATACCCTATCTTAATCCTACATCAGATGTAAAAAAGGTACCCTTTCTTAATCCTGTAATGTGTTGAAAGGAGTGCTGCATTGGTACATCCTGGTGCATTTTTGAGACCAGCATTCCAATTTTAAACAAGTTTTTGTTTGAAAAATGAATTAGACATTCAGTTCACTCAAATAATTGTTACCCCTATCCTTATCCAGCCTTGTACATTGGGGGGGGGGGGGGGTTCTAATCCTGGGAGTATCGAAAAGAGGGACTTTCCCGCGGCACATACCCAGTACAATCCTACATGGGAGTCCACCAGTTTAGTGAACCCTGCTTGCCAGTCTACATCCGAGAGTCTTGCGTCTACGGGGAAGTCCGTCTACAGTGAACTGTCCCGTCCCTTAGGCTAATAGCCCATAGTCGCCTGGTAATGACATAACTAGAATTGGTGACCCTGTACCCTTGTAATAGATGTATATAATATAAAAGTCCACATAATTGACACCGTTGTGACGTCACATGCCTAAAGTTAAGTATGGAGTGGTGTGTGTATTTGGATTTTTCTTATTAGACGATTCTTTGGAAAATAAATTGCTGACAAGGACCAATACGTTGCCAGCAAATATAGCTCTAATACAGAGCACATTGGAAAGAAACAAAATAATCAAATGGGGGGGGGGGGTATAGTGAAAATATGGCGGCATCATATCAAATGGATGATTTTAAATTCATATTTTCGCACGTCAAAATACGGCAATATTGCTGGTGGTTCCACGACTTTCTTACAACAGAAACCAGGCTGTGTGATTGAACAGACAGTTGTCCACGGGGTGTTATATCACTGGAATCAATGAAACACATCTTGGAAGGTCACCAGTCTTGGGTCACGTTGGGGGGGGGGGGGCAGTGTAAACGCTGCAACACACCAGTTTTTCACCAGAGTATAATAATAAGACGAAACTCAAAAGACAGACCTTCAGAACAACACTCAACAGAATTATCATGGTCTGGTGATAATTTCAGATTTATCGTGGTCTAATCATTAATTATATAGCTTCTAAAGCTAAACGACTAATTGGTGTGATGAAAATGCTGCAATACAAACTTAGCAGGCGATCTTTGGAAATAGTTTACTTCATGTATATCAGACCTATATTAGAATATGGAGATGTGGTCTGGAGAAGATGCACGGAGTCAGACGCCGAACTATTGGAGAATATTCAACTATTGCAACGTGTGGCTCCCGCTGCAGCCTGTGCTGTAACGGGAGCCACACGTTGCACTAGCCACTCCAAAATTCACAGTGAAACTGGATGGGAAACCCTTTCGAAGCGTAGGGAAAACCACAGATTAAAATTATTCTACAAAATGATCCATGGCCAGGCACCTTCATACCTACGTAATTTAATTCCTGCAAATGTTTCATCCAGGAATCGATACATTAGATCCAAAAGTAACTTAACTGAACCCAAATGCAGCCTCAATTTGTGTAAAAATTCCTTTATACCCTCCACTATTCAACAATGGAACATGCTTCCGTGTGCTGTTCGCAATTCAGAAGACGTAGAATTATTTCAACGTAAACTTGGCAGTGACATCCAAAAAAACAACGAATTATTTTATATAGGAAAGAGGATATTAAACATTTTACATGCTCGAATCAGGATGGGTTGCATCCAGTTGAACCACGACATGAACAAAATTTGTTTAATTAGTTCCCCTGCATGTACATGTGGTGCTCCTTCCCAAACTTCTTTCCACTTTTTCTTGGAATGTCCGAATATCACCGTACATAAGAATTCTCTACAGTCAGTAGTAATACCCCTGGCTCCTTTCACTATAAATACCTTACTATATTGAAGCAAAAGTTGTTCAAAAGCAAATAACAAAATAGGAGACATTCATTTTTTAACTGTGATCCTGTCCACTTCCTGTGTTGCCAGGGCAACAGACTGATGCTTCCACCATGATCAGGACAGATTTGTATCATATACTACATAAACATTCACAAATAGCACTTTTTCAAAAATAGCACTTTTTCAACCAAAAGAGAGCCCATTTCTTATCAATTTATGTATCCTTTATGTTTCAAATATATGATAATACATTTTCTTAAGATGATTCTGTGTTTGTGTTTTTTATTTTATTGAGAAAGTACTTTTAACCATGCTAAATACATGGATCTGCCCTGATGCAGGTGGCTCCCTCTTTTGCTCAATACGTGTTAGAGTAGGACCGCATTTAAATGTGAATGCATCGTATTATCTTTGAATCGGCACAAAATTTTATCCTTCTGTCAGGCAAATTTAAACCTCCGTAAATTAAATTAAATTCATAAAAGACATCATTATCTTTGATTGCATGTGTATCTGTGTATACACACACACACACACACACACACACACACACACGCACTCACGCACAAACATCCAACATTTGGGACATGTTTAACAAATGGTGTACATTTGTTAAACATGTATAATAAAATAATATAACTACACGAGTGGGAGTGCCTGGTCGTAAATTCTACATGGTACTCGCGTACCGGTGGAGCGAAAGGATACACTAAATGCAGCCCGCCGCTGGCGGGCCATCGAGTGTATCCTTCCGCTCCACAGATACGCGATTGTAATGCAAATTTACGATTATGGCTATTACAACTGTCTCGTGGCTTCGCCACTCGACAGTTATAAGCCATAATCGTCTCCTTTCATGTTATAACTCGCACATAAATCAACACCCTAGGAGCGCGCTCATGCCAAAGTGGGCGAGTGTGGGCAGTGCAAAAGAATGACGTGCACGTGACCGTTCTACATGGGGGGTGGGGGGGTCGGCAAAAAATTCTACACGGTGCAGAACAGCCAGTCCATGGTTAGGCCTACTCTGGACTACACATACATAGGATAAATAAACATCCATATTTGACACATGTATAACGCCTAAACATCCAACATTTGGGGGCATGTTTACCAAATGTACACAAAATTTTACACGTGTATAATATATAAGCATCAATATTTGACACATGTGTAGCTTATAAACACAAATATTAGGCACATGTTTAACACCTAAACACCAGTATTTGACACAAGTTTATAACAGTTACGTTTCCAAAATGGAGTTACAATTTATGTGTCTAGTTTTGTGTTTAGAATCACTTGCTGCTTAATTCCTAAACCCTATATACCTAAACACCAGACATGTTTTGCTATATCACCTAAAATCAGGACTACAAGTTTTGTGTTTAGCTTCTAAACACTATTTTGAGAGTAATAAACATAATACACTTTGGAGAGAAAAATCAGCAGCCCCACTTGTTTTAACTTGGGTATATTTTTGAGGGGGCGAGTGCAACTTGGCACACCTACAATGAATACTCTAAAAATCGGGTCTGTCGCCAGTGATCTTCGACGCCGAGACGTGCTGACGGTCATTGATGTCTCGCGTGCTTGCAGCAGGCCACTTAAACTCCATGTGCACCTCAATATTGCATGCACTTCATTACTTTCTTTTTTGTCTTATCCCGCCGTTATCTCAATTTTCTTACTCTGTACTGGGCCGTAATCTAACTTTCATGGCCATATTACGCAACTCCATAATTACGCATCACATTTGCTACATAGGTTCATATTCCTAGCACACTTTTTTAAAACCAAACGGACCGCTCACTTTTTTTCTCCAGAAAATAGTACAAAATGCATTTTGAGGAAAAACTAGTATTTAACCCTCAGCCAAGGTGACAGCAAACAAAACTGGACAGTGTGTTCCTGTTACTTATATACAATAATGTAACATGCATAGCATGCTTAAGATATTTTCACAAGGCGTATGAAGTATTTTATTATCATGCACATGTTCTAATGACAGTTTTCTCCCTTTGCCGGATTTATGTAGGTACTATTCTACCTGTAAAATTGTATAGAATTCTATGGAACATGTTACTAGTGACGTTGGTGTCACTAGTAACGAGTCGCTGTCGTAGGGTCTGTTCAGGTTTGTACATGAAATGGCCACTTTTCAGTTTGGAAAGGTTTTGTGCAAATTCATACTTGATTACAATTACGTTAAATCGCTGTTATGGATATAGTACCCAAATTATACTTTTGGTAGGGGTGTTTGTTATAGTCGCCCCAAAAGAAATATCTGTCAGCTGGTATATTGTTATATGATGCATATAATAATTGGCGATATCATTGATTACTTATTTTGTGTTGCCGCGATACTTTTGCTCTTGTCGGGCGATATACAGTCAAACTCAGGCCCAGCAGATTCATATGCAGATTTCAAAATTTGCCATGCAAATATTCGTAGTTTATCAACAGATAAACTGCGTTATATTAAAACCTCTTTGGCCGATTCATTTCATATCATTCCATTGACGGAAACATTTTTATCCAATACTTCCGACAGTGAATTATGTATCCCATGCTTTCACCCAATTCTCAGGCTTAATAGAACTACTGCTGCCAGCGGAGGTGTGGCCTTATATGCATCACGGTCTTTAGTCATCAAACGCCTAGTGATCTCGAAGATGCTCAGTTGGAAATACTTTGGGTTCAGGTACGGTTACACAATAAGTTTCTTGGAGCAGTTTTCTACCCCCCCCCCCCCCCCCAGCGCATTAGAATCTTTTGGGGGATGATCTGCAGACATTAATTGATAAAGCAAAGAACTGATGTGGACAAAACTATTCTATTGGGAGATCTTAATGCTGATCCCATAACCAATCATGGTAGAAAGTTGATAATTTTTTTTGTAATGTTAACTTTTTAACAATACATATTGATCAACCTACTAGGCTTACTGAAAGAACATGTTTAGACCAAATCATCTCTAACATTTCAAATTTTGTCCGATGTACGGGATGTTTTTACTCCGTCAGCAAACTGATCAGTGCCCTGTGAATGCAAACTTTTTCGACGAAAAAAAAACTAACAGTAGATAAATTTGGGATTATAGTAAAGTTAATTATGATATATTCAAAGAATAACTTTCATCTAGTAACTAGGAAAACTGCTATAAGCTTGGTAATATCGATGTGTGTACAGCATGGATTGATCCCTTCCTGATTGCTGCAAGGCAGGCAATACCGAACAAAGACCTAACCGTACGACCGGACGTTGCGCCCTGGTACACTAATGAACTTCTCTGTGAAAAACGCAAACTCGAGCATTCATATAAAAGAGCGAAAAAGAAAGCACAACTTTGGCCATATTTTAGACAACTTCGGAATAAATATATTGATTAATTTGAGGCAAGTTGAACAGAACAATTACGGCAAACTCGAGGACTATTAATAGCAATACACAACAAAGTTGGTGGCATACTGACAAATTTTTCCTTAATAAAAATCAAACCTCTGATATACTTGCTCTTTTGCATGATAATAGAACCTTTACAGACAACGAAGCTAAGGTGCAAATCCTAAACGACTTCTTTCTTTCCCAGTGTACTGTTGCCCACTAGGCAACGTTGATAATGATTTAACTCCGTTAGAAAATATTTCCATTACTGAAAGCGAGGTTGGGTGTATTTTAGAAAGTCTTTGCACTTCCAAGGGATGGTATCAGCCCATGCATACAAAAGGAGGGCGTGCCCAGTATTGCCAAATCTCTTGCACAGTTATTCAACTTCTCGTTATCGTGCAAAAATTCCATCGGAGTGGGAAAAGGCTAATGTGTCAATTTCTAAGCATGGATATGCCAGCTCCTGCAATAATTACAGACCTATTTCTCTGTTGAGCTGCGTAAGCTAAGTTTTTGAAAAAGTAGTGTTCAAACATTTATTTAATCATTTCGGGATAATTTCGTCTTATCGGAGTATCAGTCAAGATTCATACCCGGTGACAGTACTGTGAACCAACTTACATATTTGTATCAATTTTTGAGAGGCCTTCGATCAACACAAATATATATATATATATATATATATATATATATATATATATATATATATATATATATATATATATATATATATATATATATATATATATTAGAGTGGTATTTTGTGATATTACAAAGGTGTTTGACCGTGTCTATCATCCTGGGCTACTACATCAATTGGAAAGGGCTGGTGTCAGAAGCTCCCTTCTATCATGGTTTAAGAATTACCTTCAGGATCACAAACAACGGGTTGTTGTACAGGGAAGTGAATCATCTTGGGGTGAAGTTAAAGCAGGAGTACATGGTTACAGTCCACAATATTTGAACATTGTGCCAGAGCCGGTTAGTCAACGACTTTGGTCACGTTACACTTTTCCGGAAATTCCTGCAAAAAACTAGGAATTCACTCTTTCCGTTTTCCTTCTCTTGGGCAATGGAATGAATAACCTAGTGATAATCGGAGAGCTGAAAGCCTTGACAAGTTCAAATCTAACCTTAAACGGAATTCTAAAACAGGCAAATAAAGTAATCATTTTTTTATATACTGCAGATAGACTCTTCCACTGTTCCGAGTGCTCCTGTGGCAGCGCAAATGAAGTGGTTTTTTTTTTTTTTTTTTTTTTTTGTGAATCTAACTGGTATAGTGTACCGACGGATATTTTACAAAGGAAGGTCCTACCTATTGCATCTTTTACCGTTTAAACACTTTTATATGGCCCCAAACAGTGCAATGGCAAAGAAAACAAAATTATATTTTTGGCTGTACGTCAGTATATAAAATCTACAAGAAGGCTGGGGGCAGTAACTTAATGATTTACAATTACACCATATATGACTTGATTCTGACGGTTTCATTCTCATGAAATTTTATGGTTCAACATTATAACAATTCAATAACTTCATATCATTTACTTTAAGTCAGTACGCCATCTACTGTCCCTACGTGGCGTACTGTGTTGGTTACATCCTTAATGTTTTGTCTTGGCATTTTGCCGTCTATATGTGGTGTAATGTGATATTAACTACTACTTGCCTTGGTCTTTGCGATTACTTGGTGTGTAATGACTTTTGATTTTGTACTTTTATGTGTACAAGAGGTATTAATATAGAGCTTCACTCCGTTTCCCAATTGTTTTTTGTTTTTTATTTTTTGTTGATAAGATGTTTAAACCAATAAAACATTAAAAAGTTTTAGATATATAATTTTAATATTTCATTCAGACCACTCAATATGAAACAATAATTTGCTTTGAAAAAACATTGAATCACACATTCAACAGGACTAAAGAATGAAAAAAAGTAAAAGATCTGCCTTCACTCAAAGAAAGAAACCCAAGATATTTCAAGCTGATAATGCGTCCTAAAAAGTGCAGACGCATGCACATGGGAACTTTAAATACATGTTTGACATTGACAACAATTAATAGAAGTAGGTATTTATTTGGCGTAGTTTAAATAACAGAGGATTTTTACCAATGAAACTTGCACAGCGGCGGGGAACTCTCATCCCGGTCACACTTCAAATGCCGAATGAAGCTATTAATATCCCGCAAGAATCTCATTTATTTGCGTGCGGTGAAGGGCAAATTCTGTTTTTATTTTTGTATGCCAAAAACATGCAATGTTCCATGCCGGTAAATGCAACAAGTTGGAAAAGTCAATATAAGCCACGCGACCGTATTTTTGGTGCATGTTCCGTCTTCGATGGGCTACAAAGTTTTCCGCACTGAAGCAATCACAGTGTCAAAAACGTTTTGGCGAAGGAAACGAAAGATTCACAATATCTTTTTGACTTTTGCCTGTGTGGCGACAAAAGCAATACAGATTAGTGCAAGGGTGAGGCAGTGGGCAAACTTGTCAAAGCAATATTGCCTTAAAATTCAGGAGGATCAGTGGACCTTACTCGACTTAGTCACAGGGACCGTGATGGATCTTGTACAGCACGAAACAACTTATTTCACAAGTCCCTTCATTTGAATTACGAAATTAAAGAGTCAAGTTGGGAGATCTCGCCGATGGAATTCTAGCAAGTTTCTCTGAAAGACGTGTTAAAATTTTGAGTACATCCATTGTGAAACTTTGATTGTCCAGAATACAAACATTGTGGTATGAGGTGGTATTTCTCATTGCAGGCAACAATTTTCATTAAAAATCCGGTCTGTTGGCGTGCACACGATTCGTCAGCCAACAGCTTGCATGCACAAAGGGTAATTTGAACGAAAATCTTTAATTGTATCTTGTTTGCATGCAACCTTTGATCCCACAAACTCTTTTTTAATTGGAGCGGGAAGGAGGGTCACACATACATGAAATTTTACATATAAAATTTTTCACTTACCAAACGCAACCAGCACCAGACTAGTGGCCAACTTCATCTTGTAGTTCTTGTCTGTCCCCACTTCTCCAGTCCAGGGTCCAAAGTGACAACTGATTGCACCGGGCGAGGGGGTATTTATACCTGAACAGGCCCCGCCCCAACATGCCGGTCGTTGGACATGAAGCCCTGTCTTCTTTGTTGATTGGTTCAGAAACGGTGGCAAGGTACATGGACGGATAGAACAAGGCCACACCAATAAATAAAATGTTGCATTAACCCATGCATGCATGCATGGAGCGTTGCAAGACGAACAAGGCTGTTGACTCATTATAAAAACACATATACACATGTAACCGCATCTGAAATACCTGTAACACATTTAAGAAACATAAATGGGCCTGATACTGAAACTGGATGATCATCTGCTTTGATTCTGTCCCATATGGAACCTGCCTATTGTGATTCAATACCAAGAGCGGCCATGAAAATATTTGTCGTTTGGCATCATATGAGAAGATTATGAATCCATTCCGTTTACATGATTTTACCAGTATGCATGGTACACTTTTAAATGTTTCTATGATGTCACAGAAGACCACATTTGCCCCCTTTTTATAAAGGCGATTCTATGGTGGCTCATTGGTGCCAACGTCTATCTCATAAAAAATAACATTTGGTGGCAACCTGATGTTATTTTTTTTTATATTTCGTAATTACGATGTACTATCTCGTAATTAAGAGATATTATCTCGTAATTACGAGATATTGTCTCGTGATTACCACAGTGACTGACAGTTCAGTAGCGATCGGGGCTAACAAATTGTGTACCCTTCCATATTGTAAAACAAAATCAACTTTCTTCCATTCCGAAAGATTATTATACGGAAGTTCATTTGTGTATATGCTGATGGCACTTTTTATCTCGTAATAAGGACTTTTGATATGATAAGGACTCTTTCTCTCAAACAAGAAAGAAATGTGGTTATAAGTTCATTTAGTGCACTTAATACACCCTGTAGTTTTTCAGCAAAATGTACCGAGTAGGGCGCGGGACACACTTTTATTTATTTATTTATTTATTTATTTATTTATTTATTTATTTATTTATTTATTTATTTATTTATTTATTTATTTATTTAGTTAGTTAGTTAGTTAGTTAGTGAACGTTTTTCAATTGTGTTCATCGACGATAACTTCAACTTGATGACAGGCCCCATTTTTACGACGTCGCGTTAGTAATGCTGTAAGCAAAATGGTATTTTTAATGCAAATATAAGAATTGAATATCATTTCAATTATAATCATCGTCGTTTGTTTTTAATTAGATGTCTATGGCAAGTCGTTTTGAAATTTAGTCCTATTTGGCGATATCACGAAATCATTTAGTGATATCACTGAATGATTTAGATATGATTGAGAGATATCGCCGAATGAGATGTATTTATCTTTTTATCCCTAACTGGTTCAGCGATGCCGCTGAATGATTTTGAGATATTGTTAAATAGGATGTATTTATTTTTTATCACAAAATGATTCGGCGATATCTGTAGATCATTTAGCGATATCGCTAAATGATTTAGAGATATCTCCAAATCGTTTAGCGATATCACCAACTGATTTAGCAACATCGCTAATGATTAAGAGATACCGCTAAATATTTGGCGATATCCTGAAAATATTTAGCGATATCGGTACATACTAAGAGATAACGCTAAATGTTCGGTTTGATTTGAATATATTTATTTATTCTGGATGGCCTAATAGTACAATAGGTGCTAATCAAGAGGGTCTCTAGCATATGAACGACCCATGCACAGTATGTATACAAAAAGCACAGTACAGTACAACAAATAAGACAATAAGATACTGCGATTACAGAGGGTCCAATAAAGTGAAAACAAACAATTTTGCGGCTCCGGGAGGAGAAAATATTATTTTACAATACAAACCTACAACTGTCCAACTTGTATAAATGAACAGCATCAAATATTTTCTAATTAATTTCCGAAGAGAGGTCAGGATTTCCTATCAGAAAATAAGACAGTAGAATGTTACTCGCCAAATGAGTATAATGATAAAGTTAGGATTTACTTCCGGAGCCAGTAAATGACATACAGTGCTTAACAGTTTTGCTTCATGCTCTGCATACCGGGAACATTGGAAGAAACAACGAAAACTATCGGGGGGGGGGGGGGGGGGGGAAGGGGAGGTAAACAGGTACAACCGGAAGACGGTACAATTGCAAGTCTGAAGAAAGACGAGTTTTTTTTTTTTTTTTACTTGATTTGAATGCATCAAGAAAATCTGATTGCCCAATATCAAGAGGTAGATTGCTCCCGAGTCTAGTACTGGAAGACAGGGAAAAAAAAGTCACCAAATTGCTTTGTTTTGGACCGTATTTGTTTGATATTAAGATTATTTCTAAGATTGAAGTTAGCATTGCGAGAAAGATCACTGGGGATGATGCAACTAAGATATTGAGGCGTCATCAAGTGTGTTTGGCAGTATCACTAAATATGTAACGATATCGCTAAATGATTTGGCGATACCGCCAAACGATTTGGCAATATCGTTAAATGATACAGTGATAACGCCAAATAGGACTAAATGTCAAAACGGCCTGCCATAGATATCAAGTTAAAAACAAACGACGATGATTATAATTAAAATGACATTCAACTTTATGTTTGCATTTAAAATACAATTTTGCTTACATTAAAACCTACTTGAATATAATCTTTTTGCTTTCGTTACGAAAATGTATTAATAAATGTAACAAAAATGAACCACTATAGGGAAACTTCTGACAAGTGTTCCGCGGCCTGAGGCGCCATTGTACCAATCAGGGTAGGTAGTATTGTGCAGAGTTACAAGTACATTTAACGTTAGGTGTCAAATCGTTAAATTCAAATGCACCACGAAATGTAAATGAAAAATTGCGAAGATTTATTATTTGAGTGGACGTACCTTGGTGTGCATTAATGTATACATATGTCGATGCATGGATGGAAGTATCCAAATATAGATAGATGGACAGATAAATGCATGAGCAGAGTGTATGATTGCATCTACTTTTAACATTAGGCGTCAACCCGTTTCACATAAATACACTACTAAATGTAAACGAACAAATACTAACATTTTATATGTATTATTGAACTGAGGGCACTTCGAGCGTGGTTTTGGTATACATGCATGCATATGTATGGACGCATACAAATACAACCCAATTGGCGGGAACCGGGTGTTTGGTGAAGTTTACGTTCAATAGCAAGTGTTAAACCGTTGAATATAAATGGACTACTTGTGTTGGAGATAACATTTTAGCTTCTGTACTCCTATCCACATGCCAACACAGGCACATTTAACAGGTAGAACTCTAGGTAAAAAATGAGATGTGGTGTCATGGTGGCGCCACAAGCGGCATTATTTGGAAATGCATATGTATAAAAAATTGTCATCAGTTAAAATGCAACTACAAAATTTATACCAAATACATATATTAGGCCAATGGTCAGATATTGTAAAATATTTGGTGGCCTTGACCCATTTTTCAAGGCTAGGAAGCATTTACGTTGAGGATATTAAATTCAATATGTTGAGAAAGCATAAGGCTAACAATACCAAATGTTCCACACATGTGTCGCATATTCAGAAGTTTGACATTGCATAACAAGAGTGACCTCGACCAAAGTTTTCTAGGTACTGAAGGAACGCAATTCAGAAAACAATTTTTGTGATGGTCATCCGACTAGATGTCAGCAAACCATTAAACTTCTTGTTCACTGAATTGACAGCACAATGGTGTGCGATTTGATATGTGGATGTCTGTATCGACGAGGTGTCTGGCATGTATGTACATATTGACGTGTTGCACAGCCCAAACGTGTTCAAATGACGTCTATCATTAACCCATTCCATACCAGTCCATGATTTTTCCGTATATTTACCTGGATTTAAGACAACAGTTGTACATTTAAATTCTTCATGAAAAGAGCTTTCCTTCAAGTCTATGCCTTTATTCTTAAGTTAGTGGTTCTGGCACTGCCTGGCAAGTCATGCTGCAGCTGCCGCAAGGGCAGCTTGACCAGGCAGTGCCAGAACCACTGACCAAGGTCTGTGATCATAGTATGGAATGAGTTTAGGCAAGTTTCTAACACATAGAAATGTGGGTGATGCCGTCATGTATTAAACTGAAATTAATTTAACGCTAAATGTTAAATATAACGAGTTTTACATGTGATCAAGCTGTCGAATTTAACATCATAAAATACTACAATATTGCTGCAGACTGCTACCAACTGTTTGTCACAATGGTATTTTTCTTCACTTTATTGACGTCAGAGGTGTCCAACTGGTTGATGAACTTTGTTGGCGTTTGTCACAAGCACGTCACCATTTTCATGCAACATTCGATATTGTTATGCGGCAATTTCTAATACAGTACTAAAGAAATGTGTAATAACAGCTCTATTTGTAACAAAATGGGCAAAATGTCATTATGACATCATGTAATTTGTTATCATTTCTTCAGAAGTATGGTCCAACGGGATGAAAGATATTGTTGAGACCATCCCTATGAAGTTTAATGAACAATTCTCTCTCTCTCTCTCTCTCTCTCTCTCTCTCTCTCTCTCTCTCTCTCTCTGTCTCTCTCTCTCTCTCTCTGTCTCTCTCTCTCTCTCTCTCTCTCTCTCTCTCTCTCTCTCTCTCTCTCTCTCTCTCTCTCCCTCCCTCCCCCCTCTCTCTCTCTCAAATAAAAAAAAATGATTTTGACAGGTTTAAGAATTAAGCAAAATTACACCTAGTGGGAAACTGCAATCTATATTCATTCTTTTCTTTTTGTAAAAGGAAGAAAGAATGGAAAAATGCAGGGATCAACTAAAAAAAAAAAACCAACTTAGCCATAAACAGAGAAATGTCTCTATTCAGGGTGTCGGAGAGAGAGGCTCGCCTAGAATGTTTTAAGTATAACAAGAAATGCCACAGATGCAGCGAATGGTGTTGAAACACATTTTGGCTGAATTTTTTAATACATTGTAACAACATGACCTGTGTGGAATTGTTTACAATCCCCAGCTACCTTATTCAATAGCAGCAGAAAGTTTGTTACACCTACTCCTCTTTATATCAGGAGAACGGGCTATGATTTACGGGAAAACGTACATTCTTTTTTTCAAGCACTTGAAAAAGTACCTATTTTCTCACCCGACCCCAGAGTACTTTGTTGGACCGAAAATCATGGCTGCTGATGTTCATACACGCAGTTCTGGCTACCAGCATGTATGAAACATACCCCAGAGACACATAATAATAGTAATTTTAAAAAAAATGTGTATCCACCTTAATTTATTTGAGGTTGTCCGAAATATCAACACAATGAAAGCAAAAGTGCAAAAACAAAACTCTGCTAAATTTTCTGATGCCGCTCTATGGGTTTGCATGAAATGAATGTCATTGCAAAGATATCGTTATCATCATCATCATCATCATCATCATCATCATCATCATCATCATCATCATCATCATCATCATCATCATCATCATCATCATCATCATCATCATCATCATCATCATCATCATCATCATCACCATCATCATCATTTACAGCCTGTTTGAGACATTCGGAAATTTTTTTATCCAATGGATTCATATTTACGACAGTTGGAAGACTGTTTTTTAACAATCACCATCTTCAAAAGAATCATCTGCTGACAGCCTTTGCGATGGCATGATTATCTTGGAAAATGCATTTTAAACTGAAATTTTTTATTTTATTTTATTTTATTTATTTTTTTTAGTCAAAATAAACTTGATACAATCTTAACTTCTAAATCCTTTGCCACCGGACCACCACGCTAATAAATTTTTGTAATTTAAAAGTTTGTGAAAATGAGGTTTTGAATATTCTCAAAAGCCTCGACAGTTCCAAAGCAACTGGTCCAGACGGCACTAATTCTAAAATCCTAAAAGAGCCTGCCTCTCTTATCTATAAACCTTTTACTAAACTGCCTTAAGAAGTTAATGAAGAAAGTAATATTTAAATATGTGTTCAATTTTATGTTTAGCAACGTGGACCAGCAAAAGGAAGTAAGAATAGATTTCTTAGATATCAGTAAAGCCTTTGATAAAGTTTGGCCTATAGGTCTCATTCATAAATTGGTAAAATGTAGTATAGATTGTCTCCGTGATTGAAAACAGCGAGTATTTATCAACGGCCAATCTTCCAGTTAAGGAACTATAAACGCTGGTGTTCCACAAGGTTCTGTTTTATGGCCTTTACTTTTTAGAAATTATTATAAGGTGTTGTCAACATTGTTTATTCAAATATTAAACGTCCATTTTCTTTACTAATGACAATGTCATTCATGCTGCCACTGTTATGAACGGTGTTCTTATCTCTTAAGACAAATGGTCTACGGAATGATTTTTTTTTCATGCTCTCAAGACTGATTCAAAGCTCATATCTTTGAAAAGGAATTCTCCTGGTCAGCCCTCTTTCTTTTATCAGGGTCATCAACTGGGTATCCGAACACAAACATTTGGCTCTTTTACTTAAATCTGATTTAAAATGGAAAGAGTGCAGTAATCAAATTACAACCAAGGCTTTTAAACAGCTTAACATCATAAAATCTTTACGTTATATTAGGGCCTCTTGTACATATAGAACAAGACAACATTGGAATTTCAAAACCATAATAAATGGATTAATTACGTAATATTACCTCTCGACCACCATTGCCAAGACCTCTGTATCTGGGCACGACGCCCAAGCAATCAAGATGAGAAGGTTTCTATTCATACTTCATTCTGAAAACCTGAAGGTCCCATGATGAAATCTCTCGGTCCATGTGGAACTGATGGTGACGTCATGTGCCCATGCGCCCCATATCATCCTTCCTATCTTGGGCTCCATTACTGGCTTGCTCTTTTTGAGTGAAGCTTGGTAAACGATCCTTCACACTCACTGCTTTTTCTGCTCTCGCATGCTCTTTTCTGCAGAAAAACTTTTCTCAGCGGTCAGAGCATTTATGGATACCTAGATAGCTGATTTCTGTGATCGGATACCACTGAAATATTGAGTGCAAAGTTGGTCTTTTCACTTGTACTTTCAAGATGGCATCCCGGCAAACAGAAACAGAAACAGAGGGAAAGCAGTGCACACCAAGCTATTGCTTCCTTTCAGAGGCAGTCCATTGGTGTTGAGCCAGATACCACTAGGTATGCATCCTCATCCTTACTGGATCACGGACAAAAGTTGGATTCTCGGAACCACTATATGGCAGCCCAGGACGACCATCTACACTACTATGATTGTCACCTGCAGTTGGGCCAAGTTTGCTCTCGTGCCTGAACTTGAAATACTGCGAGGATAGGGGGAAGGAAAAGTGGCTGCTTTGTGCCCAGGCAAGGAGGAAGTCAGACCATGCTAGGCATAGGCAAAAGTTTGCAAGAGCTGCCAAACACCAGGCCGAGATGTCAGATTCTGTTGAGTCCTCACCTGCAAGGACTCCCCATGGAAAAAACGTAGACTCGCTCCGGCTCGTCCGTCTTCATCCCATGTGTCTCATGTGTCAAAGGAGAAGGAGTGCAGAACTGCTCAGGCTCGTCTGCAGTCTCCTAAGACAGACATTTCTTCTCCTGATACCCCTTGGGAAAAGGTGAAGAGATGTTGGAGTCGTAAGTCAAGTAGCAAGAGTTCTCCTCTCAGAGTTCACGACCAAAAGACTTTGCCCCTCATGACATCCAAATCTGCTCTTGGTGCCGATCCAAAGGTAGTCACAGCCTTAGAGGCGATGTCCAAGTGTATGATACAGCAGCCTGAGATGTTCTGTGCATTGTTTGCCCCCTCTAAGCAGACTGTTTCTTCTTCAGAGTCCACTCCGAAGAAGTCTGCCAAGCAACGGCTGCAGCTGTCGAGATCTCGGTCCTCTGGGTCCAAGTGCTCGGACAGCAAGCAATCTCACAAACTGTCGCAACTGGAGTGGAAGCCTATAGGTGACCACCTCGGGATTTTGGAAACCCGGCCAGTCCAGGAACTCAGATTACAAGTCCGGGTATTACGGAAAAACAGCACCCCAGCCAGTCTAAGTGCTCAGATCATAAACCCAGAGTGCCAGCTACAGCACCAGTGCCTCCATTGACCTCCTGAGCTCCTGGATCCCAGAGCTCAGGCAGGAAATGCAGGCATAGGGGACCTAAGAGGAAGGCACCTAGAAACAGGGAGCCTTCTACTGCCACTGGATCCCGGTGGTGTCGGCACCTCTGGCCCAGGCAGAACCTCCTGTCCCCCACGACAATGGCACCAGCAGTCCCTTCTGCACCTCCAGTGGCTTTGCCCCAGAGTGAGCAGTTGGCAATCCCACTGGTTCCCATGTTTGAGCTTGGTACCCTGCCTTACTCTCTCAAGCAGCAGGCAGACCATGAGCTCCATGAGGATCAGCAGTTGTGTGAGGAGGCCCAGCCTTCCCCCGCATTGGCAACAGCTAGTGGCTGAGAGGAGCAGCTTGCTGCTTCCATTTTGAGTCAATTCTCTCCCAGACCTCAGGTCTGAGAGTCATATGAATTCCCTCTGGACCCCTCCTGCCACCAGATTGCTCAGTCAGTGGCAGTTGAGGTCCCATATAGCGGCCTGGGGGAGACTCAGCCAGATCACCCTGGCATGCAGACCTCTCAGCCTGAGGCCTCAGAAATCTCAGCATATCAGTCTCCCCAGCCTTTTCTTTCTCTCCTCTTCATGGAGGCAATTTCTGTGGCAGTGGTTACTTTTTCAGAGGTGCTCCTACCCCTACGAATAGCATGGTGACAAATCCTCTGCTGTCACAGGTGGCTGCTGCATAGCCCTCGGACAATACGTTGTTCGATAAGGCCTTGGGTATCTGCGCTCCCCTCGTGAGTCCAGAGTATTCAGGCTTGGACACCGAAAAAAGGATGAACTGCTGATGTCAGATTCATCCAACACCAGGCCTCGACCTAGGTCAAGAGTACATCACTCACGCCACTCACACCACCCATGCTCTGAACGGGGGCGCAGAGCCGGTGATCATGGGTGGGGCCTCTGCCTCTGGCTCTACCCCCATGGACACAGCACCTGCACCTGCACCTGCATAGGGCTTTGACCAGGTCAAAGCTCTTATTCAGAGCCTAATTGGTGACCAAGCTGTGGTCCCACCAGCAGAGAAGAGGTCGGGCACTGTTGTACTGTCATGCCGGGACTTCTTTCTGGAGGACACACATCAACATATGCCCATACCCTTTTTCCCCCTTTATAGCTGAGTTTTACAACCAGTTCCCAGCCAAGACTCGCAGCACACAGGTTCCCCTTCAGCCGCCGACGTCTGGCTACCCAATGCAGGGGTCACTCCTTCCTAAGCCGGATGTCCAGGGGAAGTGGTACTCTGTGCCAGAGCAGATCTTCCCATTGGGTTCACTGCCGGTGGACCTAGACAGGGAAGAATTCATTGCTAGGCACCCAAGAACCATTATGGTATCTGCAGAGGCGTTCAAACATTTGGAGGAAGATGCCTGAGGCTGGGTCCTTGGGATACTTCACAGACCACATCTTTTCAACCTTTGTTTCATGCTCCTTCAGGGACATGATGACCTGGGAAGGGCGGACAGCAATCCGGGAAGGGCAAGCCTTCTGGTAGAGGGAAGAAGTCTGGAAAGCCTTGGCATTCCTGACTCTCAGGTCCCAGAAGACATCTCAGGATTGCCAACCGCCACATTGTTAGACTCAATGCAGCACCCAGTCGGCAGCCGCCTCACCACATATCATGTGCAATGGAAGTCTATCACACGGGTGATTCGTGCATCCAAAACATCCTGAGACATGGCTACATGCGGCCTTTTGGTGATGAAAGCCCTCTGTTAGGCAGAGAACTATGGTGGTTAGCTCCACCCACCTCGGAACCCAAAGCATCAGCATTCCTGGAGGCAGTCCGGACACTTCGGAGCAAGTGCGCCATAGAGCCAGTAGAGGACCAAGGTTCTCCCTGCTTCCACAACCTACTCTTCCTGGTCCCCAAGCGGGATGGAGGATGGGAGGATGGGGCCCAGTCATAGATCTGTCAATGCTAAATACCTATCTGGAAGCCCCGTCCTTTCAAATGGAGACACCCCAGTCAGTGGCAGCAGCCTTATGGCCTTTGGAGTGGACGACATACCTAGATCTCAAGGACGCATTCTTCCATGTGCCAATCATGGTGTCCTCAAGAAAGTACCTGCGACTCTCATTTGCGGGCCAAATATACCAGTTCGGGCAATTCTGTTTGGTCTCACGATGGCACTGCTGGTGTTTACCAGGTTTATGCAGACAGTTGCTGCTTACCTTCACTGCTCAGCCATTCGTATTCACATGTATCTGGAAGAGTGACTTATCAGTGAGTTTCGGCACCTAGATTCGCAGCGCCACACACGGACCATTCTGGAACTCTGCCAAGGCTTGGACCTGATAGTGAACCTACCCAAGTACAGTCATCAGCCAGAGCAGAATTTGTCTTCTTCAGCATCCAGTTTGATCTGGCAGCCTACATCTGTCATCCTTCAGAGGACAGGTTGGACAGACTGCAGTCTCTGCTCAGGCCTTTTCTGACTGTCAAGGTCTGCTCGGTGCAACAATGGCTCGCCCAGGTAGGGTCCTTGTCCTTGATGGACTCCCAGGTCCCATAAGGTTGGCTCCACCATTGCCCCTTGCAGTTCGTGCTGTGGGGCAGATGGAACAGAGACCAGGGGTATCTCACACAGGTACCAATCCTCATCGAAGATCAGCCGCACCTTCAGTGGTGGACATCAGGGAAAACGTCATGAGAGGACACAGGCTGGAGCCTTTTCAGGCCCAGCTCACCATTTACAGAGATTTGTCTCGGACCGGGTGGGGAACCCACACGAAGAGTCCGATGGCATCAGGCCGTTGGCTGATGTCCTTTGCAGCTAACCACATAAACTGGCTGGAACTATAGGCAATATGCTTGGCACTCCTCCAGTTCCGAGACCTGGTGGGGCACAAACATGTCCTCATAATGTACAATAGCCTACCTCAACAGGCAGGGCAGGACTTGGTCCAAGAAGCTGATGTAGTTGGCCAGACGCATCATTAGATGGTGTTACAACCACGACATCCACACACAGGGGAGGTACGTCCCAGGCCACACAAATGTCCTGGTTGAACAACTCTCGGTGAGAGCTCAGCCAGTAGGGATGGAGTGGTTGATCCATTCCAGGGTCATTCAGGCTATGTAGGCACGTTAGGTGACTCCACACCTGGATCTGTTTCATAACTCGTGAGAACTCAAAACTACCAGTGTACTTCTCACTTCTCCCAGACCCCCAAGCCCCAGGGGTGGATGCTCTAGCCATGGTCTGGAGCAACCTGAGGGTGTACGCCTTTCCACCTTGGCAGATCCTTCTGAGGGTATTGCGCAAGGTTTGGTCCCACGATTGCTATCTGATCTTGGTCACACATCCCCCCCCCCCCCGGCAGCCCTGGTGGGATTGCTCAGTAGACCTGGTGAAATTGAGTGTCAAGCCTCGACTGCATTTACTGGCATGGACAAAGCTTCTCATGCAACCATGGATGAGCATGTTCCATCAGAACCCTCAAGTGCTCAACCTCCATGCTTGGTGGTTATCTCACAGCAAATCCACAACAGAGGCTTCTGGGAGTCAGTCTCAGATTGAATTGCCAGAGGAGGGCTTCGATCTTCTTCTCTGGTTGTTTATTCAGCTCGACAGAAGGTGTTTTCTGACTAGTTCGGCGGTAGGCGATTTCACTCTTGGGCTCCACGTATTGCAGACATTGCTGATTTCCTGTTGTATCAGTGGAAAGTTTTAGGCAAGAGCTCGAGAACAGTGGAAAAATTTCTATCAGCTATCTCTTCAACCCTTTCCAACGTCTTAGACAGGAGCATCGGTAACGATCCTTGTCTGTCAGCACTCATCGCATCCTTTTACAACGATAGGCCAGTGACGTGATAGGTCCTACCTCAGTGGGATCTACCACTGGTTTTAGTCATGTTGAAGAAGTGGCCTTTTGAGTGCCTTGAGGACCCCAGATGGGTCTCCCTCAAGTACTGGACATGGAAAACTTGTTTCGTATTAACACTTGCTTCGCGGGCTAGGAGAAGCGAGATCCATGCTCTAGCTTATGACCGTCTCCAATGGTCACCTGACCACTCCGAGGTGACTCTGAGGCCTTAATTGGGCTTCCTTGCAGAGAACCAAGTGGCTCGAGATCCAGCTATGGCCTTTAAGGGTTTTACCCTACATGCGATGGATGCCACTCTTCCTCTATGGGACAGAGAGCCCTGTGCCTAGTGAGAGCTCTTCACTGGTACCTTTCCAACACTGACAGACTCAGAGGACAGATGTCTACCCTACTTCTACCACTGAGTAACCCATGTAAGGAGCAAGTTTGCAGAAACACAATTTCATTGTGGATTAAGTGGACAACCCTTAAGGCCTATGAGACCTTGCTGGATAGGCCGGATGCCTCACAGCTTGTCTCTGCCAGGGCTCATGAGGTTAAAGCCTTCAATGCCTCCCGGCACCCCCTGTGGAAAGTTGCGGTTGTCAACATTCTGTGGGCCTGTTGATGGCAATCTACGACTTTTGCCAGGCACTACTTGCATGACACGATAGTGCTCAAGGAGGGCATGTACGCCTTTGTGGGCATAACAGGCTCCTTTGCATAGGTTCCGATACTGGTCCGTTAAGCCTTTCCAGATTCCCATTAGAGCTGCCACCATGCTCCAGTTTATGGCGCTCTTGTGGTCGATCAGATGTAGGCCTATAGGTCAGGGCATTTCTTAGTGGGCTTTGTTGGGCTTCGTGCCTAGCAGACCTTGTCTCGGACAGTATCAAGTAGTTTATCGTAACTTCCGGCCTGTTGCCAGCTTTGACACAGGTTTTATAACTACCCCCGGAACCTCATAACTGCCCCTTGGCACCTGCCACTTTCGCGACTAGGACCTGTGAGATCTCCAGGTCTGATGGAGCTGAAACTGTTCACGTCTACCCACGAGGCGGACAGTTGTCATGTTGGTGAGCAAGCACGGGGGGGGGGGGGAGGGGGAGGGGGGTCCAGTGCAGTCCCGTCGGGTCAGTAAAGAGGGTTTCTGGTTAAGCCAGATCCTGCTGGTGGTGGCCTCCTCTCCACGTAGCTCTGAGATTTGCCCTTCAGATGCTGCCTCCTCACACGGACTGATGGTTTCCCTCGCACTGCCAGTCCAGCTGGTCCATAGAGGTAAGTGTATATGTAATGATTACCCCACCAGCAGTAGGATTGTACTGAGATAATGTTACGTAAATAATGCGGGATATTTGGAGTAATATCAGTATCAATAAGTATACTTACCTGTCAACTACCAAAGAAGTCCACCTGACCAACCCAGCTTCCTCTTACAGCTGATGTCAACTGACCACTCTTCAAAAGAGGAAGGATGATACACGGCGCATGTGCACATGACGTCACCATCAGTTCCACATGGACCGAGATGGCACCATGGGACCGTCAGGTTTTTAGAATCAAGTGTGAGTAGCAAGCTTCTCATCTCGATTTCTTGGGTGTCATGCCCATAAACAGAGGTCTTGGCAGTGGTGGTCGAGAGGTCAGTATACTGTTTATTACTGATATATTTCAAATATTCCATACAGAGGAATACACAGGACGACAATAAAAATAAAATAGAAATGTGAAAGGAGAGATGTGTGAGCCTGAGTTTGTAGTTTATCTTAGTATTACAAGACCACTAATTGTCTCTCCTGGAACCATCCAGATTGCTTAACATATTTGTGTACAGCTTCAAACGTGCTCATTTTGAACCGTTGTAATTCTTTTGCCCGTAATTCTAAATAATACGGTTTTTAAACTGAAATTTCACAGGGATATTATTTTAGACTGAAGTTCATTTCTAAGCAAAAACATATTTGATGCACTGAAAGAAAAAATGGTAGGTATTCTCTAAATTTGCTCCACATGAACATGATCGGCACTCCACAACACCTATATTGTAGAGATCACTGTTCAGCTTCTCTTTCTCTAATATAATACAATTCATTACGCTTAGATTTGGTTTTATTTAGTTCCCCTTTAAATCGTCTATATGTTCAAGGTTCCCAACTGATCGTGGAAGTAAATTCCATTCAGAAATAGTTGATGGAAAAACGGAATTACAAAAAGTGTTTTCCTGGCTTCAAGAGTACTTATTTGTTTAGTCCGAGTTGACATTATTCCTTGAAATAATCTACAAAGGTACACCGGGGCATTTCAATTTACAATTTTGAACATGAGCACTAATTTGTGTTGCCTTCCGTGTTCAGCTTATGTTTCCCATCCTCTTTCAATTAAAATTTGTTAACGACTTGTTCGGGAAAATACACCAGTAACGACTGGAGCTGCAACCAACTGAACAGCCTCAAATCTATCCTTATCAGCTTTCGTGCATCCATCCCAGACCACTGACATATTTTCTAAGCAAGAGAGTACAAATAAAACATAAAGGGATTCTATAGATCGTCTGTTTAACTTGTACTGCAAACGTTAAAGTATTCCTACTATTTTTTTATATTTTGCAATAATGCGATTAACATGAGTGGACCAGGAAAGGTCTTCAGAAAACCAAAGACCCAAACGTTTGAGCACATCTACATTCTCGAGATTATTATTATTATTATTATTATTATTATTATTATTATTATTATTATTATTATTATTATTATTATTATTATTATTATTATTATTATTATTATTATTATTATTATTATTATTATCAAATATCTAGTTGAGATGATCTACAGGGCAAACCTTTCTGTTTACAATGAAAAATTTAGTTTTGCCAGGATTAAAGGAGACAAGCAATTGATTCGACCACTGAGTCAGAGAGTCCAGATCCTGGTTCATTGACGCAGTTGCCTCAGTGGGATCATCTGCGGCTATATATTGCGTTTTGCCGTCTGAAAAAAGACGTATTTCAGATTTTACTATTTCAGCAATATCGTTTACATAAACAAGAAACAACAATGGTCCTGAAATTGAACCGTGGGGAAGTGCCCGCACGACGAGGCCTGATGACAATCCTTTGAGTTCTTGTATGTAGATAATTCTCTAAGCAATTAATTACTGGACCTCTTATCTCTGCATTTTTAGTTTATGTATTAAACCAGGAGGATGCAGTTAGTTGGAACACCCCCCAACCAGATACTGCTTGATTTGCATAAATTAAAATCCTGCAACTTTGCGTCATGGTTCACTGGGTGCACTTTTGTCACAAACAAATTGAGTGAACCTGAAATGTCACCTCTATGTATGATAGTTTTGAAGCTATTCAAGATTTTAATTTTGTGTATTCACCTATTTTGCATAAATCAACATCCTACAACTTTGGTTAATGGTTCACTGGATGTAGCTATGTCACAATCCTATAAATTGAAGTTGAATGGAACCACCATGTATAATAGTTTTAAGTTGTATAAAAAGATTTAAGTTTTGTGCACTCATCTCATTTGCATAAATTAAAACCCTACAACTTTGTTTATGGTTCATTGGATACGTCTATGTTACAAATCCATAATGTGAAGTTGGAATGGCACCTCTATCTATAATAGTTTTAAAGCTATTCCATTTTTTATTTTACATATTTACCTAATTTGCATAAATTAAAATCCTACAACTTGGGGCCATGGTTTATTGGATGCGGCTTTGCCATAAACCTATAAGTTAAGTTTGACTGGCATTTCTATCTTCAGTAGTTTTGAAGATATCAAATTTTTAAATTTTTCAATGCCCTTAATTAACATAATTTGAAATTCCACAACTTTCATTAACTGTCCATTATATTGGCAGGTTTTACAAACCTATACGTGCACATTGAAATTTTGAATCTATCCGCAATAGTTTGGAAGCTATGGAGCTTTCAAAATTTTTATTGCCCCTAATTTGCATAATTTTGAACATCATGACTATTCCAAACCAACTGCTCAATTTCACTGGTAGGTTAGTGAACATGGCAAGTTTGGTGGTTTTCGGAATAATTGTGTCCGAGAAAAACTCCGGACACATTTGGTCGCAAAGAAGAATGAAAGAAAAAAAGGAAAGAAAAGTCTTGAAAAAAACAAAATGTCTGAATTGGCACCCAGACATAATTACATGCATATATACCTACCTGTTGACTGTACATGTTTTACAACATACTGTACCAGGACTGAACCTGCTTTATGGGCCCAATTGTCATAAGGGACCATTTTTCAGTGTTCCCTTGGGTGGTCCCTTAAGACAGGTTCTACTGGATGTCTTTTTGCTGATGATACGACGACAGACATTATGAAGGCCAGTAGGGATTTACTGAGGGAAAACAAGCAATAGTTAAGGTTGTCGTGATAAAAAGTACCGTGGACAAATACTTCAGTAAGAAAAGTAAGTTTTGCACCTTCATTGATTTCCGACTCGATTTGAACAGTATTGCGAGAGACAAGCTGTATTATAGGGTTGAATGCTGTTTGGACTGTGGGCATGATATTCAATGAAGGAGGTGTTTACTTAAAAAATGAATACATATTTAAATACATGGGTAAAAAGCTGGAAAAAGTCACTGAAGCTGAATATTTAGGAATTGTATTGAAGTCATGTCGCACTTTTTCTGCTGCAGAAACCCGCCTTTTTGAAAAAGGCTTTAAGCCTTCACTTATGTTGAGAAAAGGAATATGTGCAGATGGAGATAATCTTATATCTCCGAACATAGCGCTGCATCTTTTCGACAGTTATTAACTTATGGATCAGACATTGTGTCACTAGCATCAAGTAAAAACTCTCAACATGGAATTCAGTTTTGTGATTCAAAAACACAGAATGTTTTTAATAAACATAAACAAAATGCAAAAGGTACACTTGGATTATTGTAAATTTATTTTACACGTCTCTAATAGATCTCCGAAGTTAGCATCCCTTGCTGAAGTAGACCGTTATCCAATTTCAATTGATGTAAAACTCAAAATTGTGAAATGTTGGTTCAGACTTGTACATTTTCATATCAGAAAATGCTTAGCTTATGTCTTAAGCAGATAGCATCAGTTTAAACGAAGGAGGTTTAAATGCATGCGTTTCTGGAGTAAGAAAGATACTGCAGCACAATGGATTTGGCTATATTGAGACGAAATGGCCAGATTACCGATAAAGGCTATTTTGTGAGTGAACCAGAAAGTTAAATGACCAACATATACTACTTTTTGATTCTGAATTGTTTAACAATGATGTGATTCAAGGTTTTGGGTACAAACTACGTACTTACAGGAAATTAAAAGAAAATTATAACATGGAGACACATTTAACTACTATTCAAAATTTCAACTCTTAAGTTTAAACATATTCATTTTCACTGAATTACCCATATAACTAATCCAGGGGTTCTCCAAGCACGAAGACGCACAAAATGATATATACAATACGCACAGGACAATATAATGTACAAAAAATGTGACTATACACTCAGGTAGACATGTTGCAAGACAATTAAACAGCAAACTCAATATTTAAGATTCCAATCCAATAAAAAACATGCATAGACTTAGTAACAAGCTAATGCATCCTCAACACAGGGAGCGACTGAAATAGAGGTTGGTTAAAACATGTTTTAATTTCAAGCACGATTGGGAAACAGGCATAGCCTGTATGAATCCCTCTTGCAATGTTAAAAAAAAACAGCTAAAGGTAATATTACAATGAATAACATATATGTACAATACAATATACAGAATTATAATTGAGTATGCATAAGTGTCCATTGCAATGGTATGATATGAGAAAAAAAAATGATAGTAAAAAAATAAAAATAAAATAAATGGAAAGAGGCGCTTCTACATGACAATACATTGACGGAGACAAACGAACAGAAGTTGTGACATAAAACATTACGACGCAGATAGTGGGGACGGGGGAACTTCCAAAGGAGTGATAATAGTTATGTGGTTGTCCATTTGCATGTCTCTCTACATGTAAAGATTTGGAATTTTGTCTGAATTGGATCTGTTCTTCGGGATTCGAAAGAAACTCATGCCTGGGTATTTAAGGTTTAAATCGCTCAGTCTGAATGATGAAATTTTGTGTCTCTTCAAGTATAATCTTGTTTTGTGCTTTGGAACAGTTTCTATAACCAAATAAAAGAGTATTTAATGTAAAATGAGCCATTGGTATGATTTGTAACTGTAGAGAATTCCTACCAATAATATAATTTGGACATTCAATATATATATATATATATATATATATATATATATATATATATATATATATATATATATATATATATATATTACAGTTGATGATCCAGTTGAAGCAGCTGAATCATTAAACCAAGACTTGGGATCTTTTACAGAATGATCCAATCAGTGGCTGTTCACTTTTAACCCATAAAACACTAAATCAATTATAGTCAGCAACAAAACAAAAACTGTAGATGATCCCAATTATTCCATAATGACAGTCTTGACAGTGTAACTGTACATAAGCATTTGAATGTTTAGCTTTCTGCAGATTTTTCCTGGTCAACTAATATGAGTAACATTGTTGTCAAAGCCAATAAGTTAGTTGGTGTTCTCAAGCGTCTGTAATATAAATTGAACAAGAAAACGCTTGTTTGTACTCCCTTGTGGTGAATATGCAAGCGCGGTCTGACAAGGATGCACAAAAAATGATAAAAAATCGATTGGAAATGTTCAGCTGCCAGCAGGCGGGTACTGACAGGGGCACTTGCAAAAACAATTATGGAACGATTAATGTTGAAACAGGTTGGTGAAAGTGACTGAACGCAGGTGAAAAAAACTAGTGCTATCGTTTAAGATTATTGATGGACTTGCCCCTGCATATCTCTCCAAACTATTACATGGAAAAGTCTCGTCAAGAACGAATCAAGTACGCCCCATACAGTCCAAATGAAATACTTTTTATCACTCATTCCATCCTTCTACCATTCGTGAATGGAATTCATTATCTAGAACGGCAAGAAAATGTTGATCATCTTGACAATTTTAAGAGCAAATTAAATAAAACAAACCTCAATGATCTTTGTTATATTCGTGAAAGGAAAATTGCTGTTATTGACGCCAGAATAATGATCGTCTGTAGCCAATATAATTCCTAATATATTCAGCTTCTGTGATCTATTCAGAGTGGGTATAGCAGACATAAACGTTGATGAATCTTACAACTTTAGAACCTTCCTTTTCGAGACTAATGGAATTACAAAGTATAAGAATGGAAATATATCACAAACTATACACAAGTATATTAAGAACTCCGGAAGGTTTTAATTGTGAGCATTGCTCACCTATTGTCAATATCTATGCTTTGCTAAGAGTAAAGATGATACTGCTCCTTATACCAATGGTCACAGTATACAGGAATTAACGGATGCTCTGCAGAAAAATTTAGATAATGTCGGTTACTGGTACCAGGGATGTGGAAAGCACACATCCCTTCTGGTACACAAGAACTAAGTTATTAGTAAATCCATGGAGCTACTATTATAGTAGCTCCATGGAAAATCCAAATCAATGCTGATCAATCAAATGGGAAAAATCGGATGCGCTTAAATTCTATGTTTATTAAAAAAAAAAAAAACATTAGGAAGAAAGGCCAAGCCCTATATTAATCCCTCTTCAGTTAAAAGACGGAAGCTCGGGACAAGCTTAACAATACAACTCTAATGTGCCGCCAACGACCGAGTTCAAGGAGACTCGATGGGAGTTGAGATGGAGGAACATACGAAAGAACAGACGCCACAAGAACAAGCACAGATAGACGGGCTCATGAATGTATCAGTAGTACCAAGGAGGCTACACGTGTAGCCTTCCTGGGAGTACCAATGTAGGTTATCCATACGAAACTGTCAGGTTACAGTTTCACCCTGAAAGCGTTTACTTATTTCTATGAAGTCTTAAACAGATAAAAAAAAAAAGTATTGTCGTCGAGACTGCAAGAGTCGCTACCAAACAGAATTGTATTAGTAGAAAGTGGAGCCAAAGGACTGATGATCGTATGTAAATTATCTCTAATATCTAAAAAGTCTATCTAAATGGTGAAGGAATTTAACAAGTCCAAGATACTAAATATTTGGGAGTATATTTGGATGAAATTTTAACTGGGGTTCTCATTTGGAAAACACTACAGAGTAAAATCATATCTAAATTGACTGTTTTAAGAAGGTTAAGTGATTTTCGACCGATGAAAACATTAGAAATGATTTATAATGCTACGATATTACCTTGTATTGCTTATGGAGGTACCGCATGAAGAACAACTGCAAAAGCATTAAAGCTGGCTCAGCAATTACAAAATGCTGCTGCTCGGGTAATCACAGGCAATTATGATTATGTAAATATATGTGGTGCTGATCTTGTCAGAGAATTAAAGTGGCAAACAATGGCAGAGCCGCAGCGGTTCCACACGGCTACACTCGTGTACAAGTGCGTACATGGACTAGCCCCAAAGTATTTGTGTGACCAGGTCATTCTTGCAAGAGAGGTCAGCTTTTACCCTGCCTGGCAAGCAGCAGGTTTGAATGTTTTTTAAAAGATCATCTTTAAACAATGGTTCTATTGTGTGGAACAGTCTCCCGGACTTTTTAAAGGAAACAGTATATTTGAACTTAAAGTACGTTACAAGAGACATTATTTTTTATTCGGTTTATTCAATAGAATTTTGCTATATGTCTTACTTTTTCTTTTCTTTGTTTTAATTAGTTTATTGATTTTTTATTCGTGTTTTAGGATTGTGTTGTTTTTATCTAGATGTATCCTGGGCCCTTTAGAAGAACAGAGCTATGCTCTGAAAGGTGTCCCAGATAATAAATAGATAAATAAATAAATAAATAAATAAATAAATAAACAAACAAACAAAGAAATAAAAATAAAATAAATAAATAAATAAATAAATAAAGATGTCTAAGCTTCCCGATCGGTTCGTAACCATCCTCTTCGATATCTTACTTTGAAGTCCCGTACATGTATGTCTGTTTATATGCGTACTGGTGTGAGCCATATCAATGTTGTCTCGTCAAGAGGCCTTAATATGGGCGTTGGCCCTTTGGCCGACTGTGTTTACAATAAAACATGTTTTAAACCAACACAATATTTTGAATTGAAAAAGTAGAAAATCTGTGCTCCAATTTGAGTCAAAAACTGCCCATGTCGTGTTTGAAGAACTGTTGTCTCTGCCTTGTTGCCACGGTTTGAGACTTAATTTCATCATGGAGCTTCCACGAGGTACCTCGAGGTAGCTCGTGGACCGTGGTAGCTCCGTGATTTTATGTAGCTGCCCTGTGAGGATCGAACAACAAGTAGGAGGTTCAGTAACATTACTATATTAATTACCCTCAATGTAGGAGACAGCTGCTCACACAAATGACGTTTACGTCCAATAAAAAGCCAAAATAATACACACTGAGACCTGGTCACCACTGATGACAGATGTTGGATAAATATATAATTGCCATAGCAATTACCAGAGAGCAAAATGTCACAAGATAGTGGTTAGGTCGGTCCAGAGTGAATTACTTGGTCACAGGGCCAAAACAAAAGTCTGAGTGATACAAGCAAAATATCAATTTAGTGTGAGGTGTTAATGATCACTATTGGCAAACTACCAACTGAAACAAAACAAAGGTGTAGTTCAGTTAGATACTTAGAACATGGTGCAGGTGTTGGTGTCACGTGACCACTGCAACAGACAGGTTGTCGGACATTAAGTATAAATTCCGTGCAAAGTGTCAGCTTGAAACACTTTCAACCAAGTTTCACTCTCAGACGGTCTGTACCATGGACAAAATATTAAGCAAACGCACAGTGGTGATTATTCTAACGGCGTTCCTTAGTTACGGTAAGTAAATTTCAATCTAATGTAAAAGAAAAATGTTATCGAGATTGTGAAATCACTGAACACAAGAGATGCCAGTATGAGTCACAGGTGACGTGAGATTTGTGATATCTTGTGTGTGTAAGTAATCACGGGTTATCTGAAAATTAAAGGGTGATCAAGTGACGAATGTTATGAATTGAATCAACGCAGTTGTTCACTTCAACTGTGTTTACAATCAGGATTTATAAATTCATGGAGGCAGGTCATGAGCCGTCGTAGCAGTTAGGTCGTAGGTTCTACTTGATCAAGATACTCAAGGTTATCATGAAGGTGACTGGCAAAATAAATGCGTTCACAGTACAAAATAACAACAAATAAAAAAATAGATAGATAGATAGATAGATAGATAGATGGACGGACGGACGGACGGACGGACAGGCGGGCGGGCGGACGGACGGACAGACAGACAGACAGACAGACAGACAGACAGCCAACAGACAGATAGATAGATAGATAGATAGATAGATAGATAGATTATGAAGCTGACTGGTAAAATTAATGTGGTCACAGCACAAAAAAAATCAATTAATGAACAAAATAGATGAGCCCGTTGTTAATCTCGACTTCCGAATTGCACATGACTAGAAATATTAATTATTCCTAACATGTCAACTCTCCCGTTTTCACCGGGAGTCTCCGTTTTGGAGACTCAGAAACTTCTTAAAATGACAGGGATTTTGAGGCAAAATTGACTGTTTTCTTTAATTCCATACACCTTTTACAAGGCGCTCCCGGTCACGCGTCTGACACCTATGTCCAAAGCGTGATGAGTGTGCGCATGTACAGAAAGGGAAATGGTGGACAGTTAAAGCAAGGGGTCTATGCGCAAAGGGATGGTGAGCTTGCACAGTACAGCTGTGTCATATTCACTCATTTTGAACCATTAAGGTTTGAGATACAACACAGACCTAACCACAAGGCAGCTTCTCGCGCATGTTTCATAGACAATATGGCCTGATTCGATTGTTCATGAACGTTTTCTAAGCATACCTGAAGGTATGTTTGTTTCTGTGAAACAATTGAAACGGTTAAATGAATCAAATGTTAGGGTCCCCTTCGACAAGGTGTGCCGAGGTCAAACGAAAATAGGTTGTCGATCACAACAGGGAAACCCACTTTAAAAAAAAAAAGACAACCGTTAATCATCACCCAGCAGTGGCATAGGAGAGTAGAATTAGGTAGCTATAATATATGGCAATCAAAAAAGTTGTTCCACATTTGATTTCCGTTCTGCGGACATGAAACCCATGACATGAAATATGTGTGTCTCTTGACTTTATACATTTTCCATTCATTTTAAATTTATTCATGTCCACGTAGCGGCAAGCTTGAATCACAAATTACGCCTTGTTAAATTATAATATTTGCATTATTTACTTCAAGAATGCAATATCTTCGTGACAACAAACAGTCATTCATCTGAAAATCATTCAATATTCCCTTGTTTTAGAGCCACAATCACAAATTATACACGTAGAACTCTGGAACAAGAACGGAATTCTTCTGTATAGCCTCATATGTACGTTTGCGCTAAAATGTCAGGGGAAACATAACAAAAAAATGACTACATTGTATTGTATAGTATTGTGATTCACCGTGTTGTTTTGAAGTACTCATCGTTAAAGATGTTGAATTACTCTAGTTGGCATAAGTCAAATTATTATGACTTTTATTAAATATTAATTGGGTACGCAGTGGTCTATAACACATGCAAACATGTTTGAATGCATTAAATGGCATATGTCTTTTAATTAAATTAAATATTAATTGGATGCGTAATGGTCAATAACACATGCAAGTATGCTGGAATGGCATATGTCTTTTAATCAACGTTTTTTTTTACTTGCGTGATTGATAAGTCACCACTTGTTTCAAATCCGTTGGTTGCACAACGGTGAAAAAATATTCATAAATCTTGAGCTGCCATCTCTATATATTTCCGGTTTCAAGACACAATCGTGCACTTTGTATATGTATTTTGATTTTGCATAATCAAATGTTGATAATATCTCCAATATTTATGAGATGTGGTATGGTTAAAGTCCTATATACACCTTTATCTAACAGTATTTTTAACATTTTGTCCATTTAAAACCAGAATACTGTTTCCCTGACAGGCCTTTGTTCCTGCAAAATTGGCGTTGATGCTTTAAACTCTCAGAAAGACACACAGAGAGAGGCAGAAGGTCCATGTGTAAGTAACAGAGAAGGAATAAAGTTATCACTGTAAATGCAAAGGGTTGACACTTCCAAATGTAAATACGAACAGTTCAAACTAAAAAAATTAAAGGTCCGATTTGAAGTTTCTGTCGATGTCCGATACCCAATGTTTTACAAACCGTGGGATACACGTGAGGATCCGGCTGCAAACTCGCACATCTTAGTAAGTTGAAACCCAAAAGTGTTTTGGATGCTTGTAAAAAAATTAATTGATGCCTGTTTTGCTATTGGTTGTCAAAATTATGGCCAAAACTAGTAGACCTAATAATACTCACCACAGTATGAAAGAATGGAAAATTGTCTAACTGTATGGGCCTCAAAATCACAGAATCAGCAATTTATGACATCAAAAATGAGACTTATGCCTAATATGGGATAGCTCTGACCAGCTGACATCCCATTTGACATATCAAGGGGAAAAACACGTATCCGGTCTGCCCTTGCTTGGCAAGGCCACTGTCCTAGCTTTGGAAAAGTGACTCTTCTAACTGGATGAGTACGGTTGCCATGGTAACAGGCTGCAGCACACTAGGGACCAGAGGCTGCTACTGGTCAAGGTGATAATGATCAACTACCTGATTTTTGGTCTCAGTATTGGGGGGAGGGTCACAGTATAGTTTTATTTCCCTTACTATAAAAAAATTGATCAAAGAAGGGCAGACCAAGTGTAGTAGAGGTGACACGGAACTTGGTCTGTTTTGGAGGCGAAGATATCCGATTTCCAGGTCATACGTGCTTTTTCATCCTCAGTCCCCTTCCCTCATCACAAGGTACATTCCTATTCAAAAATGATTTCTTTGCATTATTGTCTCTCCCAACAGAAAGGCCTCCCCTATGATAAAGCCACTTTTTTTTTATTCTTGTCTATAAGGTGCAAAGGGGGGGGGGGGTCAGTATATAAAATTTTCTCAGTAAAGTGAGACACCACAATCGGTCACCTTTTACTGTTAATGTTTACAGTTAATTTGTTTTCATGCAGAGGTAGATTATTTCACTTTATGTGTGACTGACGCCGCACCGCAGGGTTCTACTCTACTTTCGGTGCCCTCTTAGTAAAGGGGTAGATTCAGAAATAAATAAAATGTTGGTAATACACAATATGATGGCCTGTCAACCTTAGACAGGCTGCCACTTGGGACAAACAAAAACAAAACAAAACAAAACAAAACAACACAAAAACAAAAAAGCAAACAAAATAGAACAGAGCAAAAGCAAGGAAACAAACAAACAAAAAACAAGGTCGGGTATTGACCTTCAATGCGAGTGCATCCACATGCTTTCCTCTTGACCATGTAACAGCTGTGCACAAATGTCTTTTTGCAATATTTTGAACATGACTCACTAAGATGTGATAGCCGTCAGAGTGTGACATCACACTGGTCTTCAAGGTTGCAATGTCCACCCTTCCTGCTCATGCCCATCCGTGCACGTGTTTGACTTTGTTTTTGCTATTTTGTTTTGTTTTGTTTTTGTTTGCCATTCAAGTTATTGACCAATAGCAAATGAGTTGCAGCAACACCGTGGTGACTTTCTTTAAATCTTTCCACCATGATCATTTGAAAAATCAAGGGCAAATTTGGAACTTTACACATAACGTAAAGCAGTTTTGTATGGTACAATTCTCAAAATTTTCGCTTCATTCGATACAAAAAACTGTTGTTTTAACAGTATTTTATTCAAGATTATGGGAACATGATATGAACCCCTTTTGGACATCAACATGATTGAGGGGATAGCAATGAATAGAATACAGTGGTGTTAACAAACAACATGAGCATGCACGCAAAGAGCACATACCAACAAGACATGCAGGGGTTCTATGTTTCTCAAGTTACATATGAGGTAAAGTCTTAAGTTTCCAATGTTTAAAGTAGTTCTAAACGTCCTGATTGTTCTACAAAAGTATACATAGCCTGAAAAATTTTAACGTTTTCTTGCTTGGAGCATTCAGTTTAGCTGTTCATAACAGTCATCAAAGTAAAGCGTGGTCAAGGAATGCACTGTTTCATGAAAGCCAATCTAATTCTCCTATATTTGGGATAATAAAAGGAGTAAAGAAACAATTTTTAAGGGTTATGCCATTACCACAAGGTGGAAAATCTTAAAACTTCAACTGGAGTTTTCCCACCAGCATGCCAGCGCATATAATTAAAACATTTCTCTTCCTAACGCTATAAAGCATATTTTTCTCAGGAGCTTTTTGGTGTTTGACAAATTATGAAGCATTAAAAATGTTTTCTGATGGTTTTATACCTGTGGGTAACTGTTTCCACGATCGTACTGATCCTGAATAAAATACTTTATAATTTTGCTGATTGGTAACGAATCGAGTAATGTTTTTTTTTCATGACGAAAGTTGTGTGATGTTTTGCCGCATGGAGATGTGGGTAATATTTCTGCAAGAAAACTTGGAGCTACATTATCTATTATTCTATACAGTAACTTTATTATCCTTTTGTAATGTTTTTTCATCAATCTTTTCCAACCGGTTTCTTATATTACAATGTTGTGGAAAAGAGGACAAGCTTATTGACAACACGAGACTCTTACAGTACCCAGTTGACAGAAAAACACTTGAAACAATTTGTATATTATTCATTACGCCAACGCGCCAACAGAGTGATATTAAATGTTAACTAGAGCAATAACCGCCAAAATTGTTCTGGTGATGTTTCGGTTATTGCTCTAGTTACCATTTGGGCTGCTGCAATTGAACGTCTTCTGATAATAATTCATGGGCAGCATCACAACTTGACCATATAATATCGCTCTGCTGGCGCGTAGGCCTAATGAATAATATGCAAATTGTTCCAAGTGTTTTTCTGTCAACTGTATACTGTAGGAGTCTCGTGCTGTCAATAAGCTTGAAATCTTTTCCAAAACATTTGTAAATACGGCTGCTCCAAGTTAGGTTACTATAAAGTGCTCCACTTAAATGTCTGTGTTCATTTACAGGGTATAAATAGTGCTTGTAAGAAATAGTTACAGGCTGCTTTCTTGAGGTAAGCTTCCATGAAATTAAAATACAGGAAAGGGCACTATGATTTTTACCCTTTAGTTGCACATAAGGTGCAGTGGGGTTAAATGTGCCCAGCTATTGATCTGCAACATTTTCAAAATTTGTTAAAGCTATTTGAGGTCATTGGCTGTTGTAATCTTATTATCTGTTTCAATATATAAAGTGATACCATTGACAAAAACGCATATATTTGTGTGCACAAGATCGGCTTAATCATTTACATGTATTAAAAATAGAAGTTCCAAGATAGATCCATGAAGCACTCGACCTTCAACTCTACGGCTACAAGATGACTGACGCTGAAAGCAACCCTCTGTTTCCTATCATGTATGTAATCTTTCAACCAAGACAAGAGAAAGCCAGACAGGCATGATTTTTATAATTTGTATAATAAGCTTTCATGTCACACCCTATCGAAAGGTCTTGTTGTGTCGAAAAATATGACACGTTTTTCTTTTTGTTGATGTTGAGTCCGGACTAATTTGTGATAAAGGTGTAAATGTCGATTAATTGGGGAATATCCCTGGATAAATTAAGATTGAAAGGAGTGATAATATTCATTTCTCTGTTATGATAAAAAACGAAATCCTGTTAAAACATGAGTTATAATTTCGCCACAGCACAGAACACCAGATGTTGGTGCAGATATTTAACCGATTGCAGTCACTTCAAATAGGTCAACAGATAAAAATACAACATTGCCACTTTAAGGCATAGTTCATGGTATGTAATGTTGCTCAAGTTAAAAAAAACTAACAAACAAACAAAAAACGAAAAACGAAACAAAAACAAAACAAAACACACACACACACACACACACACACACACACACACACACAAACAAACAAACCCCCCCCCCCCAAACCCCCCACGGTGTCTTGACTGGACTTTGCATTAGCCCATCCGTATACTATTAAACGTTTTCCCCAGGCCACCCCTATAATTATTATGGCCATGCAATAGAAGACTGCGTATCATTAGGGTCCAGTAAAGGGGAAAAAAAACTCCCTTACTCAGCTTTGTGCCAGGTTAATCAAATCTAATCAAACACGGTGAAAGTGTTTCGCTCTTATATGCTCCAAATAAATATTTAGTGGCAGCAATCTCAATTCACCAAGGGTAGCTGCCACAGAAGGTCAGGAAAAAACGGCAAAATATCTTTATTCATTGCAAACTTTACCAATTTTACCGACGCCTCAGATTCCTTAATATTACATACCTAGAGAGCTGAAGCATGTGAAATAAACGACAGGATTATACTTTTCCATACAGTATTTTAAAAACTAATACGGTTTACATTTCCATGTGAGGAGAAAATACTCCATAAATAACTCTTAAAAGAGTAGCCTGAATAACTACCAATTCTGTGACACGTAGCGAATCTTTTTGAGAATGTAAAAATATAATACCTTACTACTTATGCATTTGACACTCGGAAATAAGTCATGAGCAAGCATCCACTTCTTAAATTAATCAACTCTTTTACCAATGGCTTTATATTTAGTAAAGTAAAATGCGTATTCCAATTCCTGGCAAAAATATATACCACATTTAAGACTTGCACCAGCTGATCTTCATTTCCTGCTCACAATGCTGTAATCGACAGCATATACAAGGCCTGGTATATGTTTTTTTCATAGGGTTTACCAAAATTACTTTCATTTTGATTTTAGACTACAATTTAACATCATGGAGAAAAGAACACGGGGGAGAATACACCCTTGTTTAACTTCATTTAATATGTCAACCCAATGACTTTCAAAGCCTCCAAATATTACTATAATTTTCAAGTTTTTTCTGTTATTGTTAAACGCCATGCTTTACCTTACATATTCTTCTCATAAAAAAGATAAAAAGTCTTTCCCTGTTATATGTCGAATTCTTTTAGTGTGTCCACAAACGAGAACCAATTTTGTAATTTTTCTGTTCAACATTTTTAAATGAAGTGAGTGTGAGGAGAAGAGATACTCAAATCAACAACTTTCATGAGCATGGGCTGAGCACTTGGCAACCATCAGTGTCCATTCTACGGGGAACTTGCACAAGAAAGGTTCTACATGGTTTGACTTTAAACGTCGATTCGGTTTGTCAAATTACAAAATAGATTACTTTGAATAATGTAGGCTTTGATATATATACATTGTATATATATAATTCTTTATACTAACTTTCGTTTTTAATTAATACAGAATTTATAAAGTTAGTTCAACTGTTAAAGTTAAAACACAACCACAAGCCAAGCGGTGTTGTAGTTTAGCAAACCACATGGATTTGCCAAACACAGTGCCATCAGTTCCAAATGGCAAGAGCTCACCAAGTGACAAATTTGGTTGAAAGTGTTGGAAATTCACGACCCTTGCCCTGCAGTCCTAAGTGACTTCTGTTGAAGTGGCATCTGGACCTTTGATCTGGCTCTATTCCATATTGACGTTTGTCCTTGGCCGCCAAGCACAGATCTACCCTCCACCCACCCACCCACCCCCTTACATTTTGCCTCGTAGATTTATTTATTTATTTATTTATTTATTTATTTATTTATTTATTTATTTATTTATTTATTTATTTATTTGATTGGATGGATGGATGTTTGTTTGTTTGTTTGTTTATTTACTTTTTAAAGTGAAGCAAAGTATGTTAAGCTGGTCAGCTGGGGGACAGATGCTGAGTGCAGATTTGAGGTGGGTGACGATCGTGATTGAACTCCACCCAAAGGAAAACCACAAAGGACAGCAAGGTTACGCAATGTGCGTCGTGATAAGATCCCACAAGTTTCTCGCGTCACCTGTTGTAAATGACAATTCTGTCTGCATGGGTTTGCCCCGTGTTGTTCTTGAAAATGCACCTGCATGTCTGTTGCGGGGTCACAGCTGTCAAACAGTATGTGATTTCTGAAACAGGATGGCCCATCAAGACACGCAGCAACAGTTCTGACTGTTTCCAGCAAACATAACTTTTTTTCATTTTGACCATTCAGCAGCCGTGTCTCGAAATGGCATCCTTCATTACCTCTCATGACCGAAAATGGTAAATGCATACATCCGCTACGCCGTATCTCCATTATTTGATAAACAATACTTTCGACGATAGAACTAAGCTATGCATATGCCCATATACAGTTAAAAACTATGCCTATTGTGGACACTTTTGGTTCTGCAAAAAGTGTCCACAATAGACAGGTATACCTGCATAATACTCATGGGTCTTGCATAAAAACTTCTATTGTGGACTCTTTCGCCAAGTTTCGGTTCTAAAAAAAGTGTCCACAAAGGACAGGTATATTCACAACGGACACGTAAACATGTATAATACACATTGGGTCTAAATAAAAGCTTCTATTGTGGACGCTTTTGCCAAGTTTTGGTTCTGTTAAAAGTGTCCGCAATAAACAGGTTTACGTATACAATACACGCATGGGGTTACATCGAAACTTCTAATGCGATCGCCATTGCCAAGTTTTGGTTCTGGAAAGTTTCTAGAGCAGACATGTATGTAGTTGTATAATGTACATGGGGCCCAAAGGGCCGGTTAAAAACTTACTGTAATCTGCAAAACGAAAGAGGAGACCTTCAAGCGATAATGTGTACGGCAAACATATTAGAAATTAGACAACACACTTCAGTAGATGAGTCAGTTGATCTATTCTAAAAGTCGAAACGCAACCACAACTAGCGGGCAAGCATGAATTTGCCAAACACAGTCATCATTTCCAGCTGGTGAGAGCTTGTCAGTTGACAAATCTTGAAGATTTGTCACTTGGCAAATCGGGAAGATACAAAAGAAAATGTTGATGCATCAGCCGGGAATCGAACCCGGGCCTCCCGCGTGGCAGGCGAGAATTCTACCACTGAACCACCGATGCTCACATAGGAGCATGGTATGCCTGTGTTATGATGAACTTTGATTAATTGGTTGATTTATTCGGCACCAAAGTAAAAATTCATAGGTAAAATAAAATATAAAGAGCATGGTACTGAGGATAGCCCACGAAAGTTCTAGGACTTATTTCCAGTGGGGTCCTTATTACAACCAGATACATAAAATAGGATAATAAATAAATATATCACAGATACAGAAAGACACAGCAGTCTTCACAGACTAAAGTCTAAAATCTGAATATTAAAAGGGCGACAAATAAAAATAGGCGATTAGTCAGATTTAAAGTAAATATAACTAGACATTTACAAAAACATAACGAGTAAACTATAATTAATAAGTAAACATAGGTGTACATAAGAAATAGAATAAGGGACCAGGAACAAAACAACTGTCGGCCACATGTTGAAAAGTTCATTCACCAAATGGTACACAAGAGACTGCAGTTAAGATGAGAAAATAGGATTTAACATTGATTTACCATTTCTTGAACTAGAACTTTCTAATTTGTAGTTGGTATATTTGATTGTTTTTTATGTATTGACACTTTAGATTTAGATATGCAAATTGTGGCATGTGGTCTGTGCACTGGTCTTCTTGCAAGGCTTCAGTATTCTTGCAGCTTCTGAGCTGTAGTGATCTGAAGACGTACACACACGTGCAAGCACACTCACACCCACCGCAAAGAATGAAATACATCTGTTGTGGGATTTTATCGAGAGTTAACTCTTTCAGTGCCACAAATTTTGGACTGAGTCAACAGCTTTTCTCCGCTCGCATTGGTGCGCCCAATGCACGCCGAGAAAAGCTGTTGGCCTTGTGTATTCTCTCTGGTATTAAAGGCATACTGGTACTTGAATGAAAGGTCTTTTTGTATGAGGAATACGAATCTAGGATCCTAATGATAATTCAGACTAGTTTGATTAAACATAAGTAGATCGACTTTAGTCGTGATTGGCACTGAAAGAGTTGGTTTAAACATATTTTATTTCAAAAAAACAATTGGTCAACAGGCATATTGCCTTTATGAAGACTGAAAGAGTTAAAATTGGTTCGAAAAGTTGGAACAATCTTTTTCAGTATGGTACATGTACAGGACACCATTTTATAGCCTATCCAGTTTCCATAAATGTAAAATAGAATTTTCTATAATAACTACTTGTGAGACCGGAGAAAGGAAAAGCAACATTGGGACATTGGACAAACATCAGCTTGGACATCGGCACAAAGTTTGTCCAATATTGGCTTACGACATAAAAACCCTGGTCATATTGACTTGTGACAACTGATGAACATTTGTTGACTTGTGCCATCTACATAGTTTACCCGGAATTTGCTCGATGACACCTTGGTCTGATATATTGTTATACTCCTTTGTTTGAAATAGAACTGATAATCAGCATCCAACAACAAAAGTCGGATGCCAGCGGGCAGCAAACCTGAAATTATTTGGTGCCAGGACATTGATTTACATCCAGTGTTGGGCCGATGTTGGCTTACAATTTGGCTTCCAATGTACAGCTGACCAAAATGTGTTGGCTGCTGACATACAACCAAGAACTAAATTTGGTTGCCAACATTCAACCAACCTGTAACTATGGCTTTTAACATAATGCCAACATATATCCCACTCTGTGCGAATGTGAGCTAACAATAGGTTGGCAATATTGCAAAATTGTGCAATTAATACCTATATTTCAAAAATTACGATTATATTTGCTTCCATGTTCGTAACAACAATTATGCATAAAATTGGATGCTAAAAACAAAATGAGGATTTTGAAAACATAAGGTTTTGCCTTGCAAACACAAGAACCAGTTGAAGCGATGGATACAGTCCATACGAGGCAAAGATACAATCCACACAAGGCGCACACTAGCCTACTGACAGCTCTGCATCAGATCCCCCGTCTGGATCGATATTATTAATGTAACAGCACAAATAATAATGCAATGGCATTCAAGTCCCATTCGGTATTTGAGCAATTATTTTGTAATACATGTATATGCAAAGTTCTGCTCTGTCAATTTGTCCAATTCCATTCAGCCAGGACCAAAATAATTTATTTTAATTTTAACAGTTGGAAACATGAGTGCTAATACACATTGGCCTAATATTGACAATTAAGAACCCGGCATATATATATATATATATTCAAACTAAAGCCATACATCTCCGAAAGGACTCAAACTGACATGCCAACCAGCAGCCTACCATTTGCGCCCAACATTGGCCCAACCAAATATCGCCCAGGTTCTATGGTTGCACGGTGGCACACAGCGGTTACGAGACAACCGTGGGCGAACATAGCCACATGTACGAAATGGCTCAAACTGAGCAATTACATGCATAACTAGAAGCATACATTAGCTGAACATTAGCACCCAAGTGTTACGATCCAATCAGAATTTATAACCAGTACCGCAATATGCATGATGTGGCATAAACTCGTCTGTTAACCAGATGACCACATGCGGCCAACACTGATTGAACAACAGCAAACATGTCTGGCATATACCATCTAGAATCTAACGCTGCTTTATACAGTAGGCCCTTATTCAACACACATCGAAAGCACGCGAAACGTCAAGAAATTATATTGGGGCTATTTGACCCCATAGCCTAGATCACGGTGTAGACGTAGTACAAAATAAAAAGCTCCAAAAGTTTTGACACAGGAGTCACCCTCTTTGATGAGTTGACTAACAATTTTTATAACGCCACTGTCTACACGATGATTATTAGAATCATTTGATAATAAATCGTTCCAACGTTTTGATTGCGTTAACATACCGAATAGAAGGTTTAAATTGTCTGCTTTGTCTTTTATATCAAGACGTTAGATAAGCATTTGTCAGAAAAAGACGCGCTGTGCCCTGATTCATTGACTCTTACATAAAGAGGGCTGCGATATATTGACCAGTACATAAAGAGGGCTGCATAGTGAATCCCAGCTGTTTTTGTAGAGTCAAGGGCCCCTTCTATATCAGGCCCACAAGCTCTAGGCCTATCCGCTTTCGAAAGTGGCGTATAACCTCTAATAATATTTTCACCAACAGAAATTTATCGAAGTGTCGACATACTGTATGATTAAAGATGTTTTATCAGGCCAATACGCAAATCTATTGTATAGAAAATGCAATATGATTTTAGAGAGCTATATTCAACTGACAGATAATAACTCATCTTACAGGCCATATTAAAACCCAAACTGTCAAAGGTAACTGCACTGGTGTTCCTTATTGATATGCAGAATGCCTTTTACACTGTGGATCTAGATTTATTGTGTCGAAAGCTAAAAGCCATAGGTGTAAAGTCAGTTCAATGGTTTACATCATATCTAACAGGCAGGAAATAATTTGTCATAAGCCATGTTGGGCTTCGAGAGTGTTTCTTTTTGGGATCGCCCAAGGAAGCATTCTCGAACCCTTACTGTACCTATGCTGTGTAAATGCCATGTCAATCAGTTTATCATGCAAAGTATTATTGTATACTTACGATACAATTCTTCTTGTGTCCAGCAAAAATCTGTTGGCTTCAACCCTAAGTACTGAATCAGATAAATTTTACAAGCGGCTGCTTGACGATAGGTTGACAATGCATTTAAGAAAAACTGAATGCATTATCTTTGGATCTAGACGAAAGTTTAAAAAAGCCAAATATTTCGTTGTCACTTATCAAAACCAAGAAATAAAATCCAAAAGTTTTGTCAAATATATTGGTGTCGAATTGCACCAAAGTCTAACGTGCAAAAACGTTGTGAACGATATTATAAACCTAGAATCCGGATTTCGTTGACGTTTCTGTACCAACAGAGCAACTTTCTAGATTTTCGAACTAATTCACTGCTTTGTACAGCTTTAATATAACTTTTGTTTGATAATTGTGTGTCAATTTGGTTCTCAAACCTAACAAACGAACTCCAACGGCGGTTACAAGTCACGCAGAACAAGAAAATTCGCTTTATATTAAATCTTCGCCATTGATCCCATTGATTTGAGCCAGCGGGAGTGCTAGATTCGCTACGAAGGGCTTACAGCTTAATTTAAACCATGCCCATAACATTTATCAAAGTAAGTGCTCGCCATATTCGTCAGAAAACTGAATAAAAATTCAAGATTTCCATGGGAAAAATACCAGCGGCAGCGATAACAACTTTGTTGTACCCAAGGATGACGGGACCGACGGTCGCTCTGTTTTGCACCGCGCCTAACGGGATTGGAATTGGCTTCCTGCAAACTGGCCAAAATTGACAATCTTTGAAATGTGACGTAGAATGTCATCTAAGAAGGCACTAAACAACACACTTTTCGTAGCAACGGGCCATATTTTTTATAATCTGAAAACATGCCAAATCATATGATATTTTTAGTCATACATTTTTAGTATATATATATATATATATATATATATATATATATATATATATATATATATATATATATATATATACACACATATATACATACATATGTGTGTGGGTGTGGGTGTGTGTGTGTGCGTGTGTGTGTGTGTGTGTGTGTGTGTGTGTGTGTGTGTGTGGGTGGGTGGGGGTGGGTGTTAATGTATTGAAATGTGGATTCCAATGTACTTAAATGTTGTGTTCTGCTTTATTTATTTAAGTTATATTTGTACATTCCCAAGGGACCCCACTGGAAAGAAGTTGTCGACGTTCGTGGGTTATCCTTGAACCTCTTCATTCTATTTTACACTTGAATGTATTTATTTTGGTGCTAAATAAGATCAATCAATTGATCAATCAGTGTCTCTGACGTTCACGTACTCCAAATTGAGTAATACGCCACTAGGTAAAGGCACTAACATCATTTCGCTTGACTTGTGTTTGCTTGGAATTCCCTATTGTAACAATTTTCAAAACCGAAAAATATCGTCCTTCCTCAAATATGTAATTCTTTTGAAGTGTTCTCTGTTTGTGGTTGAAATATATTTCATTTGAAAAAAAAAAAGTTACAGACAGAGATGCCAACTATCCCTCATCAGCACGGACACTGCAATTTTGCCTACTTTATGGTGTTTGTCCCAGATCAATGCTCAAAATTCATGGCTTGTATATTCTTTGTTATATATTCTGTGTCCCTAAAGTGGCATTTTGAATATTGGCATCTTTGGACTTTCCTGAAGGGTAGGCTGCGATATTTGTGTGGCAGCAAAGGCATTTGACAACTCGCAGACGTAAGGCAGGTAACCGACAGCCTTGGCCTAAAGGCTGCATTTGATGTGTGTGTTCACTGTCAGATTTCTGCTTCACACAGACTCAGTTTTGAATGTAAAATGTTCTTGGCCTGTTGTACCTTGTGCTATTCTGTCTAGAAAAGACAAGGTTATTCAATTGCTGGAACACTTATATTTAATTTGTCCTGAATTATATGTACATTATGTGAAACTTTTCTATTTATTTATATTTTGCTCAAAAGAAACATCTTTTAATTACGACAATCTGTCCTTTTCAGAGTTTGCGCTTGGACAGCTAGCCAATAAAAGAAAATCTGATAATAAAGTGATAAAAAATGTCGCACGTGGGAGGTTTCGAGTACCCGGTCAAGCATTTTTGGAGAAGGTGTCCAAAGAGATGCACAAAAACAAGATATCAGAGGTGTATACATCGATGACGGACACAGGCGAGACAAAGCGAATGCCAGATGTGCTAGATGACGTGCCGCCCGGTGAAGAAAAGGGTAACGTTTTGTAATTGCTGTTACCTAATGCACAGTACATAAAGTTACCAAAGTTATGCAACTTACAGCCTGCGTATAAATACATGTAATGTTCGGGTGTATCACTGGATGCATGGTTGGGTGCAACATCTGTAAAATCAAAGCCAAATGAACCAGCCTTACTTGTGCTTTGTGAAAAAAATCTTTTATGATTTCGAGATTAATTGTTAGACTTAGATGACCGTTACAAAATGACATTGTATGACATAAGATTAATTAACATCATTGCTGAATTGGACTTTTTGGAGAGAAATAATAGATCATGGTTTTCATTATGATAATAACCTTTATTTTCCTGTCGAGTACAATAAAACAAAGGGCATTAGCGCACAGGCATTATGATTTGACGATGATATACGTTGAAAGAATGAAAATAATGAAAAATATATCTACTGATAAAGGTGAAGTATATACAACCTGTTCATCATAACCAGTACATTTGTATTTACGCCATGCTTTCGCAAAACTCCGAAAGCCTACAAGGACCACAAAAATAAAATAAAAAAATAACTCTCTAAATTTTGACTTTTATAAGTCGAAATTTCGGCTTTTTAAAAAGTTGAAATTTTGAGTTTTGTAAAGGCAAAATTTTGACTTTTATAAATCGAAATCTCAAGAAAAAAGTCGAAATTTTGAGAAATAATTTTTTGTTTTATTTTTTAGTAATTTATTTATTTTTGTGGTCCTTATAGGCTTCCGTACAAAACAAGTCACGACCAAATTTTAGTTACAGAAAACAAAAAGGGAACATTTAGAGGAGAAGCCATTTGTTTATGTGGTTTTGAATTCTTTACGAGTGGTAACGTTCTTCAGAGCAAGAGGTAGTTACCTCCATATCTTCGCCCCTTGGTACCTCAAAGAATTGTAGTCAAAACACCTTTTATGAAGGGTGAACCTCGAAACACTATCATTGTGAACAAAGCTTTACTTAAGCAAGCTTAAAGTACAAAGGAACATGGGCAATATATCGTGTTCAGAAAAACTCAGTAACTTCCGGTGTAAATCATCGAAAAATGAACATTGAGAGGTCGGCGTGACTTCACAATTCACAATCTTCCTTTTGGAAAACAATATTATAACAGATAATAAAAATATGAACAGATAAATAAAAAAAGTCACAAAAAATATCCTTCCTTCCTCCTACATGAGGGAAAACATGACTCCAGTGATGTGTGTGAATTTTTCAATGACCATCTCACGAAAGTTTGTGGAGACGTACCCTCTGGGTTCACTGGTCATCAAATTTCTGATGAACATGAAAGTATTAAACATATAAAAAATATGTTAAAAGATAAGCACGAGACCTGTGTTGATTTCCAGTCTTTGAGCAACGGGTTCTTGATTCTGTAAAAAATATTGATCCTAAAAAGATCGCAGGTTATTATCATTATCATATAGGGTACGAAACCACTTGAAACAGTATTGGTTACAATAGAAATCGCAAACGCAGGAAACTGCAATCAGATAGTTTATATTGTTTCATTGTCAAGGCAGCGCAACGCAATGCAAGAGGCAACGCAAAGCACCACATGAAGCTAGTTGCCGCTTTTACCAATGCCATAGATGCCCTCATATCTAGACATGCATAGTTAGCTTCCGCCAACCCTATCGATGGCTTTTCATTGGCCAACATCTTTGTCATCGTGCAGCAATCAATATGTATTTTGGAAGTTTTTATTTAATTTCTCTTGGCCCGTTATTGTCTTAACCAAAATTTATATACTGAACAAGTAATACATAAAATAAAATTGAGTTTCGGCAGTGAATAAAATGAATGAATGAATGAATGAACGAACGAACGAACGAATAAATAAATAAATAAATAAATAAATAAATAAATAAATAAATAAATAAATAAATAAATAAATGAATAAATAAATAAATAAATGAGTACGTGTGCAAGTAAATTAATGATAAAACATACGAAGATAATGCCAGAAGTGCGCACATGTGCCAGAAAACAGAAAATGTCCATGTAAGCTCAGTGTGAATAACAATTGGCTTCTTTATTTTCATCGTTATGCTCTATTGAACTACATACAGACATAGACCGCAAGATGTTCCGCAACATCATGTCCCACTCCAGCCAGCTACAGAACTACTCACTATCGGACCTAGACGATACATCCCTTGCCAGCCTGGTCAAGACGACAGTTGAAGAGCTGGCCCCGCAACTGGCTGGAAACTGCCCTTTTGAGAACATGGCCGCCTTGCATACAGGTGACACCAAGCTTATCGATTATCTAAAGTTGATACGTATGAAATACACGCATCAAACAGCAATTTTATCATGCAAAATAAAGTGAGGTGATGTTTTCTTTAATTATGGATTAAAATGTATCGTTTAAAGATATATTGGCACGTTTTAAACACAAATTACGAAAAAGAAATATATAACAAGAAAGTGTTTCCTTGTGATGATTTTTTACTGTAAAATTCTTTAAAACTCTTTAAAATTTGTTTTCAAAAGTGGAGCAAATAGATTTTACGAGGATCTTTGACTTATTTGGGCATCGTCTTACACTCTTGTATACAGGATAAAATATTGTTTTCTATCCGACACTATTTCTCCTATAAAGAACAAGTTTTCACTTAAGAATCCCGCTGACCTGACCCATTGTTTGGTCTATGGAACTACAGGCATGCTAGGACAGCGATCTGCATGATGATCTATAACCTAATATTCTAACCTCTGCTCAGATGAGCTTGAATTTTTGTTGTGATAAGCAGGAAAAAGTCAATTTGCAATGTTAAAAATGAAGCAAAAGATAACAGTATACATACACACACACACACACACACACACACACATACACACACACACACACACACACACACACACACACACATATATATATATATATATATATATATATATATATATATATATATATATATATATATATATATACATACTAGTATCTCTTTATTCGTACAATGGAAGTACAGATCAAATATGTACATTGTATTAAATTTAAAAAAAATATTATATACGAGAAACACTTATAGGTGAGGTAAAGTCCATTGACATTTTAGTGCAGCAATTTACTGGTCCAGCTGTTCAGTCCGTAAAAAGGTAAGTCAGTATGTCGTTATTTTGGTCCCGGGTCAACATTCTGAAATCTTTGCTGTCTCGAGAATAAATCAGTTCACTTATCATGCTTGCATGGATTTCGTCATTCTTAATGTATACACATTCACCCAGTGGTATGTTATAATTCGTTTGAGCAGGCTTGATAAAGCTCCAGGCTTACCACCTACTCTTCAGTCGGTTCTTCCCCAGTGTGGACAAAGTCCTGCGTTCAGACCTCAATGTCAGCCAACTGAGTCCAAAAAAGCGGAGACAAGTGGGCTACACGGTTGGACGCCTGATACTGCGGCAAATGAATGGTTTTGGCGTCGGCACCAAGTATAGCCCAGGTATAAGTCTTTGTTCGGTTTAAAGTGTGGTTTATTTGAAGTATGATGATGTGTTTTAATTTGTAATATCATTACATACGATGTGTCCAGATGTACTCTTTCATGTTCCCCAAATTTGGCCGTTTAATAAAAATAAATAAATAAAGAAAGAAAGAAAGAAAGAAAGAAAGAAAGAAAGAAAGAAAGAAAGAAAGAAAGAAAGAAAGAAAGAAAGAAAGAAAGAAAGAAAGAAAGAAAGAAAGAAAGAAAGAAAGAAAGAAACATATTGATAGTGTGACCTACAGAATCATTTTGTTTGAGAGCTTACAAATGTACTTTTATCTTGTAGTTTGCATATTCTATGGGGCCTTTATTAAAAAATAATGGCCGGTTTGGGATTTACAGACAAGCATCCTTTCCCTGCCAACATTATTACTGAATTTGTAAAGTCCTGCATCCATCTAAATAAGAAATTAGAAATTTCCACCAACTATTGCTTTATAGTTTATGTTTTGCTGTCACGAACGACGTAATCTGACATCACACTTTGACACATAAAGTGCGCAATACAATAACGCGTATGGTGGTACGTGTACATTGACTACATGGACGCAGCGTGTCAGGGGTCGTAAATCCAATGGGTGTATTGGGTGACATACAGCTCAGTAGCAAAGCGCCAGGTGGTGGCGTCATGTTGAGCCTGTGGAATCCCCACCAATAGCACCAAACTATCAAGCAATTAGTGGGGATTACATGGCTAATTCTGTGCAAAATATGGGCTAATATATCATATCAATAGAGTTCTACATCATGAAATTAAATTCCCATGTGCTTTTCCCAGAAATATACATGTGCCTGTGTCATTGTAAGGAGACTTTATTAAACCTAATGCCAATGCAGCGGGTGTTATAACAAAGGAGAAGGAGAAAAAGAAGGCAAAACAACAGCAAACAGAAAAGCAAAAAAAGAAGAAAACCAGACAAACCGTGATGTTTTCATGATAAAAAAGGTGGCACATATGATTGCAATCTGTCAAAGGTCTTAGGTATGCCCACCTGACCTATTGCATACTCGTTCAGATGTATCTGTTGGTTTCTGTTCTGCTCTTATTATGTCTTCACGTCAACACCGACATTTTTAATTTTCCAAGAATTCTTTTCTTTCTCTCTTTACAACTACCTTCTAGAGTTTTTCTCGGACACCGTAACACATAAAATACAAATTAGGCACAACGAGAATTTCTGGAAATATTGTGAAATAGGGGCATTGCAACTTTTAAATTTTGAATATCTGCTAAGCTATAACAGATAGAAAAGCTTTATAATCTGTTTTTGATACTGGACAAAAAGTTATAGAATTTTTACAACTGTTAGAGGAATTTCAAAATTTAAACCTTACACACACACACACACACACACACACACACACACATATATATATATATATATATATATATATATAATATTAATATTAATGATAATAATAATAATAATAATAATGATGATGATGATGATGATGATGATGATGATGATGATGATAATAATAATAATAATAATAATAATAATAATAATAATAATAACAATAATAATAATAATAATAATAATAATAATAATAATAATAATAATAATATGGAATCCCCATTTTAAATGAGACACGCAGATTGTTGTCCATTTTGCACGTAATACATATTGAACACAGGTGCACCATTCTAATTTATGCTAATTAGGGGCAATTCAATTTTTATATTTTTAAAGCTTTCAAAAGTATCTTAGATAGAGATGTCATTTCAACTTCCTTCTAAACCTTATTGACCACCCCACATCTAATACATATTTAACAAACGTTCAGCCTTTTAACTTATGGTAATTCGGGTCGTTTAAAATTTTAAATATTTGAAATTTTCAAAAGTATGATAGATAGAGATGCAATTGCAGCTGTCCTAGATATGCTATTGACCATTGTGCATTTTGTGAATAAATAGAATAAATTTTGCAGCATAATTTGTGTTTGCAGAGGAATTTGAAATCCTGATTTTTTTTACCATAGGCATAACAGATAGAAATATCATCGAAGTTAAACGTTCCATTTGCATGATATTGGCCATTGCACTTTTAATGAATAGTGAAAAAATACTATTTCCACTTTCTATCACGTTATTTACCAAAAGTGGTTAGATTTTAAATTATAATAACTATGAGACCTTAAAAAAACTATATGGTAAATAGAGATACCACTGCAACTTGCCCGGTTTTCTACTTTGTGGACACACAGACAAATGTGCTACCGAACATATATCCTTTTGTTGATGAAATGATGCTTTTTCATTAGGTGAAAAAAAAATTATCTGAATTTGCTGGGTCCTTGTCGCAGTGCACCTTCGTGAACGGCTTTCTTAAAAATATAATTGCAACTCATGCCAAATATATCAGGTTGGGGCATGGTGAGACATACTGGATCGGCGAACAGTGAGACAATGCAACACAATGATTGCAATATATGTTCAACAAAGTGAGACACCCTGGGCAGGTATGAGGCGACAGTATAACACAATGGTCGCAATATCTCCTTAACAAATTGAAAATACCCTGAACCATTGTGAGGCGACAGTGTAACACACTGATTGCAATACCAGTTTAACTGCTGCATAGTCACGGGCATGGTGGGAAAGGATCAACAAGAACAGACCAAACTTTACAGTAATACCCAGGACATTCTGGATGGCTCTACAGACTTCCAAAAAGCAAAAGACCTTGCATCAGATAGAAGAAGAAGAAGAAGAAGAAGAAGAAGAAGAAGAAGAAGAAGAAGAAGAAGAAGAAGAAGAAGAAGAAGAAGAAGAAGAAGAAGAAGAAGAAGGAGGAGGAGGAGGAGGAGGAGGAGGAGGAGGAGGAGGAGGAGGAGGAGGAGGAGGAGGAGGAATTAAACATGCTCGCCATGCAGTGCAGAGCAGAATTATAGAAGGGCAAACTCTTTAAACCATTTTATTGTTTGGGACCTCATTCTCAGACCATGGACCTACTATCAGATAGTAGGTCAGACGGGAGGGTACGCGGTTTTGCGGCACCCTTTTTAGCTGCATCCGACATGCAGCAGCACGTAGTGACATGTCCTCCTCCTCGTCTCGTATCGTAGGTTGGCTATCACGAAGTGCAATGGGTCAGACAGTTTATGATTTCTATGTTTAAATGAACTTATTTACACCTGTACAGGTGATAATTTAGCCCTAGTACAATGTACGCAAAATAAAAATTCAGAAATAATGACAGCTTGGGAGTCCGGAAATTAAAAAGGCTTCCAGTAGGCAAGTAGAGAAAATAAAAAGTCCTATACCCCAGTACGGGGCCCCAGATGAGTATGTGGCGACTTGTGACCTTGCAGGTCTTTGAAGGCGACCTGATGACTTAAAACGTTAATTTCGGCGACCGGTGACCTACACGATGAATTCCAGTGACTTAGATTTTTGTGACCCTGTGACCTGGACACCACAAAATTGAAAAAGAGTGGCCCAGTGACCTATCTGGAGACCCAGTACGGGAAATCCCTTTCTCACCTACCCACCTCCGCCCCATGTATCTGATACACCAAGTCTACTCGCGCTGCTCCCGCTGGAAAAGGGTGGTTTCAGGAATAATATCTTCAGAATATGGCCAATATTAATGTCGTATTATGATTATAGCAATGATTCATAGATTTTTTCATGGTCGAACTTTTAATTTAATTGATATGCTACCGCAGTGGAAAGAAGAATGCGGTACCTGATAAACCGTCTCCTGTACGAGTTGAGGGCGGCCATCCAAGACAAGACCCGCGTACCTGGGGTGGTATGGAGGCTGGTGCGTTTGGTCAGTAGGACCACTACGACGAGACGGATTCGCTGGTGCAATGACCAAACCACCCTGAGACGAACAATGATTAAACGTCTCAAGCAAACACGAGCACGGTATGTACAAATGACAATTTCCCATCTAATCATAAATACATAGACTATGCTTGTTCGCATGGAGGCGCCATCAGAGTCATCAATAAACAACATGGATCTGTTGAGCAAGCAACACAAATAGTCACATTGGCTTTCTTTAGAAAAATGAGATGGAAAAAAGTTAACATGAATGTTTTATTACTTGCCACTCAGTTTACTATGTCGCGATGTGACACTAAAAATCAATATGCTGGAAGACAAAACTTTCGATATTCTTTTATCAAATAATAAAACCGCATAAAATGATTTCTTTTGTCATTATGTGCCACTTCAGCATTTCTATGTAAAAATGAAAGTTAATCAAATGTCACTTGCCGCGTTGTATATATAAACGTGCCCAAAATGCCCCCGCCCCCTCAAATGGTAATGATTTATGATCGGGAATGCAGTAAAACACAACATCGTGGAGTGATAGTTTCCTCTTTATTCTTTACTTGACTCAAGGTAGTAAAAATATTAATTACGTGCCATGGATAATTGTTAGGCAAAGATGAAGTAGAAAACAATCAATAATTAACTCATAATAGTGCGGTGTTTTCAATTTCAGACTGGACAAGTTCAAAATGACAAGTTTTACGGATATCAGCACAGATTTACAGAAGTTCATCAATAACGTGTCCGTCGTTAATAACGTGATAGAGGCCATGCACATGCAGATGCCGTTCCTGATGGAACCATTCAATGAACTGCTGTCTCTAGGGTTAATAGGAGCTCACAATCACAGCAAAGTGTTTCAAGCAACTGTCATCCGCCTCTTCGGTAAAAAAGCATCATATAATGTGCACCAATTTATGAAATATTATGTTGTTAGAAAAACAATTTTGTAATATACATATCAAAAATGCGCACTTCATCAAACCGAAATTTCAATGTAAATATTACACAGACACCTGGTTTTGGTGTCACGTGTCTCCTCGACATGGATTACATGGGACCAGTCTTCGTTAAAATTTTGGTGTTTTGATTTTTATAAAGATTGCAGAATTTTGAGGTTGATGGGAATTTAATTGTCTTTCTATGGTTTCACAGTCTGAAGGAGACAGTCTAACAAATGTCACTATCAGGCGTGATCCGATGGTCCTTTTTGTTTTTAGAGGATATGAAATATATCAGTACTTTTTAGTGGGGAAAATGATTGAGAACTTGATGATATCTGATATGCCACGTGCAATTCATTCCAATGCTTATGGTGATCTTGCTTTTATCATTCTTTTGCCTGCACGAACTTTCATAACAACTTGGTCAGACAAGATATTGATCAGGAAAACGTAGATAACATTAATTATGCATTTTTCTCTTCGAATGGTCTTTTGTCTTCAAATCACAATGCTGCTCTAATTTTTGTCTGGAATTCCATGCCTGTGTCGATTCTTTATTAAATTTGGGTAATTATATTTCGTGTTGGACCATCCTTAATCAGTATCGATGAAGACCAATGGTATATTTTAGGTGATTACATGGTTGGTATAGGCCTGATTACAGACACAATCGAGTTTTAAAACTTCAAGGAACATTCTTGTAAAAATCAGCCTTAAACAAACATTCACCCAGTCAGTGCAATAGCCTGCATGTCTTATCTGTCAACAGTCATTTTGAGAGCGAAAAACGAACAGCCAAACAATTGCCTAAAAGTATGCTTCAGATTGGTTAAAAGTTTCAGGTTGATTTTCACAAGAATAATCTTGATTGGCTATACAGAAATTAAGCACAGTTTGCTGATATAACTTGTGTCTGCTTCCTTTGAGCTTTCGAGCCTTTTAGGGTCATCTATATTGAGGGACCCTCACATGTACCAGCATCGGATACATGCATGGTATCCAGGGCTGTATGAGCACTGAGTGGTAATAATATAAGGCTACTTAGTGCAATACTTTTTTATGGAGGCTAGTTATGTCTGTATGCCAACACAGTTACATCCTATTTTTCCAAGAGTTCTTTACACATACATACATGCATGCATACATACATACATACATACATACATACATACATACATACATACATACATACATACACACATGCGTACGTTCGTACATACATACATATACATACATTTTTCAAGTAATTTTGTTCGGCATTTTTCTCGGGCACCTTCACACATACGAAACAGCGACAAATTTGGCGTGGCTTTATCTCCACATATGGAGTTTTGCCTTTTTATGTAGAGGTATGCAAATGTAAAAAAAAAAATATTTGTAAATTGAGCACATTTAGAATTTCATTCTTAAATAACTTCTAAATTATAACGACGTATATGGAATTGTAACTTCTGCGCAAATGTTATTGACAATTACGCATCTGATGAATATTGTAAAAAAAGTCGTAACACTTATTTCTTTTTTTCTAATTATGATCATGTTAAAGTTTCAAACCTATGATAGACAGAGACACCGTCCTAACGTTTGCGCATATGTAGTTGGTTATTGCACGTTTAATGGATATTGATAAAAGTAGCAGCATTTTAAATTATGTTTATCTAGGGTATTTGACATTTTGAATATGATGAATATTCACAAAACCACAAGAGTTGCAAGTGTCATTTCAACTTGTGTGCTTGTATTATTGAACACCACACATCTGTTAATTGATGAGCCTCAGATTTAGGGCTTTAACTGCTAACTGGAGACATTTCAAAATTTTACTCTTGAATATCCTCAAAAGTATTATACATGCCATGCCAATTTATACTGTTTATTTTCTTCTGTAGATAGGCAGACAGATTAACTGCAAAGCAAATCCTGTCTTTTTTATATATTCTTCTTCCTTTCAGAGTTTAGTATATATTTCAAATATAGTTCGCTTATTTTAACAGAAGTACCAATTGAAATTGTTGCAAACCTTTGAGAAGTAGCTGTAAGTTAAATAAGCCGATGCTTTCTTCCAGGAGAATCCATTTTCCAGGAAACCAAAATTCTTCTTAGACGTCTGTTCCCTGAGCGCAACTTGCTGTCTCAATTGCTGATGCCTGGCGATACAGAAACAATGCAGCACGGTAAGCGTTTTGTATATCTATTTTTAATTTCTATATATTTTTTTAATTTGTTTTTGTTTTATCTTTTTCCTTTTTTTTTCTTTTCTTTTCTTTTTTCTTTTCTTTTTTTTTTTTACTTTGTGTGTGTGGGGGGGGGGGGTCTAATTTTTTGGTGAGCTAGCTTCGACGTAAATTTTGTGTTGGTTCAGTTCTCATTTTTCGCCATCACTCTTACAGGACGTGTAACTTATTTTAAATATGCTGAACATTTCCACGAAGAACAAGTAACATTTTCCTGTGAAACATTATCGAGTAAGCAGTATATGCGCAAGTTGTATTGGACTTTTTTGTGACGCGAGTTTATGCATTTTCGCTTCAAATTACATTGCACATACCATGCTTTTTCAATTTATGCCAAAAGTAAATTGATTTTTTCCCACATTATACAACTTTTTATCCATTTCAGGACTGAAGATTATAGGACAGTTGGAAAAGCCTTTCAGTCGATACCTATTCTTGAAGAATTTTTTTAAGGAGTAAGTATGCAAATTGAAATAGTAATGATATAAAACAGTCGTATTGACGACGATGAGCTCGATGGGGATGGACTGCCTTGCTCATGCCCAGGTCTAACCTTGGACCTTTCTAATTGTCCAGCGATTTTGCAATATGACGAACTGCTGAATACTTTTTTCTGTGTAATTTATAGGTGTAAATACTGTGACAAGTTCATGGTATTACAAGCACATGTAATGCGCAGGTAAAACAAGGTAAAATATAATTGCCCACGCACTAATTTCAAGGAATGTGTCAGTCTTTGTGTAAGCAGGGAAGTTAACTAGAGTATTTTGTACATGTTCTCTGATAAATCTGTAATTTTGGCCGTGCCTTTTTTGGGATTTAAAATGATGGTGATAGACGGCAGATTACTATGGCTGTGGCTATGATCGGAATATGTGCGTGCAATACATCATTGGGTGATAAATATCATAAAAATCTGTCGCTCGACTGTCCAGATGGGTTTTGTGCTGCTTAATTGTACCAGGTGTCACCTCTGCACTCCCTTATCCATTCTCTGGACAGCCTCTTGTCTGTGACACACATTTACACAAAATCCCAGCCACTTTATACATAATTCTACCGGCAGGTTGCGGGCGCAGCTGGAGACACGAGGTTATTCGGAAAAAGAAGCGAAAGAGTTCATCATGGCGCTGCTACTGCGTGCTGGTGGCCATGACGTCTTGGTGCCCGGAGAGACTGGAGGTCCCGACGGCTTGGATTTGTGGAATGTCGTCTCATGACAGAGTGTCATATATATTCAAACTATTTTCTGTTTAACGCAACAAAAAGTGTAAGAACATTAAAGGTGTCCTTTGCATTGTGGGTTTTTTTTCTATTAACCAGACCACATGCAGCATGTGGTTAATGTCTTCTCGCGGGTATAGCGTTATCAGGTGACTGAGGTGTATGTGTGTATGCGGGAGGGTGGAGAGGGTTAATTCGTGTTTGTAAACTTGCAAGCAGTCTTTTTGTGTAATATTGATGTGTGACTGGGAGAAAGTTTAACCAATTGCCGGAACATCTAAATGTCGTTAGCCTGATTTTTAACAACATATTGATTTTTTTTTTAAATGGACACCAGTCGTTTCATGACGGACATCACTTGTATGATGCGGTTGTTGCATTGAGCAGTTGTGTAATCCAGACAGTGAGGCGCCAGGGGCAATTTGTGCCATTTACCACGTTTTAATATATCAAGTGACTTGTGATCGGAAGAGAGTCCACTGTGAGTGACTTGCGATTGATGAACTTAGTTCCGTACGATCCATGCGTACCGAGTAGTCCCTCTTTATAAGGCAGACAGAACAACTCGATCAGTGGCCTGATATGAAGGTCCCTAAGCCTTCGCAGCGAACTTTGGGAAAAGTTGTTAACCCAGTTTGATACTCAGTGAAAAGATGGGAAATACGACCACTGGACCAGGGAACGTTGCAACAGGGCACTTTTGGCTTGCTTTCCTTGCTGGATGTACCGGGATAAGTGCTTTCCTTGCTGGATGTACCGGGATAAGCGTGTGCTGCATTGTTAAAGCAAGCTCCCCTTTTAACCATGTTGATGGTATATATCAAGGGTGGACGATTAATATTGTTAATATGTAATCATGAAATATTGTAATTTGATTATGAACCACAGACTTCAATTAGTCCATTAATGTTTTAACGGTTCTGGTGTAATAGTTGTTAATCCAATGACATTTAAATTAAGCTTGGGTGGCATATAATAGCTGAACTTCATTTTTGATTCATGGCTTAAGTGTAAAATACTTGCAAAGTATAGTGCCTACACGTATATTTACCGTTACACACCAAACGCTTTTTGTTAGTATGTGAGAAAGCTGGGCTACAGCCTGAACTGCCTGTGACATGTAGGAAAGTCCATATATTGAATCGCTTTGTTCAGTTCAGTTCCTTGTAAATTCAAAATAATATTTATGGGCAATGCTTTGTTGTTTGTGTAAAATTGTTTTGTTTGTATTGTGCCTGTTTCAGTAGGCTGGTCACTAACATTACACGTACAATAAGGTGCTTAATTCTCGGACAAACTTCACATTCTTTTCTTGTGCCAGTCTGTTTGCCTGCATGTACCTTCCCATTCACATTACTTAAAACAACCTGGGGGCAGAATTTTTAGAAAGCTTCTTCACGTGAGTGGCTCATATTTTTTATTTGAACGATAATTGTTCATAGGGAAAATTGACACGTGGACACCGCAATAATAACATAGCTATAGGCGGCTGTCTGCTTTAACATGTGGTTAGCCGGTTATCACGCTGAACATACCGTTAGACGCTTTTCCTGTTAACTTGCTGCCAGAGGATTTTCATTTTAACCCTTAAAGCGCTGTTTTGGGTCAACAGCTTTCCTCGGGACACTTTGCGCGCAAAGTGTCCCGAGGAAAGCTGTTGACTAAGACTACTTTTTGCATATAGACTAGGCTTGTTGGTATTTGAATGAAAGGTATCTTCATGAGCAATTTGAATCTTTTAACCATGGTATGTTTAACGGTAATGAGAAAACGACTATAGCAGTGATTAGCACTTTCAGGGTTAACATGCTTCTATACGCCTGTCGTGTTAACTTGCTAATGAAGGCTGTCATGTTTAACATGTTGCTAAACGGCTGTGATATTTAACCTGCTTCCAGACGGCTGTACTGTTAATATGCTGCTACACAGCGGCCACTTTTAACATGCTGATCTCATTTCATTGCAATGTTTTATTGGGCAAGAAACACGGTCCATATTCATAACCTACATTTAAACCGTGTATTTTTTTGGTGGAACATTTTGACGTTTTTTGATTGTACACAACTTAAACAGGAAAGGAATACGTATATGAGGCAATTTGAAATGTTTTTATTTCATGTCATTTGAATATCTGCGGGTTTAACTTGTTAGGCAAAGGCCACGCATAAATAAATAACGCATAAATAAACTCACAGAATGACACAATCAACACACTTACAATAAATCACTTTCGAAATATCACTAAACCCAAATTAAACTCGACTCAGAACATTTCTCACAGGAAACTTGATAAGAATGGGAACATTTTGATGGAAGGAAGGTGCAGGACAGATCAGTGGTTCAAATATTATATAAGCTCCAAGCAAGGAGCGTACACTGAGCACTGTGCCTCCTTGCTCTGGTGTCACATATACTAGTATTGTAAACAGGTCTGGCCCGGGGCTGCCATCTTTGCAAGCACTGATGACAATCATTTCATCACTCAAGCCGGTTTTGTTTTTGTTTTTTGTTTGTTTGTTTGTTTGTTTGTTTGTTTGTTTTTTATTTGGTTTTTAAATTTTGACAAATAAACCTCTGTGAACTTTATTTAAAATGATAATTTGAAATATTGTATTAGAGCGACAATACAGTTTAAAAAGTGGAGTTTTGCAGTTGAGAGCTGGAGCACTTCAGTCTCATCTTTGCGTTAGTCAGCGCACTGTCCTGAACGGAACGGGCTGGGAATAAGAGCTTCTCAGTCTAGACTTTCCACATGCGACAAGATGAGCAACACACAACTGAAAAAAGAAAATAAAAACTAAAAGTACTTGTAATCACTACCTGTAAACATTTCATACGGTATATAATACTAATGAATAAATAAGCTAGAGATAACAGTACATGGTATGTATATTTGATGTGGTACAGCATATTGACTGATTCTGTCTGTCAAAATACATTATTATGCTGTGTTCGATTTTGTTTAGTGTTCATCAAAATGGATTAGATACAAATTAAAGACATTATGCCGTCTCATATTAATCTGGTTATCAATGCATCAGTTCCAATAAATATATCTTATTACACTGGGTACATATGCGTTAGTTCCAATAAATATACCATTTCATAAAATGACTTATTTTTATTATGGCAGTTGCTTTTTATTCCATTATGGTATACAGTGCGGTTTAAGGTCAATATAATTTATTATGAAACATTAAGGACAATTTGTAGTGAATACGGAGATTTTCAATTGAAAATTGCGCGTCAAACTGCTAAATTACCCGCATCTCTGCTCTGTTCTAATGTTACTCTGTAACGTTAGCGATAGGTCGAAAAAGAAGTATGTTGATCCTTTAGCGTCACTGTCCTTGTCATTAAGACGAAAAGAATCGCAAAAAAAAAAAAAAAAAAAAAAAAAAAAAAAAAAATAAGGTCATTTTTTTACAGGCTTATACCTAGATGTATACAATATACACTTGTGGTATAGATTTTAAGGGCCTCTTTCACTTCTGTCGAGAAATGTAATACCTGAAAAACCAGAGACTTGTGAAAGGTTGCTTGATGTGCAATTTGAATGTATGGTTCCAAGATCATACTAATATACACATATACATCGGAGATGTTATAACTTCTGCATTTTGCAGTCGGATGCATACGACTTTGAATGAATGAACTTTACTTCGCTGTACCTCACAAAAACAAGGCATTTTGCCGAAAAATACACAATACAGTACACCACAATACAACGCTTACAATACAAAAGACAAATGAAAGTGACACCATACAATATAATACAATACAGAAAAAGTGTCAATACACATTGAAGGGCACCTGTGCCATAAATTGTTGTTGTTGTTTTAATGTTGAACTAGATTGCATCCCCACTTTCAACACAGGTAGCCCAAAAACGTTCCAAATATACGCATTTTTCCCACATCTCTTCCAAAATTAAAATTGTCTTCCTCATTCATATAATCAAAATTAACAACTATTTCACAAATAGAATTCATCATTTTTAGACGCTTGATGAGAAAATTTTGAGCTTGTCATAATGTACTAGAATTCGTCAACAATATCTGTGCATACATTGCAATTTCGTTGCTGAAGAGAGATTTTACTTGGGCGTTTGTGCCTGCTGGCTTCAATGGGAAGGTGTTGAGCGCTAATTTTTAGTCGAGTTAAACTTTTTCTTTGAAAGGCCGTTCTACGTGGCTGAACGGCAGTCGCTCAGAGAAATGTGAAAACTCAATACATTTTAAAGAGAAAAATTTCTTGTGTTTGATATTTCAAGTAATTGTACCTTGAAAATAGGTTAGGTGACCAATTTTCAAAAGCAATGTTTTCTGTGCAAGTAAATACAGCATCTGTAACTTTACTATCTTTGTTAGGAAATGTCCTTTACGCGCATGGCTGAAGTTATCATCAGACAGAAGTGTGACCTTCTAAAACAGCTGAAACTCACTAACCTTTATATATATATATATATATATATATATATATATATATATATATATATATATATATATATATATATATATATATATATATATATATATTATAATCTCAAATGAATCACTTTGCATTGTTTACCTTACAAATAAAATTATCCTTACGAAACGAATTACTACAAGACCGACATGAAAGAATGGATGTTTATTGACAACGCTGTAACACATACACAGAGCGATAATGACATAAAAAATCAACAAGACTATGATCACAGAGCATTATGAGTCCACACGTGTACAAATGTAAACCTGGAAAAAGCGAGATGCGTCTGCATACATATACAACTGAAAAGTGGTACATATCAAGTCTCGCTCGTTCCGAACATAAAATATATTTTCGACATTTCCTTAATGCTGGTGGATTGAAGTCCCCGATTCTGGAAATAAATGCCGACTCGGTACATACATGCTGCATAACCGTGTTGATATGGCACTCACACATTATTACCTCCATTGAACCATTCTTTTTTAAGAATGGGGATGTGGTGAGTGGGTATGTGCATTTTCCGTTTCAGCTAGGCGACTGGTGCCAAAGGTTGCAAGTTCGAATCTCGCTTTCAACTTTATAGGTAAAGTGACAACACTGTCAAAAGCACCGAATAATCCATGCAACATTTCTTTGATCTGATTAAAATAAAGGTTATCAAAATATGTAACGAGTACGCACGCCGAGCAGAAGAGGTGAAAGGCGCGCATGTTGCAGTTTCGTCAACCGTGCACCCGATGATGATCAGATGAAAATTGACCAAGTTATGGCAAGATGAAACTTTCAAAGGGCTAAATGACCTTGACCTTTCTTCTGTAAAGGTTACATGTTCTTACAAAAATGTGCAGTTTTGCAATACCTGAAATTTGAGCCCTACATGATTAGAATTGGATAGTAATTGACCGAGTTATGGCTGGATGAAGTTTCAAAAGTCCAAATGACATTAACCTTTGACCTTTATAGGTCACATGTAAGTTACAAAAATGTGCAGTGTTACAATGACTACAATTTGAGCCCAACATGATCAAAATTGGATAAAAATTGACCGAGTGATGGCAAAAAGAAAGCCACCATCAAAAGTAGCCTTTGACCTTCAAATGACCTTTGACCTTGAGTTGACCTCTATCTGAGGTAAACCTTGACCTATAAAAGGACATTTTGACCTAAAATTGACCTTTGACCTTGACATGACCTTTGGCATTTGAGATGACCTTTGCCTTGCTACGATCGAACTCGTACGCACTCGGAACCACATATACTATAGTATATAAGGTATTGAAGATTCAAAACTTTAATTAGCCATCATTTGCATAATTTTGGAAAGCATGACCTCTCAATATAGAAAGGCAAGACTTCATTCATAGAATTATAATTCTGCCAAGTTTGGAGATTCTATCTTTAATAGTCTCCGAGAAAAAGGGTGGACAAACTTGTTGGTAAAGAAAGAAAGAAGACTGAAAGAAATAAAGAATTTCTGGGAAACAGTATGTCAGTGTTGGCACACAGATATAATTACGTTCAACTTTCCAAAGAAACCATCTTGAAACTAGAAAAGATTTGCTTCACAGCAAATGTTTCTGGGTGCCTCCATTGTTCAACGTATAATTAATTTTGTGTATAAGCCAAATTTGCATAAATTAAAATGCTACAACTTTGGTTTTTGGTACATTGGGTGTGGCCACGGGACAAATTTAATAAGTGAAGTTTGAATAAAACTGCTATATATAATAGTTTTGAAGCTATTCAGCATTTTAGTTTGTGCATTTGCCTAATTTGCACAAAATAAAAGCCTATAACTTTGGTTTATGGTTCATTTGATGGGGGCTATGTCACATACCTACAAATTTAAGTGGGAATGGCGCCTCTATGTATAATACTTTTGAAGCTATTCAAGATTTAAATTTTGTGTTTTCATCTTATTTGCATAAATTAGAATTGTACAATTTTGGATCATGACTCATTGGATGTGGCTATGTCAAAAACTCATAAATTGTTGTTGGAATAGCACCCTGTCTATAATAGTTTTGAAGCTATTCAACACAAATTTTGCAAATTCACCTAATTTGCAAGAGTTAACATCCTGCAACTTTTGTTCATGGTTTATTGGACGCGGCTTTGCCACAAACCCAAAAATTGAAGGTGGAACGGCATCTGTATCTGTTATACTTTTGGAGATATTCAACTTGCAAATGTTCAATGCCCCTAATTAGCATAATATCAAATTCTACGAGTTTCGTTTGCTGTTCACTATAACGGCGAGTGTCTCAAACATACATATATACATTAGAATTTTGTGGCTAGCTGCAATAGTTTGGACGAAATGCCGCTTTTAAAATTTAAATTGCCCCACTTTCATAATTTTAAACAAAAAGACTATTCCAAACCAGGTGCACAATTTCACCGGTAGGTCAGTCACCATGGCAAATTTGGTGGTTTTCGGAATAATAGTGTCCGAAAAAATTCAGGACATTTTTTTTGTAAAGAAAGAAAGAAAAAAGATTTGCTTCGCAGCAAATATGTCTAGGTGTCTTCAAAATGAGAATAGTTTGAAATGCTACGCTTTGCCATTGTTCAACACAATTTAAATTTTGTGTATTAGCTTAATTTACATGAATTAAAATGCTACCACTTTGGTTCTTGGTTCATTGGATGTTGCCATGTCACCAAATAATAAACTGAATTTTGAACTAGAAAAGATTTGCCTCACTGCAAATATGTCTGGGTGCCTTCAAAATGAGACCAGTTTGAAATGCTACACTTTGCCATTGTTCAACATAATCTAAATTTCGTGTATTAGCCAAATCTTTTATAAAGTAGAATGCTACAACTTTGGTGTATGGTTCATTGGATGTGGCCATGTCACACACGTTTAAAATGAAGTTTGAATGAAGCTAGTATCTATAACAGTTTTTAACTAATCAACATTTGAAGTTTGTGTATTTGCTTATTTTGCATAAATTGAAAGCCTACAACTTTGGTTTATGGTTCATTGGACGAGGCTTTGACACGAACCCATAAATTGAAGTAGAAATGTTACCTCTATCTATAATAGTTTTGAAGCTATTCAAGATTTACATTTTGCATGTTTACCTAATTTGCATAACAAAATCCTACAACTTTGGTTCATAGTTCATTGGATGCGGCTTTGCCACAAACCTACAAATTGAAGTTGAAATGGCATGTCTATCTATATTAGTTTTGGAGATTTTCAACTTTGAAACTTTTCAAAGCCCCTTATTAGCATAATTTGAAATTCTACTTAACTTATACTGTCCATTATATTGGTAGGTGTCACAAACCTATATATGCACATTGAAATTTTGAGTATCTGCAATATTTTGGAAGATGTAGAGCTTTTAAAATGTCAATTGTCCCTAAATTTGCATTCTTTTAAACATCAGGACTCTTGCAAATGAGATGCACAATGTCACAGCTTAGGTAAGTCACCATAGCAAGTTTGGTGGTTTCCGGAAAACAGTGCTTGAGAAAATGTCCACACCAACTTGGTTGTGAAGAAGAAAGGAAAGAAAGAAAGAAAGAAAAAGAAAGAAAAAGAAAGAAAGAAAGAAAGAGGGAAGAAAGGAAGGAAGGAAGGAAGGAAAAAAGAAAGAGATAGAGGAAGAAAGAAAATTCCAGTGTTTACTATTAACACAGTGAAACCTCTCTAAAGTGGGCACCCTTGGGACCAGAGAAAAGTAACCCATGGGACCAGAGAAAAGTGCCCACTCCTAAGAGGGTCAGCTCTTCTGGGGAGTATTGATAAGTATGTGTGTATGTATATGTACATTATTCATACATTCACATATACATGTACAGTGTATACATATTATAATTCAAGGGGATGTGTATACATGCAATACAAAACTTTCTTCCTTCATTACATAAACAAATTTTAACAGAAGCTGTCAAGAAACTACATAAACATGTACCTGTGAACCAAGACAAAACTATACTGTATCAGTATTGGCTGTGAAGAACAAGTTCCATCTCACTGGACCCAGACATAATGACCCTACTGCCTATAACAGTTTTGAGGCTATTTAAGATCTTAACTTTGTGTATTTGTCTAATTTGCATAAATTAAAAGCCTGCAACTTTGGTACATGGTTCATTGGATGCGGCTATGTCATAAACCTACAAATTGAAGTTGGAATGATACATCTGTGTGTAATAGTTTTGAAGTTTTTCAAGATTAAGATTTGGTGTATTTGCATTATTTGCATAAATTAAAATCCTATAACTTTGGCTCATGGTTCATTGGATGCACCTATGTCACAAACCTATAAAGTAATGTTGAAATGGCACTGCTATCTATAATAGTTTTGAAGCTATTGAAAATTTAAATTTTGTGCATTCACCAAATTTGCATAATTAGAATTCAACAACTTGGTTCATGGTGCATTAGATGCGGCTATGTCACAACCCTACAAACTGAAGGTGCAATGGTACTTCTATGTGTGACAGTTTTGAAGTTATTCCAGATTTAAATTTAGTGTATTCACTTGATTGGCCTAGATTGCAATTTTGGTTCACTGGATGCAGCTATGTCAAAACTACAAATTGAAGTTGGAATGACACCTCTATATATAATAATTTTGAAGCTATGCAAGATTTAAATTTAGCATATTCAGATAAATTAAAACTTTTCAACTTTGTTTCATGGTTCATTGGATGTGGCTATGTCAGAAACCCATAAGTTGAATTGGCAGGACACCTCTTTCTATTGGATGCGTCTTTGCCACAAAATTATAAGTTGAAGTTGGAATGGCTTCTCTGTCTATAACAGTTTTGGAGATATTCAGCTTTGAAATTTTTCAGTGTCTCTATTTTGTATACTTTGAAATCCTACAACTTTGGTTTATGGTTCATTCGATGCATCTTTGCCACAAACCTACAAATTGAAGTTGGAATGGCACCCCTATCTATAATAGTTTTGGAGGTATTCAACTTTGAAATATTTCAATGCCTCTAATTAACATAATTTAAAATTCTACAACTTTTATTTTCTGTCCATTATGTTGGCAGGTGTCATAAACCTATACATGCACATTGAAATTTTGTGTCTGTCTATCTGCAATAGTTGAAAGATATGGAGCTTTTAAAATTTTAATTTCCCCTAATTAGAATAATTTTAAACACCATGACTATTTCAAACGATAGGCACAGGTCAGTGACCATAGGAAGTTTGGTGGTTATCGGAATTATAATGTCCGCCAAAAAGTCCGGACAAAATTTGGGTGCCATGGAAAGAAAGAAAGAAAGAAAGAATCCAAGGAAAACAATTTGTCTGGGTTGACACCCAGACATAAAGAAAGAAAGAAAGAAAGAAAGAAAGAAAGAAAGAAAGAAAGAAAAAAAGAGGAAAAAAGAATTTTTGGAAAAAACAAAATGTCTGGATTGCCACCCAGCCATGATAAACACATATATCTAGCAATGTTACAACGCTAGCACACAATACAAAGTACCGCTATTAGCTTAGGGCGTTTAAAATTCACACTGTACTATATAGTTCTAAAAACTGTACCTTTGTTCAAAATCAAACAAATTTCGAGACCGTTTATGAGTACATAAGAGACACAAGCAGACTCGAGGCTGTAACTTAAGCAGTATATAATTATTTGTTATACAACAAATAGTAAAACCCAGAATATCTGTCTCTTGAGACAAAACACAATTATGACCAAATTTCAGCTTAAATATTACCCTCGACTCTTTTTTACTGTCTGTGGTGTACTGTTCTGCTCCAAATATTTAACTCGTGTGGTATTAGCACTCTATCTATCATGTCATGTCTTGTTTACACCTCTCATTGTTGTGCAACGTCTTAATTTTCTGTTGCAAGAGGGATTAATATGGGGCATCGCCCTGTTTCGCAATTGTATTTCTTCGAAATATAATATGTTTAAACCAGCGCTAGCACAGGGTCTTTGGCCTCAGCGCCAGCACAGGGTCTTTGGCCACAGCGCCAGCACAGGGTCTTTGGCCACAGCGCCAGCACAGGGTCTTTGGCCACAGCGCCAGCACAGGGTCTTTGGCCAGAATGAACGTTTTAACTTCCTGCTTATTATGCGCTCTATCGGTGGCTACGGGATGGGTCAGATATCAATTTGAAAGTCGAGAGAAGAAGAGTAGAATAAAAAGTCGGTATTAGCTAACATGTCGTCAAATAAATTCCTAAATTTGGGAAATCTATTTTCTAAATTGATAATTGATTAATTAGTCAGAAAGTGATGACAGCATCACCTGGTTAAAATGGCGAAACAAAGATCAAGCCAAGATGCATTCTGTACATTTGGAAGTAAATCCATCCTGGTTATACCTTTGTAGATGAAAATAATAAAAATGTGGAACAGTACAGATGCTGTCGGAAGTATCATATAAATATGCATGATCCATGTCCATTTTTACCTTGGCTGACTAAACAACTGAGCTCATACCGTTGGTCTGTGTTCACCATCTGTCCATCCACAATAACATTTAAACTTTTCAAAGTCGTTTTTACCTGATGGGTCTACAAACTATTTTACCTGGACTCTGGTTGAAATTGCAAAAATTAAAAAGGAACCATTTTGGAGGTAAATTGCTTTCGGGAAGGCTTTTCCAGTTGGAAAACTGCTCTGAAACCATACAGTGACTTTTGTGGGCATACCCTCTCATCTCAATTTTAATTATCATGTAGTGTCGCAGGTTTTTATTGTTGAGTGAATTCCAGCTCGGCTGCAGAACAGTGTTCTCGGGCACCAAGCCAGCAATGACGTATACCAAGCAACAGGGTGCAGGTCACGCTATAGGTAGATGGGTCTGTCGCCAAGTGTCTCCCGTAGATGCTGAAATGTGCCAAAATTTGTGTTGAATCTAAAGCCTATTGCCAGTACCTGGGAATGAAAATATGAATCAAGATCAATCATACGGGAATTCAAAGTAAACCTTACGAAGCTCCATTATTATGTGTAACTTCCATATATGAGCATAGCGGCTCTTAAATTGTTATCCTGAAGACAACCATGACGCAGAGAAAATGATTGCCGGGTGTTCCTCCTCTCACAAGCAGCAGACAAGGTTTAAATATGACACGACCTAATTTACCAAACTTTCGTAGTGCATAAAAACTTAACCACCTGATCGTTTATTTTGATAAATTAATCATTGGTTGGATTGTAACAAAATATGATTTTTTTTAAACAACGCGTTATGAACATTAATAAAATTAAAACAATGTCATGCTTTGATTCGTTTTACTTCGTTGTCCACGAAACGATTTTTCGATCAATAATTTAGTACAGGCTCAAAGGAATTGCACACAGGCATACTATCGCATAATTTCCATTTGAAAACAGCTTAAAATACAGATTATCAAAGCCAATATCTAAACAATGAAAGAATATTCAAGCCTTGATCTAAATACTAAAAGCAGAAGCAAGCATTCATTTAAGCATGGAAATAATATGATGGCCTTAAATCAATCAGTATAAGGAGATGCTTGGTGAAATCAAAACGGTAAAGAAATTCACAGTGAAAAAAATACTATATGCAAGCCTTAATCCAACAAGAGAAACATGCAAACCTGAATCTACCAAGTGAAAGTATATACAGCATTAATCTAAACAACGAAAGAAAATGTAATCCTTGATGTCCAGAGTGAAAGAATAAACCAGCCTATATCCGGTCAAACCAGCTGGTGCGTGGCACATGGCGACATCACTAAAACGTTATGCACGCCATTTACACATAATATTGTCAAAAAGAATGTTCCGCCACAGATTCATCACTGTTGATCATTTGCATACAATGAATAGGCGATACGATTAGTTGATTTTTTTAATTCTGAAACCGGGGTTACTGGCTCTGTAAATATTTACTGGTGTGCTGCAAGATTCTGGATGGTACAATGGAAATGCGCCCAAAAAGATATATAATAAATACTTGCACACAGACGTACAGAAACTTAATTGCCACATTTAATAACATTTGCAGGATGAATCATGAAGAAAAACTTTCTTGGCATAAACCTAAGGAAGGCACAACCTAAGTTCAGGATATTACAATCATAAATTTAAAATAAAAAATGCAGCTGAATATCAAAATTACAAAAGCAAAAGCAAGCAATTCTATTTCAGATGCACCCAGACTAACACACAATACTATAAATACATGTATACATAAAATCATGTGCCCAACAAACAACGTGATTTTTCTCGTCTTATTGCAGTAACTGCTGCTGTTCCAAGATAGTTTCCCAAACAAATCGCAAAATAGTCATCATTGCTGATCACTGCAATACGGCAACATGGTCATTGAAGCCTAATCATAGGGAGATTATTAACACAGAATATTTCAACACAGTCATTAGTGCTGATGGTTTTCATGTAATTATATAAAGAATATCCCACTGTGGCCTCATGTGATTACTATTGATAAAACAAATGTCCAAAATGGTAATTAGTATTGACTGTTTAGAAAGAATTACACAAAGGAAGTCACACATAACTTCACATATCTGACAATATGTAAACAGTGTAGAAGTTGTTTAAAGCGAAATAAAGTTAAATACTCCATCCCCCACAAAACGTAACAGATGTTGTTTTGTTTGTGCAGCAGAAAGTAATCTCAATAATGTCATCTTCCATACTGATGCAACCATTAAATAATCAATGAAATTATAAAAGATTACCATTTTTTAGTCAGTGCAAGCTTGTCATTTCCAAGGCAGATCTATTCTTCCATCAATGGCAGTAACACAGGTACCTGCTACTTCAGGCTACATTTTATTTCAATGCCAAATTTTGACTGAGTCAACATCTTGTCTCACCATCTTTTGGGCACAATGAGCCCAAAACAAACCAAAGAAAGCTGGAAGACCTGTACCTCGGCAAATGTAGGTATGCTCAGACTAGAACAAGACGACCTGACAGTCATGTGCTAAACTGACCTTGCACACTTAGACTGAAGTGGTCCGGTGACATTCAGAATAATATCAAGGTCACCTTTGTTTAAGACCATCATCACTGTTTGCAATGTCAGTTTTCACTCATACAGTTCATCAGTTATTTTTTAAAAGACAAGTAACAGAATCCACTATTAATAAGACACATGCCGATGTGTCAGTTGATCTTTCACAGATACTCAAGGTCAAAATTAACATCAAAAGATGCCTTACAATTACCAAACCTATAGGTGTTTACTTGTAACCATGGGCCTATGTTTAACCATCTCCAAGATATCAGGCATTGTCAGTTAACCTTTCAAGGTTATTCACGGTCAAAATAACAACAACACAAGAGGATCATGATGATCCTGTGCTCTGCTGACTGGATCTGCTTTTATTCAGGAAACAAAATTGAATAGGGCGACCTGATTTGTCCATGGTAGTACATGTATTATCAATTGACATACCTTGCTGTTTCAATGGCTGCCGATGTACAGTGGCAGCACTCACATGCGTTTATTCAGGAAACAAAATTGAATAGGGCGACCTGATTTGTCCATGGTAGTACATGTATTATCAATTGACATACCTTGCTGTTTCAATGGCTGCCGATGTACAGTGGCAGCACTCACTTACAGTCACAAAGTATGATATCGCATAACTTTGTCAAAAATGAACATATCCACATTATTTTCGCAAACTTTCATTGTCTAATGTCCAACTATATTTTGATAAAATTTTAAGCAATTCTATCATGCTGTTCTGGAGAGGAAGTCGAAAATAGCCTGAACACGCAAAAATTCATTAAAAAAATGGGAAAAAATCGCAGCGCCACCTGGTGGCCAAAATGAGAACTAGTTGACCCAGGTGACCCTATATGCAATATCAAAGCAATTGGCTTCGTAGTTCTTGAGATGAAGAAATTTTATTTTTTTCAAAAAAAAATATTAAAAATTTCATTAAAAATAGAAAAATTATTGCATCATCATCTCCTTCACAAACTTGGTAGAGGTTCACCTGGGCAACATCCATGTGCAAAATTAAAACATTCCATACAGCAGTTTTTGAGAAGAAGTCAAAAAGGTAAACACAATAGTGTAATATATGCACTGTATTGCCATATATATATATATATATATATATATATATATATATATATATATATATATATATATATATATGCAGCTGCAGCACTTCCTTACAGTTGCGAAGTTTGATATCCCATAACTTTGCCTAAAATTAACATATTCATATTATTTTCGCAAACTTTCATTGTCTAATGTCCAACTATATTCTGATAAAATTTTAAGCAATTCTGTTCAGCCGTTCTGGAGAAGAAGTCGAAAATAGCCTTAACAGTCAATAATTCATAAAAAAAATTGGAAAAAATCTCAGCGCCACCTGGTGGCCAAAATAAGAACTAGTTAACCCCAGATTACCCTATGTGCAATATCAAAGCAATTGGCTTCGTAGTTCTTAAGGTGAAGGAATTTCAATTTTTTTCAAAAAATAAATTAAAAAATTCATAAAAAATAGAAAAATTATTGCATCATCATCTCCTTCGCAAACTTGGTAGAGGTCTACCTGGGAATCATCCATGTGCAAAATCAAAACATTCTATGTAGCGGTTTTTGAGAAGAAGTCGAAAATATAAAAAGTGTAACAACAGACAGACGGAAGGACGGACGGATGGACAGACGGAGGACGGACGCAAACGGATTCTATAAGCTCTGCTGACTGACAAGTCAGCAGAGCTAAAAAAACAAACAAACAGAAACACAAGAAAGAAAAGAAAAAAAAAACAACCGCAAAAACCAGGGTACTTTCATATTAGAGTTTAATACTAACAATGGGCCCAGTATCCCACCACTGCCGACAGATACATGCCAATATGTCAGATCTGCTGCTATTCCCTTGTCCAGTAACAATACTAACATGCACATATACACAAACATCACCAAATTTTCTTAATTTTGACAACTTCTTGAAAACCAGAAGTAATCAAATGACAGCACCACCGCGTAGTGACCAATTTGGTGGAAATAAAGTTCAGGTATATTCCCACTAAGTTTAAAGAGAATCCAACATACCGCGTGGGAGAAGTAAAACAAAAGGCCCATGGGTTTAATGCCCTGTTGACTTGTTTGGAAAACAATAAGGCAAAAATACTGTAACATATATGCTTGGTAAGATCATGCAGACTGCTTCAATTTTACAAAACATGTATACTCCCAATGCCACCCTCGAGTAATCCCATTGGAAGTTATGTCCGAAATGTCAACGATGCAGTTACACAATAGTGATGAATTACTAGTGATGAATTACTATACGTCAACGTCACCCATGTACAATCCCAACCTAGGTGATATTATGGTACATAAACATGCAAAATTCCAACCTCCTACGTCAAATCCTTGCAGAGTTGTTGCATGCATGCCAATTTTAGATGGCATGCCCAAGTGACCTTGAAAAATATGTCAAGGTCACCCATATGCAATCCCAAGCAAGATCATATATAGAAACATCTTCACATAAAATTTCAACTTCCCCAGTCCAATCTTCCTTGAGTTATCACGTCCACATTGATTTTAGACGAAACACCCACGTGACCTTATAGAATACGTCAAGGTCATACATCTGCAGTTACAAGCAAGGACTTACAAAAGTCTGGCATAGAAATATAATCACACAAAAGTCAACCTCTTTACGTCAAATCTTTCACGAGTGCAACTGCAATGATTTTTTAAAAAGTGGCCACGACCTTGAAAATAGGTCAAGGTCACCCATCTACAATCCCACCCTAGTTCATATTATGGTACATAATCATGCAAAATTTCAACCACTTGAGTCAAATCCTTGTGGGGTTATTGCGTCCGAGTCAATTTTACATGACATGCCCACGTGACCTTGAAAAATAGGTCAAGGCCACCCATCTGCAATCCCAACCTAGTTCATATTATGCTACATGATAATGCAAAATTTCAACTTCTTAAGTCAAATCCTTGCGGAGTTATTGTGTCAGCGTCAATTTTACATGACATGCCCACTTGACCTTGAAAAATTGGTCACGGTCATACATCTGCAGTTAAGAGCATATTATGTGGACAGTCATAATAATAAACTACATCCTGTAACCTGTCTGTGGCCGCACTTTGCTTAATTTTTTTTACAGATATTACTGATACAACTTCTAATATGATCAATGTCTTTGTTTATATATATATATATATATATATATATATATATATATATATATATATATATATATATATATATATATATATATATATATATATATATATATAATTCTTTATTTCCGTATTTTCAGGCCTCCGGCCTATAATACAACTGTCAGTTCGAATTTTATAAGTGAAAACAGATATACAAAAACAAGCAAAATGAATTCATTTAGATAATACAAATGCATACCGGTACTTCCAAATTAATCATCTTGTAATTCTTTAAATCCTTCCCAAATAAATAGAGATAATCTTACAATTGTTTCATAGTTTTTCAGTACACATTAACCTGTTAAAATGATAAATATCTGGATGGACATGGATCAGTTCTGGTAAAAATTTAATTCTTAAGTGTGTATTTTTTTACAAACATAAAGGAAATGAAAACCATCTTCAACATAAAATAAATCTTTTGACAAGCAGTATCTGCATAATCTGTACTTCTTATCAATATTATTTCTTCTTCCAACTTCAACATTTAATGAGTGGCATGAGATTCTAAAACGTGATAGAGCATTTCTTAATTTCCATTCTTTTAATTCAGTTATATATCTTTCGACATTTAATAAAGTTTTAAACTGTACATAATATGTTAATTTACTATTTTTTTTCCAGATCATTATGCCATGATTGCAATGCTACATCTCTCAACCTTTGTGAAATTTCACTCAAAAATAAATCAACATTTCCAATTTCCTGCGATATCCAGACAAGTCCAAAACCTAATCTACATACTAAATATTTCACATTTGTAGCCCATGTTTTTCTGCCAGCTTCATCTAATTTAACAAGCATTTCATAGCACCGTTTTGGATATCGATTAGGATTCATCAATAACAATTTAGTTCAATACTTAATACTGCGTTTCATATAAAATACAGACAAAGGATATGTTCCACACTCACCTAGAACAGCTGCATTGCTAGCTGATGTAGGAACTCCCAAGAAGTATTTGCAAAATTTAATATGTACTTTCTCAATATTTTCACAGTAACTTGTCCCCCATACTTCGGATCCAAAGAGCAAAATTGGCTTTATCATGTTATCAAAAATATGAAATGCTATACCATGAGAAAGTTTTGCACATTTAATTTCAAAACGTCTCAGCATGCAAATTACTTTTTGTGCTTTTACTGCCAAATTTTTTTTGCTGCTGACCAACCCAATCTGCTAGAAAACATGATACCTAGATATTTGTGTTAAGATTGTGTTTCCAAAAGCTCATTTCTAAAATAAAATCTTTCATTTTTTCGGAGAGTTCCACCATTTCTACACACGACTACTTTTGTTTTTTGAATATTTACCTTCATTACCCAATTATCACAAAATTCTTCTTATAATCAATGTCTTTGTGAAGTCTTCCAAATGTGTCCTATAATTTTGTCTCCGGTTTGCTAGCATTGTACTTGTGATTAGATCTTTCCAGAAGGGATTGCTTGGTTGCACACTAGATAACTTAGTAAGAAGTGTGTCAATTTGCATTCTCATCTTCTGAAAACTGGCATGTGTATCAGACTTCTTGTGTAAAAAAGTGAACGTACCGGGGTTATGTCAACACAAGTATGCAAAACTGCCAATAATTGACCAGTGCAGTTGGTGAACCGACATTTGTATATTTTGTTTTAGAAAAAAAAAATGAATAAAAAGAATAAAAATAAATGAAATAAATGAAATAAATAAATAAAAAAAATATTAAAAAAAAATAAATAAAAAAATAAACAATCAAGAAATTTTAAGAACCCACATGGCAATAAATCATGATGATATTTACATGATGGTTTGTCTTCCTTTATAAAAGCTATGAAGGAGTTGTAAGACTTAAGCGGAATAGCCATAAAAAGAAATATTTTACCAGGATTCTTTAAACTTAAGCCTGAAAGAGGAAAGTAAACGTAATGGAAACTTTTGTATCACCAGCAACTGAAAATTCTCAATTTTATATTTTTTCTACAATTGTGATTGATTCTCTATCTACCAGTAGTGTGTGCAAAGCATAGTTTTGTCTTTATGATGTAATTTTGACGTCAAAATATAGTCTAAGTCGAATGTACAAGTTCCTTACTGAGAGGTTATCAAACAACACTTAAAAACTTTAGGTGAGAATATTTCCATACTTATTGTGGATTCAGGTGCAATTCCAACTTCAGAATTTTGTGCAGTAGGTGCATCCAATGAACAATGACTCTAAGATGTCTCATTTTTATTCGTGCAAATTAGGCTAATACAGAAAAAATAAATAAATTTTAAATATCTTCAAAACTATTAGATATAGATGAAGCATACTCACTTCATGTGGCGGGTTTATCTGTAGGCATATCCACTGAACCATGAACCAATGTTGTGTCATTTTAATTTTTGCAAATTAGGTAAATACCCATAATTCATATATTGAATATCTTCAAAACTACTAATGACAGATGCACCATTCTTATTGGAATTTACAGGCTTGGGCTATATTGCTGTTCCTTCTTTGTAGTTTGTACCATAATTTATCGACTTGACTTTAATAAAGAATGTAACATACAATGGTGCCTACCTGAGGTATGTGACATGAAGATATGCTGCACTATTTCATATATATATATATATATGTATATATATATATATATATATATATATATATATATATATATATATATATATTTTTTTTTTTTTTTTTTTTATTTTATTTTATTTTTTTTTTTGGTATTTTTTAAGCATCCAGACAGATTTGCTGTCAAACAAATTTTCTAGTTCAGATTTTACTTCCGCAACAATCAATTTTGCATATAGAGACTGTTAATACAATTTTCACATTTCTACCCATATATAACTTATAGTGTTAGGGGCACCACCAACACTGAACTTGACTAACACTCGTATGCCCTGGCTCCTGAAAGTAATATAAAACTTGAAAATTGTTTACAAGATTGACAAGTTACCTCTTCCGTGGACATGATTCGCAAATTACCACCTTTAACTTTACAGAGCCAGTGACCTGGGATAAAAGGTCAAGGTCAATCATATCACACAATATATTTGTGCAGGCCATGATTTATATCATGGTACAATTTTGGCCTATTTAGCTTAATTATATTTCGAGATTCAGAATTTCATTTACCTTCAACACATTTTGGCTCGTAACGTCGGCCAAAATATAGAAGAAGCCACTAATATCACCCACAATCGAGATTTTGACCCCCCCCCCCCCCCCGCACAATCCCGCCAAATTTCTTTATGATCCAGTAAAATTACAAGTGGTAAAGTATTCACAAGATTTTGAAATTTTGACCCTCCAACTGGCCATTAGACCTTGGCCTTCAAAACGATTAAAAATGTTGTGTTCAAAATATGCGTTACATATCCACCTTTCCAACCATGGTCTGTGTGTGTGAATAAGGTAACTTTTTCAGTATTGAAGATAGCACAGAAAAACATGATCCCTATTCATTAATTCCAAACCCAACAATGACAGCAAAGAGATTTCAGACTAGCCAAAGCATCATCATTTCTCTTCCAATACCAATGTGAAGAAAGAAATTTCACTCCTGACTTGAGACAGGCAATCACCCATAAAAGGCAACTGGTGGTTTTAAACCGGTCCTCTCAACGTTAGAAATATTCATCATTAACTGCAGACACTAGTTCTTTTCCAAAATTTATAGGCCTAACCATCCAAAACACAAATTTCATTACTTCTGCCAAAAATAAAAAGAAACCAGTAAGGCCTATCACCTTTTAGTTCTCCCGACTTGTCAGTCTGCTAAGTTTACAGCAAAAGAGTAAAGTAGGCCTACATCGTTTTTGTGAAATTCATGAATCTGGAACATTATAAACAAACACTACCTCCACTATAACTACGAGTCGGAGAACAAAGCCCACAGCACAACATAGCCAATGAAGTAATTTTCAAATAGCACAGAAAAACATGATCCCTTTTCATTAATTCCAAACCCAACAATGACAGCAAAGAGATTTCAGACTAGCCAAAGCATCAACATTTCTCTTCCAATACCAATGTGAAGAAAGAAATTTCACTCCTGACTTGAGACAGGCAGTCACCCATAAAAGGCAACTGGTGGTTTTAAACCGGTCCTCTCAACCTTAGAAATATTCATCATTAACTGCAGACACTAGTTCTTTTCCAAAATTTATAGGCCTAACCATCCAAAACACAAATTTCATTACTTCTGCCAAAAATAAAAAGAAACCAGTAAGGCCTATCACCTTTTAGTTGTCCCGACTTGTCGGTCTGCTAAGTTTACAGCAAAAGAGTAAAGTAGGCCTAAAACGATAAAATTTAGTTGAGCACCAAAGCCCACCATAATTAGGTCATGGTGACAAAAACAGGTCAAGAAGTCGAGATTTTGTACAGTGTACATGGGTAAATTTTGATATGGAGGCTGAATTCTCTTTTCCAATTATATCCAAACTGCACCCTACCATAACCAAGTCACCACTTTCAACCTTCCCGGTCTGGGAAGCAAACAAAAATTGGTCAAGGTCACAGACATTACATAACATATTAGCACTGATTGTTGTGAATGTGTATGGCTGTTTGTTTTCATTTGGAGAGGTCACTGTATTCAATCGGTGTGTGCCGGGCCATTGAGTTCAATACATACTTTGCAGGGTCACTGCAGAGCCACTGAGTTGGCCTGTTTTGTGGGTGATTACATGTAACTTGTAAACATGTGGAATAAGCTACAACGGTGACTTACATACATATGAGGTGATCCAGACAGATCTCAATGGATGTGTGACTTATTGGAAAACACTGGAACAAATTAGAGATTATTCTGTATGTATATAAAGCTGATAATTTCCTGACTGAGAAAAGAAAGAATTTGGAAGGATCTGACAGAAGCTGTGGGTTGTCATCAGGCTATTGGGACTGTGAGCCATTGTTTACATTGTACCTGTGGAGTGTGGACAGTGTGTAGAGTAGACTTGCATATTTGGTGCCAGCCATTTACACTTTGGACCTGTGGAGTGTGGAGATTGTCTTTGAGTGGACTGGTATATATTTTACCACATTGGAACCAAACTGTACCTCTGTAGGATTTGTATCAGATCATTTGGCACCTGTCATAGGATTTGGAACTGTGGGACAGTACCTGTGGATAATCTCACCAGGGATTACGATTTACACAAGACTGTCTGACTGTTGAAATACCAGTGGAGATAAGTGTACCTACTTTGTACTGATTTTGGTTGTTAATATATTGTTTATGTTAAAGTTATATCATTGTTGTCATTCTTTGTTGAATTCTGCTAATATTCAAAAGGTGGGCATCGTAACAAATTGTGGGGGCCCATCTGGGATCAATCCAAGACAAACAGGATCAAATTTAAGACAAAACATTAGTTATTTTGGCAATAAGAACATAACAGTTGAATCATCTGGAAAATTCCGGAAGTTTCTAAATACTGAATCTAACAATTGAAGTCAACAAAGGATATCCGGTATTTATAAACATAGTTGTTGGTCAATATACAGACAATAGGACAACATGTCAATAGATCCAAGTGTGTTTCTGGCTAATGAGGACATAACAGTAAAACATTTTGATAAATTATCGAAGAAAGACCTGGAAAATGTGGCCACATACATAAATTTAAAAGTACAATCAGGTATTAAGAAAATCCCTTTGAAACAAATGATAATTTCCCATTTGGTTAAAGAAAGTTTCCTTGAGGATGCGGGATCAGAGGCAATTCAGCTGGAATTAGCTAAATTAAAACTTGAGAGTGCAAGAGAAGCAGGCTGTATGAGAAGCAGCACAAGCAACAAAAGAGGAAGCACAGGCTGCAAGAGAGCATGAGCTAAAATTGAGAGAACACGAGTTAAAGCTAAAAGAGCTGGCATTCTAGATCAGATAATTCCGCACAGTCAGGGTCTTTTGATGTAGCCAAGAATGCATGTTTAGTACCACAATTTGAAGGAAAAGAAGTGTCAAAATTGTTTCTGTCTTTTGAGAAAATTGCTGAAACTTTAGAATGGCCCAGGTGTGGCCTCTTCTGTTACAAAGTGTGTTTATTGGAGAAGCACAAGAAGTTTGTTCGTCCCTCTCCATAGCATAAAGTTCTGAGTATGATGTGTTGAAAGATACTGTTCTGAAAGCCTGAATTAGTACCTGAGGCTAAGACAGAAATTCAGGGACAGCCAAAAGGAACCAGGTGAAACTTATGTGGAATTTGCCAGAAAGAAAGAGAATCCGTTTGCGGGCGGTGTGCCTCCAGGAAAATAGAAAATGATTTTGACAAGTTAAGGGAACTTATTTTGGTAGAGGATTTTAAAGGTTGCATTGTGCAAGAAATTAAGCCTTACTTGGATGCATGTAAGGCATATAAATTACATAAGCTACAGTTTGGGCTGATGACTATGAGTTCACAGATAAAAGCTTCTTTGGAAAACCCAAACAGGGTCAGTTCAGATCTAAATTTGGAAAGAAACCAGAAGGAATGGGGAACCTCTAACCCCCTCAAAAATCAGAAGAACCAGAGCTCCATAATACTCCTCAGTCTGATACACCAGCTTATCAGAAAACAGGGCAGAAATTCTTTAGTGGACCCACAAGCAGTTACTGCCATAAAAGGGTCATGTCAAAGCTGAGTGTTTTTTACTCCAGTGAAGGACCAATAATACTGGGAAACCAGTTGGTTTAGCCAGCATTAAGGGATGCCCACCTCTAAATATGTCTGATGGACATTCTGATAATCTCAATGCTAAATTTGAAAATCCACCTATTACTTCAGGGTGTTGTTGGAAATTACATAACAGTCCCGCTTCACAAAATGTATCTGAAGTCTGATTTCAAAATTGGACCAGTGATTGTAGGTATTGTGCCTAGTCTCCCAATAGAAGGTGTGACTTTCCCTCTAGGAATGATATAGCAGGGGAGAATGTGAAAGGTAGTTCAGTGCCATATTTAAATAAGGCAGTCATGAGAGAAGACACATAGCATCTTGAGCAGGAATTACCGGGCATTTTTCCCGCCTGTGTTCTGACAAGGTCAATGGCCTTGAAGCTTCTAAACAAGAAGCAAGTGACAAGGATGATGAATGTCTAGGGCTGGCAGACACATTCTTTGCTGGTAACCTGGAGGACCAAGTAAGCCATGACGGTAACTTGAGTCCAGAGGTAAGGCATGACGGTAACCCCTCTGACCAAGTAAACCAAAATGATCATCTGAGTTGACTCATAGTTGAGAAAATTGGCAAGTACAGCTTTAACTGACGAAGAGGCACAAAAAGACACGGTCTGTTATTATATTAACTTAGGGGTATTGAAGAGGAAATGGAGAACTCCAGATGCTTCCACTGATGGAGAATGGAGAATCATTCATCAAATAGTGATTCCTCCATCATATAGGGCAGAAGTTATCTATTATTTGGCCTTATTGATTAAAAATCCTACTTTTTTGCCAAAATCCTACGAAAGTCAGAAAATCCTACTCAGTAGAGACACTGAAGGAGGCAAAAACACAACTGGAGGATCAGGACTGATCCTGTGCTCAAGTTAATCATAAGCTGATGGTTTGAACAAAGTAAGTGGAAACCCCCTAGGGGAACATTGCCACTCAGTATGAAGTAAATCTGGCTGACTGTTTTGCAGCAGAAGTTGAAAATAGTAATCTGTATGTAAATGTTTTACATAGTAAACAATAGGAATATATGCTTTTACCAACAAGCACCCAAATTGAAAAATTCATAAAAAATCAGTATTCCATAGTTACACCACTTAGCAAACAAATTTGTTTGGGCCTTTTACAAGAAACATTCCTGCAACATTTCAAATCTGAGTCATGGATTTTGAGAATTAAAAAATTGAGAAAGCACACAAACATTCATAAAAAATTAGAAAAAAAAATTGCTGCACCACCTGGTGAACAAATTCACAACTAGGCATCCTGAGAAGTGTCCCTGCGTGATTTCGAAGCAATTGGGTGAGTCGTTTCAGAGAAGATTTGTTAAAATTTGGCAAAAAAAAAGGGAAATATCATAAAAAATACAAAAAATCACTGGACAATGACCATTTGAACAAACTTGGTGTAGACCCACTAGAGGAACATTGCAACCAAGTATGAAGTGAATCTGGCTGATGGTTTGGGAGAAAAAGTCGAAAATGTGGATTTCAATGATAAGCATATTGATTTACATAGTAAACAATGGGGATGTATGTATTTACAGACAAGAACCCAAAATGAAAAATCCGTTTAAAATGTAGATTCCATGGTAACACCACTTAGTGGACAAGCTTGTTTGGCCCTTCCACAAGGAACATTCCTGCAGCATTTCAGCAAAATCTCAGTCTTAGTTTAGACGAAAATTACAAAAATTGAAGGCATGCTGACATCCATCAGGATAGGAAAGGTCAGAACTAGCTCTGAAGTGTGTATTTGCCCCGTTAACCAACAACCGAATACACACAAAGTTGCAGGGCTAGAGCTGTGTATTCCCATTGGTTTGCATGTTAAAGTAACCTTAAATAATCTGGTCACTTTAGTACCTATGGTTATGATTTCTGTGAGGCATTTAGTTATACGTTTAGATTTACTGTTGTAAATTACAATTTATAGTAATGGGAATACACAGCCCTAGCCATCCAGTGACTGCAGTGCCCTCTTTCAGGCAGGGCTACAACCTTCTGTTATTGTCCTTGCCTATAAAGATAACTTTATTGTAAAACAGCATACTACAAGAATATGCTACTCTTCTTTTGACATGTGAATTAAGTCATGCAATTCACTTCCGCATGTGGATATAAAGGCTGGTTACTGGCAGTTAATAATTAGGGTCACAAAACAGAATTCATATCGCCTTGTGGGTTCCTGGAGGATAATGTTTGACTGCTGCACATTACCATCAATATATTGAAATTCTACAAAACAAGGAACCACTGACAAAACTGCTGTTTCACATTTAGTCTACATTGACCATATTATTATCTGCTGTATCTCCAATCAAGTACACCTGAATCATTGCACTGATGTGTCAAAAAGAACAGGAGATGTTGGACTTAGGTTAAAGCCCAGTAGGTACAATTCATTCTTGGTAGAGCTTTGTTTTTTGGGTCTTCTGGCCACCAACTGGGGCACACAGTTTGTTCCTTAAAAGATCATGGCCACAAGAACAGGAAGATCTTTCAAAACAGTGCCTACCGTTAAGCAACTTATCAGAATGGTATCATTTTACCAAAGATATGTATTTTAGCTAGCTTGCCATTTAAATGACCTACCTGACAGATTACAAGGCTCATTTAGTCAAAACAAAGTAAAGGTACATTTGAAGCACCTAAAGCACAAGTACTGGCCTCTCTGGATCTAAGTAAGCTACCTCTCTCTCTCTTACAAATAAAAGTTTGCATGCTGTGGGCACCCATTAACTCAGCAATTTTCTGAAGGTGAATAGGTATTAGCCACTTGTTACTTAATTGGTGGTCAACAAAAATGGTCAAGAATTGAAAAAGTGGAACATGGTGCAACTGTACATGATACCCAGAATGTATATTACTACAGATTTGGTCATGTTTTTGGATCACAAACCACGGAGATTGCTTTGTATGGCCCAAATTTTGAACATGGATAATTAACCACTGATACTCTTTATGACCCAGTTACGGCAGGAGTATTCTCCCAACATGGATGTGATATTCAATATAAAACAATAAACATTGTGGCAAACGTGAAAAATGGGCTAAAATAAATATGATTATTACACCCAGTCTGGATATCATTAATGATGGCAGGTTATGAGGGAATGACCTGAGCTTTGATGAGGAAGGTTCAACAGATGATGAAGAGTACATTGGCCAGGATTTGTAATGGTAATTCTGTTACAACTGCCAGACAAAGCTAGTAGTAAGATATTTTGGAGGAAAAACAAAAATTACCTCCGGTCAGAAGATCTTGGAGTATCAAACAAACTGCAAATACTCCAACAAATATTTGTCGTGGTGTAATAATTATAATAATAATAATAATAATAATATTAAGAAGAAGAAGAAGAAGAAGAAGAAGAAGAAGAAGAAGAAGAAGAAGAAGAGGAGGAGGAGGAGGAGGAGGAGGAGGAGGGGGAGGAGAAGAAGGAGGAGAAGGAGAAGAAGGAGGAGAAGAAGAAGAAGAAGGAGAAGAAGAAGAAGAAGAAGAAGAAGAAGAAGAAGAAGAAGAAGAAGAAGAAGAAGAAGAAGAAGAAGAAGAAGAAGAAGAAGAAGAAGAAGAAGAAGAAGAAGAAGAAGAAGAAGAAGAAGAAGAAGAAGAAGAAGAAGAAGAAGAAGAAGAAGAAGAAGAAGAAGAAGAAGAAGAAGAAGGAGGACCATCAACAACAACAAACAAACAATAAAACAATATTTTATTTATCCTGGGTAAAAAAACAATAACAAAACCTTGTTTACATTGTGGCCCAGCAATCATGAGAAATTGGATTATGAAAAGATGAGTTGACGATATAACAAAGTTGAAGTAATAAAAGAGCATGTATCATGCCACAGAATTATTTATGTTGGACTCAGATCCAGATCCTACACTACAAATTCCACTGAATCATATTTATATTGAATCTACCAAATGCTGCTGCTGCAATGGTTCTATGTATAGATACTCAGTAATGACAGCAGGCATGAGGCATCATAAAACACATCAGCCCTACAGCATTAAACCCTGGAGCAAATATCATAATTTATGGAACACATCATGCCCAAGAATATAACTGCTTATCATCTCACACCATTGAGACAGTTTGGATATAAAACACCAGCTATAATAAAACCTAATGTACTTAACAACAAAAGAAGAAAGATGGCAATGCCATTGGTCAGCGTGTGGATATTACAATAAAAACTTCAAAAGCTGGTCCAGTGGTCCACCACCTGGAAACCCAACAGGACTGGCATGTTGTCATCATTTCAAAACCTTAACCAAATGTGATAACTCAGATGTCACTTTCACTTTCATGACAGCAATTCTGTCAGGCCTGCAAGATTCACCCCCAGTCATAGGTCTGAGCTTTCTAACATGTATACCAGTTGCAAGCCACCAAGGAACCAACATTAGAAATACAATGCTCTCACACTGTACAAGCAAAACCATGATCCAAATCCAATATTTTGATCCATTCCAAACACTCTGTGGCAATTTTGAACCATTTGAATGAATATCATTAATCTGTTGCTTACTAACAATCCATTGAACAATAGTGACAACAATACACATTCACATGGATGTAAAAGACACAAATTGTACAAGAAATTCTTTATTTTTCTTCATAAAAATAATGGAAGTTCTCCAGTAAAACAAAACTCCATCTTAACTTCTCAAATTCTTACTAGTGATGCTCTGAAAATTATTTCATATTTAAATGGTAATCCCTCAAAATTCTTTTCTTTGTATTTTTTTTTTTTTCAACTTTTACTTTAAATTACCACAAACTGCTTTCAGCAACCGAAAGTAGGTTGAACCAAACATAAATATACGGATTTTATTTATTAATGTAGTACTACCCCAACTGGCATTTTATGTGTGCCCAGGACATCCATCAAATGTGTAAGGTGCATTTTTCTCAGCAGAATAGCTAAGATAAAGGGGTATAGAACACAACCTGTCTATCATTGAGCTCTTTTTTCTCTCTAGTATCCTCATGGAGGCTGCAGTTACACAGCTAACAATTCTGATATAAATGAGTGGTGAGATCAGATGGGTAAAATCAACTCAGGTCCAGAACTTAGCTCTGGGATTGACACAGAGCAAGATGAGCTAGAACTGGAAAACCCCAGGCCAAAAAGCATGTCTCCCTGGTTTTCATTTGATGTACTTGTGTTACTTTCTTTATAAACATTTTAATATGGTCTGACCAGGATTCTGGCTACATAGGGCTCTAATGCCCCCCCCCCATTAATTAGGACTGTTTGCAGATAGCTGGTGTGCATAGCCTGGTAGCAGGATGTTCCTACCAACTTCAAGTGAGGCAGGGTTGTCATGTCAGACAGACCAACATGTAGATCCTAAAAAAATTTGTAAGTTAACCAGAGTGCCCATCAAGTGTTTGGAACAGCAGTGACATCATTACTGAGTAGCAGAATCAGATATGATAGAAGGCAGCAGTGCAATATGATGTGATTCTGGATGTCTCATTAGATGTATGCAACTGGTTGTACTTCAACTGTGGACTAAGTAAAGCCTCTCTCAACTTAATCAACTGTCTTCAAGAACTTTTTTTGGAAATCTCCCTCATGCATGTGACTTTCCATACAGAGTTGGTGCTGGTTGCATGAGTGTGATATGTGGCACACAAGGACAGTTCAAACACTGTATTGGCCTAAATTGGGGGCTGTCCCTACAGTGAGCAGATACACTCGTGAGATGCTCTCTTTGTGGAAGGAATTGTTGCCGGTAGCCACACTGAGGGTCCCGTAGGGTAAAAGATGGCAGATGAACAAGACACAGTCACCAGCCAGAAACCTCTGTAGGTGGAGTTACTGTTGCAACAAAAGACAACACTGATGGTGTAGCCCTAACAGTGGGTCAACTGAAGGATAGCTGAGCCAGGGCCAAAGGGTGGGGGTGGGGGTGACCAAAGTCGTCAATGCTTTAAATAAACTCTTGGAGAGGGACACAGTGGACACAGTTGAAAGACCAAGAACCTGAGCAAGCCTTCAAAGAATAACCCATGTGCAAGTATACAAAAACAATGGTTTAATTGGCCTGTTAATAACTGAACACACAAAGTCATGCCCCAGTGGTCTTGCCTGATGTCCTGCAAGGGTGTGAGTATTTTACAAAGAAATGCACCAGGAGGTTGTAAATTTTCCTTAAAAACTACCCACAGATACCAGGGATACACTTTGTGTGAAAAATGTTGAAAAGAAAGTTTTTCATTCAGACTTAGCGCTTTACATACTTTAATTCTGAAATGCTCGGTCAATTGTGGAATATACATGGAGTCACATTGGTCCTTTTGTTGACCATATAATGCCTGTGTTGGGCTGAAGGTTACTGACAAAATTGAGCGAGACTAAATGGGTTTATTCCTCAGACTTTTGCATTATTTGTTTGTAATCGACCAGAAAATACCCATCAGTAATATATCATGATTTAATGGAGATGTAGGTGCCAAGGGTCACCTATGGTCCTTTTCAGGAGGGTTTGGGCTTAAAAAATGCATACCAATGGGTCGGTTTTATGACAGTTTTGATTATGTAATGCTTGCAAACATCATATGAAATGTAGGGACTTTAAAGGTTTTGAACATAAGAAGAAAGTTTTGAAACCCCGGCTGACACATTATATCCTTTGCGGGAATGGCCCAATATGTATAGTAGTCTTTCATGAAGCACTTTTAATGGCATGTAACAGATTTGCCATGTTCTCTGAGCTGTAAGACAAGAAAAGGCCAAGCATAGTGATGTTTTGTTCAATTGATACTTCTAGGATTTGAACTGATATTTCTATGATTTAGACTTTTGAATTCTGTGTTTGATTAATTGATGTAGGCAGCGATGGTTGTAATTATACGCCATCATTTGCTGTAACATTCAGTTGAAGACGTACATATGCTAATGTTTTGGTCACAAGACAGGACTCATCAACTTTACCATCGGTAAAGGCCACAATGCTGAGGATTGTGTGTACTTGTTGATGTGCTGGTAACCTCTCCCAAGTTTGGTATATCATGTCACGTTAACCTCATTAGGAACATGAGCCATATATGGATTATTATGTAACTTTTGCTTTTGCCTTATGATATTGTTTAAGCAAATTTTGCAATGTTAATATGATATATCCAAGGTTTCAGTAATTCAATGTACATGGAAAGGTCACACAGACCTCATGATTTAATTGGTGTTTAACGATAAGGGTTGATTTTGACTGTTGTATTGTACGTCAGACAAGTATGATGCAAGTTTCATAATTCAAACATTTTAATGATCCACAAGAAATTGATGTGGATCAATTTTTTTTTTTTGGGGGGGGGGGGGATGTTGTGTACATGGTACCACAGTAGCACATGATCAGTAAAATGTCTGACCAACAGGCCTTTGTAATAGAGACCTGTGAGACTAGCAATTTCACCCCCCCCCCCTTGTTCTCTTTATACTTGGGACTTTCAGAACATGTGTGAACATCTCAATCACCACATTACATATGCAAGTCATAGAACAAAGAGACATCAGTGTTATGTTTAGCTGTAGAAAAACTCAAAAGCAAGGAGTTATCTGTTTAATAGTGTAACTTTAGGAGATTTTGCAGTGAACCTAGAGGAGTTGTGTCATAAAACTGTAACTCTTGTATGTACATATAGGTCCGGTCACTTTCTGTAACGGACATATATATTTCTCTGAAGTTTTCTCAAGTTTGCCAACCAATGTTGACTTACAATTCTGTTTAATTACTCTGGTTCTTATTTAAATCCTGTCAATCGTATTGTCTCCACCCCTAATTTACTTAATAATTCACAAAATCTACTTATAAATGCACACTTCTGTTTTGTTTGTTGTTTACATGCTGTTTGTACACAATGATGCAAGAAAACTATTGGTCACTGTGGAAATGAGTATGTAAGGGTTGCTATAAAAGGGCTGCGTAGCTCTGTGCCCGCACTCGTTCAAAAGGAAGACACAAGCTTGTAGCTTGCATGTTCATTTTATTTGTTGTCATCTCGAATGATGTGAAACTTCATCTTTTGTACTGGACTTTCGTATCATAACTTCAAAAAATAAACGGGAGGCCGTCTAGTCACTTGCAACTTAATCAATGTTTTCAGGATTTTTGCCAAGCTTCCCCAAGCTGAACTTTATCATTAACATCATAAGATGAATTCTAAGTCCTGGACCGTGATAATAGTCCACCTGATGCACAAAAGCCTTACTGCACTCTTGACACTATGAGATGTGACTTGTCAAGGCAGATAGATAGAATGATAAAGGATGACGTTATACCCCCTTCCAATTCTCCTTATGCCAGTCCTGTTATACTGGTGCCCAAGAAGGTGGAGAAATGACTCTAATGAAAGATTATAGAAGACTGAACAAGAATACTTAAAAAAATTCTCACCCTTTGCCCAACATAAACAAGGTTATTAATCACTTAGAAGAGGCATAGTATCTTAGTTTCTGTGATTTGCATAGTGTAGTCTGGCAAAGAGGGATAAATGAAGCAGATAGACACAGACCAGACTTAAATTGTGAAAAGGGACTGTTTGAATTCAATTGAATGCCCTTTGGACTAACAGTGGTGCCCTCTGTATATCAAAATACCATGAATGAAGTCTTGCATGACCTCATCGGATATTGTGTAATGGTGTACATAGATGATGTCACATTCTTAAGTCACATTAAGAGGGGAATATATGTAATAGAAATTAGAATACATGTGATAGAACATTATCATGATATTTAAGTTCAATCTTAAGTCACATTGAGATTGAAAGATGGAGAGAAGAGATCTAAAAATGTTGCAGCAAGTTTAAGTTTTTTTCATTATTGGTTAAGGGCTCTTTTAAAATAATGCTACATGCATCCAATTTATATAAGCTACAGAAATTAGTTAATCTGAAGTTTCATATCTGCAGTGTGATCAACTAGCACAGTAAACAACTGGTACTCCGGCGTATACCCAGGCTAAGGAGAATACTGATCCCACTGTACTTATGTTTTCAGGACGTTTTCTTAGATAACCTAGTCATGGAACTGTATACCAGGTCTAAAGAATGCTAGCTGCTGAGCCCGACCCTGATTTGTGTGAAAAACCATGAGGAATTATTTAATGAATTGCCCTTAATGTTCTCATCCTACACATACACACATATATGGTATATAGGTTAATAAAGTAGGTGCAGTTCAGTTGATATATAGTGTACTTCACTGTGTTTTATTGATATTTTGGTCCCAGTTCTGACCCATGCTTTACAAAAAGAATGTGTGTGGTCATATTTGGACTTTCAATCAATGTTTTCAACATTGCCAACCCACTCGGTGTTGATTCCCTCTTGACAATTCCCCAGCCTAGGAGGCTGAAGGTGCACCATTCATTTCTTGGTTCTGTTCATTAACAAGACCAAAGGCCTGGAGGTGGGCCATTTACACTTGCCAGTGTCTGAAATGCCTCTCTATAACTGAGAGTAGATGTCACCAGTTTTTAACTATAATTTTGTCATGCTTTTTAAACTTTATTGAAAAACCATAAATTTAGGGGTTTCATTAATGAAGCTTTTTATTTCTCCTTGGGGCATCCCATATGGTGCTGAAACTTAAAGAACTCTAGCACTTCAACTTTTTCTTAAATGTAGCATTCTTGTGGCCTAAACATCCAGGATGCATTCTTTAGAATACTATGGCCCACCTCAAAATAAAGCTTGGCTTGTAAAGATGTCTACTTTATTGGCCACTGCTCTGTACCGGACCATCTAACATATGACAAAAAAAAAAAAAAAAAAAAAAAAAAAACCCAGGGCATATGATCACAGTCCTGGCCCACTAAACTGAATAAATTTATGCCCAACTGTTAATCTCTTGGAAAATGAGCACTTGGCTCCGAGGACCTCAAAGACGAACAGCTTTCATCCAACACAAACAGTTGTATTTGTTCAGTGGTCTGATCTGTAAAGCCAGGCAAGCAGGTATTTTGCCGGATGCCAATCCATTACGTCAACTGAAAACAAGGATGCCCTCATTGACAACTTACTCAGCCATGGAACATTGAATGATTCGTTCATTCACCTTCTGGTAGGCTGGTCCATTACATGTAGGGATGCCAGGATTGTGCCACCTATTTGCTTCATCTTCTGGCAACTTGATCAATTACACGAAGGGGTGCCAGAATACGTTGCCTGTTCGTTTCCATGATTCTGCCATTCATAATCATTTCATCCAGTACCATGTGCACTTTGTCCAGCTGGAACATGATCTGACCCTCAGTTAAAGAAATAATGGTGATGATAAAAATCATAGTAAAACAGGAAACCAACAATAAAAAGCTATTCAGATATTTTGGGATACCATAACAGAGTAACATGAGAATTCCTTTCACATGAAAATCAGTTGAACATAGGCATACCTTATCTTATACATTTGAGAAGTGGTATATATGAAAGTACATTATGATATGTATAATTGTATGTGACAAACTTGAGGAATATGCACTCTTGACCGCCCCCATTAAGCCTCCATAAGTTGGTCAGCCACGCTTTGTGTGAACCCACCATGGGCAACAAGGAATGCCTGAAATGGGTCATAGGGGCCTTCTGATTCACAATCACTTTCAACTTGAAGATATTTAGTTTTTCCTAAGCAAGGTCTTATATAGGAGCATATTCACCAAAAAAAAAACAACTTTCCAAGTCAAATCTCTCTTGAGTTATCGCAATCGCAACATGTGTTGAAGAAGACATACAAGAACAAGAACATGAAAAAGCGGAAAAAATGGATGCAACCAGAATATCCCCCCCCCCCCCCATACACGGAGACATTATTTTGTTGGATAAGGTCAACAGACTTCATACTCAGTTTACCACAGTGTGATAAGAGTCCCAGTGATCATCAAAATTGCTGGCTATTGTAAGAATCTGCCACTTAATCTCATGGCTCTAGTTCAAGTTTCAGAGATATTGTATAACAACACATCCCTTTTATTTGATAACTGTTTGCTGAGATGCTTGAACATGTCAACAAAAGCCACACCACAATCACTAGAGATTTCAACCTGTATACATTCACAATTGTATGATGTACTAAATTTGGGAAATAAATGTGGACAACATGAACCTTTTCCAACAAATAAATGGGGAGTTTTCATTCAAGTAGCCTAGAAACGTTGGTTAAATGGATTTTGAATGAATCTGATTTGGTCTCAATCTTGAATGCCCCATTGGTCATTAGAGTGGGAAGTACCTGTAAAACATATGTACAGCAGTACCTGCTGTATGAAACCCCCGCTACGGCCAACCAAAAACAGTCGTTTATTACAGGTGGTCTTCACCCTACCGTAGGTACATGGATTTGAGCTTGGTATCTTTCCAAGGCAGGTGTGGGACATGCTAGTGTTGGCCCGGGGGGAGGGGGTACTCCCATTACTTAACATTACGGGTAGGCTCTGCAGGTAAGACCCCCATTTTTGACAACTTGTCGCTCTCAAAGACCCCTCTTTTTCAAACCATCGATCCTTAAGGCCCCATGTTTTTAAAATTGTCACTCCCAAAGACCCCCATAAATTGTACTGGAGCTCAATTATGGCTCTTTTCCACTTCTACCCCTGGAATCTGTCAATACCAGCTCCCAAAGACCCCCATTTTCTTATTAGCTCCTATTGGGTGTGGGTTGCATACCCTCAGTGGAGCATAACCACCCTAAAATATGGGTAGTAAACCCCCCCCCCCCCCCCCCCCCCGGGTGTTGTCCCAGTTACAGGACTTTTGTACACACAGGGGCACGGTACATTCATGTTGGAAACAAAATATACTCCTTGCCTCATTATTCTTGTGTATGTTCAATGACTTTATTAAAAAGAAACTTCATGCCAATCATGGTCGTTGTGTAATCAGTAAAGTTCAAAGACAGAATTGTGCACTTTCACAGGTCCACTGAGTACGTCAAATCCTCTAAGAATCACCAAGTGAAGGCTACATGATTTCGCTCTCGCTAAGTTGAGCACTTACGTCACTTATCCTTATTATAGATCAGAAGCGTTCGAGTTGTTAATGATAATCTGTGTAAGCCGTTGTCTACCTCCATGTCAAAACAAAATGCAAGCGATAAAATTAATTTTGAAGCTGTTGTCTTGAGCGTCATCATGTTCCCAGCCTGACGATGTCTGACATGCAGCAAATTAAATGTTTGGCCGCAAAAGAAATTTTCACACTTGTGTCATTTCGATTAAATCATAGTATGATGACAGTTATGCTAAAAAACCTGTAATGATTCTAATTCACTCAAATATAGAATAAACGGCAAACAAAACCACCACATGATCATCAAATCTCAGAGCACATGTGTGTCCAGAGTTCACCGAAGTTACCAGAAAGTATTATCATGGTTCAATTATTTAATCGTAGTATGATAAAGTAATGCTGAATTAAAGACCTGTAATCATTTTAATTTAATCGAATATAAAATAAACCCTTACACAACACCATGTGTATATCTGAGTTTTTCCTGACTGACAAATGTCAAACCACATGTGTTCTCTGGAGTTCTGTGAAGTAATCAGTGTCTGAATGCAAATTAAAAATGGCGGATTCAAATGTGCACTTGCAAGATACCGGGAGCATATTTCAATTAATTTCTTACAATTAACAGTGAACTTGACATAACTGATCATGCAGTTTATGGTCAAGATAGTAAGTAATGTAGGCACAATATTTTTGCAACAGTTCAGTTGTTTTTTATTAATGACAAAGGCTCGGTAGTAGATGGCACCACAGGCACAAGGTGCCAGCCAGTTCAACTTAGAGACAACAAAAAGAGAACCCAGCATGTTCCAAGTTGCAATGCACTTCAAATCAATCCTGATTATTTCATATAAAGTTTCAAAATAGGAAAAGTTCGGTCGCTTTTCAAAGTGTGGGTGCTATAATAGACAGGGTGGTCAGTAAGTGGAGCTCCACTTTACATACATATGTTCTCATGTCACATATATACATACACACACATACAAACAAGTACACTACTTGTGAGACTGGTTGGTGTGGGAAGCATTTGCATGTACATGTATACAAGTATTTGTACTTTCACATGTATGCAATGTCACAGCCTAAAGGATACATCCAGCTCACACTGAAAAGTAAATACAAGAGATTCAATCTTTTTGCAAAAGATGACATGACAAATAATCTGTTCTTGAACTCGAAAGTAATGTACTGTTTATGCACAATATAATTAAATAAGACACACAGACATGTACATGTAAATCTTTGCAGTAAAGAAATGAAAGAAACCATAAGTCTTCCAATACATTCATAATACTTTGATTTTGTAGATAAATTATTATTCTCATCAGACTATCCATATGACAGGCATGAAATAGAAATTTTAAGTTAAAGTACTCAATTCAGCTCCCCTCTCATGCGTTAAACTTGATTATTTTGAATACCATTGATGCTCTACTCTATATTCATCTCAATCTTTCTTTCCCTTCATGTTGTTTGACATGTCAGGGATTTGTGCTGCTTTTAATGCAGAATGTTGAAAAATGAAAACCATATTGTAAAAGACTCGAAACCTACCACTTTTTCAAAGTATTTGTCAAAAGTTTCAACAAGATGATGGATCAACTCCTGGATGGCCAGTTCATTCTGTAAAACAGACATCAGTACCAGTGACACGTATTGATGTCCTACATGACTAACATTGGAACTAAATAAAGTGCATCACTTATGGAGAGCTGCACCTACCTAGGTGTACAAGATTTGTCACAGGTAAACAAGTTTAGCAAACTTAAATACATGTGAAGTATATGTTAGGGGTGCTTCAAACATGCCTTTTTTAAATATAGATATATTTAAATATATATCTTAACTCTTTACATACCAAATCTTGGACTGAGTCAACAGCTTTTCTCGGCACACATTGGGCACAATGCACACCAAGAAAAGCTGTTGACTTAGGATATTTTCCCTGGAACTAGGGGCATGCTGGTTGGTACTTGAATGAAAGGTCTTTTTACAAGGAATATGAATCCAAGATCCTAATGATAATTCAGACTAGTTTGACTTTAGTAGATTGACTTTACAAGTGATTGGCACTGAAAGAATTGATGTGTGTGTGTAATATACAGGGGCTAGGATGTGGGGCCTGCTGGGACAGCCCACTTTTGTGATGTATTATACATCAAAATGCTGTGAACATAATACAACTATATACAACTTTCTGGATCCTAAGGTTTTCTACATTTGTTAGACATCAAAAAATAAAATACAGAGGAGGCATTTGTGCAGTATTTTAGTGTATCAGTTCATATGAAACACATATTAAAAACAGGTTCTGAAAAAAGTATCTTTTTTTAGCTTTAAATAGAGCAGAAATAAAAAACATGTAGGCCTAACCATATTTAGGAGCAGTTCCCTTATTAAAAAACAAGAGGCCCATGGGCCTTATGCTCTGCTGGCACAGTGGCTATATTGCACCTCTTCATTTCAAAGTTGAGAGTCCTCAAACGAGTTCTGCACATACAAAGCTTATGTAAATTAGGGTATAAACTGTCCACCAGATGGCACTTGGCTCCACCAAAAATGATAGCTTATTTGTACAATTCCTGCGATTGATATTGTTGCATGTGCCAAGACAACAAGCGAGTCCTTAACTTTATAGCCTCAGTGACCTTGGGACAGAAGATCAAGGTCACCCAGATTATGTAATACAAGAGGCCCATAGGCCTGGTGTTGTGCTGACATTGCCATTCATGCCCAAGCTACACCCTGCCATTACAAAATCACTTTTTGAACTTTACAAATAACAGGCATGGTGACCTCACAAAAACTGCTCAAGGTCACTGATACTACATAAAATTCCAGCTTTGGACATTGTCTATATATCCTATAAAATTGGCAAGTCTGATCCAATTACTTTTCAACATACGATATTTTATATCTTAACACACATTTTCCTCTAAATTATCTTCAAATTATAGGTGCTGCCACTAGTAGCAATAGCAACTTAGATTTTGACCTACCCCACAATCCCACAGAATTTGGTGAAGATGCGGCAAAAATTAAAGATGCTAGAGTGTTCAGAAGATTTTCATATTTTGACCCCTATATTGCACAATATTGTAGGTGGCACCTCCAATATCAAAAATGAACCTAGATTTTTATACACCCTGTAAGTACTGAAAGTTATATTGGGCTAACTTGAAAACTGTGGACGGTACCACACTAGTGAGCAAAAGCTTATGGAGGGACGGAGGGACAGACATGAGCGGTTACATAAGCTCTGCAGCCTTTGGTCAGCAGAGCTTATGAAAATGGTCACGTTATTTAATTTTACATTTGGTTCTTCTGTACACTTTCTTCACATTATGAGCTCCAAAAGTCACAGGATACACAATAGAGTCAAATCAAGAGAAGTTCCAATGGGTTTCAATCAATATCCATTGAGTTCAAGATATCGGTGACATTATTTTTTATGTAGCCTCATTTAAAAGGTGAATTGGTCACCGGGTCTACACAAAATGAAGTTCACAGAAAATTACCATGACAGGAAGAAGTGCCAATTCCCAAGCATAAATCACCATAGACAGGAGATATGCTCATTACTTCAGCTCCAGCTTTGGCTATGCATCCAACAAACTGGAATTTGTTTGACTTCATGCTTTAAAAGTTGTTTAACTGACATTTATCAAATACACTCACACTGTTGTTTTTAACATGCGAGTTTACCCTGGTATATGGCTAAAAATACAACCTTGCACATGTTCAAAATAATAAGAACAATAGCAAGAATTAATCCTAATTGGAAAAGTAGACTCATTGTTCCAAGGATGGCTAAGGACTTCTTGGCATGGAGTATATGAGGAATTTCATGTCAGTGAGACAATCCTATCAATGTGTAACGTGGATATAATATCTGGGCAATAATTTTTTGTTTCATTCATATAAATTATTGCTTGAATGTAGATACACTGTATACTAAACCCCATGTGAGAGCAAAAAAGGCAACCATTTTTTTGTAAAGAGCAGTCAAGTTTGTTGTGTTGCAGATTTGCAGGTTGCATTCTGTTCTACGTAAGTAATCAGACATGTTGCCTGCATGCTCTGTAATTTTGGCTGTGATCAGACATGCTGCCTGCATGCTCTGTAATTAATGGCTGTGATCAGACATGCTGCCTGCATGCTATGTAATTACTGGCTGTGATCAGACATGTTGCCTGCATGCTCTGTAATTACTGGTTGCCAAAGCTCATACACTAATGTCCAAAAAACAAAGTCTTTTTACAAAATCATTAGCTAAATAAAGGTCACTATGCATATCTGTCACACCTCTCCCATCTGGGGGGAGCAGGGTTGCATGGGTAGGGAGGGAATCCCTCACTTTCAGCCTAACTTTACAGACTTGTACTTGTTTTGGAATATCTTACACATGAAAATAATTACATTTATTTCTTTATCCTTGGCTAAATGTAGAATCTCCCTTATGGAAGCAAAAACTTCTCCCATTTTATCTTCAAAGGAAGCTGCACGATATGAATATGCTACAGAGAAGTTCCAGTACAAACCTCTTCATTGTCGATGCCAATGATGAAGAACAAGGTAGAATATCTTTTGAACACCACTTTTATGTTGTTGTACTCAAAGAATGGACACTGAAACAAAAATAGAAACACAATGTTAAGACTCATCTTAAAGTTGAGTTCCATAACCCATGCTACCCTGAACAAATACAGGCTGAGGAAAGACTGTACTGAATTCAACAATCATTCAGTGCCAATATTTAGATGTACTCTCCCCTATTGTCACTCATGTTGCACCTTGTCAAATTTACATTTCACTCATACAGTGCTCCAGATGACACTTTACTGTATTCAGCATTTTTTAAATCCTTGACAGTGGTTAATACAAGAAATACAAGGGCCTTTAATGTGAATCTAATTCTTCTGAAACATGGTCTAAGTGTGATCTGGACATTGTTAATTTCTATTTGGCATTGTGTCCAATGTGCGCTGAGATAAGTTATTGACTCAGTCCAAAATATGGCACTGAAAGGTTTAACAGAGCATGATACAGTATCTGAAAATATGAGCACACTGTCTGAGGTCAATAAAAAAAGGTTTATGTTAAATTCCTCTGAAAGCCTGTATATTTTGCTACAAAGTAACTTCAGCCAGGACCATTGACCAAGATGTATATCATCCTCAATACATTATCAGGTATAACTGAAGTTCCATCTGGTGGCAAGCAATAGTACTAGTTCTTTTTTATTCTTTATTCCCTCTTTGTTATATGTTTCATTACTGAAAAGCTTGTGTCTTGTAAGGTGCAGTGCAATGACACAATCACCTTCAAGTTGATAGTGACATCGGCCCTGTTTTATATATTTATTGTCATGTCCCCAGTGGACAGTTTATCCAATAAAGGTATATACAACATCTTGCTCCCGAGGTCACTTACAGAGGAGTTAATGGGTCAAGTTTCATGATAGACACATTTCTGTATTTCAAGATTTCAAATCTGCAGACACATTCTTATTGTCAACAAGAAGATAAGACAAACAAAACCAACTTTCACGAAGGAGTGCTTCTTCTGAATGCTAGTTATTATGAAAGTCACAGAATCATAGAAAGAAAAAGTGCAGATGTTGATCAATGTGGATCAGCATTAATCTGAGAGCTGTGTTTGCATTGTCAAAGACAATGAGATCGAATACTTCAACCTTAACCTGTTTACCCCAAACATGGAATGTGTGAGCACTGCTTTAAACACCCTATTGATATGTCAATGAATATATGCCTTATGTTGCTCATCGTGTATCTGAGGTTTACACAATGGATACATTGATACAAGAAATGGTTGAAAATGTCTGCAAACTAAGTTGATTTCCAGATCAAATCATTTTCATGGGAGGCTGCTTTCCAAGCTGGCTGGTCACAACCCAGACACACAGGTTGGAAGTTTGACATAATGGTTTTGAAAATCTTGAATCCAAGCTGTTAATAGAATATGGAAATCCATAAAATTTTAGCACTGAAATGAGTCTTCTATTGGGAACTTTGTCAAATGCCTTCATAAAATTACAATATACACATCCTCATCTATCCACTTTCTAAGTCCATTTGTCAAGTAATGTCAACAGTTGAGGAACTGTTCATCGGCCACATAACTATGAATATCCATATTGTTTGGTGCTAAATAGCAAGCTCTGCTTCATGTAATTAACTATCGACTGCCTCACTAAAGATTCAAGACTAACAGGCCTTTAATTTCCCGGTAAATGTCAGTCTCCTTTCTTGAAGATGGCTGCTATATCTGGAGCTACTCCAGTTCTTACAGATGTGTTGAAAATAAAGGTTAGTGATTCTGCCACACTATTACGGACTTCTTGCAGAATTTTGGAATGTATTCCATCTAATCTAGGAAATTTTGCTACTTAAAAAAAAAAAATTGGTTTAATGCCATGACCTCCCTAATAGCTAAATTAAATGTTTCTTTATTTCTTTGTACAAATTCCCAAGTTCTTCAGTTTCTCTTGTAAAAACTGCACAGAAGAATTCTGCAGCTAGTGTATCAGCTTTTTCTTTATCTTCCCCTGCCATGCCAATGCCATCTATTGTTATGCCCGTTATACACATCAGGTTTTTTCATGTGTACTTTAGTCTTATTCCCATACTTCCCAAATGTTTTTGGATTATGCTTTGCTTCTTGACCAATGTTTTTCTCTTATAATTTTCTCATTTTCTTCAACTTGAAAGAGGGAGATACAGCCACCCAGTAATCCTTGCATATCGTTGGCTCTGTAAATTTTGTAAACATGGAAAAATTGAGGACACAGTCCATTTTCTCATTGAATGTTCCGTTTATTCAAGCATGGAGGAACAATGCTGATGTATATTAATTAGCCAGGCTCCTTTATTCTCCGATTAAATTTCAAAGGAGCGAGACATTCGACACTAATCTCCTATAATTGGACCTTTCAAGCTGATGATATTCACTGCTAGCAGTGTGACCAGCCTATATGTCCAGGGTATTTGACAGACAGGTGGCACAACGTCGACTGTCACTCTCATCAAGGGGAGGTATGAAACAATAGGATAAGCCTCTTGAGCAATGAATTATGGGTAGATACAAACAAGAAAGATGGTGGTCTTCATGTTGATGTTCGAATCGCAGAAATCTGATGGATAGAAAGGATTTTATGTCCAGTTACTTGATTTACTCAATGCAGTGTGATGGGAGAAGGTATGACAATTTAAAGATTTTCAAACTTAATTAACATACTTACCCTGCATATCCCCTCATAAAAGGATTGATTTTTGAAGAGTACAAATGTGTATTATAAACTGTGCAGTCAAATTAAGGGTCATAAGCAGTCCCATCCACAAAAATTTAAGCACGACCATTTGAACAAACCAGGTAGAGGCCCACTCAAGGTACATTACCACAAAGTTTGAAGTCAATCTGACTGACTGCTTCTTCAGAGAAGTTGAAAATCTCAATTAGCTTTAGAATACACATTGACTTGCATAGTAATCAATAGGGAAGGTGCATTTACTGATAAGTAAAAAATTGAAAAAATACACAGAAGTGCTACCTAGTCAACAACTTTGTTTGACCCTTCTACAAGAAATATATCCACAAAGTTTCAGCTTAATCTGAGTGATGGTTCTGGAAAAAAGTCCAAAAAAGCAAAAATACAAAATAAATCATAAAAAGTTAGAAAAAATGCAACAACAACTGGTGAAAAAAAATAAGAACTAGGAGTATTCCTGTGTGATATCAAAGCAATTGGGTGAGTGGTTTCGGAGATTTTTCTCAAGATTTGTTCCCAAACAGAGCCAAAAAAAAAAAAAAAAAGTTAAAATCCAAAAATCACCAAAGCATGACCATTTGAACAAACCTGGGTAGAGACCCACCCAAGAAGATTTTTCTCAACTTTTGCCCCCATGAGAGCAAAAAAAAAAAAAAAAAAATCATGAAAATCCCAAAATCACTAAAGCATGACCATTTGAACAAACCTAGGTAGAGACCCACCCAAGGTATGTTGCCACTAAGTTTGAAGTGAATCTGGATGATGGTTTTTGGAGAAGTAGTCAAAGATGAGAATTGTGGATGGACAGATGACCGAACATCATACAAGTTCAGCTGACTGAAAAGTCAGCTGAGCTAAAATATCACACACCCACTCTATGTCACAGTTTCCCATTAAGATGGACAATGTGCATGGAGTCTGGTAAATGAGGTGTGCAGATAACCCTTCTTTTATTAGGGATCATGTACAATTAAAACTTTTCCAAAACTCCAATTATCCATTGGAATAAAATTTACCCCCCACCCCACCCCGCCAGTCCAAAATCACCTATTTCCTGGAATTTAGATACAGTGGTACCTGCTATTTAAGACCACCCCTACAGCCAACAAAAAGTGGTCTCATACTGCAGGTGGTCTTAAATTGAAGGTATATTTAACATGTAAATACAGCAGAGGGTCTTGAAAGAGTGGTCTTAAAAAGACATGCGGTCTTAAATTGGAGGTGGTCTTTAGAGCAGGTACCACTGTACCAAATCAGACTGTTAATGCTCACGACTCTTCTTCTCCTTATGAGCAGCACTATCTGTACTAATATCATTGTGGACATTGGTTTAAACTTATTTCATTTCTCGAAAAAAAAAAAAAAATTGGGGAGCAGGCAATGCCTATATGAACATGTGGACATTCACAAACAGGTAAAAACCCTTAAACTTTGAAGTGCTATAATCGCGGCCATCAAAATTAAAGTAGTGATCATTAGGCCCCCTATTGCTGATCGTCGCTACACATGCGGTCCCTACATCCCCAGAATGATGACACCTCATTTTGTTTCAGTACTTTGAGGAATGAGTGTTGCTGTATATGCTGGAGTTTATGTGCTTCAAATTTCATTATCATGCATATTTAACGAGTTATCTGCAATTACCGGTAAGATTCGTCGTTTCAAAACTCAAATATTTGGGAAAGACAAATCTTCCACTGTGTCTGTGCACATCAACTGATGATAAACATGGTTTTACTGTCACCAGCACCCAACCTGCACGTAGTTTCATTAAGTAACTCTTGTCACCACTTCAAATCCTTTCATAGAACCTTTCTGCATCTTCATCTGATAAAAAATGTCACAATTTCACATTGTAGGTGCACAGAAATGACCAGTTTCTGTATCCTTTTGCATAGACAGTCGTCATGCCTCCCATTACAGACCTGGGTAGTAATTATAATATGAGCAAATACGACTGGGCAAGACCGAATGTGAACAACAATTCAATCTACCAAGGCGTTACGAAAAAAGTAATTATAATACAATGTGAACCGGAAGTTAAAAAACCGCTTTTTCTATTGGCCGATGTGATCAAACATCAGAGCTAATTATTCACAATCATATGATGATCTGCATTAAATCACCATAAGCCAATAGAAAGAGGTGCCAAAACAGCAACTGACAGCTTTGAAATATGACGTTTCTAGAATAAATTAACTGCCCTGAAGTAACTTGTAGCCAATAGGAAATCATCTAACTGATTAGTAGAAATTCAGGGCTTCAAGATGATAACATACATAACATGTTCATCTGATACAACAGGCTGTGGCACAGTCAGATGAGTGCTATTTTACCACATTTTTGGCATTGTTTTATCAATTTTCAGTCAGCAAAGAATTCAAAACATTCCAGAATATTGTAGCTTTTTTAATCTTAAAAACTGATGTACGTACGACAGTCAAAATTTCGTCCCTATCCACGTTATTTTCACACTCACTTGATGTGACTTTTACTGCTCTTCACGCTCGAGACGGCGCTCAATAGCATGTTTCCAAAAATGTTGGTGACACTCTAATTTGGAGCTTGAGCCTCTCCCTTCCTGTCCGATGGTTTCTCGGAATTTTTTAATGGTTTTATTTGTACATGATCCCTTAATTGACAAATGCACTTTTTTGGTGACTTTGAATATCCTAATAGGCCAATATTATTAACTATTACATGCAAACAACAACCTTTGAATATTTTCTCGCTGATGATAAGAGCAAATAAAATTACATGGAAAGTATAAGAATAATAATAAGGAAAGTTGCATCTCTTTAATTTGGTTTGTCCAAAATTGGATCCTCCCTTTGGAGATACGAGGTTTATATTTTTTTTACCTCCTTTTAAAAAAAAAACATTAAAGCCATGAGTAAATTAAATAAAAAAGTGTTGTATGCTCAATTGCTCATATCTTCCTCAATTGTGAATGTATAATAATTGTATTTTTTTTAAATTTCAGTTTCCAAATTTTCAAGAATAATTTCTATTATTTATTTATTTCATTTATTATTATATTTTTTTTTAAATTATACTTTTTCTATGGTGTGCTACGATTCCTCCTCCTCATGGGGTACACTGGGCAAGCGGTAATGCTTTGCCGAAGAGAACCATGTACATACATATGTACTTTTATTTACACACATTAAATAGTAGACCTATAGCATAGACCACAAATACATTGCACAATAGACCCCCCCCCCCCAGGTAAAACTCTCATACATACGATTTCAGCACTTGTTGTTTGTTAGTGAAAAAAAAAAAAGGCACTTTCTTTTTTTTAAAAAATTAAATCAGAAAAATAACCATGCAAATTCTGCTTCTCTTGTACCTATGACTATGTATAACAAGCCATACAATCTGCATTCTTTTTTTCAAGATTCCACTGCTAAACTTTGTGCCCTACATTAAATAAATAAATGTTAATTACATGGATAAACATAACAAATATCTATACTGGGAAAGATGTATCTAATGGGAAGCACACAAAGGATGTTCCCGCACACAGTGATACCCACACAGTGACAGTGTTCGATCAGCCCACCAGGGGGGTGAGGCATGTGGTGGTCTAAGTGCATACATGTCAGAAAATCAGTCATAATTTTCGTTGTAGACTGTCATTAATCATAGATGGTGCAAATCCGATTAATTTTGAGAAACTGGCTGATATCACCAGCATCAATATATCTCTCTGTATTGTCCTTGGATGAACTAATTGCAAACAGTGTAACTCTAAAGCATGTTTCCGACTGTGTTTCTTATTAGAACCTGCCTTGACCTGTGTTGAAGTGAGCAAGTGCATATATCTAGATCACATCCCGCCCAAAACTAACAGAAGACAACTGAAAAATTTAGGGGACGAAAAGCCAATGGATCAATAACCGGGGAGGGGGCAAATGAGCTAGAGGACGAAAAAGCCTGAGGGTGAAAATGCCACAAACCAATTAGATGTATGCCTTGTATTTCAGTCAACACATGGCTGTTCCATTACCCGTATGGTTCTTTCCCTTATCTTTGCCAGTAACTTTTTGTCTTATCACTCAGAATTTCATATATGCCCAGCCTCTGTAATTTTTGGATTTAACAGGTCATCACAGGCACTGACATACGAATCCCTTCTTCTGAGATATAAGTGTGTATGTTCCGTGCCATATTGGAATCTGCCCCCCTTTCTGAAATGGCGCAGTTCATTATCGGAATTCTGAACCGGTGCAGCCAAATTGGAATCATGCAAGATGTGACCCCCGCCATCATTCTGTTTCTATATTGGAATCTTTATATGGTCCTGGACCATATTGGAATGCATATTGAGTCCTGGAGAGTACCATAAAATTTGATAAACTTTTGATTTTATTCACACACGGGGTAATTTTGAGAAGTCAGGTATGGTCTTGGACCATATTGGAATTCCTATACGGTCCTGATCATTAAATGGCCCCGGGGTGCAGGCCCATGCAGCCTGCCGGTGATCCAGGTTATAACCCATTCATGATGACAAGTTAACAAAATGCCAGTTGACGCCTCTTGCACAAAATTGAAGTTGGCGACTGTTACTTTGATGTTTGCGTAGAAATAAGAAATAAATTATGGAAAATAACGACTAATCGTTTTGATTTTCGGTGCCGAATATGATTCCGGTATGGCCGCGACATATTGGAATTCCAAGGTGGCGCAGCGCATAATGGGTATATTCTCATTTGGCCCAGATTCTGATACGGGGCACAACATGTACATGTATTTCCATTCACTCCCATGTTAAATTGGCCTTTTTTGGATGCAAATTACTCACAGCTAGATACAGATTTTGTGTTACAATTTGCTGATGCTTTTAAACCATTCTCTGCTTTATTAGTACACGGGTTTTAATAAAAATTTGATGTTTGGAAAGTGTACTTTTGAGTCTTTTAGTCCAGCATGTTTTACATACAACATATAGGTTGCCACGGCATGGGTTTGTTTCACCTTACTTCTTGTTGTCAATGCATGCTGTCCACATCTTTTGATTGGCTGACTGCCTTAACTAAAGTGCCAGGATGGTGAATCCAAGAATATTATGCAAAAATACCTGAATCCAGAATAAAAACAAAACAAAAAAAACTCTTTCAGTATTGCCGGGTAGTTTCAAGCAGTACTAATTCCATTATGAATTTATGACAGTTTATGTGTCGCATTTTAAGCATTTTGTCTGTTAGTGTAATGTCCCTGATTTTAGCAAAGATCACAACGCATCACATCTCGTCTCCTAAAACATCACCACGCTGGTCCAAAATTGCAGGTCAATGCCTTAAAACCACAAAGCATCACTATTCAAACTGAAAGAGAACCCCCGGCCTGTATTTTGCTGAATACAAAATACACGGGGGGAACATGTCAGTGTCCATCACCTGTTCTTCAGTCCTTGTCAAACATTTTCTTGTGACATCCGCCTCCATGCTCCTTCTTTCACCTGCTTCCATGTGTTCATAGTGCTTCGATATGCGGATCTGTCCTTGTTTGTTGACAATCAGTAAAAATTTTAACATGTTTCGCTGCCAAGGAACGACAGCACTTGATTCTCCCTGACCGGACCGACCCAACCTTATCACTCTCAATGACCCCACAGATGACTTCGCCTTGTTTTCGTGCTTTCTTAACTCTTTTATGCTGAAGAGTTCCAAATTCCAATCGGACTGAATGAAACGACAATACTTTTATTTGATCTGCTATATCTATACAAAACTTCATATAAAATATCAGATTAATTATACATATACAATTAAAAAATAAACGAGTCTTCATTTGCAGAGAAAAATTTGTGACGTAAAATCGAATAGCGCCATCTATTAGAATTTGTAATGGCGGCCATGAAGACAAGATGATGGAAGACAGTCCAGGAATACAGCACGGTGGACAGCTTGGATCTAGCTCGGGAGGGATGAGCATCGGCGCAGGAAATAAACAAGAAGAACAGGGGAATCGTCCCCAGTACTCCATGCCTGGAATTCTACATTTTTTGCAGACAGAATGGGCACGGTTCGAGATGGAAAGGTCACAGTGGGAAGTGGAGAGGGCGGAATTACAGGTAATTTTTTTGTCAATCTTAAAAGGGTGATCGTCAATTGCGTGTAGTAGTTGGTCATTAGTGACCCACATATGTCAGAGATTACAGAATAATGTAAAATAGGACTGATGTGGTCTTATTTAAATGCTGGTAAATGTTTGTGTGTAAGATTGTGCCGATGAACAGAACTATGGCCGCCATGTTGGATTCAATATGGCGGCCACAAAATTGCTTTCAAAAATAGAAGATATTTGAAGTAGCATTTAAGATTGAAGCATTAGACGAAAGATACGGCATTAGTCGTGTTAATTTGGTATGCCCAGAATAATTGGTTGCAAAATTGTAATCGAAAATGCGCTGTTTTAGAAGGGATGTTTCTGAGAAACTCCGTTGTCACGGTGAAAAAGTGTCCACGTTCTGCTCAATGGGACCTGTCAAACCTTTCAGGGATGTGGACTGCCTTAGTTGTATATATTTGTATGGCTAAATCCTGTGCCAGAATTGTTTTCAGTAGCACAATACTTATATAAATTCGCAATTATGACAAAAACTATTTCTTGTTTATCTGTTTGAGCTTTCTTGATGGTGTATTGGCAGATGTACATGATGTATACGATTTTGCATCTAGTTGGATGGAACACATTAACATACTGTGCATTAGTGGCATGATTTGTATTGCTTGTTAAAATGAAGATTCGTGTTCCAGAAATCTTTTGCCCACTCTATACATTGTGTAATTTAAAACCCCATGAAACAGTCTGTGTTAATAGTAGACCTAAAAGGTACATTTTGTTACTTTTTTTGCAATAAAATTGGACTGAATCAGATTCAACTATCTGGAAGTGCTACTTATTGACTGTGAACATATTTTTTCATGCATCAACTGAGCACATAAGCTGTTGATGATGCCCCTGTATTTTCCTAAGCTACATTTCATTGGTAATCTTCCTGATCTATATTGTTTAAATGAATATGTTTCTTTTCAGTCACCTGTGATATACTCAAAGGAAGATAAATATTTTAAAAAAGTGTATTTCTGTTAGCAAATTTTGCGCGTGGCATAGTGTTGCCAAAATTGTAAGTAAATAACGAAACATTTATCATGACGAGTGTCTAATGTGTTAAAAGAAGACCTAAAAGTTACATTTTGTTACTTTTTTTGCAATAAAATGGGACTGAATATGAATCAACTATCTGTATGTGCTACTGGATAGTGGCAAACTGTTGTTAAAAATTTAGCTACAAAGTTCATTTTCAGATATACCCCAGAAGCATGTTTAGCCAGACCAAAATATCCCTAAAGACTTAATCTTCTCTTGAAAGCTCCCAAAGGGAAGGGCAACAATAGAAAGCTTCTTGCACTGGTCCTGTGTAGGAGACTTAAGTCAGGAATTCAGGGATTGTGTATTCCCATTACTTTCTACTATAATTTTAAATTAAACAATTTGAGAACAGCTTAATGGGGAAACGCCAGCTTGCTTAAGGTTAATGTTGGCAAATAGCTGAAAATTTCAATTTATTACCTTAAATGCAATGTAACAAGTTTTTTGTTGCAACCCTAATGGGAATACACATGTTTTACCTGCAAGAATTGTATATTGCATTAATTGATTATGTGTTCAGTTGTCTACGTTTTATTAACAAAAGGCAGCTGGATTATGTCAGTTTGTGTTGGATCTTTCTGTAAATGAGAAGGTTCTTGTGCAAAGGGTAAGTGGAAATCCATGAATACAATCTGGGAAACCAAGACTAGCTAGAAGTGTGAGTATTTTTAAGTGTTGATGACTTATGATATAATTTGGTGGCCTTTTTTTTTTTTTCTTTTCTTTTCTTTAACAGAATCCATTAGACCTGTAAAATATTGGTAATTCTTGGTAGTGCTGACCCTTTGGACCAGTAAAAAATTGAGGGCTGTCCCAATGTTATATGTTCAAGTTCCACTGAATAAACAGCAGAGGCAATAAATGGTTTGGTAGTATATTGATTTTGAGGTTTTAAAGTTGCAACTTATGGACACAAATGTTGTGATTGAAGTGCCTGCTGAAGGATTGGCAACAGAACTTTCAGTTTATACTCTTAGGTAAAACAGACATAACCAATCTTTCTATGGTCACAAAACATGTACATTGTATACTGTACATTAATTGTTCTCAGGTCAGCACCAACACTGGCCTTCATACTACCTTTTGATAGTGGTAAATTAGTGTACGGTCATCAAGATATTGACAATTTGGGAAAAGATTGCATGTTTTTGCTAATCAAAAACATGACCATATTCAAAGCATTATTTTATTTTATTTTTTATTTGAACTGTATGACTGTTTTATGTTCGTAAAATGTGTCTGTGTGGGTCTGTTATCATTTGAACATGTTTGTCTGATGTGAAGATATCTATTGCATTAACATCAGAAAAGAAGTGTAGGGACATGCCACTGGTGAACAGCCATTATCTTGTCTTTCTTGTGCAACCTTACAAATTTGGGCAAGTTTCTTCAGCATCATTGTCACTGTATACTGGAGAATTACTCGGGTATTGTGTAATTACCACATAGGCAGTCTTGTATATTTTTGACTGATTACAGGGCATGGTTTTAGTGGTAATTCAGGTGGCCAAGACACCCAGAAGTTGTCTCAGACCACCACATTTTGTCAGATAGGAGTCTGTCTAACCCCCCCCCCCCCCCCCTTGATAACAGTGATAATCAGAGCAAATTTCTGACATTTAAAATTGTGGCATGCTTCAAACGCACAGTAAATGTCAAGCCAACATTAAACTCATAAAAGCAAATGATATATAGTTCATAATAAACAAAGTTCATTGCATTTTGACTGCTTTGTCAGCTGGATTGCACAGAAAATTCAGTCTGATGAGCAATAATAGGAGCTATGATGTATCAATACATCATGTGATTCACAGAAGACACCAGAACTCGAAATAATACAATAATCGAGATGTGTGCATTTAGAACAGAGCCCCACATTCTGAGATAGTAGCAGGTTCTTTATAGGTACCATTTCAAAAGTCCTTTTTAATTTTTGTTTTTCAATCTTAAATTATTTTCATAAAACAAATTATCTGACTATTGTAGAAGTAAAATAAAATAAAGTTCTGGGAAAGCAAAATTTTTCTTTTTTATCCTTTGATTTCCAACAGAATTGCAGTAAGATGAAAAAACCCAACATCACAAAAAAAAAATCTTTTGAGCCCCTTTACCTCCAAGACTTAAGCGCTCATACATTCATTATTTTAGACAATAGACCTATTTCGAAAATAAGATTTAAAGGATGTTTGCAGATAAAATGTTCCAGAAACTTCGACTTCTTTCTGGAATTTTTCAAAATATATCGGCAGTTAAAGTTTGAATATTGACTTGGACAGAGAATCGTGCATTATTTTTATAATTTATTAAACTTGCATTTGACTGTCACACAGTGTGAAATTGATAAGTTCCAGCACCACTGAACCTTACTTCCGGCATGGATTTATGCCTAGATAACCCTGATACAAAGCCAGAGTAACATAGGTGCAGTCAGAGTCATTCTTTTCGGGTCTTTTTCGCATGAACTAGAAAGAGGAGAGTGTTTAACTAGCCATGCAGTGGACAGTACAGTATCAATATTAATTAAGAATCTCGAATTACGAAATTTATTAATGGCAGTGCCTTCAATAAACCTTATTATGCATGTAAATAAGTCAATAAGGCTGGAATTTTACCATTGTGACGAATTTCCACGTTATTTGTTCCTTCATTTGATTTTAATTCATTTACTTTGTAAATTTGACTGCATGCTATTAAATTCCGTAGAAAATAACTTTACTGTTTTAAGAGGTTCATTCCCAATTTTCAAGTTAGCCATATTACTTTTTGACTTACCAGTCTATAAACATGTAGATTTATTTTTGTGAGCACTGGTGGTTCCACCTATAGTGTTATATGTAGTATAGGTCATATGTGGGTCATCATGCGAAAATCACTGTTCCATCTTTATACTTTTGTGGATCAATTATGAAATTTGGATTCATGGAGGAAGTCAAAATCGTGATTGCATATGATGTCTAATGATGTTTTATTACCCAGATGGTCAAATTTCACCAGGTTCCACCCCATTTATCCATGATGTGTAATACATTACAGCAGAGCACCACACCCATGCCACTGGCCTCTTGTTTCCATCTTTGGACATAAAATTTGCAGCACAGGGGACTACAGAGTCTTCCAAACTTTGTTGTTATACATGTATAATGTCATTTGTAGTCTACTTATTCATTTATCTGTGCCTAAATAGGGCTAAAAAGAAAGGTTGGTCCAACAGCATCTCTAAGACTGATGTCAGAGTGGCATGAGCAACAAACCAGCCAGACTCGTACTGATGGCCTATATGGCATTGCAGTCCACTTGGGTCTGTCATATATTTATATTTTGAAAAAGGCCAGTTGGACTAACCAGTAGGTTGTATCACTTGGTAGTAGACCAGAGCAGTGACAATCCTGACTTGTCCAAGGTATGGCTGTATTAGTTTTCAGTGGTCCAAGATCAGTTGCTGGATCAGCTAGGTCATTTGTCATGGCAGCTCAGGCTTTATGAGCAGTTCTGCAATGGTCCAAGTTCTTAGCAAATATAGTGGTAGCCTTTAGACCAAGCTCACATGGGATTCTTGGGCATTGGGAGAATAATGGTGGTGCCCTTGCTAATAACAGCTCTCAAAATGCACTGATTTAGTTGTGTTCTCATTTGAATACACATATTTCATTTCCTGTCCTTTTCATGGAGTAATTGCATGTAATTAGTAACCAATCTACTGAGTGACTTGAATTTGTATGGATGGAATCAGATGGAAACAGAAAATGAGCAGTTTGCCTGTAGGTGTCAGTATCTAGCTTCAATAATGAACAATGAAGAATATCTATCAATTGATTCCCCCCAGTATCCACTTGTTGCAGGTAGCACATCTGGAGGATAAGTACAACTTACCTCCTTCATTGGTCAAAAATGTCAAGCGACACAGGAAGCAGGTGCTGCCACCAAGCAGAATAGTGTATCTGACATATTCCATTGTGTATAGAAAGTTTATATGCAGGCACGTCGCTCAAATGTTCAGGAAAGCAAATAGTTGCACATGTATATTTTCATCATATCAACTTTTTCAGTAAAATATTTTGTGTAGTGACTTTAACCAAGATGCTAACAGTGTATTACCCCGGCCCTGTCACTCCCCACAAAAGTGGGAGCACATGATATTTCCATAAATTAAAATGCACCCCCTTTTCAAGGATTTTTCCATGAATTTTACCCCCCTATTTTGATGAAAATGAGATTTTTGCCCTGGAAAAGTACCCATATTTTTGAAAACAAGGAGAGTTTGACCCTCAAAAAGTACCCTTATTTTTCAGTTGCAGTCCATGCCTTAAAATCTGCATTATGCAGCATATAAGTGTTGTTACATTCACATCTGGATTAAACTTAATTGTAATGAGTGAAGCCATTTTCATTTTCTCCATGCTTATTAATGATTTGGGTTGTACAAAACATACCCTAATTTATCTTGACCCGTGAAAAACACCCCTAATTTCTGATTTCGTGGACCGCGTTGAGGCTCAAAATATACCCCTTTTCTACGAAATTTGGAAAGATCAAGCATACATGTTTGGTCCTAAGTGCGATGGCCGGGTGTATTACCTAGCCAGTTGTGCAGTTGTATCTTTGCATTCCTGATTTCTCCAATACACACCAAGTTTTGTGTGAAACAGGGTATTTGCGCACCCAGATTCCCAAATCTTGCCTACCACTGTGGGTACTAATGTCAGAAACGTGCATGTACTTCGATCTGTGAGGAGTTCCAACTTCCTGCAAGCAAAATTTTTTGGCTGATAATGGGAAATTCTTGGCAAGAACTAGGAATTTATAAAGTGCAGTCAGTCTGCTTGAAGTGGCTCAAATGTATTGGTAAAACTTGCATTTCTTCGGCCAAATCAATTTGATATTTTCCAATTGATTTTTGTCCTTCCCAGATGTGGGTATTTTGGAATACAGTGCTCCCTCTTTATAACACCCTTCATTACAGGGCAGTTTCTGATATAACAAGATGGGTACCATGGCTCCCACTGAAATAGTTTTCCCATTACTTCTATGCTTAAAGTCCCTCTGTTATAAGGCAGTTTTGCTTTAACACGGTATACACTGTGGACCCCAACACCAGCGTTATAAAGAGGGAGCACTGTAATGTATGCTTTATTTGCTAGAAAGGATTATGCAGAGTTTAAGGAAAAACATGCACCTCATTTAGACAATTTAGTGTGGTTGCAAACTTGTGTGTTGAATTTTTATAAATAGATTGAGTATTAGTTAAGGTGATTCCCTGTAGACAGATCACAGGGGAGCAAGCATCATGTCAAACCTCAAATCTCTGTGCCTATGATGATGACGACGACGAAAGTGTTGGGAAAAGGTATTTTTGCATGGTTTTACAAACGGGCAAATCACTGGCTGTCTGTCTCTTTTTTTAGGCTGTCAGCCAGAAAAAGTTCTCTTTTTGAAAGTTGGTACATGTATATATCTTGAGAAGTTTTGATTTGATTTGCAAGACTGTTCAGGCCCAGTCACCATGTTTGCCAGCTGTGCTGGATGTCAAGTAGGCCCATGTGACTTTGTGACATGTAGTTGTTCCAGCCCTGTACCCAAACAAATGCATGGAACATGGTGGGTGTAAAAGCACCGCACCATGAATTCTTTGCTTTTGCAAAGTGGTAAACTAGGTAGCAATTGAAAGTTTTAGCTGTGGATGGATAATGTATAAATCTACATAAAATGATGATGACGATGATAGTAGTAGTGTTGGGAAAAGGCATTTTTGCATGGTTTTACAAGCAGACATATCACTTGCGGTCTATCTGTTTTCAGGCGGTCAGCCACAATTTGTAATCTGGGTGTTGTTAATAGTACATGACCTTAGTATGTCCACTTCATATTTATTCCATTGTAAAAATGGGGACTCTTTTTTTTTTTTTTTTTTTTTTTTTTTTCAAGTGGAAGGTTGATCATCGTCTATGGATTTCATGTGTGTGTTTTTTGACATTAAAAAAATGAAGACCTGGAAGATAGCTAAACAGGCAAAGGGAATTACATGTACGTAGATGTATGTGTGATCGTAAGCCATGGTTCAGCTGTTTAATCAAGAAAACAATAACAGAAGCTTGCCATATTTGAGTTTTTGATAACATAATGATGTAGTGGCAATTAGCAATGTTAGTAGGGAACCTTTTTTATTTTTTACCCGGCAGACATTGTGTACTACACAATTAGCTAAAACCAAAGCAAGTTTCATTGCAGGCAAGCTCTCAGCAGGGACAACCTTTGTTTGTGGCACCATGACTCATGCTCACTTCTGGCATATGGGTTAATTTAACTTTATCCATATGCCTGTGAAAGACCACCACATGTGGCAAACTCTGCTACTGCTAGTCTTCTACCATTGTACTTTGTATTTTGATATATTTCATGTAATTGAAATCAGAGACCTGGTTGAATTCCCAGTGTAGCTATTAGCTCATCTCAGATGATCTGTTTTTAGGTCCAGATGAGGTCATATTTTTGTTGAGTGATATTTCATTGCCCAAAGGTGTAGACTGTGGTACACATCTTAGAATTTATTTCAATGTAAGCTTTCCTTAATTGCATTTGTATAATTATTAAAGTGAGGTACACACATGTATCTGAGGGAATCATATATTTTAAGCAGTGAAACAGCAGTGCATAAGGCAGTCAGGTGTGTCAGTGTGTTTTGCACTCCCAGTTTCTCCAAAAGATGCCCAGATTTGAACAACTTTGTAATGGAATAGATAGGGTTTTCATGTGAAAAAGGGAGCTTTGCACACCTAAATACTAAATGTGTACACTCAGGTCTCCAGATCCAGCCTAATACTATGGTGAAACACAAAAGAAGTGCACATTAGTATTCATGGATAATGTACATTATGTATTGGATTCGTGAATCAGGAGCAACCCCAGGAACAGCAACAGCAATCCTTCAATGTTCATGGACTGATGTTCAGAAGCCATAATTAGGATTTATGGGCAAAATGCTAAAAATGGGACTTCAATAATACAGTTGTCTGTGTCTTGAAAGACCACTCATTTTATATGAGATTGTTGTTTTTGAAACAGGTGATGTTTTAAAAGTTATATAAATAAAGTGGACAGGGACCACTTTATCATCAAAATGATTCTGCTAATTGAAAATTAGGCCACACAAATTTAATTCTGTAATGTTCATCTTCCAAATAATTCTGTTAATAGCAAATTTAAACAACCGAACTGAAGAAAAGATACATTTGACTGGTGGGTTCAGATATAAAATTATTATTAAAACAGAAGGTCCATGGTGCAGTAAAGCACATTGTATGCACAAAACTACTCCACTTTCTCTTTCTCATGGATGCCACCCACAGACTGCTAATTTAGCTTATCAGAAATTATTTAGTAAGTGATATGAGGTTACCAGTCATTCCAAGAAACTGTTGTGAAATAGTTTTAGGTTGCATTTTCACTCATACATATACATGTAGATATCATGTTGTCATGACATAAAACAAGACATGGTGATTTTCAAATACACAATTTCTTTTGGTGTTGTGTACAGGAATTATATTTGGGTCATCATTGCAGATGCCAGGGTTCGGGGACATGTTTGAAATGCAGAGATCAAGGAGGGAAAGCACATCTTACAATTGTATTACATGCCTGGACCATCCTGACTATTTATTAGCCAAATGCTCAAATTTGTTGAAGCTGGCTCGAGAAATGTGAAGATTACTCAAATATTTTAGAATGAATTATAGAAGCCAAAACCAAATATTTGTAAATTATGCAAATATTTCCTGTTTTGACTACAGCTTTTTGAAGTTTAAATTTGTCTGTGTATTACATACTGCAGCATATGAAACTCATGCAGAATCTATTATCATGGGTAGCTGACAGACATATATAGGTGGAAGAAGCAATGTTGCTAACCTGCCAAACTTAAAATCTGGGAGATGGAAAGCAAAATTCCTGAAGATTAATAAATTAATATTAAATATAGAAGGAAAAAAATTGTAAAATCCAGGGAAGTGTTTAAAAATTGTCAAAAATCTATAATTTTCCCCAGGGTAAGTGCTTTATAATTTTTACTTGCAGTGACAGGAATGTCACTGTTCCTGGGCAAATAGACATGTGGATTGATGAGCCCTGGCATGAATTACAATTAAAATGAGGGCTAGACATGGCAGTCTATCAGATTAACTATACAAGTAAATTGTTTGGAGGGACAGTATTAACTTATTCCATACTATGGTCACAGGCCTTAGTCAGTGGTTCTGGCACTGCCTGGCAAGTCATGCTGCAGCTGCCCTTGCAGCAGCTGCAGCATGACTTGCCAGGCAGTGCCAGAACCACTGACTTAAGATTATAGGCATGTTGGTACTTGAACGAAAGCTTGTTTCATGAAGAATTTAAATATGTAATTGTCGTCTTAAATCTAGGTAAATATATGGAAAAATCAGTGACTGGTATGGAATGGGTTAAGTGAAGATGTACAGGTCTGCTGTAGGTCTCAAGAGGAAGCTAACCACAACTCGTGCCAAAAGTAAGGGGATTGGGGGGGGGGGGTGAGATTAGACATGCAGACAGAAATCTGCATGTTGCTCACAATACATCCTGTCTGTGTGGATTAATGCATCATGGTTCCCCTTATGTTTCCATAGTGTAGCAGCAATTTTATTTTTTTCTTTTGATCAATGTGAAAAGTATCCAGTTAGGATTACTGGAAACATGTTTTTAAGGCGGGCTTAATCTTGTTTTATCACTTGTGAATTTTATTAACAAAAATGGTGATTGAATGGTTAGACTGGTTCAGTTACTTACAACATGTGTTTGGTTGACATGCATGGTGCCAACATTATCGTGGTTATTTCTGTTAGTGTTGGGCAGGCCTTGATTGTGAACTTGGCCTGTCTTAATTTGACTGCCAAGGACACGCAAAAGATCACAACTTCTTCATAGCGTAATTAGTAATTAAACTTTTAAAGCAAGTTGCCAACTTGGCAAGAAGGAATTCTCTTGATAAGTTTATCATCAATGAATCTGGCATTGTTCCCCTGATCAATACCATACATTGAACACAATGAGTGATTCTGGTGGGCATTTATATTTCATTCTGTTAATGAGATACCTGCTTCAGTGACTGGATCTCCACACTGGGGGGAGGCAGGGGGGGGGGGAGGGGAGATTCAGTGTTCTCTTGTACGTCAGACTTGTGATGCAGGTACAGGTAATATGTATGTATTCTTGCTAAATCATCTGGAGCAGTGGAAGGCTCTCCCTATTGGCAAGGGTGATCCTACCAGGTCCCCTGAATCTTCTTCCAGCCCAGCCACCCCTGCCCTCTCACTCATTGGGTACTCTTCTTCATATTACCCCACATACCTAATCCACCTTATCCTTGCTCTTTTTCTACAGTTACACGCATGGTCTAGTTTATGACTGTCATGTATAAATGTTTAATTTCAGTCTATGGTAACCATCTAATACCCTAAAAAGTATATATTTGCTGGAAAAAAACATACCATCAAGTTTTATTCTATTGCTGAATATAAAATTTTAGTATTGCTATTGATGTAATTAAATGTAAAGTAAAATTCTTAAATTTTGATAAAAAATTAAAATAGCATTTAAAAAATTAAAGTTCAGATTTAGTTTATAATGTCAAATGAAAGAACACATAACCCAGTCCAAAATTGTATTTTAAGATTTTGAAAAAGGGCTTAGTTCTCATTTTATTACTGTTGAAATTTTTAAGGAAAAAAAATAACTTGAATGTAAACATCCTGTAAATTCTGATCTAAAATCCTTATCCAAAATATGAAATGTGGTTATGCTTTAGATGTGTATTATTTCATTTCCATATGAAAATAAATTTTCCCATTTTTGCTGTTTGTGTTTTTTTTTTTTTTTTTTTTTTTCTGCTAAAACTGGTAAAATTATTTATTTATTTAATTTTTTTTTGATCACACATTTAAAACTCAATTTGTTAACACTTACAGAGATTTCATTATTTTTTATATATGTAGCTTAATTCAAATGTATACTTTTAGAAAATGTGTAGTTTATATGATCTCTGATAAGAAGTTTATATAAGGACATGTTTGAAGCAAAGTCGTATTTTCCATGTAAAGTTTTGTACAAGTGTACCATGTCCTTAGTCCAAAGTTTTAATGGTCCTTTTAGTATTCCAAAGGCAGTGTCCTGCTCCATTTATAGCCCCATAACTTGTCAACTTCCTAGTCCATCAAGGGGCAAATATGACCTCTTTTGGTGTGCAGGTAGACCAGAAAGGGGAAGATGCTTTCTTTTTATGGTGTTTTAAATTTGTTTTGTTAGTTTTTATTGTATTGTATTTTACATTATTTTGATTGGGGGTGGGGTGGGGGTGGGGGGTGGAGAATGAGAATAGTAGATTTTGGCCAATGCTTGTTGTGACAACCACTGAATTATGTCTGTGCAGTAAAAAAGAATAATTGTAAGTGTTCTAGGTTCAGTTGGTATTTTCTTCAGTGCCAGTGGTAATACACAGCCAATACTTGGGCCAGCGTGACCAGATGAATGAGTTTTACTCAGGTTTCCGAGTTCCTATGGGTGTCATTGACATGCATTAATAATCGAATGACTACTTGTCTGTTATGCCAGTTTATTTCTACACAGAAGTGATATTCAATAACTTAAGTGCAAAATTAGGAGAGCAAATCTTTGTTATGTGACACTGCAGCATGTACCAGGTATATATCTGTATGAGATCTTTTGTCTTGAGTCGGACAGGATTGCAGGTACAAAGCTGATTGTGCTTGGAACCCAGGTCCTGAGAGCAGTAAGCCTGTGCACATTCCTGAATGAATAAAGAGTGAGTTACCAGGGCACTTTGCTGTTTAGTAGGAGTTGTGTGAAGCTCGCCTGTTTGCACATGATTACTTATTCAGCTCATGCCAGGTGCAGCTCTCCCCATGTTGAGTGTATTGGGGCACCCGAGCACTGGGTGAGCCACCTGGGCTATACAGATGATGTGGGAATTCACTGGCAAATTAGCATACATCAGGCACTGAAAAGTAAATATGTGACATGAGCACAATGTCCAGCAGGCCTGACCAGTATTATGTTTACATGTATTTCTAAACCTTTATTCAACTCATACTTGTATTGATCCTGTACTTTGAGATTTGTCACATTTAAAGTGTAAGGGAACTTGACGGCGCTTCTGTTTACGCAAATAGCCATTTGGATATTTTTTTCTTCAAATAAAGATGGCATTACATGTACTTAATTTTTCAAAAGCAAAGAAATGCTGGTATGTGTATATTGGTTCAAGGTGCATTAGATTGTGGTCTGAATTTCTGCCAAAAGGAATCACAGTTAACTGTCGTTTATCATGGTTGACAGTTTGGACTGACAGCACTGCAGTATGTGATGGTCAGACTGGTAAATATACCGGTTCAATGTGACAACAACATCATGCTAAAGTACCCTATGTTGTTAGGGATTGTTCAACATTATTAGCATTTTTTAATTAGTACTTCGGGTACTAAATAGGGTGCATGGTTGGCTGAGCGGTAAGACGCTGGTCTTTCATTTCTGCGACCCGGGTTCTAGTCTCATCCTGGGCAGCATGTGGAAAAAGTTCCTACCACTTTGACCGTGCACGTTGGTTTTCTCCGAGTTCTTCGGTTTCCTCCACCACAGACAAGGTAGCAAGTATATGCCAACATCTGTGCCATGGAGAGTGACTCGATAAGTCAATGCTTGACTTCTTTCACAATCCATGTAAAACAAATATGCCTATACTTTTCAAATTTCATGTGCCCCCTCCCCCCCCCCCCCCCCAATTAGTACTTTAAAAATGATAATTTTCCCCCCAAAAAAATCATAGCAAAATTGCACAAAATAGCCCCAAAATTGACCATCATTTTCCATATTCAGTGAAAGTGTCCAGACCCATTTAACCCCCTCCACCTTGCCTCCTATAGGTACTAGTTCAAAACTGATTAAAATGTTGAACCATCCCTTAGAATGTGGTGTCTTAAATATTATAAACTGCTGAGTTTGAAATAAAATTTAGTCTACTTTGTATCTACTTGTACTATGTGTAAGGTATTGTTGTATGTGTGGTAACAGTTCTCTTAAAGTTTCTTAGATGTAGTAAGGTTCATGGCACAAGTACTCATTTGAATAACAGGGCTGTGATGCAAAGCTGATTATTTTGATACCTAAAATTAATAATTGTTATACAGACACCGGTTTTTTAAGCCCATATATGTATACAGACACCAGTTCTATATTTAACACAAATGATATATTGCTTACAAATGTTGATTGTTTTCAATATTTTTAATTTGAAATAATTTAAGTTCTATATTGTACATTGTATTTCAAATTGATTAATGTCTGTAAAATGAATAATTCTGTCAGATACTGTTGCACTTGCAATCAAGTTGTACTGTACCCACTCCCATTGAAAGATTATGTTAATTGCCAGTTAGATAATTAATGCCAACCAGTTTCTGACCATGGTCACATACTGTTTCCAAAATATGCTGCCGTGCTTGTAATGTAAACAACACTGGATTCATTATCGATTCAAACTGTCTTTCTTTATGGTTCACCAATTAGTGGTTGTGTGCACGTAGGAATGAAGTCCAACTGATTGCATTATACTGTTGATTTCTGTGGATAAAACCACAAGTTCCTTCTTCCAGGCAATCATGTTTCCTGTATGGTTTTGGTTTCATTATTATCAATCTGTTGTATCCGTTATGGCAATGCAATTACTCCCATATTTATTTTGATGGTGTTGAATATTATGAAAATTAATATCAGCCTTTTAGTAAATGAGCCCGGAGTCTGCACAGTGTTAATATCTTTGATTTGCAATTACAATGTAAAAATTTGATCAGTGAAGGGGGAAAACTCATTATGAGTCAGCAGGCACATTAACTTTCCTGTGATGCTTTCTCTTAATGCAGACCTGCATGTATACTGTCATGCAAATTTTGGTAGAATGAAGTGTAAAAGCTGATTTGAGAACATGGCATGTATCATTTTGATTATGCTTAATAATTATTTACTTGATGTATAATATTGATGCTGTGCTGTAAGAAGAGCATTATATGGTAGTAGTTGTGGTATACTGAAAGCTTCCCAGGCAAACGGTGTGTGGCAAGGCAAGGTAGCATTACTGTTATCATATATCGGATAACATCATGTAAGGCTCAAGAAGGTGAAACTGGTTAGTAAAGAAAGTAGCATTACAGTGACCATGCATGTGATAACATGAGGTAAGGCTCAAGAAGGTGAAATTGGATAGTAAAGAAAGTAGCATTATTGTGACCATGCATGTGATTGTGATGTAAGGCCCAGAAGGTGAAACCGGTTAATAAAGAACTTTTGAGAAGAAGTTTTGATGGTAACACTGGTCAAGTAGGAGCATGTCACACTTAGCAAGTCCATATGAATTCAGCTGTAACATGATACATTACAAAATTTTTGCAGGCTTCACTTTTGTATTCCCATTGGATTGTAAGTTAAAGTAAGCATGGAGCAGTGGGTAACTTTTCAGGTTTATTGAATGCACAGTAAATTACTTTAATTTCACTGTATTCTTATAATCGCTTATTTTGCTGATGGCACAAAACTGTGAAAATTAAAGAAACAAAACCAAAAAAAAAAATAGTATTTTAACATTGGTTGAATAGGAACGAAGCCCAAAATAGTGAAATTAAACGTACAATCAAATGTCAAAAATGAAAAAATGGTGCAAAATTTATAAAGCAATTTAGTATGATATGATAGAAACAAACTAAAGGTTAATGGAATGATTACATATTCAATTCAACACACGTCTAATCAGGAAGAACAAGAATAGTAGGTTCCTCAATCTGTCCTGTAAAGGACACTTCAGTCTGGAGGGTTAAGAGTTGTGTTTTCCAGTTACTTGCCATTGTAAGTTGAAACTCAATTTATAACCTAAAACTACTGCATATATAGTTGCAGACAAAAATGAGTAGTATACATATACTGATATATGCAATTGATCTGCACATCTTCGCCATGGTCAAGAAAGTGGTGACTACCCGCCTGACATACAAGGAAAGCCCACTTGTATACGTTGATCGATGGATTTGCTGGGTCTCCTGTTATCCTGTATTTGGCCCTGGTAGGATACAATGGGGACAGATTGTGTCAAGCTGTACACTAGGTCCGCATTGATAGCAGTAATGCCAATGTGACTTTACCATGCTTTTCTGAAGGGAAGAATGAGAAATTGTAGTCCTGTGTCAAAGGGCTATGTGGACCCAGAAAAGGGCAGCTGGAAAGTTTTATGTCCTAATCTGTCAATATTTGTCCAAAAGAATGACAGGGCAATGTTTCTGGCAAATCTTGTTTGGGCCATTGATTCAATTGTTACAGACCATGACGGTGACAACATACTGTTTGAGCATGTTAAAGATCATCCCATTTTAACTGGTGTGAAAGGGGAAGATGTTTTGTAAGAGTTGGGAGCAGTTTGTCAGAGAGGACTATCGGGAGAGATGCAGAGCTTGACATTTAAGTTCCTGGTGTGTACTGCTTGCAGTAAGGCATCCACTGTGGGGTGATAGTCAGTCAGCTGATTGATACTTCATTTCCTGACAGAATTCTCCAACCTGAAAACATGAATGACCAGTTTTATGAGAATTGAAAGTCTTTAATGTATGTGCTTTTGTATGTGATGCTCAAAAGAGTTCTAGCTATAAGCATACTCAAAACAAATGTTTTACTATACATTAAAAAAAAAACAAACAAACAAACTTTAATTGGTATCTGAAATTGCTGAACTTTTGTCAATGAGTATAACCAAACAACAAAGTTTGCATTGTAAAACTTTGCAATTGTGAAAATTTTTATTTCATTGGGTTCAAAATAACTATTAACATACAGTCTAATGGGAATACATAACTGGCCCAACAGGAATTTTGTGCATCAGTTGAATACACATGGAATTGCTGATTGTAACTTCTCCCATTGGTGGCCTGATGATAAAGACACATTAGGTCATAAAAATGAACTTGAAGTGCAGGATGGGCATACAGTTGGGGATCACATGGTTAATAATAGAACTGATTATCATGTCAAGTGGGTTGTAAATCAACTGTAAAGCTCAAATACCTGCAGACAAGAGGAATAAACAGCACTGGACCAGTATGATAGCCCACTCATCAATTTTATGTCATAATTTCAGCTTGACCTGGATTTTTATCAGCATATTGCACAAATCAGTAGAGTGTATTCTATGTGGCTTGTTAAGTGACTCACAGCACAGAGATTGAGCAATCTAATTATTCCCGTAAAGTGTTCCCAATGTGTGAGTACATGTACAGTGTTCTCAGCCAAAGGTACACTTTCCACAGCAGTTTTTACTTTCACTTTTTAAAACTGCACCTTGCATCAAATGTGTTAATTTTAAATGTATTGTAACATACAATTACTAACTGTGTGGATAAAATTCTCAAACTTTTTTTTTTGGGGGGGGGGGAATTGCTACATTTTAATCTTAATGTTTTTCTGGGCTCAACTTACCACCACAGCAGACCCACGCTTGGTGTTCTGTCTGCTCTGGTCTAGTACACGTAGAGATACCATGGAACTTGATCTGCTTTGGAGGCAATATCTCAGCAAATTTGAATTAAAAATGAAAGCAAAACAGACATACAGTATGAATCAATTTATCATGTAAAGTGCTCAGTTTAAGAAAACTTAAAGGTAATAGGAACTGGGCAGGAAAAGTGGGTCTATTTTTACTTCCTGGGTGGGCTCTTTAGCTGTGATGTCATTCTACAATGTGATAATTAGCTTTTCTTTGAACTCTGTGAGCCAGGCCTGCTGGCCAAGGTATCCATTGGTTGAGGTGTTACCTGCTTTTTAAGCTGACAAGAGATTATGCACAGGAGCCTGCCTTATGCATATAATTATCATACAATTAGTCACCTGACGGTAGTAGCAATTCTCATTCCCTTTAATGTATCTGTGATTTGAATGAGTGAACTTCAGCTTAAACAAAATTTGACAGTGGGGATGTGAGGGACTGGGACTTGTGCACAGGAACTGAAAAAGACAAACAGCACAAATTGATGTGATCTTTCAAAATAACGCTAATGAAATAAATCCATACCCAAAGCATGGGAGGGGGGCGAGGGTGAAGCATGCCTCATCCAAGAGCATCTTTCATTGCGAATGGGAGAAGTTACTGTTAGAACTCTGAACATTTCTTCCTGTTTAAAGTAATGTTGTATTTGGTGTCAAAGTCTGAAAAGAACTCAAATAATGCAAAGGTTTAGGAGGCATACTATTTAAAAAAAGAAAAACTATACCTTTGAGATTTCAATTAGCCATTGGTCAAAAGATGACAGTAGACTTATCATATATTTAGCCATTCCTTTAGCCGGACTGAAGAAACATATGCATCAGGCCAATTGGTGAGAGGTACCACTGCTCATTGCAATAATTTGCAAAGGGGATTATGACTTTTTTTCCCCACTGACAGTACTGTTACCAGTAGCACATTCAAATTCATGCGTGTGAATATATGTACGAATTGAGTAAAATAAATGTGTAAAGCCTATCATTACAAATTATACAAACAGCAGCAGCAGGGCCACATCCTTTGTGTAGTTCCGAGAAGAAAAAAACCGACAAAATATCTTTATGCACCATAGCCAATTTAGGTACTGCCTGTGTCTAAAGCTATACAGTGGTACCTCTTTTGAGAGACCGCTCCTACAGCGAGTCAAAATGCGGTCTCTCAAAACAGGTGGTCTTTCATTAGAGGTACAACAACATGGAAAAGATAGCGCAGTGTTCTGAGAGAGCGGTCATAAAAAGATATGCGGTCTTTCATTAGAGGGGTCTCTCAAGAGAGGTACCACTGTACCTTAATTAATTGCTTTTATCAAGTTCATTTAAATAAAAAAAATCATGGCTTTGACAGCCAAGTAAATTTATCAAGGGTCATCAGCAGGAAACCATTAAGCTTGTTTTGCAGCGTAAATTCCTGGATATGCTTTTTTGTGGTGGTGGGGGCTACTTGCCATTACTTATGTTTGGCAAAGACAACCCAATTGAATTTAAAGAATATATGAACTTGGAGTAGTAGCAAATAAATATATAAATAATGTAACACATATGGCAAGACTTAGCAAACTCGTATGAGCTCGTGTATGCTCCGATATGCGAAAAAAGTAGCAAAAATAAATTCTTCAGCAGAGGAAAGGATGACATATATATTCATATGCCTTCTCAGAGAGGTGACACTGAGTAAACTTGACCATCCGGAAGTTGAAGTACAGAATGAAAGTGGATTCTTATACAGTGGTGCCTGCTCTAAAGACTACCTCCAATTTAAGATGGCTCTTTCAAGACAATTTGCTATATTTCCTTGTTGACTATACCTTAAAATTAAGAGCACCTGGAGTACGAGACTAATTTTTGTAGGCTGTAGGGACGGTCTCAAATAGCAGGTGCCCCTGTATAACAGTGTTGGTCCCTTGGCTCCCACTGAAGCTATTTTCCTATTACATTTACAGATGATAAATGACCCCACATTCTAAGGTAGTGTTGCTAAAATATGGTCCGCTTTATGCATCCCTTCATTATACGGAGAGAGCACTGTTGGTGTATGACCAACCATAATTTTTCCAATGAATGACAGCTTGCAGAGTTAAAGTGAAACAGGCCTCCTGTTTTCCACCAAAATGTTGAATATTTAGAGTAAAATACTGAAAAAAAAAGATTGTTAGACGTACAATAGTAGCCATATGTTTGCCATTTTATGTTAACAAGTACACATGCTCATCTATGAAACAACATGGTGGTGATAATGATAAATGAAAGTGGAGATGTTACATTAGTGGTATGGATAGGAAATTGGGAGAGAGCAAATTTGAGCAATTTAGCCTATGTGAGGTACATCTACTGATAATTTTGTGCAGTTACTGACATTATGATAATTTATTGTTCTGTACTTTTTATGTTTATAACTTTGTTGATACATGTGCACTGCATGTTTTCTTGGTTTTATGTTTACATAATAGACCAATGCAAATTGTATAAATATGCTAGGGTATTGTTTAATGTGCAAATAATACCTGCATCTGGTGTATCATAATATTGCATATAATCAGAGGTGACAATACAGTGGATGTTTTGATATGTATATGCATATGATTCCATATAATGGTGGGTTTTCACCACAGGTAAATTTTTTCGGTCAGCTTTATGGCAGGACAGCTATGGTTTGTCTGTGACTTTGCAGTGGTAGTAAAAAGGAATATTGTGTGCATTTTGTTTAACATGACAATTTTTTTTATTTTGCAGGCACGGATTGCCTTCCTGCAAGGGGAGCGCAAAGGCCAAGAGAACCTCAAGCAGGACCTGGTTCGCAGGATTAAGATGTTAGAATTTGCACTCAAACAAGAAAGGTGAGACAATACATGTACTGATCATCAGCTTTTTCATCAATTTTTAACAAATTGGTAAAAATTGTTTTGATGAGAACCCCATTTTCTTGACAAACCCCATACCTGTCAACATTCCACACCTCAAAATAGGGAGATTTTTGTAAATTTGAAAAATCCATGAGGGAGATTTGTATTTTAACAAAGAATATAATAGAAAGTATTTAATTTTCATGGGGGAGATTCTGCCAAATTTGCAAAATTTTGCATGTAAATCAAAAAAGTTTGTGTGAAAAAGTAGGAGACTCCCATCTTATGGGGGAGACTTGACAGGTATGAAACCCTAGCTGCCAGTGGAATAAGTAGTGATTTGTCAATTTGGTGGCCACAGCAAAGGGCTAGTAGGTTACAGTTGGTAATGCTGGCTGTTTTTAACAAACTTTCCTGTTTCTTCAAAATTTATGGTGAGCACTGAGAACCCAAGAGACTTCATTTTTGTTCATTGTCCGATGTAGCAAATACTTTTCCAGTTTGTGTGTGTGCCTCACTTGATCATGTTGATGCTGGAACTTTTTTGTGCTTTAATGGCCTTAGTTTTCTGAAACAATAGAAATATACATGAGTCACAACCCGCAGATGAGTAAAGTAAGATACACGTACATGGTTGGGAAGTGCAGCCAAGGTCTAGCAGCACTTTAACAAGTTGCGTTCATTCCTTTACTATAACTTAAGAGAAGGAAAAACTCACAAATTTGTTGATATGGTTTGCAGATCAAAATATCACAAGTTAAAATATGGCACAGAATTGAACCAGGGAGAGGTCAAACTGCCATCTTTCGACAAAAACGAAGGTGAGTCAGTGCTTTGAAGCCCCAGCAGAGGAAGTTTTAGTGATGTCTCAGATTAAAGATTTTGACATTGAAACACACTTTGAACATGTCAGGTTCTTTTTAAATATAAAGACAGTTGTGGTGAAAATCATAGTTAAGTAAGGTGTACATATGCTATTGATGAAGTTCTTTTTAAATCATGTTGGGTCAATGAATATGCATGCCTTACCCACAAGTTGCATTTTGCCACTGTTATTCTTATAAAAAAGGAAACTTTCTGTTCTTACATAGGCAGTTTGGTAGAAACTTTTTGTCTGCTACTAAGGATGTAGTTTGAGTGTGGGGAGAGTTCTGTTCCTCTGTTTGTGACAGAGAATCAGAGCATTCGTTGACAGTTGCAGATAATGTTTGTGGCAAAAGTTGTGGAATTTTTCGGTTTCCACAGGCCCTGTGCAAAAACGGAAATACCCAACAAAGTGCCATAGACTTTATTTAGAAGTGCCACCCATGCTAGATTGTGTTCTGCACATACCTAAATTTGAAAGAAATTGAACTAAGTTACCAAATTAACACAGTTTGAAGTTGCCACCTTCTTGATAGTATTGCTGCATGCAACCCAGATCACTTTAAAGCATTCAAAATTATGTGCATGTGTAAGTGAAACAGTTACATTCCAGTAAAAACTATTATGCACAGTGTAATGACAAAAAAAAATATTAAACATTTTGACACATTTATTATTTAAAATCACTGCAGTAGAGATGTATCAGACCTAGATGGCATGATGTTGTTGGTTATTCAATATACGCTGAATGGATGCTGAGAAAGTAGTGCATGCCTGCTAGAGATACTGAGCACTAGAATGCGTACAAAAGTGAAATACTCATAGTATTAGTGCAAGATAAATATTGTCACCAGGACTGTAAATGGTAATGGTTGCTGGGTATGTGAGAAAAAAAATGTTTTAACAGAATATATGACAGGAGAATGTGACTGACTGAAGTGCTGCTCTGTTCACCTATCAGAGACAAATACTACAAGAAAATGTGACCTTGTGAACAGTGATATAAGAGTGTAGCTCTGTTTGACTTTCTGGAGACAAATATGACCAAGTTATATAGATGTCAGTACATTGGCACTTTGTACCACAGACTTTAAATGAAAATATATCTTGCAGATGAACCTCTTGATGGCGAGGCGTTGAATGCAGCCAATAGCAATGTGACATGGCGGCAAGGCCGACAGTTACTTAGACAGTAAGTATAGCCTCATTGTAATCTGTTCAGGAAATGTCTAGATGTATTTGACTTTCATGGTGAAAAATTTCTTGGGATTTATCATATGTGTTATCATGTTTTCCCTTGCCATGGTGAAAAGCTGTATTGGAATTCTACCTGGTAAAGTCTTCTAGGAGGTGATTTCCTTTAAACTTATGACCCTAATTGAGAAATTAATTAGATTAAAAAAAAAAAAATCTTGCTGGGGTCCTCAGTATAAGTGGATGAAGCTGCAAGACAATAACATTAGTAGTGAGATTTTGTGATATCTGTATTTTATCTAAAGCAGTCAACTTAAGCATGGGATAATTACGTTTTTCTGGTATATGTGTGCTTAAAGTGGTGCTAGTGTGAAAACAAAGCCTGTCATTGCTGCCCCACTGTTCCACAGCAGGACTGAGACCATCAGCTGCCCACACTTTGGTCTGAAGAGTTTCCAGTCAAGTTAAAAATTATGAATCCATTCTAAATTGGTGAAGGCCTTGATCAGTGTTTACATTGCCTGACTAGTCATCAGAGTTTTTGCCAGAAGATTTTTACAGGGTACACACATATTCTAATTTGATGCATATATTGTGCTAACAAGTATAATGCTGTAATGGGGACTTCCAGGTACATTTTTAGGAAATAACAGGTTAGAATATCACTTAATTTTAGATTTTTTTAGGGTGAGCTATAGTACCCCCAGTATTTTTTTAGACTTCATTTATTACCTTTTTACCCCTGGATAGAAACCCTGGTCATGTTCCAGCTGCTGTGATGTAGCTGGAGTATGACTGATGCAGCAATGTGACCTAGAAATTCACTTTCCAAGTAAAACGAATACCACCAACTTGTGACAAGATATGGTAGTATTTGAATGAAGATCCTTCTTACCAGAAATGTTAACATGCAATGTCATTGGCTCAATAGATGTATGGGAAAATATTCATTAGGTTAGCCGTTTGAAGATGAGGATGTTGTATTTGTTTCATTTCTTACGCTTGACCTGCATGCCTACTGCAACACTAGCAGCTTGAATATTGCCAAACACATGCTGGGGGAATCCCCAAGCTCTTACGTATAAATATATAGATCTATATGTAAGGAAGCCAACTTTGTGAATGTTGTTCTGCATACATAAATTTGGGACACTTGATAAGCTCATTTTTCTGAACTGTGATTGTAATGTTTTTGCAGTGTTCTATCCTTGAAAATAAAGTAAAAAGGGTATAGTGTGCACTCAAACAACGAATATGTGGGAATACAAAAGTTTACAGAAAGCTGTGTAAATTTAATCTTTGGAAATGAAAGTTCCGAATTCACTTGTGGATACCATTCTCACAGAACGTGCCATAGAAGTCCCTCCTTTGAGAAACCACCTCTAGGGCGGGCCAAAATTGTTTACATGTAGCAGGTAGTCTCTCAGTATAGTTTAAAAGCAGGTTGTCTCTCAGTGAAGGTTAAATAATGATAGTTTAGATGCCACTGTTGACCTGACAATTATTGCCTTAAAAGGTTGCTGGTTTCTCATAGGAAAGACATACCTCTGCATGATTAAATTAATATGCTACAGCAAATGATTGATTTCAAACTTTGACATCAGTTTATTGTTTTATTTTATTGTTTCAGATACTTACAGGAAATAGGATATACAGATACAATAATAGATGTTCGGTCTGCCCGTGTCCGGCAGCTGCTGGGATTGCAACCACACAATGCAGACAGTGACGGCGACAACAGACAGCTGGTCAATGGAGAGCCCACTGGCAAGAGACCCAGTGAGGGACAAGGCCGCCGGTGAGTGGACCGGTATCTTAAACCACGTATCCTGTGGCGATTTCTGTTTGTGATGGGTTAATGTTGGGCATAGTAAAAGACCAAAATAACCTAATTATTCACAGAAAACTGACACTTCATTGGCCACAACAAAGGCAAAATCTGTTTTCATGCGTCAGTAAATTTTCAGGAGTTAGGAAAAACTTATTGATTCTAGAGAATCTGCTGTAGGAAAAGACCAATATGAAAATTTGTTTGAAGTGCAAAAGGGAGGAGTGAAATTTGTTTTGATCAGAGTTGATAAAAGTTTGTTTATTTATACAGTGTAAAAACACTGTTTATGTTTTGTGTTTGTTAAGGAGAACATGTATGTAAGTTAAACCTTAAAGTGCTGATTTAAGTCTGAGTCAACAGCTTGTCCTCAGGGCACTTTGCGCGCAATGCATGCAAAGTGCCCTGAGGAAAGTTGTTGACTAAGACTACTTTTTGCTTTAGCCTAGGCTTGCTGGTATTCCAATGAAAGGTACCTTCATGAGGAATTTGAATCTTTTAACCATTATACCAGTTTGTTTAATGGTAATGAGGAAACAACTATAGCTGTGATTAGCACTTTCAGGGTTAAAGGATCTTGTCAGGAGCATCCAGTTCCAATGTATTGTGTTGGGTTTGTTTCTCAGGACGCCCAGCAAGAAGATGCCAACATCACTGGCAGAAGGAGCACTTATGGACAGTGAAGCTTCAGTGTTAGCAACTTTCGATTTTTTAGCTGAAGAACATGTGGTTGACGAAGAAGATGAAAATTTAAGGTAATCTGTTTACTTGAATGGTTAAATATGTTTGGAATGGGGGGTGGGCAGGGGAGGGTACAGTAGGGTCGTGACCCAATTTGAATGCTAATATATATGCTCAATGAATTGAGATACAGCAAAAATTGCAATGTATGTAATGTAAAAGTTCATAAGAATTCTTGCATGTTATAATCATGATAATTAAAAAATCAATAAAATAAGGATTTAAAAACTTGTCAACTACTGCTCTTGTGTAAGAAGTCCTCATCATCGACTAGTGTTCATACAAGGCTTGTATTATATTTTTTGAGTGCTCATGTATCAGATGTGGTGTTTGTGTGTTGTTAATCTCCACAAGTTGTAATAAAAGAGTCATGTTCTTGACTTTTGTCTGTATTGTCTGTAAGCTTTGTATAACCTTTTTCATGTTTTTTTATTTAAAAAAAAACCGATATCATATAGGTTATAGCCTTGTTTGTCAATTTGTCAAAAATGTTTAGACCAATCGTGTGACCTGAGGCAAGAAGGCTGATTGGAGATGTTGTAATTACAGTGATGGTGAGAATGAGGATGGGGGCACGGCAGATGACGAGAGAGAAGACAGGTTAGAGAAAAGGAGGACTAACTTAAAGACCAAAGTAAGTCCCAGATAAAAAGTTTTATGTTGCGTTGTTTTGCTTGAACATTTCCATTCTGGCAGCTACCCATAGTTGGTATTTCATGGGTAAATCTTGATTACTTAAGGACAAGCCAGATTCTGCTGTGGCCCAGGGAGTCCTATAAAGACTAAAAATGTGACATAAAACACCTTAATTTTTGTTTGTTTGAATTTATATTAAGAAAAATCTTCGTAGTGAAATACAGATTTATTGATGGACAGTGGGAATGCCAAGCATGTAGGTATACATGGAAACTGTTTCTGTGGCCAGCCACATGTTGCCTGTGATGTATGTGCTGGTCTACCATTGACATGGACAATACACAACTTTTTCTTTGTATTCTGGTCGTCATGCAACAAAATTAAAACTTTTACACTCAAGCAGTAAGTGCGTAGATCAAGTAATTTTTCTCTGAGAACAATACGGCTATGACTATTGTCTTTGAATGCCAGGTTTTCACTTGTGACTTACTCAGCTAGATGTGTGCTTCTGAAACATTTCATTTACATATCTATGAGCTGGAATGTGATTTCTTTGCATTTCTGAAATAGGACTTCCTGATTGTGCATCATGAAACATGAGGTGAAATTTACCAACGTTTGGGGTATTTTACCATGTTGTGTGCCCCAAAATAGCATTGAGTTTTGAAAGAGGGTTTAATCAACGTCCATATTAAAAAAAAAAGGTTGAATTTACAGAAGAAAAATGATCAATGACGACCAGAACTGCAACAGTTTTGCCATGTGCTTCACAATAACCTGCATGCTTGAATCAGCTGACATTGATTCCAGTCCACGTGGACAGTCTGTTTACATCTGAATGAATAATTCTGTTCCTTTCTGCTGGCATTTCAAGTTATGAATTTGATCCATTTTTGCAATCTCAGAACAATTCAGGCCCATTTTAACTTGTCTATAGGACAGGTGAAATTTTCAAGTTGCTCGTCCACCCAAATATTTTACTGTTCCAGGCATATTCAGACCTGTAATTTTTGCACCCTGGTTTGCTTTTGTCTGCTATGTGAAAATGGCTCAATAATTCAAGTTTATAATGCAACTAACCCGCATGTATGGATTTATACAGTAAATTTGTGAAACATTCAAAATATGAAGAAAGAAAAAAAAAAGGATCAGCATGATCAGCAGGATTCCAGACAGTCTCGTCAGTTGTAACAATGTCCACATTTGTTGAGAAAATGAAGGCCAACAAAAGAGAAAAAGGGGGAAAAAAGCTTAAAGAAGCTTAATATGTGCATGCATGCTGCCTCATGGGTGCAAAGAATGGAAAAAAACGTGAAAGAAATGCAATATGTGCATGCAACTTAATGGGTGTAAAAATAAAAACAAACTTACAGAAATGAAATATGTGCATGCATGCAGCTTAATGGGTGTAAAAATGAAGAAAAACTTGGAAGAAATGAAGTAGGTGCATGCCTGCAGCTTACTGGGTGTGGCCTTGTGGTGTTACTAATGGTTGGCAGACCCAGCAATGGGCACTCACAGGAATTTGCAATCACCTTTCAGCCCGTAGGAAATGAGTCAATGGCGGGCATGGAAGATGTGCTCGCTGATCCTGATACCGAAGAAGCACTTGCTGAGTTTGACTTCCTTGTGTCAGAAAGTGGGGAGGGAGCAGGGGAGGCCCGTAGTCAGGGCGATGGAACGGAATGGGGTAAGTAGAGCAGTCAGTGCCAGATCATATGTAGATTTATCCAATTATATATAGACCAGGAGATACAGATTTATCAGCTGGCATAGAGACGGATGTAAAAATAAATCCAAACATGGCCCATTTGTATAGTTTGACCTAATTCTCTTTGTTGGTATGGAAGAGAAGCTTTGACTTACTCTGTGTAGTAATGTTATAGCTTGTAAATGAAGTGATCAAGATTTTTTCCGATAAGGATCTGCCATATGGTATTAATTTGTATCACGTATTATTAGGTTATATGCATGCTCCTTTTTCCACAGTGGAAACAATTCCTGTCACCAGTGTATTCATGTTTGGTTCTAACGAAGAACGGTCCTCAATAAAGGAAAGTAATGCAGTTATTATTCTGGGGGCAAGATGCTTGTCCCTCAAGTTACTGGATGTTTGTTGTGATTTCAGAAAAGAAGGATTTGTCTCCGGAAGAGTGGAGTGTAGACCAGCAGGTCATCACCAAGTTAAAAGAACAATACAAAAAGGAGAGAAAAGGCAAGAAAGGATTACAAAGTAGGGATCAGTGTTGTTTTGTGTTTTCTTTTGCTTCATTTTTGGGGTTGACATGCCTGCTTTCTACCAGCAGTAGCTTACAGTTGGCCATTACAGATTGCTCCATGTACAGACAGCAGTCTGACTGTCCACACAGGGCAAGCATCTTAATGTTCAGTGCTCTAGGAGAAAAACCTGTGGTGAAGTTGATTACAAAAATGTAATTATGGTGTTATGTGTCACCTTTGTGGCATATGTCTTTCTCATTTTGAGGAAAATTAGCAAAAATCTTTTTTGTTTTGTTTTAACAAAATTTGTGTGTTGAAGTATGATGTCGCCTGGCGAACATGTGTTGCAGTTTAAAAGAACAGTTTTTTAGAAGTGTTACACAGGGTATTAGCTATTTGCTAGGTAACTTGTCTTCTGCTTCACAAAACATGCACAGTGGTCTCATTTCGGAGACTACTCTAAAGACGACTGAAGAAGTAGTCACATAAAGCAGTCTGATTCTAAATGAGGATGAAATAATGTAAAAAAGATACCAGGACCTTATATGCAGCCTTAAAAACCACATGGTCTCCAAGAAGGGGGCGGCTGTAGAGAAGAAATATTTCTGGAGATAAAGAACAAACTTGTTGATCAGTTATGCTGTCAGTGAAATTTGTTCTGGTAGTTATGGTTCATGGATATGGTTCATTAGTCTGCAGCAAGCATGGTGATCCGACCAGTATACTGCCTGCTATGGTTCTCCGGCCTTCTTGTATCAAAAAAACAATGCATCGTGAAAATTTTATTGGAAATGGTGTACGTTTTTGTCTTTTTAGTTCTTGCAAAATGCAGATGTACAGATTAGTAACTACGCATGATAATCATGTTTCACTTTTGAGGTACAGTCAGAGTTGGTTGAAGTTGTGGTTGTGAAGTAACTAATACAGAGGTTATGGAGTTCATGAGGATAAAGAATTTGTGAATGAAGTCCAAAGCTTCCCTCACCACCTCTCCTTCAGACTGGCCTGAGAACCACACATTTACTTTTTAAACCTAAGTATTAACAATGTGATGCTGGGTGATGTTGAAAGCAGACATGTCACCCTACATAGTTTCAGCCTGTTTGAGGTAATTGTATCTGAGCATTGTAAATATTGTGTCCATGTAGTTGAAAGTTGCATTAATGGTGTGTACACCTTGACATGTAAATATTGTGTTGGCTGAGGTTGTACACTGCCATTTGTGGTTGTAGCACATATATTTGTTGACCTTTAACCCTTTCAGTGTCAAATTTTGGATTGAGTCAACAGCTTTTCTTGGCACACATTGGGAGCAATGCGCCCAATGTTCGCCGAGAAAAGCTGTTGACCTGGGGTATTCTCTCTGGAACTATAGGCATACTGGTACTTGAATGAAAGGTCTTTTTTGAGGAATACTAATCTGGGATCCTAATGATAATTCAGAGTTGTACAGACTTAAGTAGATCGACTTAAGATGTGATTGGCACTGAAAGAGTTAAGTTAGTAACATTTTCACTGGTACACAGTAATGTGCTCTCACCTACGGTAATATTACTCAATTAATTTCATAATTGTGTGCAAATTTAAATGCTTCACCAGTGAACCCAATGACAAACTTGCATAGTTTTATTATTAAATGCCTTTTTAGTGAAACGATTGACCAACTTGTCTAGTTTTGTTATGTTCTTCATAGTATTTGATTTATTGATTTTAGACACATTCATCTAATTTTGGAGCATTTAATAGCATGGCAGAATTACGATAAAGTGCTTGCAGAGAAGTGTTGTTGTGTTAATAAAAGTGTGACAGCATAGGAGTACTAGTAATTTTGTGCTTCTTTGGTCGGTGTGATGTACAGATTTTACATAGAATGTGTTCAAAACAAGCATGTGCTTTCCTGTTATCAGTAAAAGGCGTTTACATGATATATTTCTGATCCATGTGGACCTTGTGTGCAGCAATTGTCTTGGCCTACAGATTAATGTTGTCATGTCCAGGGTTCAAAGTGCTTGTTCATAATAGTTATACAATTGGATTTGCATGATCAGCGCTAAGTATCGTATAACATTACAGACAGTGATGGTCATCAATGTTTGTATTCTTGGTTAATGTGTTTTTATGCCCAGTTATCTTCTCAGATAAATATGAAAATAACAGGAAGCATGGTGAAATGGTTTAATGGCAGTGCACATTGAGAATGCTTATTTTCAATTGTAAAACCTCCATTGTCTAAATACATAAGGCTTTGATATTGAGAAGTTGGAGTTAAGCAGTTTTGGAAGTGTGTGTTTGAAGCCACTATACATGTAAATGTGCATTCACTGTGGCTCACTGATGCTCATTGTGTGCATAATGCACTGGCATGACTCAAGTTTGATTTTCGTGTTTGTTGATGCCTACCTTGGACAGATCACTTGACTTATTAAGATTTACAGTTTGTATTTCCTTGCGTTTCACCCAGTTTGATCACCTGTGTTACTGTTTGCTCATCATTAACGTTGTTCTTGTTTTGTTGCACAGACTTGTGCATAATACAGATCCATGGTGTTCTGATGTTGACTTATCTAATTCGATTCCTCCCAACCAGCACTGTCATTCTTTATGCCAGTACTGTCATTCTTTATGCCAGTACTGTCATTCTTTGTGCCAGCACTGTCATTCTTTATGCCAGTACTGTCATTCTTTGTGTTTCTGGTCATGGAGATTTCCTGTTAAAGTCAGTATCCAAGCCTCATGCCATTCAGAGCAGTGTTGCCACTGTAACTATCCAGGGAAAACATTTTGGAAGCCAAACTATCATCTGTCTGTTAAAAAAACACTTGGTCATGCACTCATTGCTCCCTGCGTGTACTTTTGGTGGTCTCAGTTTTGCCGAATCAGCTGTTTCTGGTCTGGCAGTCATCTGTTATGGTTGTACAGTTGTTTTTACCAATGTCATTGTTTGTAAGCAGACAGTTGAATATTTCTCCATCAGCTCTGTATTTTTCTCAAAGTAGGTTCAATATGCCCTTATGAAAGGGAGACGCCAGTTCTTGTTTGGAGGAATGATTAATGTGGGCCCATGTGAGACCCTGATGAGACAGTGCATAGTATCTAAACATCTCATATTCTATTTCAGGACCGAAGCGGTCAACATTACAAGCCATGCTGGCCAACTTGGGTGGGAACGAGGACGACCTCCCTGCGTTGCAGTCCGGGTCCGCCAGCCCGCCTCACTCTGGTACTGATGGTGTACCACAGATTGATGATACAGGTAGAAGGGGCTGCTCTCACCGCACTTTACAGCTAAATGGACACTCGTCCTTCGCATCATCCTACGTAGACTTTGGATCCAATATCAAAACTAGGCTCGCTTTCACAAAGTGGATAAATGGCTTAAACTTTGTTGACAAACGATAGACATTATTTTTAAAAATCATTTTAAAGTAACCTCAATAAATCCTCACCCTTCTCCCCTTTTGAAATTTTTTAAAATCATTTTTTTTTTTCAGTTTTTATTTTTACTTTTTCTGGAAATGATGGACATGAATTGCTCATTTGGCTGTAAAATGGCATTTGGGTAGAGCAGTCCATGGGTATAGGTTTGAGGTCTAGCTTAGGATAACTGGGATGGGAATCCTTAAGTTTATATTTGAGATCATTTACAATTACATTTTTTATTTCCAAAAGGAATTGTGTCTGTTTCTAGGTAAGATAATGATATAAAGTTTGCATTGTTAAATATTGCATGATGATTTTAGTGTGTTTAAACTTGCCATGATAGCATTTTTATAATTGTCTGGGACACTTGTATGCTAACATTGATGTTCTGTTTATCATTTGTGTCATGAGAAAAGAACAACCTTGAAATTGAATGTCCCAAGTGATGGGCCATATTAGACATTTCACTTCAGTTTTAGGAAAGAGTGGTGAAAGGAGCATGTGGCATATTTACAAGGGAAATTACGATGACTACGTGCATGATCCAAGTATTATTTTTATGTGCAGAGTTGATCATTTTGCTCTTTTTCATACTCTGATATCTGATATAACATGGTGTAATTTTACTTCATATACCACAAGTTCAATATTCAAATGAAGGTACATTCTAATCTATAAACTTCTTTGCTGGAAGTTGTTTTATTAGTGGATGTAGCCTTAAAGAGTGATATTGTTTTTCAGACGTTAACATGAAAGTAATGAATGAGTGGATTGGGAATCTTGCACAAGTGCTTCCTCATATGCTATGACAGTGTGTAAAGCCTATTGAAAAGCTCAGGTGTGGAAAGAAGGGACTTGGCCTCTAAAAACCTGGCATTGAAGGCAAAACCATTGAAATGCCGCATAATGTTTAAGTAGAATTCTCGCCTTTGTAAAAATCTGGACATTCTTTACCTAAACACATCAGTTACCTTCTGCTGCGAAATAACACCCACAAATTTCTGTACAATATTGGCTGTCTTGGAGAGGTCTGGATATATGGAGTGAAGCTCAAATTATCTTGTCACAAGTTGAAAGGATTCACAAGTACATTGCTCACTTTGGTCAGTGATGTCAAACATTGTTGGCCAAATCACCCAATTGTCAGAGGATGGCTCTGTTGCTGATGGTGGCAATACGTTGCAATGGCTTGGTTGAAGGTTTGGGTTGTGGCGTGGCTAGAGTTTATATGGCTACCTTGACAGTGTTACAGTGTTAGCAGTTTGTCCTGCAGTTCCTCCTGCACATGCATGAACATGGAAGAGGAGTCTGTCATTTCCTGGTTGAGAAACAGGCAGGGCCCATCATGTAGGCAGTCTTTCTCTGCTGGGTCTTGTCATCATGATGCTGTGAGATTTTGTATCTACTGGAAAGATGGAGACGACTCTCAAGTCGCCATGAAAAGGGAAGCAGTTACAAAATGTATGATGGTTAATAATTACACACTGGCTGCCGCAGGGGTCTCTGAAGCACTTGACTTCACATGAAGGCAAGCAGAAAGAAAAGCCTGTCCTGAAGCTTAGTAAGAGTGGTAACTTGTTCTGTAACAGTGACAGGTGTCTTCAGAGTGCAGACTCACATTCATGGTTGCACAGTGAATGTTTGTTACATATCCTCCAAGGAGGGCAGGCTTTCACTAACATCAGACTGATGGTTATACAGTGTCTCCTGGTAACCCCTGATCATGCCCACCAAATGAAGGATGACACAGAATGCCATAGCCCCTCATCATGCCCACCAGATGAAGGGTGACACAATATGCCATAGCCCTCCATCATGCCCACCAAATGAAGGATGACACAGAATGCCATAGCCCCTCATCATGCCCACCAGATGAAGGGTGACACAATATGCCATAGCCCTCCATCAAGCCCACCAAATGAAGGGTGACACAGAATGCCATAGCCCCTTATCATGCCCACCAGATGAAGGGTGACACAAAATGCCATAGCCCCTGATCATGCCCACCAGATGAAGGGTGACACAAAATGCCAAAGCCCCTGATCATGCCCACCAGATGAAGGGTGACACAGAATGCCACTGCTACAAGTTTGACACACAATGTAGGATATGGAGGCCTAGATAAGACACCTTGGTCAGATGTGACTCATGTACACACTGCCAGTAGAGGTGAGGTGTGCCCCATCAGTCAACTTGTGTGACACAGGTTCACAGTAGTACAGCCACATGCTACAGGGGACAGGAAGGAAGGAAGTGAGTGAAGCTGCTTCACTAACTTGGGACAAAGAGATGGTCAGTGGGCTAGAGCCTCGTGCTTACAAGGGGAAGTTGGGTGGGAAGCCCCTGGGCTGGCCTTGGTCAGACTGATGGGGACACATGTGCTGTTGCAGGTGTGGAAGGCGGCGGGGCAATACCATTTCCCGTTGGTTCCCGTAAAGCATTGATTGGTGTTCCAGGGCCTGATGATGAAGCAATGGAGGCAGCACTGGGACTGGGAGATTTAGCTGGCCTGACCGTCAACAACGAGGCAGACCCGCTCAGCTATGATGTAAGTACTTTGCAGCTTCTCCACCAGCAAGTTGACAATTCAGGTCTTCAGACATGGCCAGGTTTTCTCTGTACCAAGTGAATCAAGAAAAATCTTACCAAAATATTGAAGTAGTTGCGTCAATTAACTGAGCTTTTATTGTGGTAACACAAACCAGTTGTGATACATTCTGAATTTCATATATAGATTTGTGCCAGGGTTGTGCAGTGAACAAGCGATAGACAACTATGTTCATAAGGTCATTGTTAAAGCATAAAGAATATTTTTCATTATTGTTCCACTATTTCCCATGATGCCGTATGAAAGCAGCCATACACTGTGACCTCACATGCTGTTAAGTGCCAAGTTTCTTTACATAATGCAGCATGCGGAGGATTCAGTTCAAGTGAGCCCTGTAAAATATCACTGTACTATGGACAATCACCAAGTGCCATATGTTTGTCAGAACATCCATGTACTGAAGTGCAGATGGTTCCCTGCAGATGACACTTGCATATGGGATTACTATAATTGCACATATCTGTCTTTGTAACTGTATATAATTATATATTGCTCGATTGGTCTATTTAAGATTGTGATATGAAACATGTAAGTGTAGATTAGCAAGTGCACCTCGTTTTTTTTTTGACTCACTGTGATTTGTTTGCATGACGTTCAGTTTTTCGAGGACTGTGCAACCAGTTGCTCTGCAATGTAAAATACTCTAGTTTGTAAAGGTAAAAACTAAAAAGATGTTCTTTTGTAAATGTGTAAACTCTGAAAAAAAGTTCATGTAGCTGTTTTGTGTTATTCACATGTAGTATTTTAAACAGATGAGCTTAACTCTTTCAGTGCCAAGTTCTGACCAAGTCAACAGTTTTCCTCAGTGTACTTAGTTGCACCCAAAGTATGTTAAGGAATGCTGTTAACCTGGGCTGCTCTTATGTTCTTGTATGGTCTGTACCACTGTAGGCATGCTTGTACTTGGATGAAAGGTTGGTTTATAAAGAATATGAACGTAGCATTATTAAGTCAATTCATAGCATGTTGACTTTTGTCACAATTGGCTGTGAAAAAGTTAAAGTGAAGGTTTACATTGTCTATGTACAAGAGTTTCAAACCCATACACAGACAATCTTGATGCATGCCAAATATGTCCCATCTATTTCAGATTTCAGCAACGAAGGAAGCATTTAGGAAAACATGGAATGCAAAGTACACACTTAGGAAGTAAGTGACCCTGCCCCCCCCCCCCCCAAAAAAAAAAAACTGAATATTTTATGGACTGCTATGTCCTATCAAAGCCACTGTTTCAGCCATTTATGTTTGCCTCAAAACTGTTCCAGAAAAAAAAAAATAGCCAAGAAACAAAGATTCAATTTTTCAGTCTCAACAGGTGCTGAAAATTTTGAAGAAATGGCAGGATATGACATTGTTGAAAGTAATAAAACTTGAACCTAGACAGTGTCATTTTGTGAGCTGTTATTTTTGAAAGAAGTATGTAATCCATTTTATAGATGTGGTCTTGTCACTGACACAAAGTTGCCAACAGCATATGAGGCAAAACATCATGTTAAACTGTTTTGCTAGGGTGGAATGTCAAGCTGGGGTATTGACTTCATGTGGTACAGTGGTATGATTAAAATGAAGCAGAAACTTGCATTGTTCTCGTAAATATTGGCGACTGTGGCATGGCACTATTGTAAAGGAATGTCTTGCCTTATATAAGATTTCATACATGTTGGTGTATACATGTATGGATATTTTTACCTCAGCTGACTTGTCAGTCAGCTGAGGTTTTTTGAGGGTCCCTCGTCCGTCGTCCGTCCGTCGTCCGTCCGTCCGTCCGTCGCCCGTCCGTCCGTCGTCCACAATTCACATTTTCGACTTCTTCTCAAAAACCGTCAGCCAGATTCACTTCAAACTTGGTGGGGATGTGCCTTGGGTAGATGTCTACCAAGTTTGTTCAAATGGTCACGGTCCAGTGATTTTTGGATTTTTAATGATTTTTTTTGTTCTTTTTTGGGTAAATCTTAAAAAATCTTCTTCTCCGAAACTGCTCACCCAATTGCTTTGATATCACACAGAAACACTCCCTGGGACTCCTAGTTCTTAATTTGTTCACCAGGTGGTGCTGCAATTTTTTACTAATTTTTTATGAATTTTTGTGTGTTATAGCTATTTTCGACTTCTCCTCCAGAACTGTCTCTCAGATTAAGCTGAAATGTGTTTGATATGTTCCTTGTAGAAGGGTCAAACAAAGTTGTTCACTATGTGGGAATGCTGCGGATTCCTGATTTTCAACGATTTTTTCAATTCGGGTACTTGTCGGTCAATACAGCTTTCCTATTGATTACTATGGAAGTCAATGGGCATTCTAATGCTAATTCACATTTTCTACTTCTTCTCCAAAACCGTCATCCAGATTAACTTCAAACTTGGTGGCAATGTACCTTGGGTGGGTTTCTACCAATTTTGTTCAAATGTTCATGCTCCAGTGATTTTTGGATTTTTAATGAATTTTTTTGTTCTTTTTTTTTGACAAATCTTAAAAAATATTCTTCTCTGAAACTGCGTACCCAATTGCTTTGATATCGTACATAGACACACCCGGGGACACCTAGTTCCCAATTTGTTCACAAGGTGGCGCTGCAATTTTTTTTAAGGAATATTTTGTATGGTTTTGCTATTTTTCACTTGTTGTCAGAACGGTCCCCTGAAATGGGATGGATATGTTGTTGTGGAAGGGTCAAACAGTTGTTAACTAGGTGGCACTGCTTTGGATTCCTGATTTTTAAGGATTTTCAATTCGGGTACTTATCGTTCGATGCAGTTTTCCTATTGATTACTATATAAGTCAATGGGCATTCTAATGCTAATTCACAAGACAACTGACACGAAATTTACTGTTTACTTGATAACTTGAGATCTGTTTTTAGTTCGCTACACATGTTAATTATTCTGTATGAAGGTCATGCTGAGACAGTACATGAATGACGTTGACCTCGTTTGTGGGGTCACAGTGCAACATACATGAATTTTACTCTTCATTATAACTTGAGAACTTCTTGAACTTTGATGTTGCACATGTAAGTGTTCTTCTATAAAGGTCAGACTTACTCAGAACATGGTGTCCTTGATCCTTTCCCAAGTTCATAGAGCTGCAAGTGTGATGAATGTCAAGATCAGCTGAGGCACGGGCTGTTCACACAGCCCTCTTGTTATCTTGTTTGAGCTTGTATGTTAACACAAAATGCCTTTTCCGAAAGTGTTATGGATAAACATATGCACATGTGTTAAGGCAGCTTTTCTCTTTCAGTCATTTTGATGGTGTTCGAGCATTAGCATTTCATCCTGTAGAACCAGTCCTAATAACTGCCTCAGAGGACCATACCTTGAAACTGTGGAACCTACAAAAGACAGTTCCAGCCAAGAAGTGAGTACCAATGCCACCAGGTGGCAGTACCCCTAACTTAACACCATGCAGATCTGCTGAACCAGTATTATAAAGTTGCATTTCCTTTTAAATACTATTCACCAGTGATGTTCTGAAAATATCATCTCTTCAGTAACAGGTAAATGAGTTGTACTAAAAGCACACAAGGTACAAAAGTTGAGAGTATCAATGTGGTTTGAATTAATTTTGGGTCAGTTTATGTGTACAGTCAGTTGATTGCCCATATTTTTGTGCTTGTCTCTTCTGGACTGAATGGGGAAACTATGTTATGATTTGTTCTTTCCTCTTGGTTTTATCAGAATGTAGAATTTATCCTGGCATAACCAAAAAAAAAAAAAAATAAGTGTGTAATTGAGTGTGGCAAATATCATCCTCAAATAGGAATAATGTGTATTATTTTTAGCTCTGCTGACCAAAGGTCGCAGAGCTTATGCAACCGCTCATGTCTGTCTGTCTGTCCGTCCATGATAGGCCTGACACTTCTTTTTGTATTTTTTGCGGAAGAAATAAAATTCAGATTTTGAGTGGTTGGGCCTGTACATGTTGGAAACACTGTGGTCCGTATTTGGTGAAGAGTGTTTGAAGGGTTGAGAGGACCAGTTTGGGACCACCGGACGCCTTTTGTGGGTGACTGCCGGTCTCAAGTTGGGAGTGAAATTTGTTTCTTCACGTTGGTATTGGGAGATGGGTGTTGGTGCTTTGGTAACTCTGGAATCTCTTTACTGTCATTTTGTGGTTTGATATTTATGAATATGGGTCATGTTTTTCTACATAAGTGTATCATACTAGAGACATCCGTCCATCCGTAAACTTTTGCTCATTGCCGTTGACAATTTTCAAGTTAGCCCAATACAACTTTCAGGACTTACAGGGTTAATGAAAATCTAGGCCAAGTTTGATATTGTTGGCACCGCCTGCATTATTATGTAATATAGGGGTCAAAATGTGAAAATCTTGTAAACACTTTAGCATCTTTAAATTGTGGCAGATCTTCACCAAATTTGGTGTGATTGTGGGTGAGATCAAGTCTAAGTTGGTAATGATGCTAGTGGCACCACCTATAATTGGATGGAAATTTTGAGCCAAAATGTGTTTAAAGATATAAAATTCTGTATCTCAAAAAGTAATCGGATTAGACTTGCCAAATTTACAGGATATATAGACAATGTCCAAAGCTAGAATCATATAATATCAGTGAATATGACCTATTTTTGTGAGGTCACCATGCCTATAAAGTTGAAAGGGGTGATTTTGTAATGGCAGGGTGTAGCTTGGACTTCAATGACAATGTCAGCACAGCACCAGGCAGGCATGTATTACATAATCTGGGTGTCCTTGATCTTCTGTCCCAAGGTCACTAAGGACATAAAGTTGATGACTCACTCATTGTTGTCTTGGCACTTGCAACAATATTCATCACACGAGTTGCACAAATAAGCTATGATTACATGTGGAGCGATGTGCCATCTGGTTGACAATTTTCTACATTAAGCTTTATATGTTCAGAAGCCACTTGAGGACTCGGAAGCTTTGAAATGAACAGGTGCAATATAGCCACGATGCCAGCAGAGCATTAGGTCCATGGGCCTCTTGTTTAATCCCTATATCCTTGCTACAGCCAAACTTCACATATACAGTGGTCCCTGTCTTGAGAGACTGCCGCTAGGGCAGGTCCAAAAATGGTCTCGCAAAACAGGTGGTCTTTCATTAGAGGTAAAATAACATGGAAAAGATAGCGCAGTGTTCTGAGAGAGTGGTTTTAAATAGATATGTGGTCTCTCATTGCAGGGGTCTCTCAAGACAGGTACCACTGTACTGGGTCACTGTATGATAATGGTACTATAAACTTTGGCTTGTAGAACTGCATCCCTGGATGTGGAGCCAGTGTATACCTTCCGAGCACATGTTGGGCCAGTGTTATGTCTGGCTATGAGTGCCACTGGGGAACACTGTTACAGTGGAGGACTTGATGCCACAATCAGATGTTGGAATATCCCCAATTCAAACATAGATCCTTATGACTCGTTTGGTGAGTACCAGGCCTGTAAAGTCCCCTTGGAGTCTATGAACATGAATGTTTTGTTCTTCTGACTTGTTTGATGAGTACCAGGCCTGTAAAGTCCCTATTGAACCAAACTTGGAATCTATGAACAGTAATGTTTTGTCGTTATGATTCACTTGGTGAGTACCAGGAGGGTAAAGTCTCCTTGGAATCGATGAACACTAATGTTTTGTTCTAATGACTCATGAGTACTAGGCCTGTAAAGTCCCGATTGAACCAACCTTGGAATCCACCATGAATATAAATGTTTTGTCCTGATAACTGTTTGGTGAGTACAAGGCCTGAAAAATCCCTGAATCATCTGTGAATCATTTTGTTTTTGTAGATTAATGAAATAGTGAGTGTAACTGAAGAAAACTAGAGAATACATTGGTCAACATGTGTCTAGTCACATGATTTGCACCACAAAGTAACTTCTTTTAAAATCCTGTCCAGTGCTATTAGAAATTGCATATTATGTCTGCAGTATATCCCATTAACCTTCAAAGCACCGACTTTAGACTTGAGTCAGCAGTTTTTTTGGGGCGACACTGCGCACAAAATGTCCTGAAGAAAGCTGTTGCCTAAGACTACATTTTGCTTTAGACTATGCTTGCTGATATTTGAATGAAAGATATCTTCATGAGTAATTTGAATATTTTAACCATTATATGTTTAATGGTAATGAGGAAACAACTGTAGCCATGATTAGCACTGTAAGGGTTAACAAGAGAGTTAGCATTACATATATGATACAGTTGGGTGTAATTCACAGGCATGGGGATGGGAGTGGGGCCTGGGCTGTACAGTTTGTTTTCATCATGGCTGAGTTTTAGTCAGTCAAAATGGGTTTTTCTGTTAAAAAATGGTGTATCTAATACTGTATCAAAATTGCGTTTGTCTGGTGATAAGACTCGTCTATCCAAAAATGCCTCCACAGACTGGGCCTTTTATGGAAATGTTTTGCATAGCATTCATTTTATGACTGGCATGTTTCAGATCCAAGCGTACTGCAGGACACATTGGTGGCACACACAGACGCCGTGTGGGGACTGTCAATCCACAGCTCCAAGACGCAGCTCCTCTCTTGCTCCGCAGACGGAACAGTCCGCCTCTGGAGTCCAGGAAATAAGTCACCACTTCTAAACACCTTTAGAGTAGAAAATGGTAAGCTGCACACAGCATTGGTAGAAGTTTTACTGTGTGTGCTCAAAGATCGATTCAAAAGGTTTTTTGTTGAGAATTAAAAATGACTGGAATAATTAAATTAACCATAGAAAACTATGAAAAAATAGACAGTGAACTGACAGTGCCATCTGGCAACATGTAAAATTCTGTAAGGCACTTTCCCACTATAAATAGCAAAACAAAAATCAATCTATTTGGTTACTCATTGGTGTTATATAATAATAAACTGTTAAAGCTTTCAAATTGAACATTTGTATGTTGGGTTGCCATTTTCTCTGTATTCATGTGCTAGAAATGTTAGTATATAAGTAAGGTTTATTGATAAGCAGAATGACAGTAAAAAGTCAAGTGGTACAATGATAGGTTGCTAGAGTGTAGTAACATAAGGCTGCAAACATATAACATGGAATCCGAGACAGCTGCAGAAAACTCATTTGTTTGGTTGCAGAAGAGGGCTTGCCTACATCGGTGGATTTTGTTCGGTGTGAGCCTAGCCAAATGGTAGCCTCCTATACCTCATCCAACACCTATATCTATGACATAGAGACTGCAAAGCAGGTCCTCTGCTTTGACAGCAAGCAACACTCAGGTGAGCTGAATGTGGCAATGGACGTGTCTCTCTTAAGGTGACACAAACAAAGCTAGTCACTCAGGGGAGTGCTGTCTTCAACCGGCTCTCCTGTTTTGATTTTTATTTTTAGACCCATAAAACTATACATATTCTTGTTGCTTAGGATCTCTAGATTATATGTACACCAAGAAAAAATTTTAAAATCATTTTTTGGGCAAAAAATGGACATTTTATGAAATGGTCCAATTTGGAGATTTTTCTCGGGATTCTCGAAAAGTATAGTACTTAAAGCCTCAAAAATTTGCAAAATGAAACTTCGTAGACATGCCCAGGACTGGTTTTTTGCGTTTTGGAAATTGTTTTTTTTTAGGCAGTTTCATGCCCCCTAAACATGAAGAAGTGTTCATTTTCACCAGCATCATAATTTAATAATCGATTACAATTTATCTATTGCGTTTATGGAAAAAGTGAAGGAACCGAACCTGGACATGACTACAAAGTTTCATTTTGCAAATTTTTGAGTTTTTAAGTACTATATTTTTCGAGAATCACGAGAAAAATCTCCAAATCGAACCCTTTTGTAAAATGTCCATTTTTCGCCCAAAAAAGTGATTTTAAAATTTTTTCTTGGTGTATATATAATGTAAAGATCCCAAGCAACAAGAATTTGTATAGTTTTATGGGTCTAAAAATAAAAACCAAAACAGGAGAGCGGGTTGAAGACAGCACTCCTCTAAGTGCCTAGCTTTGTTTGTGCCACCATAACACTTCAGTTAATCTCAGTGCTCTTTCAAAATAAACAAGGTGCTAATGAAAAGACTCATTTGGAGAACTCCGCAATCATATATAGCCCTGAGCGTTTTCCTGATGGATGCCCTGGTGAAGAATGGAATACATTTAGCCATTAAGAAAGTTTCTGATAGTACGCTACTCTGTTTGTGTTCTTTTTGAAATGGCAAAAAGAGAATGAATGACCCACAAAATGTTCCTTGAAGCTCAGACTGAGATAGCTTAAAATGTTTGGGGGGGGGGGGGGGCGGGTTTGCAAACTTTTTGCATGATATTGACATAGTAATGACTAGAAAGTGGTTCCAGACAACAAGACTCAAATAGAATAGAGCAGTGCTGTTTGTGAGATGAATCCAAGTGTAGTGCTACTTGAAAATAATCCAGTGCTCCTTCTGCTATAATCTTCACCTGTGATGATGGGTGGTTGGTCCAGATTGATAATATACTATGCAGGAAGCCACCTTGTGGTGGACACATCAAGCTGTAAAAAGTGGATACTTTATGACAGCAGAACTTAAGATTCAGATTTAGATTCTCTTTATTCTAGACAAATCAATACATATGTATAAATATACACAATCGAATAAAAGCAAAAACTAATAGGCCAAAATACATGTACTTGCTATGATAATTTAGAGAAATGGTGTATGTGGAAAAAAAAAAGATAGTAGAACATGATGTACAGAGCTTGCTTGTGTTTTGTGTTAATGAAGTGCTTGTGATTTTTACAGATGCAAATGGCAACAATCAGATAAACCGAGTAGTGAGTCACCCGACACTGCCCATAACCATTACAGCCCATGAAGATAGGCATATCAGGTTCTTTGACAATAATTCAGGTAAGGCAAAGGGAACAAATCACTTGCAAAGCTTCTGTCTTACGCCTTGCTTTGTTGCAGCATATTATTTATGTTACCCGAGACCTCTCGGGGGGGGGGGGGGGGGGGGGGGAATGTAATTGCTCTGTTTTTTTACCTCAGCTGACTTATCAGTCAGCTGAGATTTTGTGAGGGTCTGCATCCGTCTGTCCACAATTCACATTTTCGACTTCTTCTCAAAAAACACCATCAGCCAGACCCACTTCAAACTTGGTGGAGATGTGCCTTTGGTTGGTCTCTACTAAGTTTGTTCAAATCATGGTCATGGTCCAGTGATTTTTGGATTTTTAATGAATTTTTTTGTTCTTTGGGGGCAAATCTTAAAAAATCTTTTTCTCTGAAACCACTCACCCAATTGCCTTGATATCACACAGGAACACTCCCTGGGACTCATAGTTCTTAATTTGTTCACCAGGTGGCGCTGCAATTTTTTTTCTATTTTTTTATGAATTTTTGTGTGTTATAGCTATTTTCGACTTCTTCTCCAGAACCGTCACTCAGATTAATCTGAAACATGGTGGATATGTTCCTTGTAGAAGGGTCAAACAAAGTTGTTCACTATGTGGGAATGCTGCAGATTCCTGATTTTTAACGATTTTTTTTAATTTGGGTACTTATCGGTCAATGGAGCTTTCCTATTGATTACTATGGAAGTCAATGGGCATTCTAATGCTAATTTACATTTTCTACTTCCTCTCCAAAACCATCATCCAGATTTACTTCAAACTTGGTGGGGATGTACCTTGGGTGGGTGTCTACCAGGTTTGTTCCAATGGTCATGTTCTAAAGAATTTTGGATTTTTTTATGATTTTTTTTCAAAAATCTCTACAGAAGTTTTAATAGGAAAGTTTAACATGGGAATTTCTTGTAATTGTCATAACTTAAATAATATTGGCCAGATTTACTTCAAACTTGGTGGGGATGTGCCTTGGGTGGATCTCCACCAACTTTGTTCAAATGGTCACGCTGTATTGATTTTCGGATTTTTTATGAATTTTTTTGTTCTTTTTTGGGGCAAACCTTAAAAATTCTTCTCCTCTGAACTTGCTCACCCAATTGCTTTGATATCACACATAGACACTCCCGGGGACACCTAGTTCCCAATTTGTTCACCAGGTACTCTGCAATTTTTCATGAATTTTTTGTATGGTTTTGCTATTTTTCACTTGTTCTCAGAACCTTCCCTCAGATTAAGCTGAAATGTGATGGATATGTTGTTGTGGAAGGGTCAAACAGTTGTTTACTAGGTGGCACTGCTTTAGATTCCTGATTTTAAAGGATTTTCAATTCGGGTACTTATAGTTCAATGCAGCTTTCCTATTGATTACTATGTAAGTCAATAGGCGGGCTACGTTAATTCATAGGACAACTGACACGAAATTTACTGTTTACTTGATAACTTGAGATCTGTATTGAGTTTGCTGCACATGTTAATTATTCTGTATGAAGGTCATGCTGAGACAGTACATGAATGACGTTGACCTCGTTTGTGGGGTCACAGTGCAACATACATGAATTTTACTCCTCATTATAACTTGAGAACTACTTGAACTTTGATGTTGCACATGTAAGTGTTCTTCTATAAAGGTCAGACTTACTCAGAACATGGTGTCATTGATCCTTTCCCAAGTTCATAGAGCTGCAAGTGTGATGAATGTCAAGATCAGCTGAGGCACGGGATGTTCACACAGCCCTCTTGTTTTGTTTTTTGATGGGGTTAGGGCGTGCACTTGACACTTGATAAAATACTCATTTTCATGGATGATACAATAATATTTGATAGTTTCATTAGATTATCTCCATCCTCAAAATAACAGAAACAGAAAATTGCAAAACTAAATTTTGCAAGTGTTTAGTTTGTTATGTAAGTGTGATGACCTTGTAAATGGAAATACTGGGATGGTGTATGTATGGCATGTTTTATCCTGGTTACCTAGTGCTCCCACCCAGCCCTAACTGATCAAAAAGTTGACTGACTGATGCATTACCCATGCAGTATTGAACGTGTTGTGGTCTATGATAACTCGGTGACGGTACAGTTATTGAAGTGTTTCCTGTATCCCAAAGGAAGTGCCTGCCTACATTGGTGTAAGTGACGCTTGCTGTATATTGATTAATATTGCATGATTGATTATCAGAGGTGGGTTTGGAAGCACGTGTAATGTCTGTATGGTTACTTGCAGGCAAGATGATCCACACTATGGTAGCCCATTTAGATGCAGTAACCAGTTTAGCAGTAGACCCCAATGGATTGTATTTATTGTCTGGCAGTAAGTATCCAACATGGTTTCCATAGAAACAAACAAACACACACACATACACACATATCCTGTGTTTGAAGATGAACTTATTACTTTTTAGGGTGAAATTCAAAAGTAGTAAATGACTGTAGATCACATGACCTGAGCATTGTTACAAGTAAATTGTGATGTGCCAGCATCAGTAAAGTGGTGCATTAACATACAGACAAAAACAGATGTGCTTGAGCAATGTTTTATTGTGCATTGCGTGATATTGAATAACTACTGCAAACATAAATGAACACTTCACACCAGGTCGGCATTGAAAGGAGGCCTGGGGTATATTTATTTGTGATGAACACCCAATTAAACACACAATAAACAAAAATCTAATGGCTAAAGAGTGAGTTACAATTTTTTTCTCTCAGGAGGGATCGTTGTTGGGGGACAAAATAGTAACTCGCTCTTAGAGGTGTAAGATTCTCTATATATATTAACCAGTTTAGGAGTAGATTCCAATGGTTCAGATTTCTGTTTAACTGAGTTGAAAAATGGGGGAACATCTGTGCAGTATATATAATTGGTTAAACTAGTTAATGTAAATTGAGTGAAGAAAAACAGATCATTTCTCATCATTTGGGGACCAAGTATTTATCTGCACTTGTGGATATATATTAATTTGATAAGGCAATATGACTGGGTACTAAAATGTACTTCATGTTGCAGGTCATGACTGCTCCATACGCTTATGGAACTTGGACAGCAAGACGTGTGTTCAAGAAATCACCTCTCACCGCAAGAAGTTTGACGAATCAATTTTTGACGTAGCCTTCCATCCTTCCAAGCCATATATAGCTAGTGCAGGGGCGGATGCTCTGGCCAAGGTGTTTGTATGATAGGCTCACTATGAGGTTTGATCAAGCCAGGATCACGGAGGTAACTACAAAGGAAGGAGGAAGGAAAAAACTCATTCTCTGTATATGTACAAGCAGTTGCATGCATAGAATATTTAAAAATGAACAACTTTGTGGTCTGAATGAAATGGAGAAGAGGACGGGGCCGTGAATGGTGCCTGAGGTACAGTTTTGGTCTCTGCTGTATCGTGATGCATGCGGTGGGTCGCTGACTCCATGCACTGATCCTAGTTGTGTGCTTTTTGTGGCCAGTTATGGATTATTTCTGTGCGTGGGTACTTGGGCCACAGGACTGGCGGGCACCACATTGGCTGGCCCATGGGCTCCAGGAAAGACTGTACACCCTGAAGCTGCGCCCCTGATACAACATAGCTGGAGTGGGCATGTACAGTTGGAAGAACCTGCCATTGACACGGTCAAGACCGCACCAGTGCTAAATGTACCCAAGGGTTGTATGTTGTTTTGTGTGCAACAGTAGGCCTGTTGTAGATGATCTATTTTGGGACTTGAATGGGAACATCCCACCAAACTGAAGAGATAAAGCACATCATTGAACTGTACATGCAGAGACTTTAGTTTTGTTCCGTGTAGAATTTACTTGTGTTTAACTGTGAGCTTATTTTCAAGACATGAGGTCAGTTAAACACATGTAAATATATAAAAAGAAAATTTCAGGTCACTTAATTCAGCTAAACCCATTTCACTTTCCAGATAATTTTACTTAAATATTATATTGTATAGATTTTTTTCCTTTCTTTGGAAAGTGAATTGGGTCATGATTCATTTCATGCCTGTTACAAGACAGTCATGATTCTAGACTAAAACAAATGCACGGAGCTTGTTGGAAAGGAACTTGGGAGTATTTGGACAGAAAGAGGGAAGGGTGGTAGGTCTTCATATTTGGCTTATGGTGGTTCATAAACAGGGGCTAGAGTGTTAGTGTGCCATGATTGTACTGATACTATCAAGGTTGTTGTAGTCACTAGAGGAACATCAGCCCCAGGTAGTTAACCCATTGGAAAGACTTTTGGTCGCTGTACAAAGCTTCAAACTCACAGCTTGCCATTCCACCTGGCATCTAACCATTGCTGGTCCCCCTCGGTGTCTTTATCCCTCTACCCTGCTGTCTACCCTTGTCCTGTGGACACTTCACATAGTCACTGACAGTGTCATAGGCTTGGGGCTTGCTCAAACACCCCTTGCAGTGCCAGGGAGCCATGTAGATGTCTTGATGTGCTAACTGGCATGAATTGTGGTCTGCAGGTAGATCTAAAGAGGACTGCTGAGCAGGCTATGCCTTGATGAATTCTTGTTTCGCAAACGGAATTCCTGCCCTGGTTGGATTTAGCAGAATTTAAAAATTAAAGATTTTTGCCATTGTTTTGTCTGACTGTTCCTATTGATGTGCTGTTTGGTACAATGCCCCAACTGTGTGCCAAGGAAAGTTGTTGGCTATGCTTAGTCTAATACACAATTCTCATCAAAAATGTTTTCTGTAACATGAAATTTAAGTAAAAACTTCAAAGCTCTTGTGGTATTATAGGCTACATTTGGGTGATTTGGATGGCAAAGGATATATTTACCTCCCACTGTTTCAGTCCAAACATTTTGGGAGTCAGCCTGTAAATAAGTAAATGTGGCTTTCTTTCTTTCTTTTTTGCTTGCAAGGTGCTGTATGGAATTTACTTTCCATTCTGTCCTGGTTTTTTTTTTTTTTGTTTTTTTTTTTTTTGTTTTTGTTGTTGTTTTTTTTTTTTTTTACTCGGAGAAGTTTGCGTATACAGAATTTTAAATCTGTTAGCAATTTAACATACTTAAAATTTTGGACAAGATTTTAAACTTTCAGGATAAAAAAAGAAAGATTCTTGTAAACATAGTTGTTATCTGTAAATGATGTTGGGAGTTACTGACAGCAATTTGAACAATAAATGTGAATCTATTATATTTTAGTGAATCAAAGTTTTACAGATGAATAACCCACTTTTCAGTGGGGAAACATGACAGCAAATTGGCAGAAAATGATTCTTGGAATTTTAATATTTTTGTTTCAACAACTGCATGTGAAGTGAAAGGGGCTTCATTTTAGTAGGCCTAGTTCACTAGGATTGCGTTTCATTACTCTGGGACAGCATTGGTGTTCATGTCTGGAGGTGGGTGCCTTGGGTGTGCGAGCTAATTTGAATATCGTAACCACAGTCATTGCTCCCCTTGAAAATGCTTCTTGTTTGGACCCCACTTTGTGTTCTGTGCAATGAACAAGGAGTTGGGGAGGGCAGGCATCACTGGTAGCTCATTGTGCTGACCAGATTCAAGTGCTACAGTGTAATTACCATTTCTTATTGGACGAATTTTTAGGGCTCGGTTCATTTCTCTGAAAGTAAAATTGTTTCTCGAAACCAAAGGCTAATGTTTTTAAGCCATTGCTAAATTTATCTTTCAAAAACTTGTACAAAAATGAAGATTACATCAAACTTAGGAGATGGAACTATAAGAGTATGAGCCAATAGATATACGTGCATGTCAAAAAAAACTTCTGTTTAAATGTGTGCAGTGTGCTACAGTAGCACATGAGGACAAACCTCGGCATTCTGTATGAGCAATGGATGTTCATGATGACCTCTCACGTAGTGTCCAGCATGTGCCAATAGTCAGGTTGTACAGAGTGTAGCGTTTATGTCTACCCTATTTTTCACACCTGTACAGTTGTATTTTTAGTAATGCCTGATTTTCCAGTGAAATTGTCTGTGCTCAGGTCAAGTTGTGTCAATAGCCATATATGCTGCTTGTGTAGAGGACTCCAAATCACCAATGCAACAATGCCTAGTGATTTTATTCATTGGGTTGTGCCAAGCTGATTTTGAGAACACAATATATTTATATGAATTCTTTTCCTTACCTGTCACCCTTGGTACTTGTGTACAGATCACATTTTATCTGAAACTGACAATCTTGTTTACTGCTGGGATGAAATGGAGACTATACAAGAATGGTCAGAGAACCAGTCACCTTATTTATTTTACAGGGTTTGAATAGTTACAATTTTGAACACAAGGGGGCAGCACTAAGTGGCATTTGCTTCAGAGTGACCAGCCATAGTATCTTCTCACCTTTGAATGCTGTAAACTGCCAAATTTTGAATAACTGAATAATTAGACACTTGTAATTGACCCTTAAGAATATGTGTACCAGCTCTTACAAACATTGCCATGAGAAGTACAGCATATGTTTAACAAGTCATTCAAATCAGTTTTGAAAGGGACATTGAATTTGTTTCCAAGACAGAGGGCTGGATTTTCATTGTTGGTATGAAATTATTATAGCTGATAATTCTTAGTGTAACAGCAGTATTTTAAAATGAATTTTTGCAAAGAAGGGCCAAAAATGGGTAGCCAAAGAGTTAGATAAAACCAGTGTGCAGCATAGACTTGTACCAGGAAGAAACCACCAGAATACGTCAAACTGGTCTGCAAGGCTGGCAGTGTCAAAATATTCTGCATAATACAGTGTTGTTTGAGTTTCAGTCTGGAGGAACTTAAGTTCAGGGCACTTGCGTTTTACAACATATCTGTCGTCATTACAAAAGGCATTGTGCATCAATGTGTCCACCATGTGCATTTACCTCAGATATGTTGATTTATCTTTCAGCTGTTATGTTACATAATTGCATTTTGTACACATTTGACAGTCATGTTGAAGGTTGCAAACATTTAATGGTGTGAGCAGTTTAGTCCATGAAATAACAGATGCTGTAGAAATGGTCAGTGGTCTGAGGAATCCTCCTCACTTTAAGTGTTCACCCTCAGGGCTCGGCCCCACCAAGGAGTTTCTTTAGCATGGGCTGGTTACTAGCAGCCAATTCTTGTTAAGAAATGCTAATGGCCTCAGGCAGGATGCCCAGACAAGTCATGTACATTTCCTGTTCAAATTGTTTTTCATAAATATAATGAAATTAAGAAAGAAAGAAAAAAGATTATGTCAGAGTGACCACCATGTGGTTTTGGCCAATTTGGTGAGACGAGTCAAGGCAAGGAGCCTGATACTGTATATATGTTCATTTCAGAATATTTTATCGGCTTTAGGAAGTGCAAGTCTCATTATTTGGCATAATTGTAAATTTACATTTTATTCAGGTGTCTGATCAGAGTTGAAAATTTCCCTGGTATGGCAGCAGATAGTATGGAAAGGCAATCATGAAATTAAATATTTGGATTGTAAGATCATTTCATGTCATATTCATTGGACAAGACAAAGAGATCAAAAAGCATCTAAGGAGGCCCTTTGACTGAAAATATTCCCAACATCTTGTACTGGTGAAAAAAGAAGTTAATTTACTTATAATATATGGATTATTTATATAGAGCATGCCCTGTACAATAATGTGAATTTGTGTTTTTTTAATTTAACTGGGGACTGTTGAGGGAAGGTACAACTGTAGTTACGTCTGTTGATAAGCATTATCTGGAGCCCAGCTTTACATCCATAAGTACAGGGATCCCCCTGGGTGGCCACAAATCCTGCCTGACAAACTTCATCAAATACACGGTGATAGACTCACAAATCTGTCAAAATCAACAGTTTTAACTCTTTCAGTGCCAATCAGGCCTAAAGTCAATCTACTAAAGTCAAACTAGTCTGAATTATCATTAGGATCCCTGATTTGTATTCTCGTAAAAAGACCTTTCATTCAAGTACCAGTATGCCAATAGTTCCAGAGAAAATATCCCAGGTCAGCAGCTTTTCTCGGCATACTTTGGGCCCAATGTGCCCAATGCATGTTGAGAAAAAGTGTTGACTCAGTCAAAAATTTTGCACTGAAAGAGTTTACACACAATGAAAAAGTTATTCTGTCATATTTACATATGAAATTTGTCATGGCATATTGTGGTCTAAAAATTATTTGTGTAACAATCCGATTAACTGCGATATTTTGCTACTAACAGCAAGGGCATTGATATTTCAGTGGTACAAGAAGTGCGCCAGCAAAAACCAGTCCGCATCCACATCAAATCTGCTATATTCTATGGGCACCCAAAACTGATATAACCACAGAGAAGAGAAAAGGCATCTGTTCTAATGCAATGGGGAAGTTCTGTTATGGGACTGTTTGCAGTTAAGCATATATTCATCAGAAAAATGTCCTGTGACTCAGCATCCATGCTGTCACATGACCTGGTGGGCGCCATGATGGGCACCTTGCATGGGATCCTGTAATCTGAAGTGAGGTTCCCACTCTGGCATTTATTAATAAGACATAAGACTAAGATGCCACTTCTCCATTATTTATTTTTTTTTTGCAAAGCATATCTCCATTTTGTCCAAACAGTTCAGATCTGTTTTTCAAATGGATCATGTAACATTTTTTTCTATTAAAGTCAGTGGCATCTCTGTTTAACACGAAACATGCATATTAATTTCCCACCGCAAAGCACCAGGGTCAGGCCTGTCCAGTACAGAGGAGACAAGGGCATATCACTGCCATAGACAGAGCTGGACCCACCTTTCTGACAAAATTCCTGTCTTTTTAGAGAAATTCAAGTAAACAAATACAGTGGTACCTGCTCTAAAGACCACCTCTCGTGAAAGACCGCACTAGTTTTTAAGACCGCCATTTCAAGACAATGGCCTGTAATTTCTTTGTAAGCTTACCTGCAGTGAAAGACCACCTGTCATATGTGACCACTTTTTTCTGGCTTTAAGGGTGGTCTTAAATAGCAGGTACCACTGTATTGAAATCATACTCATTTAGAGCTTCCAGAGTTGGTTACAAGAATAAATTCCCATCTGCTGGTACTAATAATTCTCCATTTCCAAAATATTCGTAATTTCCCGCCTCTCTGCACAGGCAGCAGCTGGCATGTCGCCAGGTGAGACTACGATCACTAAGACCAGTGGGTATGCAGTTTTGGAGGGAAATTAATATGCATGCCTTCTATCGATGAGTGACTTCTATCTGCGGAGTCCAGTCACTGTGGGCTGACTCTGCTTGACAATGATATCCATTTATTACATTTTTTGATATATATACATATATATATAAAATAAAGTGGCTACTGGTGTGCTCAAGTTAACCATACAACTGTTCCCTTCACTTCTGTGCAGTCATTGTCACATTATTTTGTGATCAATCACTTTATTAATGGAAGGAAAGTGCGAGAATGTTACATTTTGTAAAATTACAGCAATTGTATATTATACCTAGGGTACTTCAACTATACTGGGGCCTAATTATTATGACAAAAGTGCTAGGCAACTCACATTGTAGGGTATTGATGTAGGTAGTGCAGCTGGACTCATCTTAATATTGAAGATTATTTAGGTTGCAAAGAGACACATTGTTATACTGCGGTTATTCCCCACTCCATTGTGACCTGCATATTGTACTGTAAACAGTGTTGACATGATAATATTACACATTCTGGGGGCTCCTGTCACAGTTGATTGTAACTACACACTACTTGCAACCCATTGTTTCTGAACTACCACAATGGCTGTCAATAAAATAATATTAAATATGCTCTTTCTTGTTGCTGTCATTTCTTCAGTGGATTACTTTAGGGAAGAAACATCATTGGCACATGTTAAAAAAAGTGGTAAATAGTCCCAATTTGATCAAGAAAAGTTGGTATGCTTCAGTGTCATGATCAGTGTCCAGCAGAGACTAATATATATGAAAAATTCAATGACTTTCACCACTGAACACTGATTTTCTATGTTTTTGGAAGCACCTTCAGGAGATGTTCATTCCAAATTTATTTTTGGATTTCATCCAGGAATTGTTCACCACCAGTGTCAAATACAATTGGGTACTTTGACTATCTACGCACAAGAAGAGCTTGAATTCAAGTGCTAGGATCCTTACTTGGTGCTCCATCTGTGCTTAAAGACAGACCCAGTAGGTGATGACTACTGTGTTCTGAAAACAGCCAAGAGTGACCCAACGCTGAAAGTTCTACCTTAAAAAATTCAATGTTTTAATTTTTACAGTAATCAAGTATCTCTAATGGAGGACATTTTGGGTGAGATTTGTGTCTAAATTTGAGTACCCAAAAATGATGTATCAAGGGTCATTCCAATAGTTGCTACCAGTGGCACCACCAGGACTCCATGTCATACACTGCTGTCTGTATGATGTTCCTGTAATGGTACAGGATGTATGAACAGAAATTATGATGTAATGACCATCACAAAAAAGACAAACAAAAAAATCATTTCATGAAATGCATTCCATTACCTTGAGAAAGGTCATCCATATTATGCAATTTCAAACTTCCACATATGATTAACTTTCGTGGTATATTTGGTATTCTTATCGTTATTCTTTCTGAAAATGTTAAATTTAGTGTCCTTTACAGTGGTTAATGACTGAAAAATAGGTCCAGATCATTCATAATTTTACAAAATTTAACTTGACCTAATGTATAATTGGTGTAAATTTTGTATAGTCCTATCTCAATTTATTATCACAAAAATAAATTTAATGTGTTTTTGATACCTATGTCATAATAGTTCCAAATACCATCATGTGCCACTGCGTCTCCACAGGACATAAAAATCTTGCCTGTATACAGTGGTACCTACTGTCTAAGATCACCCTCAATTCCAGACAAAAGTGGTCACATATGACAGGTGGTTTTTCACAGCAAGTAAGCTAGCAAAGAAATTAAAGGCCAGTCACTGTCTTGAAATGGCGGTTTTAAAAACTAGACAAGTGTGGTCTTAAGAGGTCATCTTTAGAGCAGGTACCGCTGTAATGTTCCTGTGATGGTACATAGATACATGTCCACGTTTAGATGGAATTACCATCACAAACATTTTTTTACTAAAATGCATTCCCTCTATGACCTTGAAAAAGTAGGTCAAGGTCATCCATGTTATGCAATATCAGACTTCTACATTAGACACACATTTGTGGTATGTTTGGTATCATTAGCTACATTTTTTCTCAACATACTAAATTGAGCGTCCTTTACCAAGTGCTTGATGACCTTAAAAATGGGTCAAGGTCACCCAGCATTTCACATAATTTAATTCTAGGCCTAATGCGTATTTGGTGTAAATTTTGCAGTTCTGTCTCAATTCATTAGCCCATTAATGAACTTCGTGTGTTTTAATGCCCATGGTGTTTGTTCCAGAAGGAAATCCCACCTCTGGCAGCTCCATGACCACATCACAGACTTGTCAATGTAATATTGCTGTGATGGTATGTGGATGTATGTCCACAAATTCAGATGTTATGATCATCACAAGAAATCATTTCCTAAAATGTATTCCCAGAGTGATCTTGTCAAGGTCACCCACATTATTTAATATTCAACTTCCACACAATACATATTTGTTGTTCCTTTTGGTGAAATTAGCCTCAGAATTTCTCAAGATACTGAATTTCACAAATTTCACCAAATGATAACTCCTATTTCCCACAGGCCTACAGGTGGCATCACTGAATTTTGCTGAGATTTGACAGAACTGCCTATAGAATATTTCCACCAAATTTGATAAGGACCCATTGCAAATCAACCGACAGGGCATTTTCATTTTTTCCCCATTTTTGGGCTCTGTATTATGTAATCCACTTGGTGGTGCCATCTAAAACGAAAGGAACACAGGTTTTTATTCACAGACTATGTCAAAAAAATTTCAAGGGGCCAACTTAAAATGGTAGAGGCTTGACAAGCAGTTGTTTATAAACTGATGGATGGTTGCACAAGTGATAGCATCAGCTCTATAACGTATGATAAAAAGGAGTAGACTATTCATGTAGTAATTTTTTTGACAAATCTGTTTCAATGCACAGTCTACCAAACGTTTGCTTTTCATGGCAACCAGAGATCTACTGTTGGTGTTAAAATTCTTACTTCTATCAGAATATTTACCATAAATGTATTGTTGTGTATGGCAACTATAGTTGAAGCATGTTGTTCCAATTTTGGGCTCCTGAAATGGTGGAAATTTGAATAAAATTAACATTAAAATCCTCCATGCTGTGGCAGCAGGGTAAAATCATAACTGTGAAAAACTGCTGGGTTGAGGCCCACGAGCTGTTGTAAGTGTACAATAAAAATTGTATTTTATGATGACTTTTCTTGCACGTTAACTGAACTTTGGTGTTTCAGGTTACCACAGAAAAAGGTTGGTGAGGAAATTGTTATGGGTGATATAGATGGCAGTACACTTTTCCACAATGTTTGCTCCATAGACTAGCTTGCATCAAGGAGGGTAAAGAGACCTACCCTCCTTGCTTGCATTCAACATTAATATCAGCTGATCAGGGATTGCACAATGCTTTCACCTTTGTCAATTGAACTGTAAGCACTTCAACGCCATCAGAAAGCTGTGCTTAGGATAAAGAGTCACTCTCTGCATAAATTGAATAAAAAAATATTTCTTTTGGCATTTTTGCCCAAATGCCAATAGACTCTATGGCTACACACACATCAGAAAGAAACATGCAAGTTTAAAGTCAAATCATTCAATAAAACAAATCACAATGTATCATATTTAGAACAAATTTAAATGCTGTACAACATATAAATATAGGATCACCTTGTGTCTCACAAAGATATACAATTTATTCGCCCTGATCACATACCTCAACACAGGTAGTCATGGAAACTCAACTTGCACAGAATTTTAATACAAATATGTCAGTGAAAACAATAAATTTGTATGTGCAGTTCTTATGCTTGCACATCAAGCATACCCTGTCACCATAGCAATATTTTATACGAATTATATTTTCACAACCGTTGTCATGATACATAAGACTGTTCCCACAGCAACATTTTAGATTGATTACTTTTTCAAACTATTGGACAGAAATGCTTAAGTAACGCAAGTAACACAGTTAAGGGATATAGTAAGCTGTCCTCAATCTGCATTGCATGAAACCATTTATTTGTTACAAAAATAGTAAACTATTTCATAATACACTTTTGTGACATGAACATTTGCTTGTTGGGTGTTGCTATATGAATTCAGGTTCATGACTTGCCACAGATTGCCTGTTAAAGCTAGGCAATCAAGTAAAAACCTGAAGCATGACTGAAGTTTCAAATTGAAGTGGCATCTGATGTGGGTGTCTAAATACAGATTTTTTTTGGGGGGGGGGAGGGTGTTGTTGTTGTTATTTGTTTTCAAAGTTACTGTTTCTTGAAATTTCAAACTCGAAATTTCCATTCCATAACATTAATCCTTCTGCAGTGATCATATCTGCAATCAGATCAAGTTTCAAGTGACCTTGAAAAATAGGTCAAGGTTACCATCTTCAATCCCAAGTGAAGTCTTATAAAGGTACATGTACATAATCCCACAAAATTTGAATCTTGCAAATTTAATACTTTAAGACTTAGGGCTTTCAAGATTTTAGGGAAATAGTTTAGTGACCTTGGGAAATAGGTCAAGGTCACCCTTCTACAATTCCAAGTGTGGTCATAAAATGGTATATAATCCCACGAAATTTCAACCACATATCTTAAATGCTGGACTTATGGCATCTCCTAAGATTTATGACATTATACACAGCGATTTCTATGAAATGCCTGTTTGACCTTAAAAATGGGTGCAATAGGAAAGCACTAGCACAAAAAGTTCTTAAATTACCATGAAGAAACTTAATTCACTAACATGGCTCTGTGACCTTAGGAATGGGGTCAAGGTCATCCATCTTCACACTTGAGTGAGCCCTTATAGAGCACTATCATTATATTCAATATGAAAGACCCAGCTCAAAAACCTTAGGAGTCATCTTGTTCACATTGATGTGTTGAATAATTCACTGATGTGGCTGTGTAACCATGGACACAGGGTCAAAGTCACCAACCTTAAAACTTGATGAATCCCTTATACAGAACAGAAGGGGGTGGGGGTGGGGTGGATTGGTGTGACTTGTGGTGCACATGCACTCCTATTCTTCCTTCCTCCTAGGGCACCATTTCTGGCTTGCTCCAGAAGTTGGGAACTCTGTTGATTTTTGTCTGGAGAAAGTGGTTTAGTGCTGTGTATACTACCTCTACTGCAGAATTTGTTTTCAAAGCTCTCCTGGTCTCTTTCGAGACAGTGCTGATATTTGACCTGCTGGTCCTCTGAGAATTGTGGAAGTAGGGCTAGTCTTGGCTCAAGCTGATATTTTCCAAGATGGCATCTTTTGTAGCTCCAACTGCACGCAGAGGGAGGACAGTGGCATATAGGCAATCGCTGCTCAGCAGAGCGCCATGGGTGTTGAGCCGGAGACTGCTTCACCTTCACCCTTGTTGGGTAGAGGGCAGAAGATGGACTCACAGAACCATTTCCTGGTAGCCTGGAAGGACCATGAGCACTTTTACGGTTGTCGCTGGCAGCTCGGCCGCGTGTGTTCTCGTGAGTATATATGCAGGTTTTGTGCCAGGTGGGGAGAGGACAAGTGACTGTTGTATGAGCAGTCCTGGAAGTATAAGAGGACCAAGCATAGACTTTCTGTCAAACACCGGGCCATCAAGTCGGACTCTGGGGAGTCTTCCACCCCAGCAACGCCACTAGAGAAGCGAAATTGAGCCTGAGAGGCTCAACCGGTGGCTCAGATGATTGCTGCATCTCCCCCCCCCCCCCCCCCCCCCCGGGGGAATAGGAAGAAGAAGTGGTATAGTCACAATTTGGGCTGCAAAGGATCTGCTCATGAGGGTCCCAAGTGCTCAGCCCCACCTGAAGTGATGACTGGAGGCTCCTTGGCCACTGACCCGATACTCTTGGCAGTCTTGGAGATGACGGCCAAGAACCCAAGAGGCAGGCAAAGCATCACTTGGATCTTCCTGCCCGGATCTTCTGGTCCAAGCCCTCAGGACCCAAAGCATCCCTGGTGAAGCCACAATGGGTGCCTACAGGCCCCCGTCTGGGTGTACTGAAACCCCAGGTGATTCCCCAAGCTCCCGGATCCGGGACCTCGGGTCGAATGTCCTGTATCTGAGCACCGGAGATGTTACGCAAATCGGTGCTGGTGTCTAGGTGTACTCACCCTTTAGCTCCTATGGTTGTGGCCCGTACTGCCACCCAAGTGCCAACTCTGGTGCCACCATCCCCTGCCAGCTGCTCTCCCTCTGGGCTTGACCTGGACAGAGCAGCTGGTGCTCCCAATGCGCCCCTCTTTTTAGCCAGGTAAACAACCTCCCTCCTTGGACAGGCAAGTGGGACACGAGCTCTGTGAAGAGCAGCAGTTGTGGACATAGATTGCATCTTTATCTGCCCCCGCCAGTATTGCCGCCATGTCGGAGTCAGCCATTTCAGATGAGCAGTTCACTGCCTCTGTTCTAAGCTAACTCTCACTCAGCCTGCAAGATCTGGAGTTCTCCAGCAGGTGCCCTCCCGCCACCTTACCTCCGGGTTGGCCACTGTTGTGGCTTCTGGCCCGAGCCTTCCAGAAGTTCCTGTCATGCCCTTCATAGGAGGAGCAGGTGTGTGCTGCAGAGGTGGCAGTGATGACATCTGAGGTACTTGTCTCTCCTAACGCAAGGCATGGGGACAGATGTGGTTCTGTGACAAGAGGCCTCCCCATCTGCTTCAGACAAGTAGCTGTTCAATGAGGCTTAGGGTAGTAAGACTGCAACGCCTGGTACCCAGTCTTTGGACATCAACACTGGGGAGGAGGAGCTTCTGATTAGTCTATAAGTGGGCCCAGGTCACTGGTTTGCAGCTGATGTCACTCTGCTCGGCAGAGCCCAGTAGTATCTGTGGTGTGGGTGGAAGGTGCTTCCATCCCTATGGACGCTACTCTGGCTCCGACTCATCTCATTCAGAGCCTAGTGGGCCACCAAGCTGTGGTTGCTTAGCCCAGGGAGAGGGGTTGCTGCAATGTGCTTCCAGGATTTGTCCTTGGAAGATGCACAATATAGGTCCCCCATTCCTTTCTCACTGTGTTTTAAATTAGCTTACAGCCAGGATTCCTGGCACTCGGGTTCTCGTGGAGCCACCAAAGTCTTGGTCTTTGAGGCAAGGCAGAGTTCTCCTTGGTCAGGACGTCCAGGGGAAAGAGTATTCTGCCCTGGAGCAGGTCTGCTCATCCCAGTCACATCTGGTGGATTTAGATTAGGAAGAGTAAGCACAGAAGACCATTTCCATGTCCTTTGACACCTTCAGGAGACTAGAGGAGGATGCTAGAGGCACTGTCCTCATGGCATCCTACTCCAACATCTCACTGTTGGCTCTGAGGGCCCTCTTGGATGCCCTCCAGTGTTCGGTGCAGATCTCGGAGGGGGTCCAGGACTGGCTAGGTCAGGCAGCCTCGCTCATGATTTTGTTGAGCAGATCAGGAGGACCTGCACTCTAGAGGTGAACTTATGTTTACCATATGGAGAGAGTTTATCTCCTGGGTCAGAAGTTGTCTGATCTAATCTACTGCCAAGTGTGTTTGGGGACCCTCTTATCTGACACACTGTTTGGAGGAGTCTGATGGCAGATATTGTTCTACGAGTTCAGGACCTTTGAGCCCACTCTGCCAAACAGGCCAGGCCAAAGGCTTTGACAGACTCCATTGGGTGGCCTTCTTCCCTGGCTGCTACAACCCCCAGGGCCTGGCACAAGGGCCTTGGAAGAGTGTGAAGGGATCAAGAAAGAGCAAGTAGACTTGTTAAGGCAAGAAGCACCACGCGGTCTCATGGTCACCCTCTGTCATTGCTATGACGTCACCGAGCATCCAGTCAGCGGCTGCCTTTCTACCTTTTGCTCACAGTGGGAGTCATCACAGACAATTTGTTCCTCTTAAATACCCTGAAACATGGCTATTCACTGCATTTCGGTGAGGACAAGCCTCCACTACATTTTGAACACAAGGCGTTCACACCCCCCATGAAGGAGCACAAAGCATCGACATTACTAGAGGCAGTGTTAAAGCTTCAGAGCAAGAACACCATACAGTGGGTGAAAGATCCCCAGTCACCCTGGTTCTGCAAATCTACTCTTCCTAGTCCCCAAGCAGGATGGAGGTTGGTGTCCGGTTATAGACCTGTGATAGCTGAATAAGTACTTAGAGATTTCCTCCTTCAGGATGGAGACCCCACAGTCTGTGGCGGTGGCCATGCTGCCCCAAGAGTGGACATCTTTAGGACCTCAAGGATATGTTCTTCCATGTGCTGACCTTGTAGACTGTGGTTCCCATTCTTGGGCCAGGTTTACCCATTTAGGGCACTTCTGATCAGCCTTGCCACGGCAACTCTGGTGCTCAACCGGTTCATGCAGGTGGTAGTGGCGCACCTTCACCAGAACACATTCTTGTGTACCTGGACAACTGGCTGATCCAGGGGCTATGCCACTTGGATTTGCTGTGCCACACACAGACCATTTTGGAACTTTGCAAATGCTTACTGCTGATTGTGAATCTCCCCAAGTCCACCCTAACGGCATAGCAGATCTTTGTTTTTCTCGGCATTCAATTCAATCTGGTTGCCTTCATCTGTTTTCCTTCGGAGGACAGGTGGCAGAGACTCCAGCTGATCCTCAAGGCATTTCAGACTCGTGAGTTTCGTATGCCCTGGCAGTTGCAGACCCTGATGGGCTCCCTGACCTCAATAGAATCCCTGGGCCCCCTGGGCCTCCTTCACCATCATCCCTTGCAGCACATTCTAGGGGAGAGAAGGACCAGGGCTATGAATCGCAGGTGCCGGCACTCCTGGAGGACCATCGGTAGCTCATTTGGTGGACCAAGTGGGAAAACATCATGTCAGGTCGGATGTTGACACTGCTTCAGGCACAACTCACCATGTAAACAGACTTATCTCTGTCCCGTTGGAGAGCCCTCGTGTTGGGCCAGATGGTGTCAGGTTTTGGCCGATGCAGGCCAGGTCCCACCACATGAACTGATTGGAACTAGAGGCGATAGGCTTAGTGCTCCTCGACTTCCTGGACCTAGTGGCACACAGACACATTCTTGTGCAAGAGCAGGACTGCCATTGCCTACCTCAACTGGCAGGGCAGGACACCCTGCTGAAAGCTGATGGAGTTAGAGGGACACATCACCCCATGGTGCTCAGAACATAATGTCCGCATGCATGAGCAGCATGTCCCAGGACTAGAAAATGTTCTGGCCAAACAACTTTCAAAAAGAGGTCAGCCAGTACAGCAGTTGCTCCACCCATGGGTCATCTAGGCCATGTGGGGTACCCCACACGTGGATCTGTTCGCAACAAGTAAAAATGCAAAACTTCTGGTTTATGTCTTACCTGTGCTGGATCCCAGGCCCTAGTGGTGGATGCTCTGGCCATGGACAGGAGCAACCTTTCATTGGCTTTATGCCTGTCTGCCTCATCAAATCCTTCCAAGGGTCCTGCTGGTCCCAGGACTGCAATCTGATCTTAGTCGCCCCTTGGCAGCCGAGGATGGACTGGTCCCTGGGCCTTCTGGAATTAAGCATCGAGCCACCACTATGTCCGACAGTGTGGCTGAAACTTCTGGTGAAAGCATGGATGACTGTGTTAAACAGGAATCCTTAAGTGCTCAACCTCCAGGCTTGAGGGTTGTCTAATAGCACCTCCGCAACAGAAGTTTCTCGGAACTGGTTGGAAAATCAATCCAGAAGGGTCAGGCTTAGGCCATGATTCTCTTGTTGGTAGCCTCACATCCATGAATCTCTGAGAGTCCCCCCAGGCTGTTGTCCTGGTGCTGGTTGTATGCATGTTCTGTTACTTCCTTCTGCCAATCCATTTGTGTATCGGCAATGGTGGTCCAAAGGTAGTATAATATGTGAATTTTTTTCAGTAATTTCGGTATTAGTGAGTATACTTACCTATCGACCACCAGAGGGCCCACCCTACCTCCCGCTTCCAATCCACATGATGTCCACTGACCAATCAAGGGGAGGAAGAATAGGGGTGCTAGCCCACTGGAAGTCCCACACATAAACAGACACACCCCAGGTCCACAGTGGTGGTGCCACTGGGACCTTCAGTTCTTTTTCAGAACAGTTGAGTCCCGACCTCATTGTGTTGGGCATTGTGACTCAGGCACAGAGGTTTAGGCAATGGTGGTTGAGAGGGACACTAATATCAAAATATATATATATTAATACTGCAGATATTTGATTTTTGGGAACAAACTTACATATACTGAGTTGAAAAAAACATGCAACTTCCAAATCAAATTTATATAGGTGGCTCCAGCAGCAGTCAATGTTTTTGCATCCTTAGCTGTGCCATCCTGACCATAAAATTCCGTATATATATATATATATATATATAGATGTGGTAATTTCTAATGTATTTTCATTTTTTCTGTACTCTCACTAATGTGTGTTGTCAATTACCAAAAACTGTAAACAATATATTTACTTTTATGTCAAATAAAAAAGATGCACTTGTAAATGAATGCTAGAGGTTGGTCACTTGACAATGGACACCAACTTCCTTACATGTACAGCTGTCTTCTACTCAATTAATGTATACAGTGGTCCCCCTCTTATAAGGCCACCCAAAAGGTACTCGAAAATTGGCCTTATAAGAGGGGAGGCCTCTCTTGAGGGGTAAAATTCAATGAAAATGCCATACTTGCTACATTGAGAAGTGGCCTTTGTAGAGGGGGAGGCCTCTCTTCAGGAGGGCCTTATTGGGGGGGGGGGGGGGGGGGACCACTGTACATACTATACATTGTCCTGCGGTGAATTTTACACTGCTTGCATAGACATTGAATCTATAAAAAATGGAGGGAGATTCCTGGAAAATATAGAATCATTTGTGACATTATGATTTGATCTATGTGACCCTGAAATCACGATTTTGTTATGTGTTTTTAAATTCTTTTGTACACCCAAGTGGCCAAATCACCTGGATGTCATGTAGAATCTGCTGAAAGGTTTCACATTTTATGCCTCTTGACTTACTGTTGCCTTCGCCTTCTCCCATGTCAAGAATTAATCATGTAACCCTAAATGTTCACAGATGGCCCCAAGTCAGATTTATTTCCATCTCAAAGCATTTGGAGGCTGTACTTGCAATTGGAGCCTTGGAAAACACATCCCACTCCACAATACATTTAACTCTGTCACCACACATGTAAGAGTAACAAAACACTGGTCATCAACAAATTAAACATTTGAAGTTTCACGGTTAGGTTATATATTTTACCCGTGAGAAAATCCAACATACATGTACATGTTCAAGGCGGGCTGGAGCTTCATTTGTACAGCATTAAAATAGAGTTGGTCACAATGGCTAGCCTGTCTGAGACCGATACATAATGGCTGATCGACGTCATACATACATACATACATACATACATACATACATACATACATACATACTTGACAACTTGATCCTTCCCTGCTCAAATTGTGTGAAAGCCCCCCAGGAGGTAAATTTTCTGTTTTAATGTTTTTACTTAAATTTCATGTTAATTGAAACAATTTTGCCGATTTTTTATTATGAAACCTACCATGATGACACAACCCAGGCCAACAGCCTACCTTGTATGGGTGGCACTCAACTTGTGCCAGCCAAAGCTATTGACTCATTCTGACCTGGAAAGAGCTAAACACAGTGGCCATTCCACTCTCCATCTCTATGCAAAAATAGACAGGTACCACATTTCACAACTCTGCATTTTATACAGTGAGATCAAATGTCTTCAAATTTCATTGTTCTTTCTGCAAGAATGCTACAGGAAATGTTGAAAATCTATCACATTTTCTTCTAAATATTAGACAGTTTGTCCCACTAACTTGCTACATCTTTTGTTGTGTTGACCACAATGGGATTATCCCGATAATAACTTTTATAGCCCAAACAAGGTGAAATAAAGGACAAAATTTTCAAAGTAATTCCTGTCTGTTGGAATATATTAGAAAAGACAGACGAGTGAATATAATGATGTCTGAGAAGGTATGAAGCCTACAGAAGAGCATCAAATCAAGTGTCTCTGGTCCTGTACAGCTATCAAACCCCTCCTTTATGTGCATGCAGGTCAAAGACAACCCATCGTTATATGACCTACAGTCAACATGAACCATAAAGATGTGGATTAACCCTCATGCCCCTTGCATTAAGACTGAGTCAACAGCTTTCCTTGGCATGGGTTGGACATTTGTCATTTAGTGCCAAAACCATACCAAGGAAAGCTGCAGTATATTATTTTGCTTGGTCTTGCCTTAATTTGAGCAGCAGCGGGTTTTGGCCAGTTTAAGGGGGAATAGGTTAATACCAGGGTTTCAGCTTTATCTGAGTGTTACTGGGGTCTCCACACAAAGAACTAGGTCAGCAGAGTGAAGGGGTCCTTGTAAACCATTTTTTAAAGTAGTATTTCTTTAGAAATGAAGAGAGTATCATACATATTTTATGTTGTAACGGAGGTACTACAAACAGATATCAGTGGAGACTACACTGTCACAAATGTCCTTGCTATTTCCAATGGCATCAAATTTGAGACTATATGTATAAATCAACACTTACTTCATTTGCAATCATACCCCTGAGAATTGAGTTCAAATATCAGAGAATCTGTGCTGTGATTTGATAAGTCACGTGCAACAACCTAAAAAATTGCAGATGTGAAAACAGTTGACCACACCAAGTCAAGGCTATGTATATAAAGACAATAACCCACCACACTTAAGAGTTGTGGATATCAAGACAATAATGTATTTGATTTGTGCATATGAAGATAAGTCATCTGGCACACTTAAGTCATGGATATGGTTATAATAATCTACCACACTGTAGAGTTGCTGATGTGAAGACAACCACAGTTAAAATTACAGAAACAAAGAACACAATCTGTTGCAAGAGTAATAAAACACTGGATAATCAAGAACTACGATAATGCACACCGGTAATTGCAGCCACAATCAAACATGACCCTCAACGTTAAGAATTATAAATACAGTATTACAATCTGCCACACTTAACCTGCCTGAAGTTCTCAAACTTCTCAAAAACAGAAAATTCAGTTCAGGTTGGACCATTCAGGCCAAAAAACCCCCAGAAAAGTGGAAATGTGATGTTAACAGTCCAGCTACATTTCTGTCCAAGCCAGCCAGACAATACAGTGGGCTACAGCCTGTAATTCCTCTGTATTCCGCCATCACAGTTTCATATGGGAGCAGAGGATATGGTAATACACCTAAAAGGTGCAGAAAAAATGAGGATCATTCTGTGCCACCTTTAAGATCTCTGACTGTGCCACCCTCAAGATCTCTGACTGTGCCACCCTTAAGATCTTTGAGGATACTCTGCTACATTTAAGAGCTGTAGTTAATAAGATTGACAACACTTACATACAAACAAAATAGTTGCCATAATTTACCAGTGCATGATATATAGAGTATAATCTGTCATGATTAATAGTTGTCAAGATACAGATAATCTGTCACACTGAAAAGCTGTGGATACAAAGAGGATAATCTGCCACACTTTAGTAACAGACACAGAGGTTATTCTGCCACAATTTAAGTTACAAAGAGGATAATCTAGCTGCCACACTTTAGTAACAGACACAGAGGTTATTCTGACACACTTTAAGTCACGAAGAGGATAATCTGCCACACTTAAGTAACAGACACAGGTTATTCTGCCACACTTTAGTAAGTTAGAAAGAGGATAACCTGCCACACTTTAGTAACAGACACAGAGGTTATTCTGCCACACTTAAGTAAGTTAGAAAGAGGATAACCTGCCACACTTTAGTAAGTTACAAAGAAGATAATTTGCCACACTTTGTAACAGATGCAAAGAGGATTATCGTCCACACTTCACTTGTACATATGATGATAATCTGTCATACCTTATATGTATATACAGAGGATAATCTGACACACTTCAGTTGTAGATAAAATTAAATAATCTGCTACACCTCACTTGTTAATACACGCTGTTAATCTGCCACTCTTTTGTTGTACACACGTACACATCAAGAGAATAAACTGTCACACTTCAGTTTGAACTCATTCCATACTATGGTCACAGGCCTTGGTCATTGGTTCTGGCAAGTCATGCTGCAGCTGCCCTTGCTGCAGCTTCAGCATGAATTGCCAGGCAGTGCCAGAACCACTGACTTAAGACTATAGGCATGTTGGTACTTGAATGAAAGCTCTTTTCATGAAGAATTTCAATATGCAATTGTCATCTTAAATCTAGGTAAATATATGAAAAACTGAGGGACTGGTATGGCATGAGTTATATACAAAATGGATAATCTAACATACTACACAGTTGTAGATATATGGAGGATAATCTGCCACACGTGAAAAGCTCAAGCATGAACAGTCTGCTATGTTTAATTGTTATAGAAGTGAAGGGGATAATTCATCAGACTTTAAGAATTGTAGAAAGACAAAATGAAAATTTACCATGCTGAGATTTGAACATACTTTGGAGTTTTATGAACTGAATGAATAATCTTCCACATTCACAAGCTGTGGAAGCAATGTGATAATTTGTCACACCTAAATCTGACAGCTACCAGGATAATCCACAACACTTACCTATTGGTAGAAACAACGAATCTGCTACACAGATGTCTTTATCACAACACAGTCCATGCAGTGAAACTTCTAAAATAAACACTGGGGAAATGACAAATATGCCATTACAATATATTGATGGTAAAATCTAGAAACTTACAGATGAATCAATTCTTTTCCAACAAGAATAATGGCCACATAATTTGCTGATGTAATTAAATTGATATGTTCATTGCATCATTTTGCCGACCTTGGATTTCTGTTTTAAGCCGTTTGTCTCTGGTAATATACCAGGGATGAGGAACACATGCTTTATACAAACATATACGGCAATCATACAAGAACACATTCTCTCTGACCACCTTTCTTGCCTGCATGTCCTGCTCTTCTGAGCTGTCAATGCCTGTATGCAGTGGGTGAAGCCTGTCAACTAAGGGTAGCCATGCAGGATCCTACTCATGGTTGCATGGATGTGACCACTATTACACATGGGCAGTTTGACTTGGTGAAAGCCAAAGCAAAAACACACCACCATTTTTCTCACAAGGTAGGGGACAATTGAGATAAGTCTACATGATGCTCAGTCTTAGTCAGGCAGAGTAGGAGCTTAAGTCTGTGCATTGTACCGCAGCATTGAAAACTACACACATTGTGTATGAAGGGGCTCAGTGAAACCACAGACGTGAATTCAGAGAGTGTGTGTGTGTGTGTGTATTTTTCACAAATTTTAATTACACTGTTTAAGTAACTGGTTCGACCATTCGCTTGACACCCTGTATCATATACACAAATACCAACAAATACAACAAAGACAAAGAAACCAAAATTTACAAGCATAACACGATATATTTCCAACATTAACATTTTTCACAATACTTTTTGGCATGACACAGGGCAAACATGGGCACCATCTAGTGTGACTATGTGTAATTTAGAGTAGGAAACCAGGACGCAACAGACCCATAATACCAGAGGTCACCTGAAAGAGACCTGGCGCTGAAGGGTTGGCATTCAACGCCTTTAATTAATTAAAAATTACAGAGAGAGCATCTTACTTTAACAAACTCAACATGTAATGCCTTCACCTCTGGAGGCACAAAATGTCAGTCGTGAAATGGCTGGATTAGCTAACTTTTCATTCTTTCTACAAGCGTTCAATGTGAGCTCAGGTATTACAGGTATAATCCATAGTTATCCCAGTAGTTTACTTCAACCTATGTCCTGCCAGCAAACAGACCATGCTTACTATCAGCATTTGGCCACAACATACTCCAAATCACAGATGTTGCATGCACCTCCTTATATCTTCAGGCAACATTTGTGAGAATATCACAATCATAATTATCATCTCAAATTATGACCATCTTGCTTACTTCAGGAGTAAATCTATACATTTACACAAAATGACACCACCACAAATTGCCACCAGGTGGCATCTTTTAACAAAATAGAAATTTGACTTCAATGTTACACATAATTTTGCACAGAAAATACAAGGAACTTTGCAGGGAAGTTCTCAAAATTACCCTTAAATTTATTGGCCAGCTTGGGAAGGACCAACTGTGTTGTGATTGCTGGTCTGATAATTGCTAGACAAAGACCTACAAAGCAGACACCTGATGATTTTGGCAATCGCCAACACCACTGTTTAAAAACAGGTTCCATTTTTTTACTGTTGCCACAATAAATCAACTTATTATGGTCTGCATTTCTATGGCATTCTCCTAAAGTATGCCAGGTTCCAATAAATAATGTAACTTCATGTAATTGAAAATACACACAACTCTGGAAACACAAGAACTTGTACATCAATATAAAAACAGTAGCTATATATCACAATACAACTACCATGGGATAGAGATTTGTTGAAGTAAGGAAGATGGTATCATACGACATTTTCATGCACACCAAAGAACTGGTTGCAATAATCAATTGCTCTTTCCCCATGCACCAACTGCTTTTTTTTTAAAGAGAGTCTTGATGGTAAAATGGCCACGTTTAAACAGGAGGTGTGCTACATACTTTCCAGCTGGTCTTAATTAGTTGATCTAACTGCAGCTGCATTACTGAATGAAGTATGTAGTTCCCCACTGGGAGGGTAGTCTCACCAAGTATAGCATTTAACAGAATCTGATGGTCTATGGAAGGCCTCCTCATTGTAAGACCTGATTGGCTATGGAAGGTCTACTCATAGTCAGACCTGATTGGCTATGGAAGGTCTACTCATAGTCAGACCTGATTGGCTATGGAAGGTCTACTCATAGTCAGACCTGATTGGCTATGGAAGGTCTACTCATAGTCAGCCCACTCTTTCTTGACTGGCAGGAGGCCTATGTTAAAGGTGCACTTTTGCACTTGACATAACCCTGAGAGACCAAATTGCTGCATACATGTACATGTATGACTCTTCTTCCCGTTAGGCGGTACCAGAAATGTTCCAATGTTGCAAATGTCTTGTTTTAATTTTTTTTTTATTTTATCTATTTTTTTGTAATCAAGGATGGTATTTAAAAGTTGTTAACAGCTTTCCTCTGTACATTTTGGATACACTACAGTTGACCCTTTACATCAAATTAAATTGAGCATATCCAGATCCCAAGATCATTGCACCCATGGCAACATGCATTTGATGCATTTTCTTACATTTTGATTCGTCATTTTATAATTTAGTATTTATACAAATGATACCCCCCACCCCATCCCCCCCACCCCCAGCCAGTATATTGTAACCTACTATATCCTACATTCAGGCCATGTGGCAAAAAAATTGATGGAATGTTTTCTTTGTAAAGCATTACCTTTATCAAAACACATTTTGTATTATTCTCATGTGTACCTGGGGTGTTTAGATAACTGCACAGACATGAATTTCAGTGGGTATTTTGAATATTGTCAGACAAACTGTGGTACATGTTGAACACTCCAGATCATTGTACTTTTTTTCGTCTGCTGACAGGTGGGACAGGAGAGTGGGTGAGGTATCTATAGGGAATAAAGCATCATCATAATGACATGATAAAAACAGCTGCAACCTCAACCTTACTGGAGTCTACGTGATGGTTGAATCTCTGTGCAGATCAAGACACAGGATTGGACCAATCTCGTACTGTTTCGACCAGCCATAATATGTTGGCTCCATTTGATTCATGTTCAAGTCTGGGTTACAAATACTGAGAAGGATATTTTTATTGTTGTAACTTACGAATTGCTTGGGACATATAAGAACAAGAGGGCTGTCTGAACAGCCCATGCTCAGCTGACCTAGAGATTGATTCATCACATTTGTGGCTCTGTGAACTTGGTCACTCATGTACTGAGTAAGTCTGACCTTTACGGAAGAACACTAACATGTGCAACATTAAGGTCCCAGTTCAAGTAGTATTCAAGTCATAGTGAAGGGTAAAATTCATGTATAAGCAAATTTGACAAGACAGGGAACAAGAGAGGCGATGAGGAAAAAAAAAATTCATGCATGTTGCACTGTGATCTCAGAAATGAGGTCAAGGTCACTCATGTACTGTCTAAGTGTGGCACTCAAAGAGGATCATAACCGTGTAAAACATCAAAGTCCAGACTGAAATAGTTCTCAAGTTATCATCTGAAGACTTAAATACAGTTAAGTGACCCTGTGACCTTGAGAAAGAGGTTGAGGTTACCCATGTACTGTGCAACTCCACCTGTCATGACCTTAAGTGTTCCTATGCAATTTTGAACCAATTGGCTACGTGGTTTTCGAGAAGAAGATTTTTTAAGATTTGGCCAAAAGATGAACAAAAGAAAAAAAAAAAAATTTTAACAAAATCCAGAAATCACTGGACCATGACCATTTGAACAATCTTGGTAGAGACTCACCCAAGGTACATCCCCACCAAGTTTGAAGTGAATTGGATTAGTGGTTTTGGAGAAGTCAAAAACATGAATTACCATTGCAACCCCCATTCACTTACATGGTAATCAATAGGACTGTATGCATTTATTGATAAGTACACAAATAGAAAATTCATTAAAAAACAGGGGTTTACAGAAACAACACCTGGTGGACACCTTTGTTTGGCCCTTCTGCAAAGAACATTTCCACAAAGTTTCACATAATCTGAGTGAAGGTTTTGGAGAAGTCGAAAATAGCAAAAACTAAACTTTTTTACATAAAAAATATTTGAAAAATCACAGCACTACCTGTTGAACAAATTAAGGTCTCAGGATTCCTAGACAACTCCCTAAGCAATTTCCAAACAATACACGATTTCCTCATGCATGCGCCATAATTTCAGTTTTGACCCATGACTTGAACTGTGGGTTAATCGCTGACCACTGACCAGGACTGCCACATGCATTTTAATGGCACCCGCGACAAGAGGCAAGTACAACTACCTTATTTTAGCATTGTATCGTTATTGTACAAAATCCAGCCTCTATGACAAAAAAACACTTATGTCTATGGTGTATTGTGTAGAATATATGGCTCATAATCTCCCATTTATTACCTATCAGAGCACATATTTTGTTCGATCAGTCGATGACACGAGTGCTGTGGTACTTTGCATGGATGCAGAGGACACATCATGACTTGGACTAGGAGCTTCTAATCCAATACTCAAACAATTTTTATTGGCCAAAAAGTTGATATGATGTTGCATACTTACTCTGCAAACAAATTCTGATGGCTTTTTGTGTTGACATGACATAATTTACCACAAGAAGGGCAAAAACATAGCTCACATCTTACCGATTTATTCACTCATGGCATGCAATGCTTCCGCCAGAATGACCCAGTCACGATAAAAAAAACAAGCAATCTATGCCTTAAGAAAGCCCAAAATCTTTCAAACATGCCATTATCAATCAACCAATTGCAATTTTAAGGTGTTTTTACAGTGGATACCTTCACTCAAATCTGTTGGTCTCACAACATAAACAAATGAACTAAACGGGAAGTGACCCATAGCTGGAGTTTTAACTTTACTCGCTACGTGTCCCCACTTCTGTGGTTATTGTGAATTGGCCAAGCGGTTTCGAACATTTTTTTAGATTTGGCCAAAAAATGAACCAAAAATATTCCTAATAAATAACTGGACTGTGACCCTTTGAAGAAATTTGGTAGAGACCCACCCAAGGTACATTACCACCAAGTTTATGGTGAATCTGGCCAGTGGTTTTGGATAAGAAGTCGAAAATGTGAATTAAAGACGTCGATGGACAATGGATGCCTAACCACCACATAACGTCAGCTGACTGACATGTCAGCTGATGCTAAAACAGTACATGAATCAATTAATATACAACAAAATTGACACACTAGACACAGTTCTATATAATACACGCTGTACTAAATCAAACAAGAATGTTATGACTAACACCCGCACTCTCATACTGTCTTATTCCAACCCTGTAAAAAGTCATTTTAATGAGATCTTGAATAACAAAATGTCCTTGATTGGGATACTCAGTCTTTTCTTTGCAATTACAGAATTATTTTTATATGTAGCCATTTACTTTTGAACTGTTTGTTAGTAATTTCTGAGTATTTAATAAGTTTTCTGAGTGTTTCTAAGCACACTGATATAGGCAAAAAATATGACATATCATTTAGCAAACATGGATATCATAACACTTTGTAGAGGACAGAGACCATCCTTATAGTGTTCTGACACAATTACTTGACAACTGCAGGTGCGACTTATGACAAAACTGCCTGTCATATGCAAAGAGCCATCAATGACTGTCCATCATCAAAAGATGTTCTGGCTTGAACCGAAATCTCATCCCAGAAAGTGTGGTTGCACAAGCCTATAGCACCGGTCCATGTCTTCATTTAGGGGCACAAGTGTATTAGTTGCTATCTGTACGTGCGCCCAACCATGCCCATATATCATAATGTACTTTAACCATTTGTTGCTCAACCTGCCTGAAAGGGCACGAATGTAAATGTCATGTTTTAATATTTATTTATTTTTCTTTCACATTAATACTGGACAAACAGTAGGTAAGACTTATGAGGCTAGCCTGAAGTCACCAGCTTTCCTTGACAGGGCTTGGGCCCATTGTGTCCATCTGCTGCTAAGGAAACCAGTTGACTCGCATCTTATTCTAACCAGTAAGAATTAATGGTCACTTTTTTTCATAATAAGGGCTGACTTTGCACTATATTTCAGTTGAAAAAAAAAAAAAAAAGGAATTGCATATTCATTCCTCATAAAATAAGTGTGGCTCACATACAGTCTGTGCTTTTTACACCTACAGTATGACTGTACAAACACAGTAAGGCCCACTCACTGTACAAACACAGTAACAACCACTGACTGAGGGTTTTACAAATTTCAAGTGATGCATTCATCTTGTGTAATGATCCTCTGAAATCCCCTGTTTTATATGTATCTGTGCTTTACTGTGTTACGTGAACCAATCTGTGCAAAATCCATTAAACTTACACTTAGATAATACACTGTCAACTTCAGGACAGGCCCACAGATGGCAAAGTACAAAAAGACAGTGCTGCCCCCAGTGGAAGGAAACACTAATGCCCACACTCTACAACACTGCTGTCACTGACCTGTGATTTCGGATCACATTTTGTATCCCATGTCAACTTAAATTATTCATTATATCCTGTTAGCCCCTGTCATTTCATAATAACAGTATTTTCGGCAAAGCTGCAGCCATCTTGCATCCTTTGGCTGCAAATTATGATATCACAAGTGGATCGAGTCTAGCTTAATCACATGCATACCAACTGAAGTCCTGACACCTTATATTTAAAATTTGAACACAGGCTCTGTAGTTCATCTTCAAGGACTGTTTATGTAAATGATCCTAATTTTATTAGCAGTGCAGGCTAAATGTTTACCTCAAATGCAATGTTTTGATTCTTTTTTCCCCATCATTTGGCTGCAACAGAATGTTCCACGAGGCTGTCATCAAACAAGTCTGATCTGCAGCAAGGCAAGTCACTTAGAGTGTTTTTGTCATGATAAACTCTGAAGTAAAATTTCTGTCCAGCAATATGCATTTGCTACACTCTCAGATAACATAATTTAGAGCACAAACACATCATCAAAAATTTTACTATAATTTCTTCATGAATACATATATAATATTCCACAACTCCCATTTAGTTCATAGTTCTAAATTGCCAGCATGAGACTTGCTTAATAAATAATGGTATTACATTTTTTGTGCACAACTATTGTGACTATTCCTTGAAGTCTTGATCAATATTTTGGCAATGACATAGTTTTTAGTCTGATACTCACATATAAAAATAAAGCTTGATCAATACAACCTTTGCAAACACAATGCTCAAACTTGTGAACACGTCAATTCTTTGTACATTAACCCTGCGGCACTCATCTTTGGACCTTTACAATCGTATGTAATGGAGATAGAGCGCCCTGTTTCCTATTGATTAGAAGTTGACAGGTGATGCCATCACAGTTGGAGACGGGGCCTTCAAAGTCAGAGGTGGAGCTTTCTTTGTTGGTGGGGGAGCCTTCATAGTGCAGCAATGTACTGGTTAGCATCCATCTGGCCCAGGTATCTGCAGACACACCAGCTACCTTTTAATCAGCCCTCATCAAGGTATCAATCGGCATTATTCAACAGTCTTTCTCCTAACATTATACAATTTAATGTCATGTGCATGGTAAAACTGTTATAATGCAGAAGAAAAAATGTCTAAAGCTAGCTACAGTTTAATTAATATGTTCACATTTTGGACACCAATTAGATGCACTAAAACTTATCCCGGTCGCACTATGTACCTACCACTAAGTACCTGAGGTTACACTTTTCTCCTTAGTTTTAGTTACCATGTATGTATATGTACATGCATATATATATATATATATATATATATATATATATATATATATATATATATATATATATATATATATATATATATATATATATATATATATATATATATATATATATATATTCATTCATATACATATACATGTGTGTGTGTGTGTGTGTGTGTGTGTGTGTGTGTGTGTGTGTGCGCGTGTATAATTACTTGGAGTTATATTTTTTCTTGTTTAATGACTGGTCATCATATACACCTGAAGTGATATTTTTCCCTATACCTGGCTTACATGTGACTATACTTACCTGGGGTTACACCATCCTTTCTATGTGTGGCTACTGTATCATGACTCAGGTTCAGCTTGTATGCTTCATCTAAGAGTAGTTCCCGGCGGTACACAAGCTGCCAGTGGAAAATGCTGGGAAACACCAGCTCACAATTTAGTCTTTTTGAGCTCGGTGTTTGCCAGCAGTGGTTAGCATCAGCCACATTTGAAACACTGGCTAATGCTGGCCACCACTGAGTGACGCTGGCAAGCATTGAGCTTAAAAGGTTTATATGGATGCGTTGGTGGACATTGACCGCCATTTGTACCACTGACAGCCAATGTGTACTGCCAGAAACACCTCTGAAGTACACAGTTTATTCCCAGAGGAATATACATTACTACCTGTGGTATGTGGCCACCCCTTCTGTACAGCCACATTGAGAGAGTGAGACCTTTCACTGCAGGTAAATTGAAACAAAAAACTTTTGTCCTAAAAATTCTGACCAGAAACAGTAGATGAGGTTTGATGGCAGTTGCCACAAACACCAGGTAGCACAGTAACAATGTAGCACTACACTGTTCCTGTCCTATGACCTGGGCTGACTCTTTCCTATCTGCCATATATTTGGGTACACAGACCTAGAATTATACTGCTACAGTCTTATTTGTGGCTACCTGAAAATGCCCTAGTGTGATACTTAGCTGTCTCCCTATCACATGGCTATACATACCTAGGGTTGTACTGTTCCACCCTACCCCTCAGGATGTTGGGACCAATAAGGCCACTCAGTTGATTGAGACATTGGCTGGCAGCACTGGAGGTCAATGCATTGTCACATGACTGAAACATTTAAATAACAGGACTATCAAGTCAACGAAAAAAAATATACGCATACAGTAACTGTTTTATCTGTACAGATGTGTATAAAAATAGTTCAGTATGTGCCTGTGTTCATAACTCAGGTGGATTAGTCAAAAAGGCAATGCCCAAATTAAATATGGAGTAATTTGTCATAATTAATATTTGAACTGTCCATTGCTGTGTGTACAGTCTTTCTTTAAAGACACTCAAACAATGTTACCCTCTGCCCAGACTTCTTGTTTCTGGTCTCACATTAGTTCATTCAATTCAACCCTTCCCGTTTTGGCTGGCCAAAACCTGCTGTTAGTGAAGTATTGCCTGTTTTAATGATTTTGAATTATTTCAACAGTTATCAGAAACAATATGTCTGATATTTGTAGATAAGACCTACCACGAAAACATGCCCCAGTCAACAGCTTTCCTTGTCATGGTTTGGATCCAACCCATGACAAGGAAAGCTGCTGACCTGCCTCAAACTCTTCTTAACGCTTTCCCCCTTAAACCGGCCAAAACCGGCTGGTGGTCAAATGTCGTCTGCTTCAGCGTTTTGAACTAATTTCAGCAGGAATGAAAAACAATTTTGACTGAGAATTGTAGATAAACCCTATCAAGATCACATGCCAAGGAAAGTTGTTGACTTAAGTGTCAATTCAAGGAGGAAAGGGTTAACTGTTGAAGTGCACCTCACCACTTTCGTAACTTTCTGGCCAAATTGCGTAGGGCAACACCAGGAACAGAGCTACACACTTTAGACTAATGCAAAATTTTTCATTGAGCACTTTCACGGATAATTGAAGGAGAGGAGAGTTAAAGGGTTAACGCCTTTGGCTCTTGTTACACCTACCATGCTGTAGAAGATAGCATCAAAAAACATCTCCACATACATCTTGAATATCCGCTTGCCAATACCCTTGGCAATTGAAGGTAACTGAAAGAAAACAGACAGTTTCAAAGTCAATGTCAGGCTCTGAATATTCTTAATACATGTAGTAGGGGTTCTCTGCCAGAAGAATCAAAATCTATTAATGTATTTTAAAATAATTTGCTAAAATAAAGACAGTAGAGATCCATAAATTGTGTCCACTATTGCACTCTTCAGGGACTGAGTTTAATGAGTACCTAACATGCATTATATACAAAAGCATGATTTGCTTTTTATTTAAACATATTTATTTATTCTGGATAGCCCAAATAGTCAATACAATGGCTAACACAATGGGTCTGCCAGACACGGAGAGACACACACAATATATATATATATACATAAGGCACAGGACAAAACAAACTATGTTACCAAAAGTTACACTTAATGAAAAGTTTGCAGCACAGTCCTTTTGAAGATAAATATGAGCAATATAATCGCTCAGCTTACTCAATGTTACTCAGTTACTGACTGTCAGACTGCAAAACAAAAAAACAAAAAACAAAAAACAAAATTCAAAAACAAAACAAAAAAAAGAAAAAAGAAAAAAAGTGGAGCTAGTAACAATAAGCTACTACCATTATTTAGGTATGTACTGAGTATGTCATTATATATATGAAGGTGTAACTGTCCACATAAAAAAAAAATCATTTCATACTCCAAGGTAAAGTAAACAAATTACTTGTTTACAAACTGTTTCCAGGAAATGTACATGTTCTGTATAATGATGATGCTGTGCAGCCTTAGCCACCAGAGGGAGCTGTTGTCCCACCACTTGGGATAGTTGTGGGATCTGAGCCAACTCAGCCAATAGGTTCACACAACCATCTGACAATTCCCATGGCTCAGGAGGTCGACGGAATGCATGGTCCATACACCCTCCTGCCCGGGCACCCCGGTGCATCTTGGGAGCTAGCGAACCACAGGAATACATCTGAAATAGAGAAAATATCTGCCTGTTGTTTCCCTAAACAACTTCTATTTGCAGTGGAAACTACATGGTTTAGCAATTTTGATAACTATACCCATGGTGTTTGCAGTCAAGCTTTGCTAATGTCTCATATGGCAAAGCTCTGACTCTTAATTGCTGTATTTCACCTGCTTGTCTCATACTTCTGGGTATAAAACCATATTCAAGTCATTTCACGTGTTTGTGTCTAACATCTGAAGGCACAAACTCTTTAATCAATCGGTTTTATCTGCTTGTGTCTCACACTACCAGATAAAAACTCTTAATGTTATCTGTTTGTGATTTGTATTTCAAGGTATAAACTCTTAATCACTGTCTTTTATCTGTGTTTAGTATTTACAGGTATAAACTCTTAATCACTGATTTTTATCTGTTTGTGTCTCGTCTTTCAAGGTTTAAACTCTTAATCACTGTTTTTCACCTGTTTGTGTCTAGTATGTCAAGGTATAAACTCTTAGTCAATGGGTTTCACCTGTTTGTCAGGGTCTTATGCATAATATTACAAGTTACAAGCTCTTAATCAGTTTGTTTTGCCTATTTGTCAGGGTCTCAAACCACAAAGTTTAAAATCTTAATGCCTTCATCTTACCTGTTTGTCAGTGTGCAGTTCCATATCGTTGTCCCGTAGTCTTTTCACTACACCATAGGTGGCAGCACCCTTGTCCAGCCCACTGTACTTTTCGGAGTTTGCTTGCTGTTTTTCTACACTGTTCAGGCCCTCTTTCACTTTCTCTAATACTATGCCCGCAGCTTCCTCCCCTGGTTAACAGAGGAAATTTATGAATGGAGTTGCATTTTCAAAAATGTTTTAAGTTGAATCAGTGCTTCATGCATTTGTATTCCAAAAGTTGTAGTTTGGATGGTAATCATGAAACAGTGTATCACAAGAAAATAGATACCCTTGGGTTCCACACAAGATTTTTTCCAATGATCGAATATATTTTTAAGTGGGCCATTGACCTGGTGTCGGAAGATAATCAACACACAATATCTATCCAATTTTTAAAAATTAAAAACAAATCTTTATTTTTACATGCATATATTACATTAACAGTAAATTCAGTTAGTCAAATCAAATTAATATCACCTGAGCTGTAAGTTTATCATTGTACATTTGTATTCACAGTTGCATTGATGGACACTTACCATATGCACGCACCACATTGGACAGAGCCAGTGCTGCCCCCTGGCGGACTGATGGAATGTTGTCTTGTAAGTTTTCATAAAATAAAGGATACAGAGCCTCCATGACAGCCCTGTAGAAATGCAAACATTTATCTTAATTTAGTATTTAACATAATAATACTTTGTGAAGTCAATTTTAAGAATGGAAAAAGAAAAATGCATTTATGACAGAGTACACCAAATATGCACAGTGCTAGACTGTCATGTGTTCACATACCACAGATTCACTGGGAAATATTATTTTTCCATTTATATGAATTTTCAGTTTTTATTTGCCATTTCAGGCATTTCACTGCAGTTTTAATTTCACTATTTCAGAGTGTTTTTATTTCATGGGTGAGTGCTATCAGCAAAATAAGCAAAAATACAAATAAGCAAAAAAAAGTTCCTTAACAGCAAAAAAACAAACTAGAGGACTGTTGCTTACCTGGCTTCCTTGGGAAAACATAGCACGAAGTTTCCACAAGCTACACATGAGGCTAGAACAGAGAGATGGCAGACTGGGTACCAGATTTTCAATTACAAGACAAAAAAAAAAAAAAAAAAAAGAAACAATAAAAAAAATATATATTGTCAGCATCCATTCTTGATATTACCTCGTAGAAACTAAAATTCATATAAAAACAAGAGGCCCATGGGCCTAATGCTCTGCTGGCATTGTGGCATTATTGCACCTGTTCACTTTAAAGCTGCGAGTCCTCAAGTGGCTTCTGAACATATAAAGCTTAACATTGTCCACCAGATGGCACTTTGCTCCACATGTAATCATACCTTATTTGTGCAACTCCTGTGATGAATACTGTTGCATTGTAGGTGGCTCCATCAATATCAAAGAACCTAGCTTTTTATACCCCCTAGAAGTCCTGAAAGTTATATCTGGCTAACTTGAAAACTGTGGACAGTATTGTGGTCACAAGATTTTCACATTTTGACCTGTATATTACATAATACTATAGGTGGTGCCACCAACATTGATGTTGACAAAGATTTAAAAAAAAAAAAAAAAAAAAATTATAACTCCTAAACATTAAATGGGCCTATCAGAGAATTGTGCAGCGCAGAGCATTCACAAGATAACCCCAATATTCAAACTGGCCATTTGACCTTGACCTTCAACTCAGATTAAAAAGTAGTTAGTGTTCAAAATATGCATCCAACATCCATCTTTCCATATATAGTCTGCTTGTTCTCATCGGGTAACAACTTTTTGAGTTATTGAGGAAAAAACAACAAACTTGGACAAGCGCCAAAATCCATAAGCACTGGGTCACAGTGACCCAAAAAGCGTGTCATCAAATACAGTTCTATGTATTAAGTAATCACGTGCAACTTTGATCTGGAGGCTCAATTCTCTTTGCCATTGTTGACAAAGCTACACCCTGCCATTACAAAATCACCTTTTCACCTAAATTACAGGCATGGTGACCTCACAAAAATAGGTCAAGGTCACTGATATTACATAACATTCTACCTTTGGCCATTGTCTATATATCATATAAATTTGCCAAGTCTAATCCAATTAATTTTCCAAATATGGAATTTTATATCTTGAAACACATTTTGGCTCATTATTTCTGTCAAATTATAGGTGGCGCCACCAGTATCATTACCAACTTAGACTTTGACCTCCCCCACAATCCCACCAAATTTGGTGAAGCTCTGGCAAAAATTAAAGATGCTAGAGTGTTCACAAGATTTTCACATTTTGACCCCTATATTACATAATGTAGGTGGTGCCACCAATATCGAAAGCGGCCTTGATTTTCAAACACCCTATAACTCCTGAAAGTTATATTGGGCTAATTTGGAAACTGTGGATGGTATCGCGCTAATGAGCAAAAGTTTAGGTTCGTCTCTAGTATGATACACTTATGTACAAAAACATGACCCATATTCATAAATATCAAACATAACAGTGCTAGAAACTTGCCCGGGAGGGCTGGTGGCCCAAAAGTTCATATTAAGGCACCTTTGTATTGTGATCCATTGTTCCATCTGAAATATTTGTGCCACTAGTCATCAGTTTCTGACAAAATAAGGCCCAGCCAGCTTTTTGGTGGCATTTGGCCACTGGGCCACTGGCTATTTCTAACACTGCCTTACAATGACAGCAAAGAGATTCCAGAGTTACCAAAGCATTAACATTTATCTTCCAATACCAATGTGAAGAAACAAATTTCACTCCTGACTTGAGACAGGCTGTCACCCATAAAAGGCCACCGGTGGTTTTAAACCGGTCCTCTCAACCTTTGAAATATTCCTCATTAAATACAGACTATAGTATTTCCAAAATATCCAACCACTCAAAATCCAAATTTTATCACTTCTGCCAAAAATAAAAAGAGAATTGGTAGGCCTATCACTTTTTTGGTCCTTTTGATTAGTTTGTCTCCTTTGAAACTTAAAAGCTTCATACACTATTCCACCATACCAACACTGGTATAAACAGGTAAATAGTAATACAATTTTTAGCACCATAAAGTTGACTAGAGGTGTTATGAGGTAGAGTATACAAAGGTATTTGCTGGAAGCCACCTCTTCCACTATACTGGATGAAGCTTGAAAAGAAAGAAATCCTGAAAAAAGTGAGTATGATCCTGGTTTTCCAACTTAAACGGACTAGAGAAAATTCTCTGGGTGGGTTAGGTATACTTTACCCCCGGTACTTTCCCTCTTACTACTCTAAACACTTTGAGAATTACACTTTGTCATTTCAAGCTCCATCTTGACATAGTTTGACTAATGTACTTGAGTTAGTGTTGTATTTATTAGGTATTTGGTCATATCTCTGGAAACATTTCAACAGAGTTTTGTGTAGTTGTTGTCTTTTATAACCTTTGTGTTGTAGTTTTTGCAACAAAGTTCTGACTCTACTGACAAAATTGCTAAAAAGTGTGGTGTTTCTAGCAATACGTATCACTTGTCCGATACAAACCCCATATGCTTGTTTCTCTGGAATGTTTCCTGTCAGATCACGGTAGGAGATAAAATCAAATTTGCACTGGTCTCTCTTGTCAATTATTTTTGTTACATATTGGTTGTTCTTTATTTCTATATCCAGATCAAGGAAAGTAGCTTTTGTATCACTTTCAATTTCCAGATTGAATATTAATTCTTTGGGATATATGTTTTTCCAATATCCCTTTATTTCATCTCCATTGTTTAAAGCACACAGGTCATCTATAAATCTTCTTGTGTGAGAATATGATCTTCTTGCAGCTGTAAAGTTTGTTTTTGCCAATTCTTCCATCCATTTTGATTCATAATAATGTAAATAAAGGTTGGAAATATATGGGGCTGGATCTGTTCCGGACGGATGGACAAAAATGGGCAGTTGCATAAGCTCTGCAAACTTTGGTCAGCAGAGCTAAAAATTGGTATTAGGTTAAAAAAGAACAGTAACTCCATAAAAATATTTAACTTGGTCACCAGCATATTATAACTGGTTAACTAAGTCACTGACAGGGAAAAATGTTTCACTGGGTTATCAACGAGTTAAAACTCTACTGTTGTCACCAGCAGGTTAAAACCACTAAGATTTACATAAAAGGAGCTTTACAACCTGGATAAAGACATACCATCTCTGACTGGCCAGCTTTCATCTTTAAAACAGATGAGAAGTGCATCAAGAAGCTGTAAGACATACGGCCGGACCCGGTCATTGTCCAGCTTGGAGCCCAGCTCTGCAATACAGGCACACGCTGCCTCACGCACTGCGTGGTTGTCTGCCTCAGTCTGACTGATGTAGAAATCAACCTGGACCATAGACACAAACAGTTACACTGAATATACATCAGTATCACAGACACAGTTATGTTGAATATAAACCTGTACCACAAACAGTAACACTGAATATAAACCTGTACCACAGACACAGTTACCTTGAATATAAACCTATACCACAGACACAGTTACATGGAATATAAAATAATCTTAACCCTTTCTCCTTGAGTTAAGACAGAGTCAACAGATTTCCCTGGCATGGGTTGGGCATTTGGTTCCCAACCCTTCCCAAGGAAAGCTGTTGACCTGGGGCATGTGATCTTGATAGGTCTCATCCACAATTCTCAATCAAACTGTTTTTCATTACAGTAACTGTCGAAATGAGCTGAATACACTGAAGCAGATGACGCTTGAGCACCAGCTGGTTTTGGCCAGTTTAAGGGGAAAAGGATTAATGAGGCTTCATTTGTTATATATTTAGACAAGTCTTGCATACATGTACAACATACACTAATACATGTATTACAATCAGGAAATTTGAACTTGTTTGCCTCCCTATACATTTGCACCTGTACAAAAAAACTGTTCAAAATATCATACTTATTCCACAGATGAAGTTGGAATCCACTGCAATATTTTTTTATGCCATAAATTTGATCCATAGTTAGATAGAGTGAAGCTACTACAATTCTTGACAAACACCAAACCATAAAAAACTAGAACAGACTGATTTTCCAACAGAAAATCAAATGTCTCCCGGTGGAACACTTACATCTCTGAATAAGCTACAGGTGATAACAAATTACAAATGACCAATTTTGCTTGAAAATTACAATCCTATTTTAGCTCTCACCTAGATACATTACTCTAGCAATTTTCATCAAGTTCTTCAAGACTTATTGCAGGGAAACCAATTTCACATAAATGACCCTGTGACCTTGAAAATTAGGTCAATGTCACCCAAATACAATCCCAACCTTGGTCTTACCTTGATACATAATCCTACCATGTTTCATCAAATTCCATCCTGTTCTTCATGACTTATCGAATGGAAACCAATTTCACATAAGTGACCCTGTGACCTTGAGAATTTGCTCAAGGTCATCCAAATACAATCCCAATCTAGGTCTTGCATAGATACATAATCCTACCAAGTTTCATCAAATTCCATCAAGTTCTTCAAGACTTATTGCAGGAAAACCAATTTCACATAAATGACCCTGTGACCTTGAGAATTCACTCAAAGTCGTCCAAATACAATTCAAACCTAGGTCTTGCCTAGATACATAATCCTACCAAGTTTCATCAAATTCCATCAAGTTCTTCATGACTTATTGAACGGGAACCAATTTCACATAAGTGACCCTGTGACCTTGAAAATTAGGTCAAGGTCATCCAAATACAATCCCAAGCTAGGTCTTGCATAGATACATAATCCTACCAAGTTTCATCAAATTCCATCCTGTTCTTCATGACTTATCGAATGGAAACCAATTTCACATAGCTGACCCTGTGACCTTGAGAATTTCCTCAAGGTCATCCAAATACAATTCCAACCTAGGTCTTGCCTAGATACATAATCCTACCAAGTTTCATCAAATTCCATCAAGTTCTTCATGACTTATCGAACGGAAACCAATTTCACATAACTGACCCTGTGACCTTGAGAATTCGCTCAAGGTCCTCCAAATACATTTCCAACCTAGGTCTTGCCAAGATACATAATCCTACCACATTTCATCAAATTCCATCAAGTTCTTCAAGACTTATCGCACAGAAACCAATTTCACATAAGTGACCCTGTGACCTTGAGAATTCGCTCAAGGTCATCCAAATACAATTCCAACCTAGGTCTTGCCAAGATACATAATACTACAAAGTTTTATCAATATTCCATCACGTTCTTCATGACTTATCAAATGGAAACCAATTTCACATAAGAGACCCTGTGACCTTGAAAATTAGGTCAAGGTCACCCAAATACAATCCCAACCTAGGTCTTGCCTAGATACATAATCCTACCAAGTTTCATCAAATTCTGTCAAGTCTTTCAAGACTTATCGCACGGAAACCAAGTGTTGAAGAACCTGAACAACAACAACAAGAAACGGGCACTAAAACAATATGTCCCCCGGCTTCCACCGGGAGACATAAATACAAGGCTAAGGCCCCGCCACAAAGTAGCAAAAATGCCAAATCGTCTGACTGGTTTCACCGTTAAAGTGGCTCATCAGGGACCAAGCGTAACAGTTTTAGGCCTTCTGCTTATATACTATAATGTCAACAAGATGTGTTGCTAACATGCTATAGTGATGTCGAATGCTGGTCAGTTGCAATCACTGGACGGGGAGTCAGTCCACCCGTCTTATGATGTAATGGTCAGCTGCGTGTAAATTACACATGCTGAATTGTCATGCTCCTTGACTTAAGGGGCACTGTGGATAATCACTGGGATGTCACAATGGTATCTGGGGACCTCTCACAGAGCAAGATCAGTTATTTATGCAAGTGGTTGAGGAAATTTTTTTCAAGTCTTTTCTTTGGGGAATCCTTGTTGGGAATTCCTTGTTGTTGGGAAGCGGAAGGACAGTAAAGGGTAATTGTATGTCCTCAGGACAGTAAAGGGTAATTGTATGTCCTCAGGACAGTAAAGGGTAATTGTATGTCCTCAGGACAGTAGAGGGTAATTGTATGTCCTCAGTACTGTTTATCATTTGTTGAAACTCTTATATAATAAAGACAACAGTCCTTACTAGATGCACAGCTGTGTGAGGGAATGAGCATAGAATACATACACACATGCAAACATGATTCAGCTATGTGCCACCTAGAACTAACACTCCTGATATAATATTTTATCATGTGTAAAGTACATTAGTACCAAATTTGATTATCCTATATGTAAGTCAAGACTGTACCAGCCGTTCTAATAAGTACATGTACTCCTGTTAGTGGATTAGGAGGCCCTCGTGACAAAGTTTGGGTTTAAATGAGCTATCCTGCCCATTCTTTTTATTACTCCGTTATTGTATATGTATGTGGTCAAATAAGCAATTCCCGAGTCCCAGTTCTGCTGGACAGTCCACTTAGTCATCAGTGGTTTAGTGTGTGGAAGGTCATGCTACACTTGACCCGTCAGCAGGTTGAGCATGAACACCAATACAAAACAAACACACAGACTTTATTTAGACTGGCCATTATGACTTTCATAAATATTGAAAGGCAGCTGTTTTTATGACAGATTTTGATGTGCAATTCTTAACAGACTGGACATTGTGGTACTACAAAGGTATCTTATCAACAATGGCAACTCTTATGATGACACATTTTGATGTGAAATTCCCATTTATAAGGGTAGCAAAATATACCAAAAAAAGTATTTGAAGCTTATGGAAACATTTTAGAACGATGATCCAGCATTGCCCACTGTATTCTAGTTTTGTACTTTCCCAAAGAAACAAGAAAAATATAACTGTACCACATCAGCGATGTACATCTCCACCAGGTGGCGCCCATCTCCTCCTGTAGCTTGCCGCCATGTCTCCTGATTGTAGATACGCACTCCCTCTGCCACATAGTACCTGGTATGGTTTGAAATTTGTGATGTACAAAAATTGAGCATTTTTTTTCTTTCAAATGTCACATGCCTTCCATCCTTTGTTTATGTTGCACATGTAAGAAAGCCAAATTCTGGGTTCAAGTTGTAGTTAAGCAAAGTTGCGTTTGTCAAGACAAAGGAAAGTCAAAAACTGACGAGGTAAGAAGATAGAGTCATCACACGGGAATGTTAAGCTTTTCTCACTTGACAACTTATTTGCCAAGTTCACAAGGGGCTGAGTTTCAAACAGTGGCTGGTTAAAATGTGGGTTCTTTCCACCTCCAAAACAGTTAACACTGACAGTATTTGTGACCTACAACAACTGTACTTGAAAAATCCTTTATCTATTCCAACCCAGGGTCAACTGATAATTTATTATGTAGCCGGTCAAGGAACTACAGTTGATTTGTGTGAGAGATGTCTGTCTGGATTCTGTCTGTTTGTATGAGTCATCTATGAAATACATGTACTTGATAAAAGTTTATGACTGACCTGTTCAGACACAGTCTTGGTAGAAGAATGGGGTAGAATTTCTGTCTTGCTTCTTCCACCGGTAAACCTAGCAGAAACTTTCTGGTAGCCACAGAGGCTGCTAGTCTCACCTGTATATAGACCAGAGCTCCGGTCAATGGGAACATTATATAGCTGGCATCATTTTCGACAATCATTTAAGATTCCACAGTCATTGTTGTTACATGGGTTTTATTGATGTTTAGCATACAGTTGTACCATTTTACATGCCATACTTTAAAATTTAGAAACTCTGAAAATACAATGATGAGTTATCACCCCATTCAGAACAATGTTATTGGAGGCCTGAGATCCACAAGGCCTTCCAGCTAGGCTGTCTATGATCAGCTGACTTAAGTAAACAGGCTGATTTTCATACCCTGAAATGATCAATTTTCATGCACTTACTTGGCACTTTGACCATCATTACATTACAGTACACACTGCATCATGAACATATGTCATCATGTTGCCAACTGACATCAAGAATACACACCTGGCTCCAATTGTCAGCCAGACCAGTGCCAAGATGCTCAGCAAATTGGTTGCCATGGAGATAAATGGCATTGTCATCCGAGATAGTACTCATTTCTTCATCTTCTGAAATTAGCAGAGAGAGACAGAGTGCTTTATTGGCATTCAGCATACATTGACCTCTGAAACCATGGCCACCTGGAGACAAGACTTGCAAGAGGCTGCATTGGGATACTGCCATTTTGTGGCCACTTAATGAACTATACTTGTACTACTAAAGAGACAATATTATACTTACTGTAGCAGCATTATTGCTGGGAATTATATGATAGTCCTATACACACCAGTGAATAAGCAAGTCAAGAACTTTCAATTTGATCCGTATGCCAAATGAATAGAGAAATTATGTCTCAAGGAAAACTTCAAAGTACCATTTGCACACATGTATTTAATTTGATGATACAAGATATGGAAACAATGACGAAAAAAAAAAAAAAAAATCCAACGCTATGATCTGAACATACATATATGAACATGCAACGGGATGTTAACCAGCAGATACAAAATAATTATAATGTGAACTGTGACTTTAAAACCACATTTTTTCTTTACAACCACTTGACAAACACATCGATTTTTGGATAAATAAAAAGTTCATTTTCGGTAACCACAGTTACCTAAAAAAATACAAAACACTGATCAATGATGGTAAGAGAAGAATAAGAGGAAGAAACATCTCGTCCAAAGTTATAGTGTTGACCTACCTTCCATAGTGTTACAAGCCACCAGTGATGCACACACATAGTAGCCAGTCTCTCTGACGAACCTGTTGGTGTGAGTCAGAGCCTGGAACAGCAGGTCCAGCAGCTCCTGGTCTATGTAGTCATTGAAGTTGAGGCCGCAGCCTTCTATCACAGCCTGAAGGCACCTGCAAGACAGCAATCAGACATGTATCATGCCAGTCCTCACGGAAGACAGCAATCAGACATGTGTCATGCCAGTCCTCATGAAAGACAGCAATCAGACATGTATCATGCCAGTCCTCATGAAAGACAGCAATCAGACATGTATCACATCAGTCCTCAAAGCCAGCACCGTTAGGACAGCAATCAGACATGTATCATGCCAGTCCCCATGACAGCCAGCACATTTAAGACAGCAATCAGACATGTGTCATGCCAGTCCTCATGAAAGACAGCAATCAGACATGTATCATGCCAGTCCTCATGAAAGACAGCAATCAGACATGTATCACATCAGTCCTCAAAGCCAGCACAGTTAGGACAGCAATCAAACATGTATCATGCCAGTCCTCATGACAGCCAGCACATTTAAGACAGCAATCAGACATGTATCATGCCAGTCCTCATAAAAGCCAGTGTCTTTAAGACAGATATCAGATACATTTTTGTGTAAATTCATTCCTAATGAAAGCCATCAACTTTAAGGTCAAACCTGTCTAACAAGACCACTCACAGAGATCAGCAAATTGTTGTCTTATGTAACAGGTTGCCTTTCATTGGAGGTGTAAATAACATGAAACGTATTGTGCGAAGTGTCTCAAAAAAGTGTTTCAAGACAGGTAGTCTCCCATGAGGGTAAGCTTTGAAGAGTCGGACCGCTGTATGCACCAAATAATTCCTCATAAAAGCGCTAACTTTAAGACAACAAACATGTATCAATCAAGTGTATATCAAATAATTCATCATGAAAGCCCTTACCTTTTGATACAGAAAAAAGTATATCAAATCATTCTTCATAAAAGCATTTACCTTAAAGACAGCAAACATGTATCAATCAAAAATCTCATGAAAGCCTTTTCCTTTTAAGACAACAAAAGTATATCAAGTAATTCCTCTTGACAACCTTTACCTTTAAGACAGCAAACATGTTTCAAGTAATTCCTCATGAAAGCCCTTTCCTTTTAACACAACAAAAGTATATCAAGTCATTCCTCATGAAAACCTTTACCTTTAAGACAGCAAACATGAATCAAGTACTTAATTCCTCATGAAAGCCCTTGCACTTAAAGGAAAAGGCAAACCAACATTTCCTAACTCCATTAATTCATTCAGACTGTTTTCTTTGTATCATACTGCATTATTTCATTAAAATCTGATATTGATAACATTATCTATTTAGGCCAAATCAGAATGAATTTTCAGCAGTCCAAAGATCAATATTTTGATCAAGTTGCCACTGGCAGTGTGACATCAGACTTCCACCACTGTCAGTGTTTCAAGTGGCCAAAACAATCAAATGCTCTCTGGATAGGGAGATGTGAAAAAGATAGTTTACAGAGCCATATTGGAAGAATGCCAATAAGAATAGGAATGCAAAAGTATATTGATCATTGATTTTGCTTGGATTATTGGAAGGGTTGTAAGGATTAGTGATACTGAGATACTAGGTTTCAATAGCTATATGTGGGAGCTGCAATATTCCCAAGCGGAACTTTCCTCTTCCGGGGGAGCTCTCCCCATGTACCAACATTCTCACTGACCCATGTTGGCTGTCTGTGGACAAACACAGTAGGAATGGCATCCTCTTTCAGACGTTTGCACTCTGATAGTCCCATAAACCGGTTCTGAATGTCATCTTCAAAATCATCATTACTGAAATGATCCTCACAAACAACTTTTCTGTTGCACTTATCAACCATGCGCCGTGTGCTCCCAATATTGTGTAGCCATTTCATGACCAGCTCCCGTTTTCTTGGGCCTTACGTAGCATTCAAATTTGGATCAAGAGGCCCATGGGCTTAATGCTCTGCTGGCACCGTGGCTACACCTACATCTTAATTTCAAAGTTGCGAGTCCTCAAGTGACTTCTTAACATATAAAGCTTATGTGATTTTAGTGTCTCATTTGTCCACCAGATGACACTTCACTCCACATTTAATCATAGCTAATTTGTGCAATTCCTGTGATGGATATTGTTCCATGTGCCAAGACAACAATGAGCGAGTCCTTCACTTTATGTCCTCAGTGACCTCGGGACAGAAGATTAAAGCCACCAAGATTATGTAATACCAGAGGCCCATGGGCCTGGTGCTGTGCTGACATTGCCATTGATGTCCAAGCTACATCTTACCATTACAAAATCACCTCTTTCAACTTTACAGGCATGGTGACCTCACAAAATAGCTCAAGGTCACTGATATTACATAAAATTCTAGCATTGGACATGGTCTATATATCCTATAAATCTGGCAATTCTATCTAATCACTTATTCAGATATGGAATTTTATATCTTAAAACACATGTTGGGGGGTGGCTCATAATTTCCATCAAATTACAGGTGGCACCACTACTGTCATTAGCTTAGTCCAAAGGATGGATGGAAGGACAAAGTGTCAACCTATAGTCAAAGGTGCAGGACTTATAATCAAACTCACTTCATCCACGTTTCCAGGCACTTCCAGCCGGCAGTGTCATGGAATATCTGCTCTGCATCTGCACTTCTCTGCAAGCAAAGTGGCTAAATTATAAATGTATTTTTTTTTTGTCTTCGCTCATAAATTATAAATCTAGTTAAAACATATTGTTCATTGCTCTCAGTGACAGGATGAACTATTACCAAGATGCCAATATGTCAGTTTCACCTTTCAAGGTCACTCAAAGTTAAAGTTAAGAACACCAAAAAGAAACCCCACAGGTACTTTCCTATTACTCTTTGATAGTAACCATGGGCTTAGCATCCATTGTTACCAGTAAGCCAGTGTCCCTAGAAGTGTCCCTATGCAATTGGCTCAGAACTTCTGGAGAAGGTTTTTTAGATTTGACAAAACAGGAAAAAAAAAAAAGTTAAGAAAAATCTAAAATCATTGTAGTACATGTATGAACACTTCAATGAACTTAGTAGAGACCTATCCAAGATAAATCTGCACAATATCTGAAGTGAATCCAGCTGATGGTTTTGCAGAAAAAGTCAAAATGTGAATTCCCATTGCAGTCCTATTGGCTCACATAATAATCAAATGTATGCATCAACAGAAAAGTACCCAAACTGACAAAGTTGTTAAAAATCCGGGATTCGCATAGCCACCTACTGAACAAGTTTCTTCAACCTTTTCATCATGTTCATAAGGTATATTTCCACCAAGTTTCATTTAAATCTATCAGATTTTGGACAATTTGAAAAAAGGTGAAAACACACAAAAAATTCATGAAACAAGAGGCCCATGGGTGTAATGCTCTGCTGACATTATATCACCCAAAATTCATCAAGTACAGACTTATGCATAATGTACTCCAGTGCAATTTTGATCTGTAGGCTCAATTCTATTTGCCATTGATGTCCAAGCTACACCCTGCCATGATAAAATCACATTTTTCACCAACGTGACAAAAGATAAATAGGCATTTTGACCTCTTTTACAACCCCAGTAAATTTCATAAATATCCATAAAAAAAGGATGAAAGACTGATAAAAAGTTTTTAACATTTTGACCCCTATACATGTATAATATATTGCTGTAGGTGGTGCTACCAATGTCAAGGTGGACTAAGATTTCCATGCACTTTGTAAGCCCTAAAAGTTATATGGACCTAACTAAAAAAAAACTGTAGGGTACACCCCTTTCACAAGATTGTCACATTGTAACCCCTATATTCCAAACAGCCATGTGACCTTCACCTTCAACTCAGATTAGCAAATTGTTATTGTTCAGAATGTGTGCCCTGTTTCTATCTTTCCATACATCCTCTGTTTGTTCAAACTGGGTAATAGATTTTTGAGTTATTGAAATTTAGATATTATGGTGTGAAAATACATACAGACTGTTTTTGTTTTTGTTTTCTTTGATTATATTCAATATTCAATTCATCAATCTCTGTTAAACATGTATCAATCAGTTTATAAAAACCCTTTGTTGAAAGGGCAATTAAACATGTCATCACCATATATTAAATCATTTACCAAGATACTACAGCTGATTTAAGTACTATATATATATATAATTGAGCATTATTTGCTGACATCTCAGGGCATCTTAGCACTCCCCTACCCCACCCCACCCCATTCTTTTCCCAATATAATCTGACAGGGACCACTGCTACCATTAGCCAAATTTATGCTATTGTTTCTTCAAATTGGCCAACGAAATTTGCACGAGGCTAAATTGTTTTAACATGAATAAATTAAGGGCCGGGGTAAAACTTTCCATGAATTTTGCTGTTACAGGTATTTCCAATTATGACTAATGATTCTCAAAGTCAAGATCTTTCCCTGCTCTGATAATATCAAGGGTAAAGCATATTGATTTGCTTGTCAATCTCAGTCAACAAAGCACTTATCAATGTTAGATACAATGTCTTACTTAGCAAGGAACAAAGGGCCAAGCTTAATTCTGCACATCCTGCTAGACTCACCTTCTCTCCTCTGGGAGAAGAGCCCAGTTTCTCTGCCAACTTTTCCATGGCCTCTTTTTCAGCCTGACCGGTTATGTCATGAGGTTGCCGTTCCAAGTTACAGCGTACCCCTTCAAGAATGGTGTCTCTTGTCGATACATAAACTTCAGGACCATTCCTTCTGCACAAAGATCCCATCACTTCACCTGGATGAAAGAAGAAAAAAAGAAAAAGAAAAAGAAAGAGCCCGATGGAAGAGGTCCCAGTAATCTATTCCATATGAATTTCGCTGAATGCACAACCTACACAAAATCCTTGCTGGCCAGAGAAGTATATTCACATTGGATTGTAAGCTAAAGTAACCTTGAATAAACTGCTTACTTTTGAAGCTTATGAAATAAAATATTTAGAATCATTCAAGTTATACACCTAGAATTACCATGAAAAATTTGATATATCAATCCAAAACTTGGTTATTAAGAATTGATTACAATGAAGACTATTGTAATGGGCTTACACAACTACGGCCTTCCTGACTGAAGAGCCCTCTAACCTATCTTTGCTCTTCCCCATTGCCCTTTCAGATTCTTCAGGCCATGGGGGAGGGGGGAGGGAGGGAGAGGAGTTTACATGTCCATTCAAGCACGAATATACCTGAAGTCAAGTCTGCTGATTTGTCAAGAAACGACTAAAAGCACTGGCTAAAGCTCACACCAATGGCGTTGAATGAAATAGAACAATGACCATTTTTGTCCACGTAGAACATGAAAGCAATAATTTGGATAAATAAGTACCAAGAAATTCCAGATCCCTTGGAAAAAATATTGCTCCCAATTTGGTCTGTGGGGCATTCACATTTACTGAGGGTACATTCAACAATTTCTTCATTTTCACAGATATACAGAGCATGCACCAGGAGTAATGGAAAAGATATGTATTATTTCCCAAAAATTGACATAAATTGATCAATGCCTGGGCAAAAATATTAACATTTTCATAATACTGAATTTTCAGGAGGCAGGGGGACATACACCCATTCACTTTAATTGTGAAGTGTTTGTTTCTTTTCCTATTTACTTATTGAATTTATCACAGATCTCTCCAATGGAGATCGACAAATGTGTTCTTAGAGGACACACTCAGGTAGTAATATACATGTACGTGTTGGTGCCATGTCACCAGGTTGTGTTGTGACATGTTTAATGTACCAAATTGGCCTTACCTTACCTTTACTATGTATTATGTACTGCTTTTGTCCCTTGTGAACATTTTGTGCAATAAAAGTATTACTACCACATAAACATTGAACATCCTGCTGAAACATCGACAATTGTGAGTGGCCAATTAGTGTGGAGATACTTAAGAATTTGTGTCTAGTTCACACTTTATGAAATTAAGCAACAATTATTGCATCTGTCTCATGTTTCTACTTCATATTACTTAGCTGTACCTGAAGGGCAAACAATGACAACTTCAACAACACAAATAAATTAAATACACTTAGAAGGTTGAGACAGGGGACATAACTGCGAATGAGAACACACATATTGTTGCAAAATGAGACATGCATAGTAATTTCCCACCACAAAGCACGGGGCTCACGCTCATCAATCACGGAGGACACACAGGCATATCACTGTCACAGACAGGGCTAGATACCCCCTTCTCACAAAACTAATTCCTTTTAGAAAAATTTAAGTTTACAAATACCAAAGTCATATTCATTTGGTGCTTCCTAAATTGGATACAAGAATAAATTTCCATCTGCATGTATTAAGTATTCTTCATTTCCAAAATATTAGTAATATTCTGCTTGCCCACACAAACAGTGGCCAGTATCTCACCAGTATGCAGTTGAGATGGGAATTTAGGTGCGTGTCTCCTATAGTGGACTTATGAATGGAACAGGTTGGACATGTAACAGGCTTACAAGCACAGACTTTGATAAGCATGGAGGAAAGAAATGGAGAAGGAAAATACAAGGTTTTAGTTTTTTGACAAAAAAAGGGATAAAATGGCACAAAGTTAGACAAGATACATGAATAATGACAGGTAAAAGATGAAAAGGGATAGGGATACAGTCATATGGAAATAAGGTAACAGTAGGTGTGATGAATGTAGGCCAACTGGGTTTGCCAAACAAATGAATCATCAGACATGACAGAATGAGAATGATGATTATAGTTCATACGTGTCTTATGTTGAGGGAAATGAACACCATGTACTTAGTCTTGGATATATTGAGTGACAATTTGTTTGCTGCTAACCAATCATACACCCTGTTCAGCTCAAGGTTTATATTTTCAGATATATTGTCAAAATTAGGCTTTGCAGAAATTAGAAAAGAGCACAGAGAATTCGTGAGGGTGGTATCATCAGTATATATAATAAACTCAAAATTAGCTGCAGCAGAGGGCATGTCATTGACATATATGACAAGCAAGAGAGGGCCCAAAATCGATCCTTGACGCACGCCAGTGTAAATAGGCAGAATTTTTGAGCAAGCATTGTCATAAAGAACATATTGGGACCTATCTGAGAGGTAGCTGTTAAACCAATTTAGAGGCGTACCGGTGATACCATAATATTTTAATTTCTTAAAAAGAATGTCATGGTCTAACGTATCAAATACCTTGGAGCTTTATCAGAGAGTATGGTCTTAGAATAGTCAACACATAGTGTACGGGGAAATGCCTATGGATACAGTGCTTAGATTAAAGACAAATAATAATTGAATATATTATACAAACAGGTGAAACAGTGTTACATCTTCTGTGAAAAAAAAAAAAAAAACAATGTAGAAATACATTTGCCGAAGGAAAAGTAGATTTCGCTTGGTATATCCTCATGAATGACAACATTCAACAATATGTCAACAATTTTGAGCTTGGACCAAGTTTGTTTAAAACTTACAACAGACAATCACTGAAAGATCCTTTGCACTTGGGGCACTGTAACAGAATTGAACAATAAAGTAAGTAGATCTATATCACTGTCAGCTTTGGTTGGTATCCGGTTACCACTACCTACTCAGCCAACTGGCAGGGACATGCTGGATCCCATGCAATGAGGATGTGTGGGAATCCCAGTGCATAAGACATGTGGAATATCACAAACAACAACATGTTACTGTCAAGGGAAACTCTTGTTGATGCCCAGGTACATTGATGCACAAGGGTAATCTGAATGTAAAGAAATGGTATTTGTCTGGTAACCATCTAAAAAAACAAAAACAAAAAAACAAAAACAAAAAAAAAAAAAAAACAAAAAAAAAAAAAAAAAACAAAAAACAAAAAAAAAAAAACCACCCCCCCAAGTCTATCTAATCAGGGGTAAAAGAAATGGAATGCACGCAAACCTGTCAATTTGTTGGATGGGCAGGTATACAGGTCCATTTTTAGCAGAGAGAACACCTGGTTAGACCAGTTGATGCTAACTGTTGCTGTCAAAATACTGGTTTACAATCCAATGCCCTCACTTGGGCCAGAGTCAAGAAATTTGCTTTGTACCCCCTTCATTGAAATTTTATCCCAGGAAAATGAATGTTCACTTCAGCAATTAGCTAGGCACGTATGTATAGGTCTGTGCTACACTTGATAATGTGAATTGGGCATCGATAGAATACTAAGTGAGAAATTCAGAAAAATAATGAAAATGTCAAGTAGTGTTAGTATAGGCTATTCAATATGAGCACCAATGTGGCGGCTCCAGGAACTTACTTTCTAATAAACTGGTATTTCCAATGGGGAGAAAATAACAAATAGGTCAAGTCTTAAAAAACATAATTTGGAAAGAATCCTGGAACAAATCAAGGTCACATGACCTGGCCAAATTAAACAAATAAATAAATAAATAGAAAAAACAAAAACAAAATCACAATCCAATCTCTCTATGTTTCATAGCCAACCCAGTCACTGTCTATCTCTATTACCTCTTAATTAATTAACATAACATGTTCAATTTAAAATTTTGAAAATTCCAGACTTCAATAAGTTTACCCACTTCTCTGAGACAAGTAAAATTTCTACTTGATGACAAGTTACTCTGGACTTGTCCAATTTTAAAATGTTGTTCAATGACAATAATCAATGACACTTTATTCTGTGTTTCAAGAACAGTGAATTTTTTTTTTTGGGGGGGGGGGGGGGCAATTTCAAACATTTCATGATACCAAAAGATATCAAAAGAAGGCTGAGGACCAATATAATTTTGAGTGTTTTATTTATATTGCTTGGCATCAAGCCAAGCCCTAATGCTATAAAGGCAACCAGAATTTCAGTCAAAAAGCTCAAAAGGATTTTAACTATTGGTTGTCCCCAGTTTGAAGATAAAAAAAAACAAAAACAAAAACAAAAACAAAAAAAAAGATGGTTTGGGGGCAACTACCCAAAAACCTTAATGTTGACTCCTGACTGTATAGTCATACCAATTTATTTTTTCACCAACAAGAATGTGACCAGAGGCAAAAGGGGCATTATGTCATTTGTTACAACTATGCCTTCAAGACCAAGGAACCTTCTGCCTTGTCACTCACTGCACTGCCACTGTGCCCCCCCCCCTCCAAAAAAAAAACAAAACAAAACAAAAACAAATAAATTAAAAAAGAAATATTTTTTGTAACAGATTGAAGAAAAAGACAGAAATAGAAACACTGTCATCCAAATGTAACCAAGTATGTCAGTTTATCAGTGATCATAGTGTTGACATTTGTCACAAGGTGTCAGTGATCCAGAATGTTTATGTCATTAATATTGACTGGTCAAAGTTCAAATTCACGACACAATCATGAAATTGAAAACAAAACAAAATTTCTGATCTTTTAAAATGTAAGCTTCACAATTAAGATGCGTCACTGTTCTCTAGTAAAAGAGCTTTACTGCTACATACCTGCGGCAAGGCGTACCCTGGATTCGCTATCTTCTAGTAATCTGACAGCATGTTCTTTTAACACCATTCCAAACTCATCTGTGTTGAGCTCAGAATCTACCAATGACTTGGCCCCCATCAAACCACCATGCTTGCTCTCCCAAGTCCCTCCTGCCTCTTCAAGAAGTCGGTGAAACTCTCTCTCCAGTGCTTCGACATCAGCATCACTTATTCCTTTCAATTGTTTCTGCAGCTCAGCGACACCCCGATCTCTTTCAAGCTTTTGTGAACTGCACAGTGAGTCCACAACCTTCTGTATGATTTCTGCCATGTTTACTGCATTACCAAAAGGGTATGTTACACCATTTATAATTGGGTAATGCTAAAATTTTGTCCAATGAGAATGAGTTTGACACAAATTTCGTCATTTCCGGCCGCCATTTTAAAACATCGGAACTCGTGTTGTTATTTCGGCTTCTTCTTCACAAAACCGCGTAAAGCACGCTACTTTGTGAAGATGGGAGTTCCAGCATTCTTCAGATGGTTGAGCAAGAAGTACCCATCAATTGTAGTGCACTGTGTGGAGGAAAAAGTGAGTAAAACAGTGCCTGATGGGTAAAAATGGGCTAAAACTTAACCATGGCATGACCATGTCAGCGTGTGTGATGCTGATGGCCATTCACCACATGCTGCAGTGCACAGTCTCTTGCCTGCCGTGGTGCCAAACCAAAAGTTTAAATTAGCCTTAGCAGACTGTATACATCTTGGGCAAACCTTAACAGTTGGGGCTTCTCCTGAGAGCGACCTTTTAAATATGGTCCTTGCTTTTGGAGGAAGAATCTGTTTGTCTTCCTCTGTGATAGAACAGAAAACATGGAAAATTGGAGCGCCCTTTATTAAGTAAGGAGGGAAAATCCATTTTTCTTCCTCTAAGGCTTTGAGGCCTGTTGGATCCCAGTCAGCTAATATGTAATGGGTGTAGTCCAAAAACTGAGAAAACCTTTAAGCGTGTATACAGAAACACTAGGAAAGGTTTGGAAATGCCCACACCTAATTTTAGACAAAGTGAAAATGAGGTGCACAAAGTTCATGAAATTTTGCAGTGCAGGCAAATCACTTAAAACACAGGTTTCAGCTCTGTTGATGATTTATTTATGCCCGATTTTGTAAACATGTTTTATGCAGAATTATATAGCTACTCTGCTGCCAGAAGTGTTGGCATAGCAGACTCCAAAGCTGCAGACAAGGGATAATTTTTTCTATATAGGTACACATTAGTGTCAAAATGCAACAAAAATACGCCCCTGCCAAAAATCAGACTAACATTTGTTTCTAAAATTTTTCTCAGGATCTCTTTAGACTTTGAGCTAGATCTCGGGATGTGACTTTCACCATTCCTGGTGCTTGTTTATTCTTTTATAGAATCTGGATGACCCACACGTCTTTCTACCCATACCCATCAGATCTCTCTGAGAAAAATCTACCCCTCCCCATTTTCTGGAGTTCTTTCACTCTATCTAGCTCTTGCTGGTCACATTTTCTGAGGTTCAAGGGGGGAGAAGGTCACTGCTGAAAAAAATGCCTATTTTCATGTATGAGCCATATTTCAGGAAGTATTTTGGCCATATGTTTGAAATTTTCAGCAATGTTAAAACTTAGGTAATATCAGAATTAATCCTTTATTTGACAATCACTTACTAAAATCTAACATTCATTTCTAACATTTCATGATGTAGGAAGTAAAGAATTTGTGCTAGTTTTGGGTAAGTGGCTGGCAGTTTAAGTGGAAGAGTTAAAGTAATTTGGGCAGTAATTAAAAATAAAAGGAATTTTAGTGAGTTTTGGTAAGTGGCTGGCAGTTTAAGTGGAAGAGGTCAAGTAAAAGAATTGTTAGGAAATATAACTAGCATTTGGTACATGTCACACAATTGAAGTGACCGAGAGTATGTTAAGGGATTGAAGAAAGTGAATGTGAGGAAATATTGTTAAATTTGGTGGTACATGTTTGACTGTTTAAGTGATTAAGTAAAAACATGTTAGGAAACAATGCTAGTTTTGTTTAGTACTGCTCAGTTGAAGTTGGCATTGAAAGGGTCAAAATGATGAACATCAAAGTATTTCACTGTAACCTTGAGCAAATCACTCATCTCAGGTGGCTCTCAACCACACCCTTATTGTTTCAGACAAGTCACCAGTTAATTCTCTCCCCTTTGGTACTTATTCCTGGTGTTAGTCCGCAAAGGTGTCAGGGGATTCAGTCAGCAATCAGGAAACTGTTAAGCTTTGAATATACATATGGCCTATACTGCACTTTTTGATATGATAACGGGATTACACTGTCTAGGGTGAAGAACCGGGCTAAGGGTATAAGCACTGGTGTAAAAGTGACAGTTTGAAAAGAAGAAAATTCAAATAGATGTACTGATTTTTGTGTGTGTGGGGGGGGGGGGGGTGTCAAAAATGCCCACTGTAGCAGATTTTGGTATACATTTAAGGTGCCCACTGCCCATAGCAGGGAGGTTCCATTAACATGTAGGTAATACGGAAAATCAAATGGGACTGAAGAAAAGCGTCCATTGTAAGGAGGTGCTCGCTAAAGGGGGTTTTAATGTAATTTAAAGTGCCAACAGTGGATCAACTTGTGTACTATTTTTAAATGTAAAGGGGTCCCACTCTATCATATGAAAAGTTCTTGTTTCACACAGAATTTTTATCTTTCAGAGTTCAAGTTTTGCAATTTTGTTGTTGTTGTTGTTTTTTTTGTTTTTTGTTGTTGATTACATACTCCAATGATTTTAAGCCAGGGAATTCCCATTCTGGACCCATTACAGCCAATGGGAACCAGATTCAGATTATGACAGACATACTATTGTATTATGTCATAGTGCTGCTGAAAGGTAAACACAAACCCATGTGTAATGTAACTACAACAGGGCCTAACTTGGGTATCAACAGTTTTTTAACGGTTCATGACGAGATTCACACAGTATTGAAATCAGTCGAACCTGTGTTTGCCATTGAACAGCTACTTGCTTAGTCTTGCTCATGTCCAATGATTTCAAGCATGATGAGGCCATGAATAAATTACTGCAGTCTTTGAATTATACCATCAATTTAGTTTAGTTTTTTTAGTTATTTAGTTTTTGCTAGCCTATGTTCAATGAAAGCTAATTTGCTGCTAACCAACTGTAGACTTTATTTAATTCAATATCTATTGACTCCGAAGAGTTATCAGAAACAGAATAAAAAGTACACAGAAAATTTATCAAAGTCGTGTCAGCAGCATATAAAATGGAATCAAATTTTGATGGGGCCATGTGCATATCATTTGTATAAATTATGAACAACAGAGGTCCCAGGATAGATTCTTGAGAGATTCCTATTGTTATTGGTACAACATTAGGGCAAGTTTGATCATAAGAAATGTAATGTTTTCTATTTACATGTATAAGATAATCTTTAAACCAATTCAAAAAATTTTCGTAATCCTGCAGTTTGTACAGAAGAATTTGGTGAGATAAGGTATCAAAAGCCTTTGATAAGTCTAAATATATGGCTGAAAGTAATTTCCATTATCCAAAAAATCATGATACGATCAGTAAATTCTAAAGCTGCAGTTTCAGTGGAATGTTGTTGTTTTTTCAATCCATGCTGACTTTGGAAAATAGGGAATTTATTATAAAATAATCACCCAGCTGTAGAGCCTATCTTCTCCAAAATTTTAGACATACATGGTAATAATGAAATGGGATGGTAATTTTCCATGAAAGTGTTATATGCTTTTTTAAAGAGTGGCAATTAAACTTATAAGCAAGTTTCAGGCTGTCAGGTAAAATCACTGTTGGTAAGGATTGACTGGCTATCAAAGCGAATGGTTCAGAGATTGAACCCTTCAACAGTTTCATCAATAACCCATCCTATCCAGTAGAAGATTTTGCCTTGAACTTTTTAATTATACATGTATTTGAAATATGGCTTCAGTTCACCAGTGAAAAGTGAAAGGTATTATTTTCAGGAGTTTTGAGGCATGACTTGAAAGATGGTCTGTTTGTTTGATCAATTTTTTGCTGCAAGTTTAGGTCCAATATCAGTGAAATATTTATTGATAAATTTTTTGTGTGCTATTTCGTCCTTGCTTGTCACTTTATGGTTATTAATGAGGAAAAATGTGGCCAAGGCTCTTGTTTTTGTTACTATGGAAAAAAATATAGTGCCCCATTTTTTGTATTGTGTTTAAACCTTTCAAATTGTAAATGACAGTAGTTTTGTTTTTTAACTCATTAATGTGATTAGTTAATATCTTTAATATCTTAAATTTTTCAAATTTTGTTTTAGAACACTGTCCTGAGGATCATTTTAGTTGGGTGCATTTTAATCTTTTATAAAGAGTATCACAAAATTTACCATCTGTGTATGTTTTCCACAAACCTTGGATGGAGGCCCACACAAAGGAAAAATCTGGGATCCTGGCAGAGTGCAGCTATGCCTTTGTGAGACCGCCACCTTTTCTCAAAAACTTGATTAGACAGCATCTTTTCCAGCTTCACTTCATCATTGTGTGGCTGATACACCAATACCTCTTCCAGCTGTGATGGGTTGAGCTTTGTCAGTAGCTCTCCCACATGACAGTGTGTGTCAATCATCCAGAACCCATGATTCACCATCACTGACATGCTTTTGAATATCCTGAATGGTTCCACACGATCCTGTGGTAGAACGCCTAACAAGGCTGCCAACACCCTCAAATGCAAAAGTGTGGGGACACAGCTTGAGGGGTTGATGGCGATTCCAGTACCCAGTAGTCTTATCCAAAAATACACAAACAACTCTTCCTGAACCTGTGTTAGTATAGTCTCCTTACTGGAAAGCTTTTCTCTTTGGACTTTCACCAGTAGATCATTTAGATTGGAACAGCCCACCTCCACAGCTTATACAGTGACAAAACCAGCCATTGGTGCTGACCAAATTCCAAGATAAATCTTCTTGATGCTGAAAACTGTTCCTGATGTAACTGGAAGTGCCCCTTGATTCCTGTTACCTGGGTTCTTTAGTATCCACACTCCCAGCAAGCACTTGTGGAGAAATAAGTCATGGTAGATGGAAAGGTAGGACATGCCTCTGTACATAAGAAACCCTGTCTGGTCAGATAAGACATGGACAACATGCTGCTTCTTGTTTTTTTTTTTTTTTGTGTACCCTACTATTTAGTTTTCCTCGGTCCAACTCTCTGCTGATCCCTTGTAAGATAATTTAAGAGGCTGTAAAATAAGGTATCCTTCATGTAAACACCCCTTGCATATCAAGCCTAAGAGAAGGAATAGTAAGGACATGTTTATCTGAATCTTTCACCTTGCGACTTTCACCCACCATATCTTTCTCTTCTCTCCAGTCGTCCAGACATTCCACTCCTCAGGCCAACCTGCTACATGTATTTCAATATGGTCATCTTCACGTTGATGCATCCAATTTCTACAACCGTTGATTAATTTGGCACACAGGCAACGTTCATATAAATTCAATATATTTACAACATATGGCAGCATCTCTATTACCGGAAATGGAAGACGCACATGTATACAATCATGTAAATTAGACTAGGAAAAACCAGATAATGTGGCCATTCCTAGTTTCAGGAATAAGCAGATCAATATTGGTCTCCATTCAATAAATAAAAACACTCCTTGAACAGGACCAATCTGACTCATATTTATTTACCTGTATTTACAATCCAATCCAATGTCAGCTCTATGACAACTGCATGTGTAACAAAATAATCAGCACAAATTGGTTACCAGTCGTATAATTAATTGGACAAATACGACAGATGAACAATGGTTCTTCCTATTCCAGTTTCAATTACAGGAACAGGGTGTTTGGTTGGTCACAGACACCAGTGGTGCTGGTGTGCTTGTCACAAAGACCTATGGACTGAAAGTAACATCAGTAATTGTAATAGATTGACTATCAGTTGCAGACTGATTTGGGCAGAGCTGATCCTTTAAATTTGGTGTGGCTGGACTTCATCTGCTTTACTATTTACATTGTCAAAAATATGTCTGAACACATCTGGGAGTAAGGACTCCTCCTGTTCTTCCTCACCACACTCACATAGGAATAAATCTATCAATACAGGGCTTTAAGCAATCATGATGAGTAATGGATTCCTTGCATCTTCCCTTGATTTTGTAGATTGCTGGAGACAAATTCTTAGTGACCAGAAATGTACCTGACCAAATTTTTGCCAATTTACTTGATTGTCCAGGTTTGCAGGCAGATTCAGATTTATAAACCAAATCCCCCTACTTCATAAGATCTTTCTGCAAGACTTATGTCATATGTTCCTTGGTCACATATATGTAACATCTGTGTCTCTCTTGAGCTTCCTGAAGATATTGATGGGCAATGTCATGAGTTGTAGACAGAATATCTTTCAATACGCCGTATGCATATTAATTTCCTGCCACAAAGCACAGGTTTGACGGCACGCGATCACGGGGGACGTGCAGGTCTCATCACTGCCAAAGACAGTGCCATATGTTCATTTCTCACAAAATTAGAGTTTTTTTTTTTTTTTTTTTTTTGGAGAAATTTAAGTTTACAAATGCCAAACTGGTATTCATTTAGTATTTCTCGAGCCATATATAAAGAAAAATTTCCATCTGCCTTCAATAAATATTCTGTATTTCCAAGATATTAGTAATATCACGCTTGTCACCACAGGTACTGGCCCGTATCTCACCATATCCCACCAAGCGAGACTAGGCAATCACATATGCAGTTGTGGCGGGAAATTAATGTGCATATCTCCTATTATTTGACATACTCGGGAGGTTCATGGACAGAGTCCTCATTTAAAAAATGAAACATGAGATCTCTTGGCCCAAGAACTTCTCGTTCCAGCATCATAAGGTTGACGGAAAATCCAGTATTTCTATTGGCATGGCTCTTAAGGTGGCACAAACAAAGCTAGGCACTTAGAGGAGTGCTGTCTTCAACCCGCTCTCCTGTTTTGGTTTTTATTTTTAGACCCATAAAACTATACAAATTCTTGTTGCTTGGGATCTTTACATTATACATCTGCCAAGAAAAAATTTTAAAATCACTTTTTTGGGCGAAAAATTGACATTTTACAAAAGGGTTCGATTTGGAGATTTTTCTCGGGATTCTCGAAAAATATAGTACTTAAAAACTCGAAAATCTAGAGATCCTAAACAATAAGAATATATATAGTTTTACGGGTCTAAAAATAAAAACCAAAACAGGAGAGCCGGTTGAAGACAGCACTCCTCTAAGTGCCTAGCTTTGTTTGTGTCACCTTAATGCAGTAGCCGGCTATGGCAGATTTCCTTTATGATTTCACCTTCAATACAGCACTGGATCATTTGGAGAAGTAATCTGTTGTAGCACTCAACCTGATCATTTGCTCATGGTCAATATGGTGTGGTGCTGGTCTTAGTCATTTCCAGCAAGTCACAGAAAGCTTGAATAAGGTTCCCATCTATGTTATTACCCAAGTCACTATGGATTTGCAGGGGACAGCCAGATCTGCAGATTAATTATTCATCCACGATCTTCTGAACAATACATTCCTCAGTTTGGATTGGTAATGGGTAACACTCAAGCCATTTTGGAAACTGATCAACCAGCATGAGAACATAAACGTATCCACCAGCACTGGGTGTAAACGGTCCCAAAATATCAATGTGAACTCTCTCCATTGGATCACCAGCATAGTACTTTCCCAAGCCAGCTTTGTGCCACATTTAAGGGTTTTCTTCACACTGTTGTACGACAAGCCTCAAAATATTTATAAATATTTCTCTCCTGGCCCATTTGGTGCCAGACATAAACTCCTTTCAGAAGCTGAAGGGTCATGTTTTGTCCCAAGTGTCCGGCAAGCTGAACATAATGGCACAACCTTAGCACTGCAGTCTTTAAAGGCTTTAGGACAGCAAAACAACAATGTTGTATTACCTCCTTCCAGTGATCATATAATACACCATTATCCAAGGACAACTTTGACCCACACAACCAAAGATGCTTAACAAACCGACTATGCAACTGTAAGACATCTGTGGACTTCACGTAATTCTTGAACCATATACCCTCCGAACCAATTTGTCAGTCTCTCATTCATCTGACCTGGGTCATGATGTAGCCAGACCAACATTTCTAGCAGTTAGTGGAACAACATAGTCAACTTTTTGCTTCAACCATAACAATGGATTATAAGCCGTTACACAATATCTACAACCACCAGAGGAAGCTGCTCTGGAGTACTTGGTTGTGTAGACAGGTAGAACTCGCAAAACTCCAAGGAATCAGGGTTTAGTGATAGGCCATCAGAGTTTTTATGTTTTTTACCGGTTCAATGTTCCAGCCAGCACAAGGAAGTTGCTCTGGACTACTTCCAGTTGTGTAGACAGGCAGAACTCACAAAACTTCAAGGAATCGGGGAGTATTGATAGGCTGTCAGCATTTACATGTTTTTTTACCAGTTTGATGTGCCACGCCCATATCATACTGACTCAGTTCTTCCAGCCAGCATGCTAGCTGTCCTTTATTATACAGGAATCTCATCAACCAACTTAGACTACAGTGATACATCCAAACCACAAACTTGAATCAGCATGCAGCTTAGTGAGTGTGACAAACTGTGACCTGGTTAATGTGTCGCGATAGGGGCATCTCCTTGGTGTAAACATGGAGCTACTATAGATGGAGGTACAGTCAACACTCATCAATGGAAAAAGCTCCGTGCCTGCTGCTGATAAAATCTGGCCGTTTATCTTAATTGCCTCTCCCGCACTGCGAAAACACAACCCTGCATGCACTATGAGTCGCTTGCCAACATGTGGATCGATACTTTCTGCCTGTCTACATTGGGAGTGTTTGAGACCTACTATATGTCCAGCTCCGTTGTTTTGACAACAGTGATGGCAACGTTAGCTGGAAAAAATGTGCGACCTCCAAATTTTTTAATATCTGTTTACGAAGCTATATTGTGTATGTATGGGAGAGGATACTGATGAAATAATTTACTGTGAAAATTCCAATTGTTCAGTGGAGTGGTTCCACTATCAATGGGTGGGATTGACGAAAAATACCCTTCCATATTATCGCCCTCTATCCTGTTCAATATTGACCAGAACCTGGTGATTTTTTATCCTAAATTTTAACGTCTGGCACACTCTGACATTTATTCCACTCATTTTGTTTAAAATAGGTGTTTCCACTATAAGTGAACATGGCTTGCACGTCAGCAAGAGAGCGGCAAGCATATTTTTTATTGTTGGAATGTAACAAAGTTTGCTGACCTTTGTTGGCCTTTTTAATGTTGATTATTCGCTCAACCTGTGATAACTTCGTCGCATTTCATCCGATTTCAATAATTCAGACACCATTCGAAAGCACGCACCACAGACAGGAAGAAAAAATGGCTCAGATTTGCATCATTGCAAAGATATATACTATTCAACCCTGCCACACACGAGAGCAGGAAAGGGTGTGCTTTCGACGCGCCATCTGACGGCAAATCAGTGCCGATTACAGGGCTGCACATCAGAGACGGCTTGGCGACCGGCCAATACACAGCCTCCCTCTTTGATGTTCAAAGCCGCGCACCGTGGTAGCTGGCGATAGGATTTCTGGGTATTCGAAGCTGTACCTCCATCTTTAGTAGCTCCATGGTGTAAGTCATCATATTGTGATGTAAAGCCCCCAGTGATCACAACCTGTCCAAAAAAAAAAAAAAATAAAGAAGACCTCAAAATCTTTCACGAGCCAATGTCGTACACACTAAGGTACTGGCACTTGTGGTACAATTAATGTAGTGCAGTTCTTTGTGTCATTATCAATATCAACTGCTTTATAGAGGATGACATTAGCTGGTAGCCTAATGACCAACTTGGAAAAGTGAGTGTAAAATTGGAAAAGGTGAGGCAGAAAATAGATCAATTGAAACAACTTGTAAGCTGAATGTAAGTGTCAGTATGAACACCTCCTTTTTTAAGGTAGCAAGATACAAATGTGGTGCAAATCAGCATGGACAACTTTACGGCCCTGTAACTTTTAAGCTGTTCACAGGAACATAGTAAAAGTATACATTTTTGGATTTTTCTAGCTCTGTACTATATGTAGAAAAAAAATCGGAACAATACTGATTGTAATTGTTGAATAAACAAACCACGAAGAAGAGCATGTCTTTTATCTCAGACCCCAGCGCTCTTGGCTAATAACTTTTTTAATGTATACAGCAAACTTGTGACGAGTATACCATTTCATTGGCAACATATCAAAATTCAAAAGTATCCTTTTATTTGGCTGTATGTATTTTATTTGCGTAAGTGGGGGCATTCAAACACGATGGCATCACTTAATCAGCTGAATGCATTGAGCATTGTCATTCTATACAAGGTCAAATACCAACTAGTAGGCACAGAGAAAAATAAAAGGACACTTTTAAACTCCACACCATTACCTTTCCAACCCCATTTATTTGAAGGAAATCCACCGGTAGGTTTTTGCGAAATAAATTTAACGAGTTTGAGTAGACAGCCTTTCATCTTTGTTCAGGAACGGCAATCAAAGGTTCACTCGTCATCTTTGAACCGGGTCTCAGAACAATAACTCGCGCAATTTTACTCAAACACTCATGGATTTTTGCATAGTAAGAGTTCAGAGTATGTTTGAACAAACATGATAGCTGTCACTCATGTTGTTTATTTGCTATTTGCGATTAGATCACAAAACATGGTTTCCCTGTCAAGCATACCGCTTTGCTACGCTTCATTTTGATTGGCCAATCGTGGTGACACGAGATGTCAATCGTCGTGTAGCCTCTGCTTGACGATGGCGCGCTACATTTCAACAGCATTGATATCATAGCTTGCTTGCCGCAGTTTTGAAGGCTTTGTTTAAAAAAAAAAAATCACAACTTATCTTCAAAGCATGGTAAGTGTTTTATATGACGAGGGGCTCCATGGGGTTTTGTAAGTGCTCTATGTAAGTGTACTGTTCAACATGGTAACGTTTCATTAGGTAGGCTCCTACTACCTATGTATGGTACTTTCAAAGGATCAAATAAAACGAGATGTTTTGTCACAAGAAGTAAGCTGTACCTTTACTTACCCACAACAAATACAATGATATCGAATTACAATGTACATGTATATTTGATCAAATTGCCACCCGATTAGTCAGGGTAATGGATAGTTCTGGGACCGGGTAAGTGGGTTGGACCCCACTATAATATCTGACTTGTACATACCCAAGCCTAGTCATTCTGTTCACCAAAATCTTTTCTTGCGTCGGTCTTAGCATCTGTTGCTGGCTGCATCGCTGATTTTTTCTGCCTAACTTGAGGTATTTTGAGACTGATTGTGCTAGTTTAGCGATACAACTCCTGACGAACCTACTAAGATAAGACTGCCGATGCAATGACCAAGTCGCAAGTGCGGATTCTGAGCTCGCAACAACTTCAAATACAATTTAGACAGAGGCTTTAATTTTTCTGTTGAATTTAAATGTAATGAGAACTTGTGCGTGAATTATTAAATCAGATTAGATCTGTTGGTTTCTTTGGGTGAGAAAACAATCGCTGCCACGTCAGTGATGAAAAACGGCGTTGAAACAGCCATGCCTTTGAAGTAGGATTAGGACGTGCAGTCATGTCATGATCTCGGCTGACTGTACAGCCTGTCTTCAACACTTTTCTTTGGATTAAATGTTAAAAACTCAAGATAGCATAAAGAAAAAAACAAAGTGCATGTAACAAGAGTGACCTAATGCATAAAATGTGTGACCATATGGTTTGGGAACCACGGCGCTAATGCATCAGCGTCATCGCTGGAACTGACACAGCGGTGGCCATTTTCAAACGAGCTGTTGCCATGGCCGGTCATGTGACCACTTTCTCAAGCCTATCCCCTTCACAGTAACAACAAACACGGTCGGCATGACTATGGACGCTCAGCAGAAATTTGATGTTTACATGACAGATACATAAGATATTCATCCATACAAAGATCAAAAAAAATTTTTTGGCCAAAATTTGGGGTGATTTGTATCTCGCTACCTTAACCCTTTCCCCCCTAAACCTGCCAAAACCGGCTGGTGGTCAAATGTCGTCTGCTTCAGTGTTATCAACTAATTTCAACAGTAACGAAAAAAAAAAATTTTGACAGAGAATTGTAGCTGAGACCTATCAAAGTCACATGCCCCTGGTCAACAGCTTTCCTTGGCATGGGTTGAGCACTTAGTGCCCAAACTATGCCAATGAAAGCTGTTGACTTGATCGTAGTTCAAGGGGGAAAGGGTTGAAGGAAATAGTGTCAATTTTTTTGCAGCAAACTCTGCTGTAAAAACCAACCTTCCAAAACAGGTGACCATTGCCGTGGTAAATTAATCTGTAACTTGAAAACACATCACGTAAGACAGCTTTTTTACTGGTACTGTTCAGGAACAGGTAATGTCACTCTGTACAGTTACTTCTCATCATGTTCAAATTTGTATGTTTTCATTCAATGTGCTTGCAGTCAAAAGTTGTGGATGGTGTGAAGGTTCCAGTGGATTCCAGCCAGCCAAACCCAAATGATGTGGAGTTTGACAACCTATACCTTGACATGAATGGCATTATTCACCCGTGTTGCCATCCAGAAGACAGGTCAGTCTCGACTTATTCTTGCCTTAACTCATTCCATACTATGGTGACAGGCCTTGGTCAGTGGTTCTGGCACTGCCTGGCAAGTTATGCTGCAGCTGCTGCAAGGGCAGAACTACTGACATAAGACTACATAGGCATGTTGGCACTTGCACGAAAGCTCTTTTCATGAAGAATTTAAATATGCCATTGTTGTCTTAAATTTAGGTAAATAGACAGAAAAATCAGGGACTGGTGTGGAATAAATTAATATTTCTTACTTCATACATGTGTCACTGTCTTTTCCTAACAAATCAGTATTTTGGCAGTAAATGTGTTGAAACACCAATTGGCATAATGTCAATGTGGTGATGTTTGGTAAAACTATAGAATAATTCCACTACAATAAGTAAAATACTGTGACTATCATTTCTGTGTACATGATCCTTGGATGTGTAGTACGTTTGATCCATTGTTGATAATAGCCAAAATATTGCTTGCAGTCAAATGTATTTAAAAGTAAAGAGTGAAATGGACTGTGTAAACTACAGCATAAGATGTATGAAAGAAATATTAAGTGGATCATTTAATGTTATGAACAATATCAAACCATTCTACACATATATCAGTACAATGTAATTGCAGTTTAAAATGTTAAATTTTGACAACAACTTAATCTTTAAAAGTTTATTTAATAAGTTTCGTGAAAAAATAACATTGCAAGAGTAAACCTGCAGACAAAATTATAATGTTCACATGCCCATGGCACCAACTTCTCATTGCTTTCTACATTCAGGCCGGCCCCTAAAAATGAAGACGAGATGATGCTTTTGATTTTTGAGTTCATCGACAGAATCTTCTCCATTGTCAGACCTAGGAAATTGTTGTACATGGCAATAGATGGCGTGGTGAGTATGAGCATCTTCAGCTACAAAGTAGTGAGATGTATCACTGATTAGCAATGAGAAGACTAGGCAAGTGTTGATAAGAACAGATACACGGTGTGCTAAACAAGCCCGAAGCGTTTCCTGCCTCACTAGACTCATCAGAGGCTAATGAGTAATGATTGACCACAGGTTGAGTATAATTCTAATCTTACGCCTGGTAGTGCACAGAGTTGAAATCTTTCAACTCCACAGTTATGTGGTTCAATCAAAACTGAATGCTTTGTTGTGTGAATGGCCTTCGTATAGGGTCGTGTAATATTGCTAGGGGACATCTAGGCGTTACATTGTATTGTGACGTCATCAATTATGGGTTAACATGCATGTTCGGCCTTACTGGAACTATAGGCATGCTGGTACTTAAATGAAAGGTCTTTTTATGAGGAATACAAATCTGGGATCTTAATGATAATTCACACTAGTTTGACTTTAGTACATCAACTTAAGTTGTGATTGGCACTGAAAGAGTTAATGTTGACAATCAAATATTGAAATCTGGTGTATCTTTGAAAGATATGAATGTGTGTCAATATAAACCTCTGTCAAATGTCTTCACAGGCTCCAAGGGCTAAAATGAATCAACAAAGGTCAAGAAGATTCAGAGCTGCAAAGGAGAGCATGTGAGTTGCTTATGTATCCAATACTTTAAAGGTCCCCATAATTGAAGTCTCCACATCATGTAATGTATGTTTGAGCTAAATTTTAGCTTTTCATAAAAAAATATTTGTTGGTGCAATAAAAATAAGTTTTGAAAGAGATCGCTACATGAAGAAAAATGTGATACAAACTGTTTTATAGCATCAGTAAAATTTTTGGTCACCAAACAAGTAATCTTTGTGTAATAGAAGATCTTCATGTACATGAAAAAAGGCGACCTGTTTCTTTTGGAGCATGAAATATGGCAGCACAAATTTGTAACAAGCATTTTGTATGCATGCCAAGGGTAGCCCTAATATTTGTCAGTGGTCTGTATATATCCTGAGCATTTCTTTATTCAGTCACATTGTTGTTACATGTTGGGTGGATCGAGTGCCTATATGCTGCAAGATGTACAGACTGAGACTGTTGTATTTTATTGCTTATGGAGTGTAAGAAGGGGTTGTGTGCTACAATTAAGACATTACAATGCAAACTTTAATTGGTATCATTGGATCAAGTATATAAAAAATTTGGTTTATATGGTAATTCCGTATTCATCCTAATAGTAGCACATGCCTTAATAGAAGCACACACCCACTTTCACTCCAATTGGTATAGATTCAAAATCAAAATTTTTCCTGTCATTTGGCAAAGATGATACTTCCAAATGAAAAATTAAATGTCACGGCAGTATATTAATGTTTATTTAACACCTAAATGAACTATACAGCCTTCAAAACCTTCAATCAAGGAAAGTACTTATTCCATAGTCCCGCATAAATACTGCAAGATCTGGCGAATCTTTGCATTGGCACGGCCTGCTACTATTAGGATAAATACAGTATGTATCCAAAGATCCATTTTTCTGGTGACTTTTGTAACCATGGTATCTCTAATAGAAACAGATCATGAACAAATTTGGCATAAATGACTTTTGTCACCATGGTATCTCTGGCAGACACAGATTCTGATCAAATTTGGCACAAATATACAATAGAAGCCGAAGACGAAAGAGATTAGATTTGTGGGTCATTTTGACTTAGACCTTTTTGGAAGGCATAAGAGTGGACACATGTTGACACTTGTTCAAGTTCAAAGATAAAAGTTGGGACTTTTCAGTCCTTTCCCCCTTCAACTAAAACGTAATCCACAGGTTTTCTTGGTGCAGGCTGGGTTCACCCAACCCATGCCCAGAAAAGCTGTCCATGTATAGAATGGTTTTTTGATAGTTCTGTCTACATCTTTTGGTTATCGGTGAAATCAAGCACAAAATCAATGAAGCAGGCAATGTTTTGGATTCAGTTGGTCGTAGGCAATGTGTAGAGGCAAAAGTGAAAGCGTGTGGGTTTTGGTTAATCGTTGATGGGTGATGACTTGATGTTAATAGCGAGAAGCGAGAAGAAATGGCTAGAATCAAAGCAGATCTGCAAATGAAGGGAGCAAGGTTACCGCCCGAGAAAGAGGCTGCCGAACATTTTGACAGCAATTGCATCACACCGGTGAGTGCTCTTTTTGTCGTTGCAACCTGGGCATGGTCTATATATTATTTCATTCATATACATGTATTATATATATACATACACACATGTGTACTGTAAATTGCTTTATTTTCACAGTTTTCATATTTTTGACATTTCACTGTACATTGTATTTTGATGACTTGAAATCTGTAGAATTTTGATTGGAATAAGGATTACATGTATGCTGGCTGTACTTGGGGGCTGCACTAAGTATAGGTTAGACGCCGAGTAGAGTTTTCCAATTGAATTAGAAGATGAGCGCACAGCGCGAGTCTTCTTATTCAATTGGAAAACTCTACGAGGCGTCTGACATACTTATACTCCAAAAGATGGGTATTATAAAAGTATTTCCTTCTTGAAACAAAGTTAAAAGACTTGATTTTGAAGAGAAAAGGGACAAGTAAGAGTACATAATGTAACAACCTTTGACACTTGACCTGTCACGCTCCCTGACCCTATTCAATGCTGGTCAACAATAGACACGCTGGAATAAATATTATGTTAAATCAGTGAAGAATTGTCTCAGCTGTTTAGCGTAATGGACAGCACGCTCAGCCGTGGATCACAGAATTCCTGGTTCGAGCCCTGCCAGGGACAAAATATTTTTTTCATTAAAAAGTGTAGACAAAAATTGTGGAAGTTCCATTGCAAAGTCTCGTCATGAGGTCATTTGCACTTCAGTGGATCTAATTCAATTAGACTCCTAGGAGGAGAGGAGCTCTATGAAAATTAGACTCCGCTGAAAACAATAGAAATTGGGCGCTGAGGAGTATAATAGTAATAAATTAAAGAACTGTGTAATGTTCACAGTGTTTAGTGGTAAGACTGGCTCCATTTTTCAGAACTGTCTCCATTAAACCATTTTCTTTTAGGAATGAAAATTTGGTACAGTTGGTATGTATGTTTCCCATTTTTGGCCAGGTGATTGGTGCTGAAAGTTGTTGTTGCAAGACCTGGCCGTTTTGTGGTCACGAAACATATATTACCGTGATTAAAGTATTTCCTCATGATGTGATCATGAAGTAACTAAAATCAGTGTTTTCATGCAAGTATATTAAGCAGATTACATGGCTTTTAAGTGGTATTTGGTGCATGATGATTACACAAGCAGCTGGTTACCATGGTTACATTGTCTTTGTTACCAAGGGAACACCATTCATGTGGAAGCTGGCGGAGTGTCTGAGGTACTATGTACATGACCGCCTCAATAGTGACCCTGGCTGGAGGAACATTAAGGTGATCCTGTCAGACGCCAATGTACCAGGGGAAGGAGAACACAAAATTATGGACTACATACGGAGACAGAGAGGTAGCGTGCATACATACATGCATACATACATATTGGTTTAATTGAGAAAAGAAGTGATTCAATATTTAAATCATCGAATATTGGTGCACTAATACAGACTTAGAAAATATTTTATGTGAACAAAGTAAAATTTGCACAGTTTTTACAGATTTATGTTCTCTGAAATTTATTACAAGGTCATTTGAAATTGATAAAGAACAATGAAAATTACAGTACCGTTCATTAATAACTGCCCTCCGATTGCGCGCATTAGGCGCGCAAATTGCGGACAAATTTTAGCGCATTCTCATCCGTTACAAAAAACGATGCCGCGCCTGTAGCGCAACAACTTGCGCGCACACCCTTTGCTCGCAAACAGTAGGCGCGCAATTATTAAGCATTTCAGTGCGAGCAAAAAAAATATTAACAGCTGGGCATGTAGTCTTGTGTGCGCGCAGCAATGATTCACTGGTCCCGCCTTTTTCCTGATGACATAACTTCAGATCTACCGCAACGACCATCCTGTAAAATCACTGTGGGCAAAGCTCAGCATATATGCCAGACGGAGAATTATTCACCTAAAGCATGGAATATGTCCATGCCTAAAGGAAGCAAAGTTTTATAATATAAAACATGTTATTTACAATTAGCGGTTAGTTTTATTGAAGGGAAAACTCTGTTTGGAAGAAAACAACGTGCGTTCTTGGTGGGTGTGCAAATGGAGGCCGGGTACAAGATGTTGCCTTCATCGGTACCAAATATCCTTCCGTAGGCCTTTGTCATGCAATCGTAACAGAAAGCTTCAGAAGAACTATCTGTGTCCTAATCCCATGAAAATATAAGTTATTTATAATTAGCGGTTAGTTTTATTGAAGGCAAAACTGACATGTTTGGGAAAAACAACGCTTCCGGTGGATGTGCAAATGGAGGCCCGGCACAAGGTCAAGAGTCCAGACGTTGCCTTCAATGGCTTCATTCATTGGTACCAAATGTAGCGGCACAGTGACTATCCTTGCGTATGTCTTGCAATCGTAACAGAAAGCGTCCTAATCCCATGAAAATATCAAAGTTTTCACACGTTAACAGCATAATAGAGCCAGATTTGCCGCTTTAATTGTGCCCAGTATCCATCCTTTCGTCACCGCACGTTGTCGAGACCTGGGTGGAAGTTCAAGAAGGAATTGTCTGGCAGTCTCCATGCTCCTATTGGTTCACGTGACTAAAATCTTCAGGGTTAATTATTCAAATAGGTCATATGACGATCACCTACATCATCATCAGCCAATAGAAACGATCGTCTGAATAACATTTCTAACTTTTGATACAAGGACGTTTGGCATAAATTAACCGCATTTCAGTCACATTTGAGCCAATGAGAAAGGATTTTACTGATGTAAACGAAGTTCTGAACTTCCCAATGATCCCAAACATGCGGTGTTTACCGGCAGCGATCCAGTGCTACAGAGGGCAGAAAGGAGTGCAATTTTACCGCCGTATTTTACATTCATTTGCCACTTTTCAACCGTGAAAGTGCTAAAAAACATCGGCAAGGTACATTGAACCTCAGTCTAATTAAATTTAATATTTTTATGTGGCAGCAAGAGATCGACTTGAAAATACTGCAACATTTTGTCAATCACATTCACAATAATAAAGACCAAGTTTGGCGCTCTTTCTTTCGGCATTATGTTTTCCAAACATTACAAAAATTGCGTCGATGGAAAACTAATTTGGCAGCGACAATGAATGTCAATAAAAATTAATGTGGCTCTTAAAGAATTAAAAAGTGAACAATATTATAGACACATCTAGTCAACGTTACTAATATATTATATAAGAATGAGCGGAAAGCACCGTATCATGATTCATGCCATGGCTTCATGCGTATGATTGACAGATGAGTCCGCAAAGCAGCTGAGAGTGAGAGGCGGGTGCGCGCACCTTGCGCAGTTCTACTGAGATCGGGCATTTTTTTTTATCGTTTGCGCGCAAAATGTCGCCCATTTTGGACAGTTAAATTAATTTTAACAGTGCGCTTTGCGCGCAACTTGATTAAAAAAAGCCCGCAAATTGCGAGCATTTTAATACGTAAAATGCGCGTTAAAATGGATTTGCGTGATTGCGCCTCGCGCAAAATTCGCGCTCATATGCGCGCAATTTGCGAGCAAAAAGAGCAGTTATTAATGAACAGTACTGTATCAGTAGATACAAATAGATTTGTTTGTGAACACTGGACTTTGAATCCCACAACCAGGATTTACTGCACAAGTGAAACTCATTACATGTAAGTGATACCTTGTTTCTTTTAAACACTGACTGAGTCACATTAAAAGAAACCCAACGGATTGGTGTTTGGGTGCAATCAATTTTACACAATAATCTCAGAATTATTTGAAGTCTCGTTCATGTAGAGTCTGGAAGCATTCCTTTTAGAATCCGTGGCTGAGTTGCTCTTGGAGTGTGCAAATCCACTTTGTGTCCATAGTTTTTGACAGGACTGATAAACAGCTGTTTGAATGTATTACAGGCCAGCCTGATCATGATCCAAACACACACCATTGTCTATGTGGGGCTGATGGTGAGTCTCTGCTTTCTGATTCTCTAAATACTTAATGATGTCAATGTAGAGTGATTTGATGGGTTGACATATAGGTCTTCTCAAAATACATAATGATGTCAATGTAGAGTGTTTTGATGGGTTGACATGTAGGTCTTCTCTATATACATTATGATGTCAATGTAGATTGATTTGAGGGGTTGACATATAGGTCTCCTCAAAATACACAATGATGTCAATGTAGAGTGCTTTGATGGGTTGACATGTAGGTCTTCTCAATGTAGTGTTACTGTTCTTTGTTCCTGGTACTGATGCCATCTCAAAATATGTTAAATCTGTGTAACCAGAGACTGCTTCATGAAAAGTTATACAATAATAAGGCAAATATTATGTGCTGAATATGACAAAGTTGATGAATCACTGCTAACTAAATTAAATATTATAAGAGAATTGTGAGATCTGGGACAAGAAATTTGACTGTATACTTGATACAGAAGAGGTATCCGAACTAATTTCACATTTGTGTATACAATGAGTGCTTCTAAGGCAATTGAACATTGTAGCACTTTGCATCCTATGTGGGACCAATATTTTCTTACTTGTGGTTTTCTCACTTGTTTTTGTCTCTAATATGTTAAGTTATTAAAATGTATGAAATCTGCTTTTGTACCATGAGTGCAACAATAAAATTATATATATATATATATATATATATATATATATATATATATATATATATATATATATAATCATGTATTGTTATCTAACTTGAGATCTACTTGTTAAAGATTGCAAGTAATTACTGTTACACAATATTCATATATTTTTTTCTTTTCAAACCTAAGATTTATGTGCTTTTATGAATTTTTGGTTTATGCAATTCCATGTGTTTATATTTCTTTTTCAGCTGATCTTATCATGTTAGGTAAGTAAACTATTCATTACAGGGAATTTAAATTTTGTTTACTTAAATGCAATAATATTTTGACTGTATTAAATTGTATAATTTTGAAAATCCGTGTATTTGTTTAGCAACTGGACTTAAAGAACTCATGTACAAACCTCAGGGAATTCCAGCCAAATGTATTTTGTGTCGCAGATAGTTGGTGTCAACCTTATGCAGTAACAGATTAGCTTAAATTCTGATTCGGGGCTCCTGAGATCTCTTATCATAATCAATCTGGAGTCTGAAACAAAAGTAATACCATTTGATGGAAATGTTGCTGTACATGGAAGAGTCCAAGTTCCACAGTAGTGAATGTTTTATGAGTGGGGTGGGAGGGGGGGGGGCAAGGGGTGGTCTAGTGCTCAGTCATTTTTATTACTTGAGATGTGACACAGTGAACATTGACTTCAGACTGAGATTGGATGTCCAACCAACCCGGGGGTCAAATAATTTGGTCTTAGACTATTACTTAGTAAAAGGGTCACTTCCTGTTTTATTCAACTGTGATGAATTGTTAATAAGAGTGCACATTTTGTGTTTGGTAGACTGAATGAGTAGGTTTCCTTGGTGTGCTATGAATACATTGTAATCAGAATGCACTGGGGACAGCCATGGACTGACTGACAATATGACTCTTAATTAAAAAAAAAATTGAAGCAGATACTATTGGTCTATTATTCTTAATGACAAGGAAGAGGCAGGTAACATTTATGATATCAAACAACTTTCAGTAATGTTTGATGGGAAAAGTTAAGGGCTGATACATTGACATTAGAATCCTCAGAGTTTACATATTTTGGAAAATAAAAGTGTCTGTCATATACTGTAATTTTTTTTTTTTTTTTGCTTGTGTTTAAATTTTCACAATTTTTGTATTATTGACATTTCACAATAGTTTTAATCTCACTATTTTGGACATAGTTTCCGTGTTAGGAACAGACCTGGACTTCAAGAATTTGTAGCCCAACTAGGAAATAAAAGCATAATTAACAACAATTTTGTCACAGGCCTTTAATAATTCATTTTAAAACATGTTTTAGTCATTTACACATTTCATTAGCCCAATTCAAGAAAGATAAGCATATTGGCTAATGGTCACACCAATCCCTGTGTTCAAACAATGTTAAAATGCTATTTTGCCCTGTTTTTATTGTCAAGGTTTTGTGCCATCAGGGAAAGAAGCAAAAATGTTTAAATTTAAGCAATTTACAATCTGAGCCACTTCCAGGAGAAGTGACCTGCATTTTGTTGTCACCTTTTTAAGACCAGGAAATCATTTCACTGTCATCTGTTCTTTGTTACAGGGCTAGCAACACATGAGCCACATTTCACGATTATCAGGGAGGAATTCAAACCCAACAAACCAAGGCCGTGTGACCTCTGTGGTCAGATGGGTCAGTATCATCAATTGTTCTGTAACATATTGGATATAAACATATTCACTTACACTTTTACTAATTTTCTTGAGGATGAAAAAAACCCCCATGAAATTATTTGTTTCAATGCGTGATGTTTATAATTCCCTTGCCCTTGAATGTAAGTAAAATTGTCAACCCTTTATAAAAATTCAAGATTAACAATTGCACAAGCTTCACACCATGTTCGTGTGCCAATGCCCTTAGCTTGTAGTAGCTGACGACAGGTGCCTTACTTTGTTTTACAATGGGACTAACATGTATTTCAGATTTCCTTGTCTAACTACATATTTTTTTCCTTTTTTCTCAGGTCATGAACTTAAGGAGTGCACAGGGTTGCCAAAGGAGAAGTCTGGCGAGGCAAGTACCTTTTGCTTGTAGCATTTATGTGCTTTTCACAGGTGTGGCCATACATCAAATTCAATGGTGCTGGTATAATGAGATCTGCAGTCTCAGACAAAGGGTGTGGTAGTGCAGCTGTGTTTGATGTCGTGGTCAGACCCCAAAAATGGGCATCAATGTTTAGTTTAAGATGTTGCATTTCATTAAACCTTGTATAAATTGCTAGAAAACTTGAAAGATTAACTCTCTTTACATAGGTTTCCAACCATATCTTTTCAATATGCACCATGTGTGGCTGTTCACTTTACCTTGTTACCTCCCTGTGAATAATTCCAAAATGTCACCCCGAGGGCAGTATAGCAATGATAAGGGGGTAACAACAATGGATTCAACAGCTTACTTTTAATTCATTCTAGCTTTATTTAGTACTTAGACTCTGTCTTGGCATGATTCCTGTGATCTGATTGGTCAGGCTGGTGGATCCCAAACATATTAGAATTGAGAGCCTTATGGTACTGACACTATCCATTGCATGTTACTTGCCAGGTGATCTTTGAACGACTATAATGTGGTCACTTGGCAAAAAATTTAAATCAAACATTGAAGGGAAGCACACTTGACATGAAGGTGGTACTGCTTGCAGCACGATGAGATCGGGGCCCCAGCTGGGCAGGAGCAAGACTACATCTTCCTCAGACTTAACGTCTTACGCGAGTACCTGGAACGAGAACTAAAGATGACAAACCTCCCCTTTGAACAAGACATGGAGGTGAGCCATTTCACAACTTCTGACAACATGAAAACAAGTGAATAAATGTGTACATGTGATTCATAAGATTTCTGTAATTACGTCTCCCCGTGCAGCGGGGGGACATACTGTTTTTACATCCTTTTCTTTCAGTTCTTCTTCTGCTTGCTCTTCAGCACTGTGATGTGGACGAGATTACACAAGAAAGATTTCACCTAATTTAATCAACTTGGTTGAATATTTCACATGAAGGTCTAGGTCAAGTTCAAAGATGGGTGACCTTGATCCAATTTTCAAGGTCACACAGCCACATTAGTGAATTTAACATGGATGCAATAACTCAAGAAGGGTTTCACTAAATTTAATAAATCATGGTAGGATAATGTTACTAACCAAGGTTAGTCAAGTTCAAAGATGGGTGACCTTGATCCAATTTCCAGGGTCACAGACCCATTTGAAAACTAGTATTTGCTGCAGGATTGTAAGTTTTTGAGCTAGGGCTTTCGTATTGCACAGGATTATAGTCCTGAATGAGGGCTAGGTCAAGTTTGAAGGTGGATGACCTAGACACAATTCCCAAGGTCACAGAGCTACATTAGTGAATTTTGATGCAGACATGATAACTCAAGAAGGATGTCAGAAAAATCACTCAAACTTGGTAGGATGAAAGTCCAGGTCAAGTTCAATGATGTGTGAACTTTGACCCAATTCCTAAGGCCACAAGAGTCACATTAGTGAATTTTGACATGGACGCGATAACTTGAGAAGGATTTCACCAAATTTCATCAAACCTGGTAATCATTATAAATGTTATTAACCAAAGTCCAGGTCAAGTCTGAAGATGTGTGACCTTTGACCCAATTCTCAAGTTCACAGAACCACATCAGTGAAATTGATGCAGATCCGATAATTCAAGAAGGATTACACCAAATTTAATCAAACTTGGTCAGATAATTTTACTTACCAAAGTCCTGGCAGGAATTGCAAATGTGTGACCTTGGTCTTTTTTCAAGGTCATACTGGCATTTCATTGAAATCACTGTGGACGTGATAAGTTTAAGTTAGGAGATTGAAATTTGGCGGGTTTATGTACCTTCATTACATCTCACTTGGGATTGCAGATGGGTGTCCTTGACCTGTTTTCAACATTAGCTCGAAATCACTGATAACTCAGTAAGTCTTAAAGAATTTAAGATAGGAGGTTGAAATATTGTGGGATTATGTACCTTTATAAGAACTTTATTGGAATTTGCAGGTATGACCTATTTTTTATTTTTTTGAAGGTCACTTGGTATTTCCTCACTATGAGAAATTTGTAAGGGGGACAACTGGTCAGGGCACACAGGGAGACATTTGATTTCCTATTGAAAAATAAGACTATTCTACTTTTTTTGGATGTAATGGAGGCATGTGGTTCATTTAAATATTCACTAGGGGAAAAACAATCATCAATTTTTAGGGTGCCACCTTTAGAAAAACAATCTAAGTGACACCATGTTGGCATTTACATCCAAATACATGTATGTCAAAAGCCTATCTTAATATTAAAAAAAGGAGATAAGTCTGAACCATGTTTGCTTTTACATGTAAATATGTCAAAAGCCTACCTTTATATTAAAAAAGAACTTCAAAATAATTCTCAGTCGTTTGTTGGGACGTGTCAAGCAAAACATTTGATAATAGGTAGATTATTCTGTGAGGTCCTTTTTTTGAAAAAACATTGTGAGATACCAAGGTAGTTGTATGGGAGATTAAATGATAAAGCTAACAAAATTTGGCAATGCAGGCAAATTGTATTGGGGTTTTATCAATGGAGAAAGACGAGGACACATACGGTATTCATCTTAATAAGCGCACAGTTCGTTATAAAAAAAAATCACCCATAGATCTGAAAAAATGTAGATCCTAAGGGTAATAATGAATTCTACCACTCGGTTTAGAACTATGAGGTATTTTGGGGGTTCTTTCTTTGAAAGAGTGGGGGGTGCACTTATTAGGGAGTGTGCACTTATTAAGATGAATACTTTACATTATTTATCAGGTACAAAAACAATATATTTCAGTTTTGTCTTACGAACAGTTCTGTTTGTATTTACAGAGAGCCATTGACGACTGGGTGTTCATGTGTTTCTTTGTTGGTAATGACTTCCTGCCACATCTACCATCACTAGAAATCAGGTTAGTAGCAGTAATGTATCTGATGTGTTGATACAAGGTCTGAGACCACATCAAACTGTTAAGGAAAGTAGTAAATTCTAGAGACTGAGTCAACAGCTTTGTATGGTACACTGGGAGACTGAGTCAACAGCTTTGTATGGTACACTGGGAGACCGAGTCAACAACATTGTATGTTACACTGGGAGGCTGAGTGAACAGCTTTGTATGGTAAACTGGGAGACTGAGTCAACAGCTTTGTATGGTACACTGGGAGATTGAGTCAACAGCTTTGTATGGTACACTGGGAGACCGAGTCAACAACATTGTATGTTACACTGGGAGGCTGAGTGAACAGCTTTGTATGGTAAACTGGGAGACTGAGTCAACAGCTTTGTATGGTACACTGGGAGACTGAGTCAACAGCTTTGTATGGTACACTGGGAGACCGAGTCAACAACATTGTATGTTACACTGGGAGGCTGAGTGAACAGCTTTGTATGGTAAACTGGGAGACTGAGTCAACAGCTTTGTATGGTACACTGGGAGATTGAGTCAACAGCTTTGTATGGTACACTGGGAGACTGAGTCAACAACATTGTATGGTACACTGGGAGGCTGAGTCAACAGCTTTGTATGGTACACTGGGAGACTGAGTCAACAGCTTTGTATGGTACACTGGGAGATTGAGTGAACAGCTTTGTATGGTACACTTAGGCCACAATACAACCTGGGTATGTGGAGGATAGCTGTTACAATATCATTGTTGAAAAAGGAAAGGATGACATTAATGACACTGGACCAGGGTACATTTGAGCCACAATGCATCAAGAGTGTGGGGAGTGTGGCTGTTGTGTGATCACCAAGAGTGTGGGGAGGGTGGCTGTTGTGTGACCACCAAGAGTGTGGGGAGGGTGGCTGTTGTGTGATCACCAAGAGTGTGGGGAGGATGGCTGTTGTGTGATCACCAAGAGTGTGGCTGTTGTGTGATCACCAAGAGTGTGGGGAGGGTGGCTGTTATGTGACCACCAAGAGTGTGGGGAGGGTGGCTGTTGTGTGATCACCAAGAGTGTGGGGAGTGTGGCTGTTGTGTGACCACCAAGAGTGTAGGGAGGGTGGCTGTTGTGTGATCACCAAGAGTGTGGGGAGGGTGGCTGTTGTGTGATCACCAAGAGTGTGGGGAGGATGGCTGTTGTGTGATCACCAAGAGTGTGGGGAGTGTGGCTGTTGTGTGATCACCAAGAGTGTGGGGAGGGTGGCTGTTATGTGACCACCAAGAGTGTGGGGAGGGTGGCTGTTGTGTGATTACCAAGAGTGTGGGGAGTGTGGCTGTTGTGTGACCACCAAGAGTGTGGGGAGGGTGGCTGTTGTGTGATCACCAAGAGTGTGGGGAGGGTGGCTGTTGTGTGACCACCAAGAGTGTGGGGAGGATGGCTGTTGTGTGATCACCAAGAGTGTGCCGAGTGTGGCTGTTGTGTGATCACCAAGAGTGTGGGGAGGGTGGCTGTTGTGTGACCACCAAGAGTGTGGGGAGGGTGGCTGTTGTGTGACCACCAAGAGTGTGGGGAGGGTGGCTGTTGTGTGACCACCAAGAGTGTGGGGAGTGTGGCTGTTGTGTGATCACCAAGAGTGTGGGGAGGGTGGCTGTTGTGTGATCACCAATACCATCCTTGAAAAACTGAAATGGATGTTATGACACTAGATCAGGGTACAGTGAAATCTGTCTGGTGGCCAAATGTCCTTGAGACTGAGCCAAAGTGTTCCATTTCCCTTGGTGTTCAGGTATGAGAGGGTAGGAGTGGGAGAAGCTTAGGAACATGTAATATTATCGTAAAACTTCGGTACAAAATGGGCAGCAGATTCTGTGTTTCAACCATGATGCATTGATATGAATATATATTTAGACCAAATTGAATAGATTACATTAAGTCCAAGTTCACAAACTTGATTAAAGTTCAGTTAATTGGAAAAATTAAAAGTGTGAAATTTATACAGTTTTTTGTGTACAGTTGAGTTGTTATCAAAACAGTTGATCACATCAATTTCCCATACCCAGTAATGCAGAAAAAGAAAGTTTATCTGTCACCATGCACTATTGACATATTATTACTACATTTTGAGTATTCTGCAGTTTAAAAAGATGCACATAATACACAGTTACCATGAGGACTGCAGGGTTAAAATGTTACAGAGCAATCAGTTCCCAGGAAATTGACTCCGTTTTGGACAAGTGTTGAGCTTTGGCAGGTTAAGCTGACAAGTTGGACTCCTTTGTAGTGTTTGGTGTTCTGAGATGAGAGTCGTTTTGTGATTGTGTGTGTGAACACTTCCTACTTCTATCAAATAACATTGAAAATAGTTGGGACTGAAAATAAAAAAGGGTTAGGGTAAAAGGTGTTGGGCTGGGCAGGTTTGACTGTACACTTTGGCCACAAGGCACCACAAGTATGTGAGGAAAGCTGTTGTGTAATCACCAGTAATTATTATCATAATTTAAAGAAAAAATAAATGGATGACATTTACAGATTTGGACCATTTCTAGTAGTGTTTGATAGGAAAAAGTTGTATGCTGATACAGCAGTATCAGGTCCTTTAGGGTTCAAGACATTCACTGTGCACCTACAAGTGTTGAAGAAACCAGGCCACTTTGTTGGTGGCACACTGGCTGAGGCCAAAGCCTGTGTGTGGTCAACTGTGACTTGAGTTCTTGGTACTTGTAGAAGAAACCTTTGTTTATGGGTTGTTGGTGATACTTGTTCATTTCAAATCTAAAAGGTTATCTAAAGCTTTTGGAACAAACAAAACTGTAAAATGATGCATCCTTTTGTGTTTGTGTCCCACAGCAAATGTTTCATGTTCACTGAATTCAGGGAAGAACTGTTTGCTTTACAAAAATCTGTTCTAGGATCTATAAAAACATTGACTACATATCTATGCAGAAGTCATCATGGGTGGTACAATGGCTTGATCATCTCCACTAAGATTGTTTCTGCAGCTTGCATTTGAAGGATTTTTACACATAACTTTGGAGAGTAAAAATATTTCGTCCATTTTATTGTGATGTGTCCATGTCATGTTACATTTTGTTTTTGTTCTGCAGGGAAGGGGCTATTGACAGGTTGGTCAATCTGTACAAGAAAGCTGTATATAAAACAGGGGTAAGTCTCTTCATCTGAACGACCTATTTTCATATGTGACAGATGTTATGTGAATTTAAGATCATCAACCAACGACCACCTTTATATACCAAAACCCAGGACAAATTGCCTGAAATCCTCATTTGTGTATTCAGGGGCCATTCTATGGCACTCTCTACCATACGCTGTGTAGTAATCTAAAACTTTCGACACATTCAAGAATGAATGTTTTAGTTATGTACTGTCAACAAGAAAGAAGGGGTCAGAAGTTTAACTTTTGTGTACATATTTGTTATATTTATAGTATTGACTGCAAAGATCTCATGTTACTTGTATATCACTGTCATGATTGTATACCAAATTGAATGTTGGAGGACCCTGGGGGAGATTAGGGAAGTGCACCTGCATTAACCTAACCAGGTCACCCTCATGAAATAAAGCTTGTATACATATTTATACATGTATATTGCTTTGATGAAACAAATTGCAAATCTTCAATGAATCAGTTCAGATAGAATCCTTTAAAAGAGGGTAAACTTCTGCATTTTTTAACTTAATTTGAAAAAAACGTGATTGTGTTATTATCTTTCAAATCTAATTTCCATGTGATTGAGCTCCTCTCTTGTGGTATCATACATGTATGTTTTGATTCTATGAAATGAATCCTCCTTATTGTATTTCTATGTGACCATACATGAAGCCTAGGTATACTTTTACATGTGCCTCACACAATGGAGTATAAAATGACATATTTTTTGTTCCCATAGGGCTACATCACAGACAGTGGCTTTGTACATCTAGACAGGGTACAGCTGGTCCTTAAGGGTGAGTGGACAATTTTCTCCCAAAACCAAAAATCCCCTAGGCTTGTTTTTTTTGTTTTTATCTGTGGCAAAGCCACAGATATTGTAATCAGTTCTGGCAGCCATTTTGTTTACATGTTCCCATAGCAGCGCCCAAAAATTTTTCAGATTCATATGTGTGCTAGATGGGACTTGATGTTCAATTTGAAATTCTTCGTGTTCAGGATCTGAAGAGTGGGAACAGACATTACTACAACAGACAGGTAATTTAAATCATCAGAAAACTTGTAACAAAACTATACGTTGGAGGTGGGACTTGAATGGGGCAGCAGACTCATGGTTCCGAATCAAGCTGTCAGAAGTGAAAAACTCGAGATTCAGATTGTATCACAAGTGAAGCTTCTAGCATACAGCACGGGGAAGCAGTTGTCGTCATGAGTGAAACTCCAATGTAAACACAGTGTTCACGAGTGATGCGGGGCCCACTGGGTGTCTCACCGTGCAGTGTTGTCGCTGGGCTAAAATAGAAGGGCTATATATATATAGTATATATATATATAGCCCTTCTATTTTATATGCTAATATGCTAATTTCATAGTTCCCGTACCTGCTTCCCACTGACATTGTTTGTGACAGCTTTCTACAGAACAGCACTAGTCTCTGTAGCACAAAGATTGCCAATTGACTCTTATAATAAGTGGAAAAGTTTTTCCACTAATGGGTCCATGTTGTACATGCACCCAAATCATGGTTTACCCCAGTCCCAAACATTCCAGACATGCATGTGTAAAGCTTCACACTTGCACACTGTCAAACAGGGAAATTCACACCCACACAGACCGCACACAAGGAGATGTCACATCTCCTTGACAACGGAATGTTAGTAAATAAAAACACGTGCACACCAGACACGTGGACCGGCCACTCGTAACTGCCCGGTTCGGCAGTTAACTTACTCTGACGTAAAACGTTTCAGTCTTACACCGTTTCTAACGTCCAACAATGGGAGACGTGAACGTGCAAATTTCGGGTAAAACACCAACGCCGGCACTCTTTGGCTTAGTCTCTGAGGAGTTCAGAACGAACGAAACCGGTCAGACGCATCTTACAGCTAAAGTCGGGCTAAAGCTTCACAGACAGGCACTATTTGCCGTCTTGGCCTTTGCCTAGTTCTCACATTGCTAAAATAGAAGGGCGCTGCACCCTGTCCTTTTATTCGGCGCCCTACCCTTTTGTTCCACGCCCTGCCCATTTTTCCTGCGCCCGTTAATTTTTCCGGTAAATTTTACGGCTAATTTTGTTTCCCAGTTCCATTTTCCAAGCGAAGATTGAACCAGACCCCAAACAGGTAATTAGATGCTTGGGCAGTAGGGGCTGCGGCTCTCCATGTTATATAATACTTTATTGCAGTGTTATATCACTTCCTCTCCCTGAAAAACATTTTGCTGCCTTTACAATGCAACGAGTTACATGGCGTGCGGCCAAAAATATCCAGCCTCAAACGTCACATTTGTGTACCACAAATGAACAGAAATAAAAAAAGTTGTGTATTTTGTGATTTAAGTAGTGAATGGTTTACTTGAGCGTTTCCTTCGTGCCAGCTGACCGGGGAGGAGTGAGAGTATGCCACTGCCAGATCGGTGTGACCTCAGATGCGTGGGCGGTTACCCTGTTGAAGTAAATTGTCATATAAGAGTTGTAACACCATTTTTGGGTACATCTTTTTATGATAGGCTATTTCGTATTTGTGTTTACACACGACTTCAAAGAGAAGTGTGTAATTGTCCAACCTAGGTGCGAGTATGGCCGTGCCACCAGAGAGGAGGGAACTTTCCCCAAGACCAAGCGATCACCTGTTGGCTGTTGCGTGTGCAGTTCAATCGTGTGTACATCGCCACTTCGGGAAACAATCGCATTTTAGCATTACCGCAAGGCCTTTGTGTACCAATATTTACTGCTATACGAAAAAAAAAATATATATAACTTTGCTTTTACCCAAGTTTACAGTTTCAAGGCAGACTTTGTTTGAAAGCTTCGGTACATGTTACCGCAATACAGAACGGGAAGACGGACTTGCGTTTCCCTGAAGGCTGAATGATTATTAACCCAAAAACTGGAGTTGGCACATCCGGGTATACAAATGGAGATGCACGGTCATCTGTTTGCACGAGGATGAATCTGGTGATTGTTGTGTCAAACTCTTTGGATTGCATAGACAAGAAAGAGAGACCAAAGTTTAATATAGAAGGCACATCAGAGCACTGTCCGCATAGAATGACAGAATCTGTTGTATTCTAGCAACGGAGAGAGTGTTCAAACGATCGCAATTTCACCGCAACCCAAATGAGGCCCCAGCATACGCGATGCATAGCGAGAGGAGAGCAGATCAATATTTCCGCGTGCCATGGGGCTCCCTTTGGGATGTAGGATATTAAATCAATTTAATGGAAAGCCTTGATATTTAATATGCCAAACTGTATGAATCATGCTCTGCAGCTGGAGAGATGAAATTGATTTTGCACGTTGTAAAACACAGATACCATATAAAATTAAAGATTTGCCACAGATTACCCTATAGGCCCTTTGGGCCTTCTTGTTGTTTTTTTTTTTTTAAAGATTACAGAGCTGGTCACAATATTTTCGTACACACTGATCAATACAGTAGTGGCTATAGATCTGATGTTGATATTTCCAGACACATTGATCAATACAGTCATAGTTATAGATCTAGTGTTGATATTTCCATTTACATTGATCAGTACAGTCACCGTTAATGATTTGGTGATATTTTTATACACATTGATCAGTACAGTCACAGTTATAGATCTGGTGTTGATATTTCCATACACATTGATCAATACAGTCACAGTTATAGATTTGGTGTTGATATTTCCATACACATTGATCAGTACAGTCACAGTTATAGATCTGGTGTTGATATTTCAATACACATTGATATAGTAGCAGCTATAAATCTGGTGTTGATATTTCTGTGTCTGGTGTTGATATTTCCACACTCATGTCCCTTTGTGTACTTGGTATATATTTTTGATATTGTGTATTATCATTTCTCAGATTTAGGTGAAGTAGAAGATCAGATCTTCAAAAACAGAAGAGAAACAGAGGCAAGTTGCACGAGTGACCTTTCGTATTTGGTGGAGATACAAGACAGTGATTGCTTTTTGCAACACACAGGTTTTATTACCTAATGTAACTGTAAAACTAGTTATAAATATCAAAACAAGTTTCATTGAATATGCTACATTTCATCACATACATTTTCCCAGTGCGGTTTCATTCATTTTTAAAGCTGAATCATGTGACTTGAATTGTACTCAGTCTTCAAAAAGCTGTGATCTGTATGTGCCAAGACACTAACTGCAAATTCATTTCATTTTGCTTTATTTTTATTTGCCTGATGACACAAAAATTTGAAAATAAAGGTGCTTTTAAATAAAATTTTAACATAGGTTTAACAGGAAATGTATTCAAAATAGTAAAATTAAGGCTTTGGTGAATGCCTGTAATTCAAAAATGTGAAAATTTACACATGTGAAAATAAGAACTTAGTAGTGACATCCTATAAAATTCAAAAGAAGAACTGTGTATTTTGTATACTTTATTTAGTTCCTGTGGAACCCTCAGTTCACTGATAAACACAATTAAAGTTTAATATATGGTGCATGTAGGGACCAGAATCTGACTGAACAATGCATTGAATTGTGCATTAGATATTTCACAGCAACGAAGATGTCTCCAAGTCAAACTGGAAAAATGACTTATTGACTAGTTAGCATCAGTAGACACAAGGGAAAAGTATAGAGATTTTGTGAATGTCATAGAGGGCCTGTGAAATACTCAGGATAAAACTTGTACTATATTTTTTAAGCATGCTGAAATCATCATGTATGTTCACAATTGTAGTAATTATATTTTCTTGTGATGGTCTGGTCACCCTCCGATTTCCTCTGTCAGATAGGATATACTCTGACCTAGTGCTCATTGCTATTATTTGTATTTTTTGTTTTGATTAACAGTTAGATTTCAGGAGGAGGGCTAAAGAAAAGAGGAAGAGACAACGTCAGGTAAATATATTTAGAAAACTTGATATTATAAAATAATTTTAAAAAAGCATGTGAGACAAAGAGTTCCTCATTGCTTTGTCTACAGTTTCCTCAGATGACAAGGGGACGACGTTATCATTATATCTGAACAAGGATGCATTGCAGCTTCACCAAATTTTTATCAGAGATGCACATTATAATGGACCACGTTCTTATTGAAAACTAGCTTCCTCTTATTATTTTTAAACTTAAGAAACTTACGAAGTATTTATTTGAAGGCCATCTGAGTGGCACACAAGTGAACAATCTTGTTACCATAATATCTCAAGAAGGATTCATCACAGCTTCATCAAACTTTTGGGGCAGTTACACCATATTATGGCACCTGTGAAGTCTCAAAAAATGGAGAATTGAGGAAAAAAGATCGTGTGCACCATGGGTAGTCTGTTCCCTGAACTCTATTTGTTAACTTTGTGTGTCTCCCCATAGAGTGTAGGCATTATTAATACACATGTACAATGGTCCAAGGGCCACCTTGTCACCTAAGGTCGCCTGTTTGGCTTTGCTTAGTCATGTCTTACTGATGTCACGTAGAGCTAGACCACCTGCACGAGAAGATATAGCACGGTAGTTGGCTAACAGGTATTGCCTTTCAGAACAATTTGTACTGCAGTGCCCTACATTTAACTTGGAAGCAATGAATAACACCTTTTCTCTTTAAAAACATCTCTGCAGATAGAGATAAATATATAAAGTGTAAATTTGTCAATTCAGTTGACCGAAATGTCTCATGCACAAGTTTGCAGTGATTTTATTAGAATTATTGTGCAAAGAATACAGAAGAAAAACTGTTGTTATGAGCAATAGAAGGAGTTTCTGCATGCTGAATTTGTCAAGGCTTTTTCTCTTTCATTGTACAGTAATCCAGTTTGGATGTTCGCTGAATGTAACCTTGCCAAATCTTTTCAAATACATGTATATGAACATAAGGCTCCAAAAGTGTCTAAATTTAACTCTGTCTAATCTCAATGGCAGACATGTGCACTTTACATGTGGTTCTTCAAGCTGCCACCAGATGGCACACTGTTGTGTAATCCTTGAAATGCACTTCTGTTGATTAGTAAAATACAATAAACAGCCTAAATATTTTCGTCTTTTATTATACTTGTTTAGTGGAGCAATTCAAACCGGCCAAGTTTTGTACCAGGAGGCCAGTATGCCCCACAGGTAAGTCTATTCCAGTATAACTCTGTGCATACAAAGCGCTAGAGGCTATTGTTTCCTCTGCTTTACCCATCTCTCTCCTTCCATCTGTCCTGATGACATTACCTCTATATCTATAAACTTGTTGCCCACAGCTGCAGCAAAATGTCATCAGAGATTTACCTTATGATGGACCAGAAAGCTCTTTGGAATTATTTTATGCGTAACAAAGTTTGTTGATTAGAGACTTGGAGAGTGGCACCTAAGGTAACATTATTATTTCAGAATTGACTGCAGCATCAGCAAAATATGATCAGAGATGAACCTTATGGTGGATTAGTATCTTAAGTTTTAAAGTGCTAATCAGGGCTATAGTTGTTTTCTCATTACTGTTGAACATATAATGGTTAAAAGATTCAGATTCCTCGTGAAGATACCTTTCATTCAAATACCAGCAAGCATAGTCCAAAGCAAAAAAGTAGTCATAGTCAACAGCTTTCCTCGGGACATTTTGCGCACAAAGTGTCCCAAGGAAAGCTGTTGACTCAGTTTTAAATCAGTGCTTTAAAGGTTGAAACAAGATCTCATGATGGTACATGTACTTATATTTCTTTGTTTTTTTTTTAAAAACTGTATTTGGAGGTTTAATCAGTGCTGTGGTGGTTATATTGTGGACACTTACAACCCCCACTCCACTCCCCCCCCCAAAGATTTAAAAAAAAAAACCTCTCCAGCCTGCCAAGAATCATCTGTACATTGCATGCTATTTTTTATCGTGTGTAAGTTTAAATACATTTTAATTTGAAAAGTGATTGGGAAGCAGGCAAGGCTAACAGCAAAAAAATAAGTCAAAATACCCTGTTGTGTGTCATGAGTTGAAATGATGACAGGTGGAAAGAATGCAGTGTATTATATCAAGTAACCTTTAGTACGTATTACTGACTCTAGGTGGCCTACCGTGTACAGCATGAAGTAGACCTGTCTGTATGCAAGATTCAAATTATATGAGTCTGCGATGTGCTTTTTTGGTGATTTTATGGCTTTGGTGTTTGAAGTATATAATGGGCAAATGATACAGTTTCATAAATTCAAAACCTTGATTGGCTTTTTTTTAAAGTGAAGCATTGAATGCAATAGTATTTCCGATTCTAAATGTGTAAACTTTAATTACTGAAGTATTTTAACTGGAACCACCTGAAGTAATGGAATATGAATGTGTATTAGAGAATGGAATTTTGTACATTTTGTTTTCACATGGTTTTGAAGCATCCCACTTACATTTATTAACTACACGTACATGAATTCAGCTTTAATGCATGCAGGATGTTTGTCCAATATATTTTTGTGAAGATAAATTTTTGCAGTATTTCATTCCAGAATTAAACATTTCATTTTGTAGAGAATAGGCAATGCACCAAGTCCAATTGAGAATCCACGTCACACAGCATTCCAGATGAGATGCCAGAGCATAGCCAACTACCCCAGCTCCAGGAATGACTCCAATGCTCAGGCAGCTACAGAACTTAAATCAATGTTGGTGAGTCCTCATGGTTGTGTCGCACACATGTTGGTCAGTGTCCATGGTTATGTCATGTATGTGTTGGTGAGTCCTCATGTTTATGTCATGTTCATGTTTGTGAGTCCTCGTGGTTATGTAACATACATGTTGGTGAGTCCTCATGTTTATATCATGTACGTGTTGGTGAGTCCTCATGGTTGTAACATATACATGTTCACGAGTCCTCATGGTTATATCACGTACATGTTGGTGAGTCCTCATGGTTATATCACGTACATGTTGGTGAGTCCTCATGGTTGTGTCATGCACATGTTGGTGAGTCCTCATGGTTATATCACGTACATGTTGGTGAGTCCTCATGGTTGTGTCATGCACATGTTGGTCAGCCCCCATGGTTATGTCATGTACATGTTGGTGAGTCCTCATGTTCATGTCATGTATATGTTGGTGAGTCCTCATGTTTATGTCATGTGCATGTTGTCCATGTGGTTATGTCACATACATGTTGGTTAGTCCCCATGGTTGTGTCATGTACATGTTTGTGAGTCCACATAGTTGTGTCACGTACATGCTGGTGAGGCCTCATGGTTCTGTTATGTATATGATGGTGAGTTTGACATGGTTATGTCACATACATGTTGGTTAGTCTGCATTGTTATGTCACATACATGTTGGTGAGACTCACCAATGGTTTAAATTAAGTTATTTGGACATGTGAGTTAATTGTAATGCACAAATATTTTAGATTTATGCATCTTTGTATAAGTCAAACTCAAACTAATTCTTGAAAATAATACATCCACAAGTGTGCAAACAGCAACAAGACAAGTCCTTGAATTATGAATATAAAGTCTTGAAAAGTCATGGAAAAGTCCTTAAATTTTATATTTGCCAATGTGTAGGAACCCTGGTGAGTCCTCATGGTTCTGTTGTGTACATGTTGGTGAGTTGACATCGTTATACTATGCACATGGCGAGTCCTCATGGCTGTGTTACATACATGTCAGTGAGTCCTCATGGTTATGTCACGTACATGTCGGTGGGTCCTCATGGTTATGTCACGTACATGTCGGTGAGTCCTCATGGTTATGTCACGTACATGTCGGTGAGTCCTCATGGTTATGTCACGTACATGTTAGTGAGTCCTCATGGCTATGTCACGTACATGTTGGCGAGTCCTCATGGTATTCACGTATATGTTTGTGTTTTGGCATGTTTGTGTTGCATACATGTTGGTGAGTCCTCATGTTTCTGTTGTGTACATAATTTTGATTCGTTGTGGTTCTGTCATGTACATGTTGGTGTCGGACTAGCTATGTCTATCTAGAAGAGGACCAGTTTTTAGGTTTATTATCATTCACAGCCTTATGACCCTACCCAGATTTGTTAGGATATCAGTTGAGAGATACTAATTGTTTAAATGAAACTCAGGTTAAATAGTTAATGTCACAATTATGTTGTAAGTAAAGTGAGGACTACCAGAAGGCTGTGTCTTGTCTAGCCATCCATCAAACATACATCAGCATGTGCTGGTAGGTGAATGATAAAACACTCAAAGGAAAATTACAATCACAGCAGTTACAGACATAGAAAAGGGAATGAGCTTTGGCATCTGATAATTGAAGGATGAAACACAGTAATGGGATTGTATACTACAAGTGTAAAAAACAAATAAATAAGCACTTATAGACTAGACATTGTAATGTATATTGAGTAAAATCATTAATCAAAAACAGTAGAATTTTTTGACCTGCAGGGTTAGGAGGTCTGTGGTGGTCCCCGGGCTGATTCTACCTCTGCTGTGTACAGTTTGGAACTGTCACCACACTGATTCAGCTTCATTGATGTTGATTTAACTCATTCCATACCAGTCCCTGATTTTTCCGTATATTTACCTTGATTTAAGACAACAGTTGCGTATTAATGTTCTTCATGAAAAGAGCTGTCATTCAAGTACCAACCAACGTCTGTCCGCCTTTGTTAGCGATATATCTTCTAATTCTTTATGGATTTTTCTCACATTTGGTACACAAATACAATCCTGGACTCCCATTAGTGGATTAGATTTTGAGATCACTGTGACATATTTACAGCTCACTGTGACCTATTTACTTCCCATCTGAGCTTTGTTAGCACAATACCTTCATAATGCCTCAATGGATTTTTCTCAAATTTGATAAATAGATGCATTCCTTGATTCATTAGCTGATTAGATTTTGAGGTCACTGTGACCTATTTATGGCTTACCATGACCTATTTACTGCCCATTTGAGCTTTGTTAATGCAATTTCTTCAAAATGCCTGGGCAGATTTTTCTCAAATTTGGTACACAGATGTACTCTTTGACTCCCACTAGCTGATCAGAATTTGAGATCAGTGTGACCTTATTCCCACTTACTGTGACCTATTTACTGTCTATGTGAGCATTGTAAGCACAACATCACCAAAATGCCCCAATGGATTTTTATAAAATTTGATACACATGCTTTTCTGGACCCCCAATAGGTGTTTAGATAATGAGGCCACTGTGACCTAGTTACAGCTTAGTGTGACCTATTTGCTGTCCATATGAGCTTTGTAAGGGTCATATCTTCAAAATGCAATTATACCATTTGATACATAGATGCATACTCAGCCCTCTTTAGCTGATTAGAATTTGAGGTCACTGTGACCTATTTACTGTACTCATTAAAGAGAAATCTGCTATTTAAACGTAATGTACCATATCCATTGGTGGTCATGGGGTCATTATAAGCAGATTTTACATTTTTTATCCCTTTCCATGACATGCTCAAAAAGTTACAGAGATTATCTTCAATGCAAGATCTTAATTTTTCAACTTTTTTGTGCACTAAGAGCAATGTGTTGGAGTTTAACCCTTTCCTGCCTGCGCCTATCAAAATCGTTCACCAGTGAACGATTTCCTTTGACCCCAGGTTGAGAGGTCAAATTGGACCCAGAACAATGAAAAAGAATCCTTATTTTTTCTCTCTAGCCTAGTTCTACATGTTTCGTTCTTCAAGTCCATCTGAAATTGCATGTAAATAAAAAAAAATAACAATTTTTCGAAAGTAAATAAAGTATCACGTGACGCACCATCGCAACCGTTTATTTCCGCAAACATGGCGGCCCCCTCATATCGCCCCGTGCGTCAGGCAGCTGACAGAGCGAGGTGCCTATTCCTTACTGGATTCCAACTTCCTGAATCTGACGATGGAATGTCCAGTGACGAAGAGGATGTTCTAGACTGCTAGTTAATGGCCGGGAGTGATGAAAATAACGAGTCTAGTGATGAGGAAATGGTAGCGGCAACAGATAAAAGCAGGAGCCCAAACCAGGATCAACGTGCATCAGAACACAGGTACGTTGAGAGGCTTTTTTGCATACTGCCCACCAAATATATCTGACTAATATGTAAAAATTAGTGATAAGTGAAAGTTTCTGTGGTTTGTTTCTGGTTTTTGTTTGAATAAACCTAAAGTATTGAAGTCACGATCAGCAGCAAAGTGGGCGATAATGGAGTGACGCCCCTCTTGAAATCTGCAGCTTCATAAAGCACACTCATCGCATTTACGTTTGACACGTTTGGTGCAACAACTGAGGTCATCAGAATAACTAGGGTATGTGGTTCCATGTATTTATTGACCACTAGTGATGTAAAATACTATCAATCTCATTTTTACCTGTAAATATCGTCAAAAGAGTCACATTTTTTTTACAGGACATTCAACTTCAAGGGCTACAATGATGCAACAGATATTGGTCCACAAGCACTCTGTACCATGGTTTATGGGCATGGCGTTTCATGTCAAGAGAGAGGTAATGACTATTTTCCTCTCCACCACCCCACCCCCACCCCCCGAAAAAAACAAACAAGCAAAAAACAATTTTCCTTCTTGCACCTGAATCAGTAAATTCCAATTATTGCATGGCTAAGGGCTCAGCATAATATGTTAACAGAGAGGTAAATGACCATTTATCTGCCCCCCCCCCCCAAAAAAAAAAACAAAAACAAAAACAAAAAACAAAAAAAACACTTGAACCTGTCAATTCTGTGGACTGTTAACTCTTTTCATGTTCATTTAACATTTTGTCAAATATCTTTTCCACCTATACATATACTGAACTATATAATTGAGATGAATCAGCTGTTACAAACTTGAAAATCCATTTTGAAATGTTAGAGAAGGTATTGCTTGTGTAACTTTGGTTGTGTTTAGTATTCAATCTGTTCATGTTACTATTGCTTGTTACAAAATATGTTATACATGTTAGAGTTCTATAATTTATTTACATATTGATGGTTATGGAGTAATGTATTGGACAAGAGAGTTGTTTTACAAGCATATAATAAGACGCATGTTATTGCATTTGTTTGTTTATTTTGAACCAAGGGATGCTGGTGTTTATTGTGGACTGTTAATCTGTTGATATGCATAACGTGGTGGCTACTAGTTGGAGATCCCTCATCCTACACCTAGGTAAGTATATTGCCAATCAGATGTAGCAATTGAATCCCCATGTGTTATTAGTTTTTATGGGCCTCTTATTACTATATTCCTAATTTTATTCATGTATGGAAGGTTTCAAAGTGAGTCTGTATCATTTTCCCATGGCAAATCTCAACCCGCAAACCCAAAAAATGAAATTTGTACACAGTGCAGGGTCCTCCCTACAGCTTTCTACATTGTTGGGCTGTGGCTTTGGCTTCCCTTATAAACTATAGCAGAATAGGATTGTAAATCTTGAAATTTGCTCAGTTTTGGTTAAATCTGGTAATCTCTTTACACTGTCAAGATGTTCTGGGGAAATTCTGCATGCAGATGTGTCAGAGGAAAATATAAATGCATGGCAAGGTATGTGACAAGTGTTAGTGATTGGTATTCAAGTTGAACATGTTCATGTGTTTGTTAATGTTTTCCTTGTTTGTAAACTACATGTTGGATAAAATGTTTACAAGAATTTCATGTATACATATGTAGTCATGATATTCAAACTGGCTTGACACTTTTCAATCAATTTCAGTGTATACACAGGAAGACGCAACAATCTTAGTGAACATGGCCTGGGGTTTGATGTAGTCACAGGTCTTTGTCAACATCTGCAACACCAAGGCTACCGGTATGTATAAGTGTACATGTATGTGGAAAATGCCACAACAGCATGACATAGTGTTCAGTGAATGTTATTGCGTACTGCTAGTAAAACATACAATGTACTTAAGCATGAAAACTGGACATAATACATTTCACGTAATATAAGTCTTGTGTGAAGAAACATTTTTACCTCCTTGGCCCATTCAGTTGAAGGATGTATGTATTGATGTCATGTCTGTGTGTCCATGCACTTTGTGGATGCCATAACTTTTTAACAAACTGAGGTACTTCCGTGAAACTTGTGTGGTGAAAGTATCTCACTAGGGCTTTGGATGAGATCATTATTCCCAGACCTTCGCATACATATAATTTCAAGGTAATACTGGCCAAATGAAGTTAGTTATACATGTACACCCGTGACCCTGGTAAGAATGGGTCCTAAGGGTATTAGCCCATAATATTTGTGCTGAGAAGACAACTGGATCACTAATTGGAAAAAGTACCCACAGAATAAAATATCTTCATAGTAAGTAATCTTCAAGTGTTTAATTTTGGTGCAGCCAGTCAAACTCAGTGTTGCTTGTATATATACATTGTACATGTACATGTATATGAATTCAGATTACTTTCTTTTCATAGGGTGTACTTCGACAACTTCTTTACTTCCACGTTTCTGATTGAAGAGTTATACAGAACTGGATTTCTCTCCTGTGGTACTTCAATGGTCAACAGGCGGCACTTCCCTGATATATTGAAAGATGTAGAGTGGAAGAACAAGTCAGAGCGGGGGGAATATGCGCTTCGTTAGGCAGGGAAAGGTGTTATACCTGCAGTGGAAGGACAACAAAGTGAGTTGGACATGAATATATTGAAAACCCAATTCAATATACCAAATATTAAGACATCTGATGAGAAACATACACTGTATTTATTTTTTGAATTTTTATTCACCATGTATTGAAATTGACATGTAGATTCAGCAGTGTCTTTCATTTTTGTAACGTAAGAAAAAAGTAGATATTTGATTCCACCATATTATCTAAAATTAACTATTGTACTCTCATTCAATAAGAAAGCAAAACACAGTTTTTTTTAATTGTGGTTGCAAGTTGCAACTTAAAGTTATCTCCCCCTTCTTCCTTTTACATATAGGTGGTCACCATTTGTTCTTCAGCCCATAAGGCTACCGAGGCGGAGTGGATACGTCGCCGTGTCAAAGTTGGAGAGGAGTGGCGCACAAGGTTGGTGAGGAGACCGGCAGTTATTCATGACTACAACCAGTACATGGGTGGAGTAGACAAATCCAACCAGCTGCTAACCTCATACATACTTGCTAATGAAGTCAATGAGGTGGTGGAAGACTTTGTTCTTCCACATGGTTGATGTTGCAGTGCTAAATAGCTATCTGCTCTTTCAGGCATGGAGGAATCTGCATCCAGAGGTTCCAGAGCTCCAGCGGAGCGCACGTAAGTCATTACATAGAAACAGCAAAAAAATCAAATCAGGTTACAAACAAATTTCTACATTGCAACTTTAAAAAAAGAAAATTACAGAAATGTGTTATTTAAATATGTTATCCATAAATCTCATACTAAATTTTTTTTTTGTAAATATACAACATCCTACATATTGTGAATAACATGCTCCATTGAATTAATTTCAAATGTGGGAAGTAAGTTGTAGTTGTAATCAGAAGCATTTCTTATGTAGAAATGTCCAAGATTTTGCCAGACCTTCAGTAATCTCAGTCTCTGTCAGAAAAAAATTTACTTATAGCCTAAACAGATTACTCAAGCTAATGAAAAAAATTTTGTTAAATAAGGAAATCTTTCAGGAATCAGGTGGATAGGATTTTTATATTACTGGTATCGTGTTGCTCAAAGTTGCAGACTGACCCTGAGTTTAATGTTTTATTTGTAGGAATATGTTACTGCTTTGGGAGATAATCATTATAATGGAATGTGTATTTGTCACACTTTGTAGAGTATAGTCACCTGGAGTTCAGGGAGGAACTTGTGAGGCAGTTGTCTGGGATTGAAGACACAGAGGAGGTGCCAACCTTTGACAAGGCAGTATTCCCACCACACCAAAGCTACCTCACAGCACATGTACCTGTGGCTGTTGATGGGAGGTTCAACTGTCAGATTTGCTTCCTTACACAGAGGGAGGCAAGTGGGAAACCCAAACAAGTGAAGACCAGCTGGAGGTGCAGCAATGCAGTGTGTGCCAAAGTCTATCTGTGTGTGAAGCTGGACAGAAATTGTTTTGCCCGTTGGCACTCAGCCGAATTTAACAACAAGCGACACTGAACAGGGACACAATTTCGACATGGGAATAAGAACTGAATGGACATGCATTTGCCTGCTTGATCTAGAGTAGATGGGTGTGGGCTATAGCAAGTAATGTACAAGTGAACATAATGAACATGATTTAGCTCTTTTTTTTTTTTCTTCTTCAGAGTAGCATGTTCTCATGCATGGACAGCAATGGCACATAACATATGCTGGCGATAGGTGAAGACAGTTGTCTATCCACCTCCCGCCATTCCATTACCCTCACCCCATATATATTTATTGATAGTTCCTCCCCCCCCCCCCCCCCCCCAAACATAGAATATTTATTTGATCATGGCAATTATAGTTTAAATTATTATACTAAACATACAGGATGATATTTTACCCACTTTTGGTGTATGTTTTGTACTATTGCTTCATTTTCCTCCAACCAGTATGATAAATCTCGGGGTCCCAGCCCAAATATGTGACCTTTTACACTATGAGCACGTTTTTATCTCTGTGTGGAAGCACAATTCAGATTATCATATATGGTAATGCATTTTATTTTACTTTGCTGGCAGTCAAGTGTGAATAATTATACATTTATTGTGTTAAAATTGACGTGTCCCTTCTAAGGAGCCAGAAGTTAACTGCATAGAAAATATACAGCAACGTTGTATGTAATGTCATGGCACATTTGACAATGGCATATATTTATGTTGTCATATCATTGTACCCTTTGACCTTGAAATGCCCTTGAACATTAGTGTTTCATAAAACTATATGCCACACTATTTTCTGACCTGTAAATTAACATTGATGAAGTATTTGTAAGGCAAGCATGCAGGCTTATAGCTAGCACATTATAATTTGTATCATAAATATGTATCATATACTGCGATTTTACCTGCATGAACACACATAATGCGCTTATCATTGTGGTTGGAAAGGCCAAGGTCAACAATGGAAATATGTTAGTACCATGTTTTTTTGCTTCAATTTACAGGTTCAGGTCTATTTCAGCTATCAGAGCCAGAAATATGGTTACCTTGAATATATTTTGGGTCTTGGGGAATAAAAAAGGTTTAAATTTAATGCAAATGTTGGTTATTATTGTATCCGTGTCCTATATTCAGGTCACCAGATGACCTTGAAATGACCTCAAATTAAGATGATGGCTATAACTCATAAAAGCCCCATCACCAAAGCTTTAAAATGATATATACTTTGTGCAGTCAATTTTTTATATTTTTCTCAATAAATCATCTTAATTAAATTCTGTAGGTGAAATTTGGTAAAATGGGCAATTCGTGACAGGCAGTAAAGGGTTAAGGGCCACGTGAACAGGGGCGATGGGGAGGTATTCCAGTGATTGAGTGCACAGTGCTCTAGTTCATCATTTTACTTTCAACATGACAACATGTTGTTTCTTTGTGCTGCTGAATCAGGCCACAATAGGTCTTGGTCCACATCTGGGAGAAGGAACCATGTGTCAGCACACTGAGGGGTTCTGCAGAGACCTCACTGACCTCTGCCACAACAGTGTGTCCTCATGTATAGTCTCTGGGACCCCATGATTTCACTGCTGCTACGTGGACTGTATTGTCCATGCAGCCTTATACTCTGTGTATTTAAGACTCCTTGCTGGAAAGCTGTATTGTATGCATATTTAAGTTCTCTGTGTCTTTCTTTAGGAGAAAAGTCATCAAATACTTGGAGTTATTTCTTTTATCTTGGCTTTTTTAACACTTAAAAAAACCAACATTCTAATATGTGGAGTTTTCTTGCTTGTTGGATATTATATACTTCTGACATTTATGAAATAAACTGTCGTACTGAAGAAATTATGCATACAGTTTTTTAAGTTTGGACATATCAATTATGTTGTGAAATACACAGTGTACAATTATGCGGCATTGTACCTGACACTCAGGCTACAGAACTGACACATTCCGTGTTTGGAATGAGTTCATTGCTGATGACATTGATGTCTGTATTGTTGTTTGATATATCTGAAACCAACCATATTTTTGCTTAACAGACAGCAGATGGTCGGAACGCAGCTGAGAAGAGGAAAGCACCGACACAAGATGAGGACTCTGACCCTGAGCCTGAGGATGAGGTCAAGTGAGTACACAGACACTGGGTGGAAAATGTAATGTAGAATAGAAATGAGAAGATCACATGAGTGCACAGAACTGTAAGGTTGAGGTTATGTTTGAAGGTCACGTTGGTGTTAAACTTTTGATTTTATGGGATTGAAGAGTGCAGCTAAGTGGATGTACAGTTTTGAGGATGAAGTGGAAAGAGTTCAAAGAACTAAGAATGAGGTCAGTTGAGTGCATAGAACTAAAAATTAGGTCAAGTGGTGCAAAGAAATAAGGATGAGGACATGTGAGTGCACAGGGCTGTATATGAGTGTTGTTCTAGATGGGTGAAGTCCACTACAATAGGAATAAACAAACACCTGATTAATGATAAATATTGGTCTAAAATATTAGCACATTTGCCCTAATTAACACATTCTTTGTATAGAAATCATTGGAGTGTAGTCTGAAAACTCTGCGCCTTAATTATTGATTTTATGGGAGCTGTATAATTACAGAAATTATGAAAAAGTTTCATAAACATGGGAGGGTGGCCGTATGTCAACATTAAGAACTGGTCACCATCAAACAAACTAATATTGTAATAAACTGAAAAAAACACATCTAAGAGAAATTAATTATTTGTGAAATTGTTGGTAAGCAGGAACACACCAGTATAGATGAGTTAAATTTGTGTGACATTGACCTTGCAGGTTATGGGAAGATGGCTGGAAGGATCGGTACTATGAGAGCAAGTTTGATGTTGGGTCGGACGACTTGCAATTCAGATATACTGTGGTAAGTGAAATGTGATAAACCTTTCAGTCATTAGATTTGTAGCCTCTGACCTTATTTCCTTAGGTAAACAATTGCTTAATTCATTTAATCAATCAATAAGTGGACACCCCCACCATTTAAAAAAGAAGAAAACTCATGCAGTTTACTTTTATACAGAGTGCATAGAACCCCTTAGTCAATGGAATATGGTCAAAATGTAACAGTTACATGGAAAGCATTTTATGTTTCAGTAGACCTTACCTTTGTGAGACTTCGGAAGCTGGTTTTAATAATATTTTGAACATCTGTGCACGACATTCAGAAATATTACATTAACTCACATAATGTGACCATGGTAGAAGAGAGTAAAGTTTGGCATGATTTGTCAACATATATTGCCATCTGAACAGACCAGGTGAGTTAAAGTACCCATACAACTTGTCTGCATAGGAGACACCAACAATTGATTTGTATGTGTGTTTGCTCTGTAGGCCAATGCGTATGTGCTGGGCCTGAGCTGGGTTCTACGATATTACTACCAGGTATGTATAATTAGTAGAATTTCTTGACCGCAATTACAAATTTTTGGTTCCAGTTGAATGGAAGGGTAATCTGTCAGGGCCAATGAGAACAGAGACTATTTCGATCTGGCCGTATTGTAGATACTGGCATGGATGTATTCTGTGAAGCTTTAGGGCTCGAAACTTGTAACATATAGGGGAGAATTAAAAACAACTAAATACATGATATTATTGACAAGTAAGCAGGTTTCTTGGCTTACATTGCTGTGTGGCGAAAGGTTTTATGTTAGTGTACATTGATCCCATTTTGTAGGAATGGTGCTTGAGTGACCAGAATTAACCCTTAAAGTGCTAATCACAGCTATAGTTGTTTTCTCATTCCCATTAAATATATCATGGTTAAAGGATTCAAATTCCTAATGAAGATACCTTTCATTGAAATACCAGCAAGCCTAGTCTAAAGCCAAAAGTAGTCTTAGTCAACAGCTTTGCTCGGGGCACTTTGCTCGCAGGAGAGCTGTTGAATTAGTCTTAAATCAGTGCCTTAAGGGTTAAAACAATACATGTAGCATGTTTATGGCCGGAGGGACGTGTAAGTCACATTGCATGTTTTCAAGTAAAAATATATGTGATGCTTGTTTCTCTGTCTCAATTGCGTTGTTTGATATTTTGGTCTTTGGTCTTGCAGGGCTGTGCCTCCTGGAAGTGGTACTTCCCCTATCACTATGCACCCTTTGCCTCCGACTTCGTTAACATTGGGGACCTCAATATTGACTTCCAGAAGCACACGGAACCTGTAAGTGTAAAATGTGTTTGAGCTGAAAGTGACTTGCAGGTAAATAATTAATTGCCTTTGCATGAAAATATGGCCCTTTAAAATCTGTAGTGGATGACGTGCACTGCAAGTATTCAGTAATCCAGGGTAACAGTAGCGTTCCTAGTAGACGACCTTGTTTGCTGTGTATTTTGAGAATCATTTAATTACAATAAATGTACTCATTGTCAGTGTTTGGACCACTGCATATAATGTATAAACACAAACTTGAGCCATCAGGATCAAGCCGTTTTTGTTACTCAGTCATCAGAGTTTATGGCCTTTACGATGACTGAGTGTCGGGCTTAGTGTTCATGTCTGTGATTAATGTGATTGATTTGTCATAGTTCAAGCCCTTGGAGCAGTTGATGGGCGTGTTCCCTGCAGCCAGTAAACAGCATCTACCAATCACATGGCAGTCCTTAATGTTTGAGCCGGTAAGTTGTTACACCAGTAAAAACATTAACCTGTCATGTGGCAGACGTTTTGTGAACCAGTAAATTGTCCCGCCAGTAAACAGCATGTATCATATCCTTCACGCGGCATAGGATGTTGTGTTAACTAGTAGGCTGTCACACCAGTCAATATCGATCATTCACATGGCAGATGTTGTGTGAACCGGCAATTTGTCACACCAGGAAACATCATCTATCAATCACATGTCAGATGTTGCATGAACCAGTAGGTTGTCACCAGTAAACATCTATCACTCATGTGTACTGATAGGTTGTCACTCCAGTAAAGATCATCTATCACTCACATGGTATAATGTTCCCGTCACTGCCTCTTTCTGACATGTAAATACACAAACATTGAAGAATTAATTTTCACCAAAATATGGTTCACTGGGTAGTTTTTGAAAACACTATTTCGGCCCAAAAGATAGTAATTGGTCTTGGATCACTCACGGTCATATGATATTGCACAGCTTGAAATACCAGTACATTGTGCGCTGACAGTGGCTCCCTTTCACCACATAATGAACCAAGACAACCCACCTGATGAATTAAAGAATGTGATGTGGTGAAAGTCATACTGAAGTAACATGTCAGAATACATACTCAGGTATCCACTTGTAAATGTGACACCTTTGAAGTTAAATTTCTAATATGTGTCTTTTTTTTTTTTTTTTTCAAAAGTATATATAGAATAAGAATTATACATTTTGCATAGTTATAAAATATGGAAGTTTAAATTTGAGATTTATCTAAGATGCTTAAAATTTGGAAGCAAAATAATATTAAAATAACATGGCATTTAATGCGTGTTGTGATCTAGGGTCTGTTTAAGTCACATGGCAGAGATTTGTGTCATACTATCAGTCTGCAGTACTCACTGTATGTATTGTCTGTTTGTCTCTAGGAATCGGAGATCATCGATTTTTACCCAACCAACTTCAAGATTGATCTGAATGGCAAGAAATATGCCTGGCAGGGTAAGTCTGCTGAAGTCATTGCTACTCTAACTAGAATGATGGGTTTAGTAACATTCAGGTGGTAGTAACAGTCTGGGGTTACCGACACTCAAGGGGTTTGTAATGCTTGGGGGTTAGTTTTGGTATGTGTTTGTCTGTACCAGTGGTGGTATACTTGCTCTGATGAGTACATTTTCACCAGAAAATCATGACTTAATTCCAGCCAGTAACTTTATTACAGATATTGCAGTAGTCCCTCTTTTGGGAGACCACCTGCTTTTTGTGACCATTTTTACTGTGCAAAAGCACCTTCTGATGATAATTTACTTCTTTTGGGAGGCCACATGAAGAACCTGACCAGCGATCTCCCAAAATGACCTCTAAAGACCACTTATCCATCCAGAAATGGCAAATTTCAGAAAAGGAAAACTCACCCATTTTGCACAAGAGTGGTAAAAACAAGTGTACATCAGTTATGTTTGAATATAAAAAATAAAAGAAGAAAAAAAATGATTGAATCAAAATTATGGATAGTAATTCAACGTAGTGGGTAGTTGTTGGGCAGGTGACACATGAGTCAAACCTCCTTTGGGAGACCACCTGCTTTATGTGACCACTTCTTGGATGGCACTAGGGGTGATCTCTCAAATGAGGGACCCCTGTAGTACGTGTAGTCTTAGAAACGAAAGTAAAGGACTCATTCTGGTTTAAACATAGGAAAGCCAGCTGTGTTTGTTGTTGCAACAGTTGTGTCATGTACGTGAGCATGGATTGTTTTCCACTTGCCTGCTAGGTGTCGCTCTGTTACCATTTGTGGATGAGAAGAGACTGTGGGCTGCCCTGGATGCTGTGTATGGTGACCTCACCCCAGGAGAAAGTAAGTAACACACCTCCTGTGAAGTTTAAGGATAAGGAAGGTCTTGCTTGGTTTTACTTATCAAGCACAGGGAAGTGGTTTGGGCTGGCAGTGTCTCTGGAGCAACCAATCAGAGTGCCTTAAGTTACAGAAGATTGAACATGTACGGTTTTGCACAAAATAGCTTTACGACTGCAAGGGCTGCCATGGCAAGAGGAAAGTAAAGGGACCTGCTGGTTTGGTCAGAAAATAGGACTAGAAAATAGGACTAGCAGGAAAATGATGCTACACCCATTAGAATGCTGATATATACCTTTCAATTTCGTGTAAAACACAAGATCATGATAAACAAAACAGGACTAGCAGGAAAATTAGACTGTGCCCATTAGAATGCTGACATATACCTCCGAATTTCTTGTAAAACACAAGATCATAATTAACAAGACAGGACTAACAGGAAATTGACACTGTGCCCATTAGAATGCTGATGTATACTTTCCTGTTGCCACGTAAAACACACGATCATGATTATGTCCCATAGCAGCTCAAATTCAACATGGCAATGGTTTTCCAGTGTGAAGAGAGACACATTTGAGTTGCAGTTAACCCTTAAAAATGAAGGTCAACATGGGTACACTGCCAGGATTTAACAGTATACTAACAGGCAAATCAGCAGTGATACCTTTGTAAACAACAACAACAGAAATGCCAGAAGATAATATAAATATATTTTTTGTAGTGGGTGGTATATGAAACAGCCTTGGCACTGTGTTGATTGGTATGAACGTCTCTCTGTGAGGCAGGTGTTAGCATCACTACATGTTGGCTAATGCATATGCACTTGCTCTCTGCCTTTCAAGACCATTCATGTAGCTGCTTCAATGTACATCTTTGCTGTATTAATACAGTGATTTACTCATCCACCTGTCCATGAGTTCATGTGGCGATTTATTCATTTCATAAAACTGTTAAAAAGTGTGGAATTCAATTGATTTAACCCTTTCCCCCTTAAACCGGCCAAAACTGGCTGGTTGTCAAATGCCATCTGCTTTGGTGTTTTCAACTAATTTCAACAGTTATGGAAAACAGTTTGACTGAGAAATGTACATGAGACTTATCAAGATCACATGCCCCAGGTCAACAGCTTTCCTTGGTATGGGTTGGGCACTAAGTGCCCAACCCATACCAAGGAAAGCTGTTGACTCAGTCTTAATTCAAGGGGGAAAGGGTTAAATCTTCATCAAAATAGATTTATGGCTTCTTCTATAACATATTGACTGTTGCTGTGTGTTTTACAGGGGCCAGAAATGTACGCGGGGCAGACAGACTGTTTGTGGGTAGACACCACAAGGCGTACGAGTTTTTCCTGACTCTCTATGAAGGTGACCCCCTGACTGACGTGAGTACTCTCCTGTTGTGTATAGCTAGTGATAGGTGGCAAGCCTTATCTCTCTCAAATTTATTTTTTTGTGCTTTGATTGTGTTCCGCTCCTGTGCACTGGAGGTGATTTTTTTTTATTATATTGATATATTATCTTTTTTATTGGTAATCAGGTTGTTAGCGTAGTATCATAAAGCATTTCAAATGCATAGATTTAGGGTATATTTAGGACAAAATGACTTCTTGAAGCAAAGATAAATTGAGTGCAGCTGAATCAGGAGAAGTTGAAAAATGATATAAATGCAAGGTCTCCTGGAAGAATAATGTCAGTAGAATTGGTAATCATGTGGTGAATGCTATTTTCTGTTGCTAATAGCCCATAGAGCTGGACTCGAGCCTGACCCGGGGGATGCGGGGTACCATCTGGTGTGACCCGTCAGCAGTCCTGAAGGGCGGGTAAGTTATTTCTCAACAACATGTAACATATACAACAGCAAAGGGGAGAATTTGGTGCTTGTGTGTCAACAAGTGAAAGACAACCAAAGTTTAATGAAGAAAGATTTTGTTTTAAATGCCAAAAATCTTGACATTGCAATGTTAGGATGATATCTCTTCCTCTTTATGTAGCTGAAATGCAATGGGGGGGGGGGGGGGGGGATAAAAAGAAAATCTTGATTCATTTAATGTTCATAAATTATGTACCAATATCAGAATGTCCATGGATCAGAGCAAACAAACGGGGACGTTAATCTAAATGCTCCTGCTGAACTCATCATCGGGGTTACTCTGTCCCTACCACCGGGGTTACTCTGTCCCTAGCACCGGGGTTACTCTGTCCCTAGCAGCCTTTGCTAATGTAAATTGCAATGTTTTCGCATGTATAAATTTTCACGGTTTTTGTATTTTTGACATTTCGCTGTAGTTTAATTTCACTGTTTTGGACATAGTTCCCATTCAAGAAATGTTAAGATACTATTTCGCAGTGTTTTTATTTTCACGGTTTTGTGCCATCAGTGAAATAAGCGAAAATAAGAATACAGCGAAATTAAAGCAATTTACAGCATTGCACAAAATTGACAGCTGCTACTTATGACTACCCATGTGTGAATCTGCTGATACTGAGATAGGTATCTTTTCACACTGATTAACTCCTTTCACTTTAATCAGCTTTTCTCCCTGCTATGAAACCATACCAGTGGCAAAGTGATTTGACTTCCGGGATGAAAGATTATCTTCAAATTAAGAGTTCAGCTGCATGTCAAGGGAAATGTTTGGCTGTCAAAATTTTCCAGGACTTGTGTTCGTAATGTTAATTGAATTGTAATTTGAATGTGGTAAGACACCCTGAAATATCTTGTTTTGTGGGAATTAAAGATAATGTCGTCAAACAAGACAGACATCTTGGGCTATTAGTACACTGTATCTGTGGACTTCAGAAATTGTCTGATGCTGCACGTAATCTTTCTGATGAATTTTAGAATGCTGCTCTACACAGATTTAGAAGGGCAGGGCAGCTGTTAAATAAAAGGGCACTGAAAAGGGAGCAAAAAGGGCACCTTTAAGCATGGAGTGGGAATAGGGAGCAACAAGAGAACCTGAGGAAATGGAAGAGTAGAACTAGAGCAATCAACACGAGAAAAGAAAATTCTTTGAAAGGTTAATTAAAGTGGATTAACCATTTTATGCATATTATTGGAAATTTGTTTAAAGATATGCTGCAATTCAGAGGTCACAAAAGGTGTATGGCCATAGCGGAAAATAAGAAAGCCGAGTGCATATTGAAAAGACTATTTTGAGCTCCAGAGAACACTCTTGAAAAGTTAACCAAGGGACCCAGTGACAGGTTTAGTGGTAACTATTATTGCTATTGATGGCTTCACAATTCCATGTATTCAATATGGAGTATTAAATGTATATGCTTTTGACAGTTGTTCATGTGTCATAAAAACCGAGTTGCTGAAGTCTGGGGTGGCATGCATGACATGATGTACAGCCCATTTCTTTTTCTTATGTTGTTGTATCATTTATCTTACTGTACTTTTTCTTTCTAACATATTTAAATCATGTTCCCTCTACTGACAGTCAGCAGAGCGTATGAAATCTGTTTGTGTCCATTACCGTCTGTCTGTAACACTTTTTACAGTATCGACTTCTAAAAAACTGTTATATGGAATGGTACGATTTTAAACATTGTTGTTCCCCAAGTGTGTGAAGGAAATGATGATGCAATAGTTTTTCTTTTTTTTACAAGTTTTATTGTTTATTTTTTGAATTTATTTTTTTTCAAATAATGGAAAATTTCTTCTCAAGAACTACGTGGCCAATTGCTTTGAAATTGTATACAGTGTCACCTGGAGTTAAGTAGTACACATTTAGGCCACCAGGTGGCAATGCAATTTTTACCCCTACGATTTAATGAAGTTTTTGTGTGTTAAGGCTATTTTAAACTTCTCCAGAATTGCATGAAATGTTATCAGAGTATATTTAAATGTGATAAAAGCTTGTGAAAATGATGAGGATGTGATATTTTTTGAGGAAGTTATGGAATATTGAACTTTGTGACCATGTGTCTGTAAGTGCATTACTGCTTTGTGAAAGAGATGTTGCAAATATTTTTCTATTTTTGATCATTTAAAAAATTTTCTTTTTTAAGAAAAAGAATTAAAATTTCTTTGCAGGAAGTACTTGGCCTGTTGCTTTGATATTCCATATGGAGGTCATATAGTTAACATTGTGGCCACCAGGTGTTGCATTTTTGTCATTTCTTTTTTTTTTTTTTTTAATTTTCTTATTTTTTTTGCAATGAAGTTTTGTGTGTTATGGATATTTTGGACTTTTTTCCAGAATGGTTCAACAGAATTGCATGAAATTTTATCAGAATATAATCTGACTTAAGATGATGTAAGTGTGCGAAAATGATGGGATTATGTTAAATTGGGACAAAATTATGGGATATCATACTTTGGGATCATGTGTCAGTAAGTACTACAAGTGTATAGATATATAGAAGTGGAACTCACAGGATTTCAGGATTTTATTTACATATGTACAGTGCATGTATTGTAATATTGTCAAAACTGTTTTATGGAATACTATGCTTGTATGCACTCATTGTGCTGAGGTGAACCTTCACCAAAACTGTGAAGGAGATGCTGATGTAATAATTATGCATTCTCTGACAGGGGATGTCTAAATAATGTTTAGTAGAATTCAAGTATTTTGCTGAATGAGCAAGTCTAACATACTGGCTTCTATCTTGGTGCATTCTAAAGACATGGTTACTATTAAACATTAATAGGAAAGTACCCATGTGGTTTCTTTTGGTGTTGTTAATTTTGATCTTGGGGTACTTTAATGTCAGACTGAAATATTGGTATATATCTTGGTGGATCCTAGGCCTATGGTTATGATTAACTATAAACAGGAAAGTGCCAATGGGGTTTCTTTTGGCATAATTAATTTTGACTTTGGATGACCGTAAAAGGTCTAAGTGACATTTTGGCTTATATCTTGGTAACATTTAACTTTTGGTCATGTATTGAAAAGTGCAAATACAGTACATATACATGTGATAGAGCAGTAAAGTTTGTACATGCAGAAGCAGCAGACTGCAGTTTGCAGAGCACAGGACAGGCAGGATCCTTTTGTGTTTTGATGTTGTGCCATCTATCAGACACTACTTTTTGTGTATTTCAACCATATTTACATCATTTTGCTATGTAGTTGCCATCTTGTCATCTGTGATGATCCAATTGTTGTGGTTGGTTTGTTTGTTTGTTTGTTACGTAAGTTATTCTGTTATGTTGTTTCAGTGTGGTGCCTGCCCCCGTGCCAGGCGTAGAGGACATTGAGGACAACGGAGCAATATGGTGAGTCATGTCATTTCGTTAGAACTCGTTTCAGGCTGACCTGATAAAAGCTTTGTGGTTTCATAAGGGCAGTCATTCTTCAGTTGTCACAAAGGCAGGCAGAGAATGACTTGCCACCCAGGGTTTTTTCAGAGTATGACTTGGCTTACATTGTATGACCACTATTTGGAGAGACTTGATTCTACATCTTTGTTAAATGGATTAAAATGCCATTTTAAGATGACCTACAATGTTACAATATTAGATTATGCCTTTCTCTGCAGGTAGGCTGGATGGTCTTCACTAGCAGGTATTGCTGTAATAACATGTAGTGACTGTAGCTTTTGTCATTGCAGCATTCAGTTTAAAGATCCACAGTATGAGGAGGACTTTGTCTTCAAGTCCAAGCTGCTTGAGGGCGCACGGTAGGGTTCACCTTTTCTTTTTTTACTGCCCTTTTTCCTGTAGCTTCTGTGGCTAAAATATCCTTTCAGTTGTAAACGTGTTGATCAAGACTTCCTTTGGACAGTTGATTTTCAGCCAGATTTGTGTAAATCATCTGTTAGAAAAACATCTCCTTATGCTCCCATGTTGTAAAAGGGAGCCAGTTGTGCATGGTTGTTCACAAAGTCGTATTATTTCAGCATTCGATGAAAAGTACAAGGGCTAGAGTAATTCCTGTGTGATGTAAGCAAAATAAACACTTGAGATTTACACGTGGGTCTCAGGAGTCTTATAAACTATCCCCCCCCCAAAAAAAAAGTTCATATTTGTGGAAAATATTTTTCAGTAAAGATATTTTAACTACTTTTTTGTAATGTCTTTCAGATTGCATTTCATTTAATGTATGAACCATGAACACTATATGTACTATTTTTGATAAGTTATCAATATTTTTGCTCATTGCTATTAATATGCAGACCCATGGAATGTTGTGACTTTTTTTCAATTAGCTGATATGATAAACATTATCAGAAAACTTATTGACTTACCTTTGTTAAGAGAATGTATTAAGATCATTAACAGTGCTCTACATGCCCAGCGTACCATTGCTTACTCAATTGCATACAAAAAAAAATTGTAGGTATGATTCATTAAAATTACTGAATTTGTGTGGTTATTGTTGTGTATAATATGTACATTATTTATCTTTCTAGTCTGGCCATGTCAAGACAATGTGATTGTTACATTGTATGGGTGCAGAAGTATTGACAGGTGTCAGACTTGCATGATGATATCACATTGTAGTTGAATTAAACATTTTTACTATAACTTTTGGTAATCTTCCAAAACCAATACTTCAGTCTTAACAATTGGGAAAAAAGTCCCAATCTTGAGGTGAACATTTCATTTAAATAGAATCTAGACATTAATCAAATCATTGATTTTTATTTTTGTTGTTTAAATTAATGGATCCAGTGAGTACATACACATATCTTCAATCTCCCCTCCTGTTAAAAACATTCAAAATTACAATGGGATAGAAACCCAAAATTGTAGCAGGGTTGACCATTCATGCTGATAATTAAGGAAGAAAACTTTTTTTGGTATTTAATATTATTGAAAAAAGTGTAAGAATGCTTGTTTTGTTATTCTGATGTAGGAACGTGTTTCAGATAAACATCATTTGTCCATATGTATCCTAACAACTGTGTTACCTGTTTATTGGTCTCTGTGAACTACACAAGAGGAGAGTCAAACAGAAAAAAAACCTGGCAATTAGACCGTGACTTCTCATTTACCTTTTATTAGATTTTTAGATGTGTTATAAATTCATTTTATTTTCAAGTAGGTTAGAACACAGACCTATTTTCCAGTTTTCTCAATTGGAATACAACATAAAATTACAGACTTTATGTGCTTCCATCCTGTGTCATTGTCAAAAAATGTGCGTGTGGTGATGATGCATTATTCACTGATGAGAGGCGAAAGGGGCAATTTCGACTGTACACCCCCTCCCCCCAAAAAAGACCAGAAGCAGAAAAGAACATTAATCAAATGCTTGTATAAGTGGGGAATTATGTCAAATTATGCAGATTCAAAAGCCGGAAACCTGTATGTCAATTTGGTCCATTTTGTCATTGGTGAAAGTATTAGTTCTTAGTATTACCAACAGGTGGCAGTGCAGGGCAGACTGTGTCCATGGTAGCAGCAGTTGTGCTGTTTGAGCCACGTGGGAATTCTCCTTATGGGACTGCTACCTTTACTTGGTCAATGGGTGATAAAATGACCAGCTTAGGCATCTGTATGCATGGACTGCTACATTGCACTGTCGTAAATATGTCAAAGGAAGTATTTATTGCGGAAATAAATAGCCTGCCTTCTGAACCCACATTTCAGATCATACTGGAAATATTTGCCATTGATTACTGAAATTGGTATAATATGAGCGGAATGATGAAATAATGAATGTTTCAATACTATATTAATCTCTGATCAAAGAGCAACAAAATTCAATTCTGGCTTCATAAAATAATTTTGAATGATGATATGGAAATTATCTGTGATATGTGGAAACTGAATGTGAAGTTTTGTGTCTAAAGTAAAGTTGGTTTACAAGCTTTGCCTCCACGACAGGAGCATGCTAGAGGAAAAGATACAACTTGTCAGATTTCGCTCAAAAATGTTGAGCACGAAAATTGTTTGATGTGATATAACTAATGATGGTCTAGGCTTTTTATGTGTTTTGGAGAACTCTTCTAAGTTTTTTTTTATTAATTTATTGGAATGTGTTTATGCCGTGAAGTACCTGGAGACCACTCACTGAAGGCCCTATATCAAGCACTTGCTCCTAGGGGGCAAAAGTCGTGTGACTTTATGACCCAAGATCTGCTGGAACTACCAGTAAATTCTCATGCGTAAGGCAGCAAATGAGTCAGGATGTACAAGTGTGTATATATTTATGGCCCCAAGTATTACAAAAAAGTCAAAGAAGAGAAAAGTACAGTAAATGTGTTTTTTGTCCATATGCATAATTTTAACAGTTTTTGCAATTTCAGGCATTAGCCATATTAGTTGAAATTTAATTTTACTGTTTTGCATATAGTTCCAATTAAACCTGTTACCATGGTATTTCACACTTTTATTTTCATAGTTTTGTGTCATCAACAAAAATAAGTAAAATCCAGATACAATAAAATCAAGTGAACTAAGGTGCTTTCTGTGCTATGAAAAAAATAGTATTATACTAGTATGTACAGATTGAACATTGTATTTGCTAAACCACAAAGTGTACCTCATGACAGGTAACAACTGAAATCTACATGCCCAGGTAATGTATAATTTGTGAGGTTTCCTGCTTTGCTGAATGTCTTTGGAAAGTTCCACCAAGATTAGGACATAAACAACTTCAGCGTGTTTATGGGGAAGGTTTGGAAGGCAGGCAAGTTGGGAAATGAGCACAGGGCACAGACTTGTAGAAGCTCTATTTACATACAGGTTTGATCTGCAGCAGTTCCCGCAGCGACCTCGGCCAAAGATTGACTACCTGCTTCCCCAGTACCGACTGGTGTCACAGTTGACTTCCATATTCCCTGCAGTCCATTCCAGGGTGCCCCAGGGCTGGGGGTATCCACCCAACCCTAAGAACAGGACCCCCAGATCACTGCCTGACAACCCCAAGATACTGCTTAAACAGATGGTATACAGGTAATGGGGTCGAGGGTGGTTGCATTTGATCTTTGTGGGGGTGAACATTGTATGTGAAATCTGTATATTTCTGGAACCTGTCCCAATCCAAGCCCCCCGTGTGATCCCCGACAGGTGGTACTGCTTGTTGCCCCAAACAGACACTTTTCTTGGTTCAGACGGTAAAGCAAATATTTGCCTGTTTGACAGACCTACTTTTCTGCAGTTCATTTTGATTGATTACATGCAGCTGGATGCAGCACAGGCAAATTAACCTTTGATATATTATGCACACTAGCAGATTTATGAATGTGTTCCTCAGAGCAACTTGATCAAGATTTGTGGCACTCCCAGAACAAATAAGATGTAGTAACTGAAGCCATGGATCCTGTTCAGACCAGAAAAGTTCAGATTTCATTGTACAATTATAGTTTCATTACCAGAGATGTGTAAATAGCGGCTGTGTGTTTCCCGTATACATGTACATTGAAAGATTTACGTTTTCAGAGTGGCTGGTTGGTTCAGTGCCGAGCATGGCACCATGACAGCAGTGACTCCGAGGTCTGTGCGGTCGTAATAGCCTTGTTTGAACAATAGTCACATGACATGTCCTGTCTCTGTCTTCTAGCTTTCCGGACAAAGTGTTGAAGCCTGGTGACATGCCTGTCACCCAGGGCTATAGGCCACAACTTGGCTTCCAGCGTGGAAGTGGCTACCGTGGCCGAGGCTCTTTCAGTACTAATGTCACTCAGAGACATATCAGGTAACAGAGGACTTCAGCACCCCCTGGTGGTAGATGGTGGTAGCAGTAGTGCTGATGTGATTTGGTAGTTTCTGGCTTGCTCTTTCCCCTGCACTGTGGTTATGGTGTTCATTGTGTGGTATGGACCACTGGTACACGGTCTTTGTACCTTTTTGTCTTATTGTACTATTCTGCCTGTGTGTGGTGGCTTTCTTTTCCCAGAAAACTTAATCTTTATATGGGAGTGACATCAAAAGTGTGATTCAGAGAAAGGATGCCTAGTTTTCAGGGTATGTAAGGGTAATGCTTTCGTTTTGTCAATGAAATCCCAGCAGAGTGACATGGTACTCCTGAGCTACAGTCACTCTGTTAACCTACCTCCTTTCCAAAACTGTGAGACAACACTCCCTTATCCCTAGACTGATTTGCTTAATTGAAATTAACTGCCTGAATTCATGGACATTTTTGATGTCACCCCATTTAAGCACCTTTAAACAGAATCATACCAATCAGCTCTGTTATGTCACAGCAAATTCATAAATTTCAAAAATTGCTGGTAGATGTTGAAGTCATTCAGTGCCAGTTTGGAGCCTGAATCAGCAGCTTGCCTTTTGTCTGAAAATATTGGCTTGAAAGTCATTTTATGAGGATTTCAAAGCTGGAATAATTTTAATATTCAGATAGGCAACTTTTGTGATTGATGCCCAAAGAGTTAAGTAAAATTATCACATTGTCATGCCAAACTCATTTTGCCCATTTGTAACACCATCTGGCTGTAAAAAAACTAGAAAATTATGTTGATATATAAATGTCAATAAAATTGAACAATTTTGATGAACAACACAGATGTTCATTTTAATATTAACAAGAATACAGGCTGATATGTATGGGATTGGCTCATCTAGCTGTCTTTTACTTCCTGTCATTCATTGCATGTGCATCATTCATTGGTCAACTGCAAGAGGTTCAGCACATTTGGAAATGCTGGAGTTGAAGAGGTCATGAAAAGTTCAGGGTGAAATTATGCAAGAAGGCCATGAGTTCTAGGTTTTAAAGTGCTGTTCATGAGAAAAAAAACGTTATTGGCTATTATTTGAAGACGGCAATCAACCATTGATTATCAATTTTATCCATTCACTGGCCATGGATTTGATGTGCAAGTTTATAAAATAGTTGCCACTAAAGCGTAATAATGGCCGTGTCAACTTTAAGAATTATTATTTTGCAGCTTTTTCAACCATGGGTAAGAATGACAGGAACATTAATGCTCATGAAGTGGCAACCATGATTCCCTGTCAACCCACGGCCATGAATAATCAAGTTTACACATGGGTGTTGAAAACATGAGACTTAATTTTTTGAGAGAAAAATACATCCGTTGGACAAAAGCATAATGTACTTTTAAAAGTAGGGAAACACATATAAAATGGAAATACAAAATTACAAATTAAAATTTCATGGAAATTTTCAGTGAAAAATGTGCACCCGAATGGATAAAATTGAGTCAATGTTAATTATTTGATAGAAATGATCAATAACTGTGTCCTGTGTTCCATTCATTATTCTTCGGAACTTGTAGAATTGATCAATGGCTGTCCATGTGTTCCATTCATTCTCCCTTTGAATTCTATTCTCCTTCTGTAATTTTCGAAAAATTAATATGTGAATGCAGCTTTCCTGGAGATGGGCTATTATTCTGTCATTTTACTTCCATTATTTTGAAGACTGTTCCGAAGGGTGTAAGTTCACTTTTCAGTAGTTCCTGTCTCGCATCGTCCTAATTTGAGGACACCTTCACTCTGAGGTTGACATCATCATCATGGCTTCATTGTGCTGTCTGTAGCCTCATTCTGGCAATGCATGCATAGAATTCTGGGTAGCTGGAACCATATTAGGCATCTGACTGGTGCAAGCTTTCCCTTTGCCTTCATAGCAGTCCCTTGGCCTTTTGGCCTTGTGACTGGACAGCTAAAAATGAAGCAGAAAAGCCTGCATTGAGAGACTGTCCTACAGTTTTGCAAAACATGGCCTTTCAAGGCATGATGTACAATAGTGGGATTTAGGACCCCAGGTGGCAACACTTGATGGTGTTCATTTGCATAAATTTGGATATTTGCTTAACAAAAGCTTCAGAGGAATTTGTTGTTATGCAAATAAATAAAATTATGCAAATGATCACCTTCAAGTGCTGCCCTCTGGGGTCCTAAAGGTTTATTGTAAGAGGCTAAAATTACAAAGAATAAAATAGGGACTTCAATAGGGACTCTTCTAAGAGAAGTGTCTTTTCTGGGAGATATGTCTCAAGACGGATTATTTTGAAGGCCAGAGGGACGGCAAAGCAGGCAAGCCACTTGTTTGCCTGTTTAGCATCTTGTCATGTCCTTTAATTGTTATTGATTGCTTAACAATTTGCTTCAAAGGAAATTAAGGCTAGAGGGGCTGTAAAGAAGGCAAGCTTTTCCCATATGTCATTGCTCTCCTTATAATGAGTGCCTGTTGTATTGGTCATGGCTATATACCATGCACATACCAGTACTGTATAGATCTGCCTGTATATGCCACATGGATGCTGGACTATGGAGTGGAGTGGAGTGGAGTGGAGGGGGGGGGGGGGGGAGGTGAGGCTCAGCTTGGCTCTCTATCTTTTAACTATAATTGCATTTCTCTTGTGAGAAAATCCATAAAAAGTGTTTTTAAGCTTGCAAACAAATGAATAGTTGATCAGCATTACTAAGCCGAAACTTCAGGAAAAAAATCAGTTGTGGGAAAGTGGGAAGGGGAGTTTGGTCTGTACAGCCAGTGTGCTGTACTTACATCTCTTATGGGGAGTTTGGTCTGTACAGCCAGTGTGCTGTACTTACATCTCTTATTGGGAGTTTGGTCTGTACAGCCAGTGTGCTGTACTTACATCTCTTATGGGGAGTTTGGTCTGTACAGCCAGTGTGCTGTACTTACATCTCTTATGGGGAGTTTGGTCTGTACAGCCAGTGTGCTGTACTTACATCTCTTATGGGGAGTTTGGTCTGTACAGCCAGTGTGCTGTACTTACATCTCTTATGGGGAGTTTGGTCTGTACAGCCAGTGTGCTGTACTTACATCTCTTATGGGGAGTTTGGTCTGTACAGCCAGTGTGCTGTACTTACATCTCTTATGGGGAGTTTGGTCTGTACTGCCAGTGTGCTGTACTTACATCTCTTGCTTTTAACTGCATGATCAAAATTCATTAAATGGTTGGAAACTTCAGCTTCTTAAGTGATGGTGTAATTGCATGAATGATGATACAGCTTTGCTTCTGAAAGCCAGCATCATCAATGCACATGTTAAATTAACAGGAAAAAAAAAGAAATGAATACTTTGAAAAACTCAAAAAAAAAATGTCTATTTGTTCTTGTGGCAAAAACTTTGAATCTTCAAAACCCATTCTTTTCATCATTGATCCATCAGAAAAGTTTTTCCACTGACTGTTAATTATGGACATTGACTTGCACTGTTTGGTGTGAGTGTGGTGTGGCATTAATGCAATGAGCATGACCCATGCACCAGAGCTATACCCACATGTGGGAGGCACTTTTTATGGATTCTTGGGTATTGAAGGACAATCCCTTTTGTCTTGAATCAAGCAAAGGTCCTTGTGACAGGTAACACAACGAGAGCTGACAAGGTGAGAAGAAAATGACATTAGTGGAACATAGAGCATGCCTCAAGCTAAGGCTAGTTATGTGTGCAAGTATATCTAAAGAAATGGACTTCTCTCATTATATTCATAAATTTTACTTTTGTAGACAGCTGTGTCACTCTGACGTCTTAAGTTTATATGAGTTTTTTGCTGCTTAGAAATAATGGAAGAATTACTGGTGTAGTTGTCAGATTTTTACTTTAACAACTCAGTGTTTTAAAAAATAAGTGCAGACTGATCTTATCTGAACTTTTAAATCTTGAGAGGAAAATAATGTTCCTTAAATGTGAATATATATGCATAAGATACCCGTAAATGTGTTGTACATTGTGTAACATATGATGTAGGTGGTGCCATTCTGGTTGTTATTGTGTATGAGTTGTTATGCTGTGTTTGTATGACAGAGGAGGGCTGGGTCTCCTGGGTCAGTACAGTCATACTCCACCACCAGCAGATGCATCATATGGAGGTAGACAGCGCCAGTCCCAGTATGGGCAGCAACAACATGGCAGAAGTAAGTCCTCTTTTCATTGGTTTATGCATTGTGACCTCCTCTCTTATTGGTTGAAACAGCTTTGATCCAGCAACATGGCAAAAGTAAGTCCTGCTTTGTGACCTTCTCTCTTACTGGTTGAAACAGCTTTGATCCAGCTGCAACATGGCGTTATAACTTCTTACACTTTGCAGGCACAATGAATTGATATGTGACTGGTTGAATACATGACCCCAAAAATCCAAACCAGGTTTTAGCTATGGATCATTTTTCTCGCCATGGTGAAACAGTCTAGGTGCAATTATATGCTTTGTCAATAATCTATGCCGATTACAATACAAAGCTCCCAAAATAATTCATAATACTCTACTTTCAGCTTTTCACTGTCCAAGCATGTATCTGTTGTGGACAAGTTTAGACCACAGCAAAGTTAGCGTGAGGAATTGTGGAACATGTGGTTCTGTCCTCCAATATAGCATGGCTACATGATATCCCCTCTTAGAAAACCAAGTTTGCATGGATGATTTACACATGATATGTCCTCAGAATTAATGTTTTGCCACAGATTTCCCATTCCTGTGAAAGTATTAACTGATGTTGCATGAAAAATGTGAATATCTTTTTTTCTCCCAATTTGCACATTTGTATATTGATACATATAACATCAACTCTGAACCCATATTGATACATATGCCATGAACTCTTCTGTACCATGGTTCACTAATGAATTGTATCACTTTTGTTGACCAGGGTATAGTAGCAGTATAACAGTGTTATTGTGTCACTGTTACTAGCCCAGCCAAAGGCGGGGTCTAGGCATGTACAACATTGTGATGCAAGTAAGCTCTACCATAATCATGCTATTTTTACTTCTGTGATAAAACCATATCATTAACGCTTTCCCCCTTAAACCGGCCAAAACTGGCTGGTGGTCAAATGTCGTCTGCTTCAGTGTTTTCAGCCAATTTCAACAGTTATGAAAAACAATTTGACTGAGAAACGTACATGAGACTTATCAAGATCACATGCCCCATGCCAAGGAAAGCTGTAGACTCAATCTTAATTCAAGGGGGAAAGGGTTAATTGGATTCCCAGCCGATGTGACAGGACACAATATGTTCAATACACTGCAAGATGATGCTTCCATTATTCTGAGACGGAAGTGAATGTGGGCACAGTTATATATATATGATGGAGGCCATGTGGGCACAGTTATATGTATGATACAGGCCATGTGGGCACAGTTATATGTATGATACAGGCCATGTGGGGCTGCATACTCAGTGATTTCTGAAGGATGGTTTTCTTTTCTGTAGATGCCAGGACTATGTGGCCTGTTTCCCTGCTACCCTTAGATCGCCCATCTTGTTTGTAACACTCACTTGTATCTGTCAACAGTGAGTTCACTTTTCAGCCTTTAGTTAAGGGAAGAAAACTTTATGCTGTTGTATTGTCCATCTGAATGTCCAGTGGCTTATTGCTCTTACCACAACACCTCAAATGTACAAATTTGATGAGGGCAAGGCCAAAAATGACGGTTGTCCTCCTAAACACGCCTGACCAGTTTCAACACTGCTGTGTCTCATCAGAGGCTGGTGTAACGGCCATGTGTGCATGCTTTAAATGTACGAGCACATGTTTATTATTTATCACAAAGGTAGCTCATTAGGGTAAAAGGAAAAAATTGTACCAACTATGGCTAGATTTGGGGGTACACTGTTTTCAGCTCGCTAGACTGTCCATCCATGGCAGAATTCTTGCAGTCAAAATACCTTGTGATTGACCGGCAACATCAAACTTCAAATCTACATCAGTGTAACATGATGCAAGTTTTGATCTGGTTACATTGTGGTGACCTTGACTGCATGTTCAAGGCACTGACTGATTTATCGGTCACTGTGATCTATAATCCATTCCTGTCACCTATGTCAGACAAGCATGCGTCGACTTTCTAGAGTGCTAGTTTTTTTATGACAATGGCATTCAAAGGTGTAATTGCATCATAATTGTACTGAAGTTGAGTAGATAGAGGGCCGCCTTGTCCTTTCAACTAACTATGCTAAAGGGACATTGTCACCATGTTCGTGTACATCTGTGCGTAGGTCTGTGCATGCATGCTTGTGTCTGTTCATGCACGTTGTAAACACAGTATTTTTCCACCAAATCAAGATACAATACTCAAAGCTTCACAGCTGAAGCATCTTATGAGCATCGCGGATGAAGTTTGATGACCTTGACATCTTTTTTAAGGTCATAGGCATCAACATAGAAAGTCCTTGTAAACACTCTATTTTCATAAAAAAAGAAGTTACAGATAACAGATAACAGATTTATTTCAGCTAGGTAGGAAAAATAAAAATTTTTCCACTGTAAGCTGCTCATTAATATACAGAAATCTGAGTTCTGTGTGGCTGGTCCAATGCCCTGTAATCATACATAACAGGATGGTCTTTAAAATAATTGTCAATTCTTACTTTAAAACTGTTTACACTTGGTGCATTTACTACATTACTGTGGAGTAAGTTCCACCAGTCCACGACTCTATTGCTGAAAAAATACATCCTTATGTTTGAGTTTGATCGGGTCTTGATTAATCTTAGGTTATGGCCTCTGGATATAGCATTCACATTGAAAGGAGGTAAACGTTTGGCTGTTTCATAATAACCATGAATATATTTGTACACGTTAATAAGGTCTCCTCGTAATCTTCTATACAACAATGATGGCATTTTCAGTCGTTTCAGTCTTTCCACGTAAGTCAAATTACTCATATTAGGGACTCTCTTGGTGGCCCTCCTTTGTACAGATTCATTTAAGTCAGCCATTTTCCATAAATGTGGGGACCATATGGGAGCACTATATTCTAAATGTGGCCTGATCATGGATGTATACAATAATTTAAAAACATCCTTGTTAATATGTTCAAATGATCTCCACATAAGTCCAGTTATTCTGTTTGATTTCTTCACCATTTCTGTAATATGTAGCTCAAAGTTCAAGTCCTTGTCTATCCAGACTCCTAGGTCTTTTTCCGAAGATTTTATGTCTAGAGGCACTTCTTGACCAGAATCAAACATTTTATATTGGAAGTCTGGATGATTTTTCCCTAGTCTCAACACTGTGCACTTATGTGGATGAAAATTAAGTTGCCAATCGTCTGCCCAGTTTTCTAGTTGTCAGACATCTAGTTGCATTTCTTCGCAATTAGTGACTGTTGGAACTGGCTTAAATAATTTGGCATCATCAGCAAATAACTTAATAAATGCATTAACAACTTCAGGCATGTCGTTTATGAATATTAAGAACAAGGTGGGTCCCAGGACACTACCCTGTGGAACTCCACTGATAACATCCTTCCAATTGGACTTGCTTCCGTATATATTTACTCTCTGTTGCCTTCCTGTTAAAAAAGATTCAATCCACTTATGTAGGTTTCCAGTGATGCCATAACTTTTTACTTTCAGCAGTAGACGATGTATGGGTACAGAATCAAACGCCTTTTGAAAATCCAAGTAAATAACATCAATTGGGTTTCCATCTTCAAGCCATGCTGTCCATTTACAACCATCAAATCTTTACAACTGAAATTACTTATGTGGAGTTTCGATACATTTGCACCCAGTAACCTTGTTCTCTTTTTAACGTCATAGGCTGGTTACTTTCGGCTGGTTACTTTCTTTTATTAATTAATTACTTAACAAAGATTGTTAAGCACCTCAAAATCATCTGCATAATTTTGTCTTGGCAAAATGTTCTAAACTATAAATGCTAGCCCTTTGAAATTTATAAGGATGGAACATCTAAGGTAGTAGGTGTGCATAGGTATTGTTTTGTGTGTCGAATTACTTTCATAAGTTAACTAATCAACAAAGTTCATTGAGCAACCTCCAGATCTGAAACAATTTTGTCCAGGCCATATCTTTGGAACTATAAATGCTAGCCCTTTGAAATTTTCGTGGTTTGTAGATGTCAGGTAGGAGGTGGGCACAAGCAACAATTTGTTTTGCTGATTACTTTCTTTTACTAATTGATTGATTAACACAGATCGTTAAGCAGCTTAAAATCACCTGCATGGCATGCCCTTGGACTAAGCCAATACCTTTCCTCAGCAAGTGTTGGGGACATTTTGCCCATCATGGGCTGAGGAAAACTGTTGACTCAGTCCGATTGACTCAGCCTTATTGACTCAGTCTTGTTGACTCAGTCTTGTTGACTCAGTTTTATTGTGACCTGGAGAGAGTTATTGTAGACAGTCAAAATTACTGTTGTTAACTAATTTGTTCATGAAGCATGTCATTAAAACTGGGATAGAGATAAATTAAATGCTGAAAAGGCAAAAAGACCGTCAGGATTATGAAAGTGAAAATACTCCATTGGATGATGAGTCCCAAGTGTTCTTTGAATTCTTTTTGCTGTCAACTGGGAAATACCAAGTTGATGAAGCTTATCATATGAAGGAAAAAGAAAAAGGAAAGAAAAGACTTTTTGGATGACATGTGACAGTAATCAAGGGATGGACTGGGCCTGCACAGCTCTGACAACCAATGGCTACCAGGACACTATGCACTGCTCTCATCTCAGCCAGATTTCCTCGTGTTGTACTAGAAGCCAACTCAGGGTTGAACTTTGTGATCTCAGGGCAGATATCGAGACCCTGATTGTTGAAATATGTCAGTCTGTCACTACACCAAGAACATGATGAAATGACACCCTGGTGCCGGTTTTTTCCCTGACATTTAAGAAGACATTCCGGGAACAATCTCATGTGTTTCATGATAAGAAAAAAAAAAAAAGAAATTAAAGCTCGAACAGTCATGTTGTTCATGTTCTTCTATTCTAAAGGCAGTTGCAGTCCTGAGTATGACAGTAGACTAAACTGAACAACTTATCAATCTGCCTATTGTCCTACATAAAATGAGAATGGCAGATGGAACAAGAGACTGTCTTTGTCAGGCAATCATGGCCTGGGAAAACCCTTCCTGTAAGAGACCACCACTTTGGGAGAGGAAATTGCAGTGTCCCAGGTTCTGTTCTTAACACATTAATTGAATATGAACAGTTAAGTTTCCACTGAATTTTAAACCCGTCGATGCAGTCTAAACTCATTCCATACTATGGTGAAGGCCTTTGTCAGTGGTTGTGGCACTGCCTGGCAAGTCATGCTGCAGCTGCAGAATGACTTGCCAGGCACTGCCAAAACCACTGACTTAAGACTATAGGCATGTTGGTACTTGAATGAAAGCTCTTTTCATGAAGAATTTAAATATACAATTGTCATCTTAAAACTAGGTGAATATACGGAAAAATCAGGGACTGGTATGGAATGAGTTAACAAAGTATGACCTGATGGAGGACATTGGTGCTTTTGGTCATCGTTCTATTTTAGAATTCGTGTTAAACAGCTGTCACAAAAAGAACAGCCAATAGTTTCATGGAGATAAAGTGTTAGTTTTGATTCATTTTCTTGGGAACAAGCCCAGGAAATACAATGTAGTAGAGAAGTGAAGTTTGTAGTTGCTGAGAATCTGGTAGCTGTGGGTGTGTGATCTCGAGACAGGAGTACCTGACTGACAACTTCTACAGGTGACACAAATGTTGATTTATGGCACTGTGTCACTCAGCTCATCACAGGTTATCAATGTATAAATTTCCGCAACCAGCCATCACTGTGTGATTTTGTAGGGCCCATTGACTGAGACACAAATTTTTAAAAATAGGCAGGAGACACTAACATGTTGTCACCTTGTTGCAAAAATAAATGGGATATTGCTACTTTGTAGCAAGTAGGAAAAAATGTGTCTAGGTACCACCAAATCTTTAGGTGTTACACAGACCCACTCTGACACCATGGTGTTAAATGTGTACTAGTTGTTGACGTTGAATTGGACATGAAAGCATAATTTATGTATGCAGTCAGGGCTGAGACTAATTTACCCATTATATTAAAGAACAAATGAGTAGCAGATTTTATGCAAACTTCATTCTGTTGCAGAAGAAAACTGGCAACAAGATTGTGTGTGTGTGCAAATAAAAAGGAGGTTACCAGTTAGCCAACACATAGCTTAATTGTTGCAGGTCTTTCGTCTTCAGGCTACAGAACTGTTTGACTGTTTTGCACAATACGTTTGAGTCTCAACATTGATGGTATCATAGTTTAAATGGTCATAGTCTTGGCACAGTATGTATTCTGACAAATTAGAGCTTAAACTGAAATTTTATGCTTAGCGATTTTGTCCTTTAACATCCACTACAGTAGTCCCTTCTTTGAGAGTTCACCCTTATAACACATTCTAAAAGGGGTCAGTTATAGCTGGTGGTCTCTTAATGAAGGTAAAATAGCGTTGAAAACATGACAGGGACTTGATAAATGTGGTCTGTAAAGGCGGGTGGTCTCTCAAAGGATGGACTAATGTTTTTCTTGTTAAAGTTTAAATTCGTTTATGACACACAGTTATGATTTTACTATCATATGATTAGGGGCAAATTTAAATTAAACGATTAAATTCAGCAGAGTGGGACTATTCGGTTCTGTTCATAAATTGCTTTTGAGGACACCAGGTCAAATGCCTGATGGCCCAGAAGCTGTTTTATGAAAACAGAGAGGGAGGCAAGTCATACACTGCATAAAGTGGTCAACCATGGCCAGGTCTCCTGCTGAATGAGGGGCCTGTAAGGATGCTGTACACATGCAACACATGTTCTCATCAACATGAGCATAAGCAATTTCCTGCAATTTTTTTTGGGGGGTGGGGGGTGGTGGCAGAAATAAAAAAAATAAAGTGCATTTGAAGAAATAAAGCTGAAATTGAAATTCTGAAATTTGCAATTTTTGCGGAGAAGAGTTGCTTAAATTATGTAAGTAGATCACAGATGAAGATTTAAGTTTTGAAAGAGAAAACAAGAATGATTTAATCAAGACCACAGACTTATGCATATTTATGTTACAATAATGTGCCACTATAATGAACAAGTAATAATGACACACATTCACTATAAACTGTAACCCCATGAGTCTCTTTGTCAGATTTTCTATCATGTAAGATGTTTTCCAGAAGCTATTTTAGTCCAAATAATGAGACTCTTAAGGTGACACAAACAAAGCTAGGCACTTAGAGGAGTGCTGTCTTCAACCGGCTCTCCTCGTTTGGTTTTTATTTTTAGACCTTTAAAACTATATATATTCTTGTTGCTTAGGATCTCTAGATTATATATACACCAAGAAAAATTTTTAAAATCATTTTTGGGGGCAAAAAATGGACATTTTACAAAATGGTCCGATTTGGAGATTTTTCTCGGGATTCTCGAAAAATATAGTACTTAATACCTCAAAAATTTGCAAAATGAAACTTCGTAGACATGCCCAGGACTGTTTTTTTGCGTTTTGGAATATGTTTTTTTTTTTAGGCAGTTTCATGCCCCCTAAACATGAAGAAGTGTTCATTTTCACCAGCACCATAATTAATAATCAATTACAATTTATCTATTGCGTTTATGGAAAAAGTGAAGGAACCGAACCTGGACATGACTACAAAGTTTCATTTCGCAAATTTTCGAGTTTTTAAGTACTTTATTTTTCGAGAATCCCGAGAAAAATCTCCAAATCGAACCCTTTAGTAAAATGTCCATTTTTCGCCCAAAAAAGTGATTTTATAATTTTTTCTTGGCAGATATATAATGTGAAGATCCCAAGCAACAAGAATTTGTATAGTTTTATGGGTCTAAAAATAAAAACCAAAACAGGAGAGCGGGTTGAAGACAGCACTCCTCTAAGTGCCTAGCTTTGTTTGTGCCACCTTAATATAGATACATGCACAAGGACAAATGTAGAATGTCTGTGATAAAATAGTAGGTTAGTTCAAGCATGTTATTATCTCTACTCTTCCTTTTGTGTTTAACTAACTGTAATTTCTGGTTTAATGAAAAGAAAAAAATACCCACAATTTGTTGTTTGGATATAGTCCTTAAGGTTTGTAAATACACTTAAAGTGCAGGAACTTACAGGGGCTTCACCCCCCTTGAGCCCCGCCAGGAATGCTGGACCCTTCAGGGACGTACATGGTGTCCACAGCCCCGGCTTCGTCAGCCATTCTGTCATTTGCACCAAGAACGTGACACTTGGGGAGCTTGGTGGCCTGGCTCTTCAGTTGATCTTTACCTTCTACAGAGCACCTCTAGTTGTTGAAAGTTGCTCATGGAGACGTCAATGTTCTGGCAGATTTTTACTCTAATAATCTGATCCAAATGTGTTTATTTATGCAGTTGTTGTGAAATGTTAGAGGACATATATCAAGATGTCATTCATTCATTCATTCATTCATTCATGACAATGCCAAATATCCTGTCATTTTGATTTGGTCAGTCTGTAATGACCTGCCCTCTGGTGGCAGCCTGACTGGCAACTCTGAAGATGTGGTTGCTGACGCTTGTGCTGTTCAAACTTAGTGTGGTTAGGGCACTGAAAAACAAAAAGAAAACGTGGAGCTGATAGGAGGTGCCCTCTGTTGGCAAGTATAGGAACTGTTTAACATTTAATTGACTTTGCACTGGTCTCACAAAGGTAATTTCTCAGCATGTTTTTTTTTCCAATAACAAATATGCATACAAAGTGTACACAAACAAAACAAATTTCAGATTGTTTCAGTGCATGTATCTTGCCTGCGTAGCAACCATCAGGCCTTTGACCCTGACAAGAGCTTTGATGCCATCCATCAAACACAGACCAGGCAATCCTCTGTGTTTGGGGAATCCAGCTGTGGTCATTGTGGTGGTCATTATGGTGTTGTTTTGTCTGGTCACACTCATTTGGCGTCAGTCTTCTGCTCTTTTGTCTTGTGGTTTGGATTTGTGAAAAAAGTGTCTTTTGGATCATTTCCCCTAGGAATATCCGTGCATGTCTTAATTTTTAAATTCAAAGTCTTCCTCCTGGATGAACAAAAAGTAATCTCAGTTTCTGGTGGGAGGATGTTGGTCGTTACTCACTTTATTCATATAAATATTTAAGCTGATCTTGTTTTGGCAAAATGAAGTACATCTTGCTTTGAAATGGACTGAGTGACAACATCAAGTACATGTAGTTGAGAGAAAGATGTGGTAGACTGTGGTCAGATGTGTAGGAGCCTTGCCCAAGCCACTGACTGTGGTCAGATGTGTAGGAGCCTTGCCCAAGCCACTGACTGTGGTCAGATGTGTAGGAGCCTTGCCCAAGCCACTGACTGTGGTGAGATGTGTAGGAGCCTTGCCCAAGCCACTGACTGTGGTGAGATGTGTAGGAGCCTTGCCCAAGCCACTGACTGTGGTCAGATGTGTAGGAGCCTTGCCCAAGCCACTGTCTGTGGTCAGATGTGTAGGAGCCTTGCCCAAGCCACTGTCTGTGGTCAGATGTGTAGGAGCCTTGCCCAAGCCACTGTTTGTGGTCTGATGTGTAGGAGCCTTGCCCAAGCCACTGTCTGTGGTCTGATGTGTAGGAGCCTTGCCCAAGCCACTGTCTGTGGTCAGATGTGTAGGAGCCTGGCCCAAGCCACTGGCTGCCAATTATGGTAACTCTGTCAGTGCCATATTTTGAACTGGGTCAACAGCTTTCCTTGGTGTGCTTTAAGCACAGTGCACCCAAAGCATGTTGACAAAAGCTGTTGACCTGGAGTAGTACATGTATATTCAATGTAACTTCAGGCATGCTGGTACTTGAATGAAATGTCTTTTTACAAGGAGCATGCACGTAGCACCCTTATTATAATTGAGAGCAGTTGGTGTTACAGAGCTCGACTTAAGTCACAGTTGGCATTGAAAAAGTTAAACACGTCCCCTACAAATGTGTTTGTGGTGGGTACACTTAAAGCATTGAAGCACATGACATTATCATGCTGTCTGACCCAGGCTATATTAATGTGTGTGATATATTCATAGGGGTAGAGGGTGATTTGACTCAGGCTGTGTTTGTGTGTGTGTGTGTGTGTGCGTGCGTGTGTGCGTGCATGCGTGCGTGCGTGTGTTATGTTCATAGGGGTAAAGGGTGATTTGACACAGGCTATATGTATGTGTGATATATTCATAGGGGTAAAGGGTGATTTGACACTGGCTATATGTATGTGTGATATATTCATAGGGGTAGAAAGCGATTTGACACAGGCTATATGTATGTGTGATATATTCAAAGGGGTGGAGGGCGATTTGAAACAGGCTATATGTATGTGTGATATATTCATAGGGGTAGAGGGTGATTTGAAACAGGCTATATGTATGTGTGATATATTCATAGGGGTAAAGGGTGATTTGACACTGGCCATATGTATGTGTGATATATTCATAGGGGTAAAGGGTGATTTGAAACAGGCTATATGTATGTGTGATATATTCATAGGGGTAGAGGGTGATTTGAAACAGGCTATATGTATGTGTGATATATTCATAGGGGTAGAGGGTGATTTGAAACAGGCTATATGTATGTGTGATATATTCAAAGGGGTGGAGGGCGATTTGAAACAGGCTATATGTTTGTGTGATATATTCATAGGGGTAGAGGGTGATTTGAAACAGGCTATATGTATGTGTGATATATTCATAGGGGTAGAGGGTGATTTGAAACAGGCTATATGTATGTGTGATATATTCATAGGGGTAGAGGGTGATTTGAAACAGGCTATATGTATGTGTGATATATTCATAGGGGTAGAGGGTGATTTGAAACAGGCTATATGTATGTGTGATATATTCATAAGGGTAGAGGGTGATTTGACACTTTATAAGGAAGATAATGACCGGGATGTTGTCCAGCCTCAATAGATTAAAGCTCTGTAATGGTCTCCAGTATCAGAGCGAGGATATTGTCTACAATTGGTAGGTGATGTGACCATGATGATTGTCATACCAGTACTGTGCCATGTTTATCAATCAAAATTGACATTAAAAGATTATTTTTAGGACATATGCATTGAATTGTCCATTCAGAATTTCCTAGGTTTCTCTACATTCTTTTTTTGTTTTCTCTACATTCTGTTGTTTCAGTTTTCTCCCTTAAGTTTGTCTCTTCTCTTCGGCAGACTTGTATGAATCCTTGCCCTAAAATCAGTCAAAACTGGCTGATGGCTAAATGTGGTCAGGTTTATTGCCTTACATTGATTTCAGCAGTAATGAAAAACAATTTGAATGAGAATATCTATAAGAAGCCACATGTACAATGGCTGTACTATATCTGTAAGAAGCCACACATAAAATGGCTGTACTATATCTATGAGAAGCCACACATACAATGGCTGTACTGTATCTATGAGAAACCACATGTACAATGGCTGTACCATGTCTATAAGAAGCTACACATACAATGACTACCATATCTATGAGAAGCCACATGTACAATGGCTGTACTATATCTATGAGAAGCCACACATACAATGACTGTACTATATCTATGAGAGGCCACACATGCAATGGCTGTACTTTATCTATGAGAAGCCACATGTACAATGACAGTACTATATCTATGAGAAGCCACAGGTACGATGACTGTACTATATCTATGAGAAGCCACATGTACAATGGCTGTACTATCCCTAAAGAAGCCACATGTACAATGACTACTATATCTATAAGAAGCCACATGTACAATGACAGTACTATATCTATGAGAAGCCACAGGTACGATGACTGTACTATATCTATGAGAAGCCACAGGTACGATGACTGTACTATATCTATGAGAAGCCAAATGTACAATGGCTGTACTATATCTATGAGAAGCCAAATGTACAATGGCTGTACTATGTCTATGAGAAGCCACAGGTACAATGACTGTACTATACCTATAAGAAGCCACATGTACAATGACTGTACTATATCTGTGAGAAGCCACAATTAAGAGCATATTTTCAACAGTATATATCCTACCCTGAACTTTCTAGCATAGCTCTCTGTCAGGTCTGATATTTGTTGTTTGGTGGTTTTGCCCTCAAAGATTCAAGGACCTGATGTATGCAAGGCAAGCAAAGCATGAGTGTGATCATATAATGTAGGAAGTGATCATATAATGTAGGAAGTGATCATATAATGTAGGAAGTGATCATATAATGTAGGAAGTGATCATATAATGTAGGAAGTGATCATATAATCTAGGATGTGATCATATAATGTAGGAAGTGATCATATAATGTAGGAAGTGATCATATAATCTAGGATGTGATCATATAATGTAGGAAGTTATCATATAATGTAGGAAGTGATCATATAATCTAGGATGTGATCATATAATGTAGGAAGTGATCATATAATGTAGGAAGTGATCATGTAATGTAGGAAGTGATCATACAATGTAGAATGTGATCATGTAATGTAGGAAGTGATCATACAATGTAATGTAGAATGTGATCATACAATGTAGGAAGTGATCATATAATATAGGAAGTGATCATATAATGTAGAATGTGATCATGTAATGTAGGATGTGATCATGTAATGTAGGATGTGATCATGTAATGTAGGAAGTGATCATATAATGTAGGAAGTGATCATATAATGTAGGAAGTGATCATATAATGTAGAATGTGATCATGTAATGTAGGATGTGATCATGTAATGTAGGATGTGATCATATAATATAGGAAGTGATCATATAATGTAGAATGTGATCATATAATGTAGGAAGTGATCATATAATGTAGAATGTGATCATGTAATGTAGGAAGTGATCATATAATGTAGAATGTGATCATGTAATGTAGAATGTGATCATGTAATGTAGAATGTGATCATATTATGTAGGACATATATTTTTCTATCTTTCACAGAGCATGACCTGTGTCACTGTGTGTTTTGTATGGCCACAATCAGTTGCTAAACTTGACCCTGTATGAGGCAGTCTTTGAACCACATGGAGCGTGATATATGGTGACATGAATAAGACGGTAACATCAATGTGTCTCTATGTAAAACTGTATCAGTCATTTTAGTTTAACCTCTCCCTGCTAGAGTTAAGCAGACTGTACAGCTTTTTATCAGCCAAGTGTGGATGGTTGATCTGGCAATGTTGTTCTCATAGGTTTTATGAACAGTTGCCATTCAAAATGTTTTTCTGTAATAACATGAAACTTCACCACAAATACTGAGTCAGATAACATCTGATATTTTTCCGCTTTGTAATTGTAAAAGGGTGAACTTGCAGCATGAGAATCAATGCTAATTATTTAAAAATACAGAATATTTGCCTGCAATGCCAGGCCTGTACGAACATCAGCTCATTACATGAATGGTGGCATTGTGTGACTGTAGATGATGTAAAACAGCAAGATTGCCGGCTACCGTGTATGTGTCAGTCCAGGACACTCACTGGTTTCATCTTTGAAGTTTAACAGTGTGCCAGGCTGAGCATCTGTCCTGCTCTGATCCATCGATCACAGGCTGCAGAGAGTAGCCCTGGACCCTGTATATTGATATCACATTATGCTGCTTGGCAGAAGTCCAGCCCAGGCTGTGCCTGTCTTTTGTTTTCAGTATGGATTGACTTGCACCTGTTGATGCGAACACTATGCACTGATCATCTATTTTATCATTGACCACTATTTCACATAGGAACTTTGAAAAATAAAAAAGTACTACAGCATCACATTAAGATTAGAGCTGAAGTCCAGTAAATTCACAGGATTATGTACATGTGCTTGAAAAGGAAACATACATTACAGTATGGAGTGTTTCACAGTATTTGCAAGGGCACGAAAGTCACTTTTTAGTGGACTATGATTTGATAAGATGATTTAAAGGAGAAACTGTACATTTCCTCTTATTAACTCCTCGGTACTGTAACTGGTCAAACTTGAACTGTGTGCATGTCACATGTCACCTGCTTGGTTTTTTATGCTGCACATATAAAGTGCCGTAGGGTATTGTCATCCCTTGCATCATCTGTCCATCCAAAAGTGAATTTAAAGTTTCAATTGAGACATCCCTCTGTCCTTCTGACTGTCTTGTCCACATCACCATAATAATTAAAAAAATGTTGACTACAGCTTTTCCATGGTTTTGTAAAGTGCATCTAAAGATGGATCAGGTACAAGTTGCAAACCACCTTTTTGTGATCATTTTTGTACTCTTTATGAATGTTTTAAAATTTTATTTGGAGGCAGTGCGAGGGGTTCCCTTATCGGGGGGGTGGGGTTGGGGGTGGGGCATGGAGGCTCCCTAGAATGGACCAGATGTCAGTTTGAAACAGCTTTCCTAAATAACTCATGGATCTTTTATGGATTTTTAAGTATTCAGTACTTACTCATCCCCCAACAAGGGATACATATACTAGTGTAAGGCAAATCTGATGTTTTGGTTTATATCTTGGTAATGGGGATTCTTGAGCCATGGTCACTGTTACATATTAATAGGAACGTATCTGTGTCATTTGTTTCAGTTTGTTATCTTTGACTGATCTTGGTCTGACCAGCTAGGTCTGGATTGCAGATGGTTCACTTGACCTAATGCTGAAGGTCACAGAGTCAGTAAACTGAAGGAAACTTTTGACAGAATGGTGGTCATTATGGTGAACACAATTTTACATGAGATTTACCTGAATTCCAAATTTTAAGGAGAGTTGTGTATGTGACCGATCAGGAAGTGCAGACCAGGTCAACAGCTTTCCTTCACATTGATCGGGTGCTTACTGCTCAACATATCCACAAAAAGCTTTTTATTTAATCTTGGAGGGAAAGACATCAAGATTTTCAGTAAGCTGTAATGGTTACCATAATTTAGCTATTGGGGCTGTGATATTGATGCTTACTGCAAATGTCAGTGTGCAAGCCGTCATTTGGAATGGAATGTGTCAATGCTGCTTCATGTCCTGTAGCTTTCAGAGTACAATACTTGCATAGAATCTGTCAGTTAAATGTTTGTTGTATTCTTAAGAAAAAGGTGTATATCACATGTAGTTCGTAGGAATCTTTTCCTTGAGGAAAAGAAGTGGTGCTTTGTCATGGCAGGGACCCGTCTGTTATCTGTATCCACTCGTTTCATCATGTTAGGTTTGTTGTCTTAAGTTATTAAACAAATGTCGTAGTGGATTGAGGAAAATTTTGTTTTGTGATGTGGAGTGTGATTGCTGGGATACGCCATGTTTTGAACTCCTTATTTCCTGGGAGACTCCAAATAAAGGGACAATATTCAAAGAATTATAACGGTCAACTTTTGAAAATTTATGCAAATACAACGTGAAACGAAATCGTTAGAAATAACTGGCGTTGCAATTTAAATTACATGTAAATAAGAGGACAGTTGTCCATACATGTAACTTGTGGAGTTTTCATTCTAGGAACTGTAAGTGGAGTAATAGAGACCGGGACTGTTTACAGTTGACACCTTTTAAACCACAAAATCATTCGTGGAGGAGAATACAAACAACAGGTTAATTTTGATATGACCTCAGATTTAGGCTGCTTGAACTGTGGTTGATTGAATGACTAAGGTCATGAGGGGTTGGTCAGTGCTTACAACAGATCTTACATTAGTACCAGGTACACTGACAATTACAGACATTTACACCCTATAGTATTTTTTCACTATAATTATGTTTGTTATATTGAAGATACATTGAGAGACTCTGTAGGTAGACACTGTGAGGAACCATACAGCTATACACATTGGACCATACAGCCATACACATTGGACCATACAGCTATACACATTGGACCATACAGCTATACACATTGAGGGACCATACAGCTATACACATTGGCCCATACAGCTTTACACATTGGACCATACAGATATACACAGTGAGGGACCATACAGCTATACACATTGGATCATGCAGCTATACACATAGGACCATACAGCTATACACATTGAGGGACCATACAGCTATACACATTGGACCATACAGCTATACACATTGGACCATACAGCTATACACATAGGACCATACAGCTATACACATTGAGAGACCATACAGCTATACACATTGGCCCATACAGCTATACACATTGGACCATACAGATATACACAGTGAGGGACCATACAGCTATACACATTGGACCATACAGCTATACACATTGGACCATACAGCTATACACATAGGACCATACAGCTATACACATTGAGAGACCATACAGCTATACACATTGGGCCATACAGCTATACACATTGGGCCATACAGCTATACATATTGGACCATACAGCTATACACATTGGGCCATACAGCTATACACATTCAGGGACCATGTAGCTGTATACATTGAGTGACCATACAGCTATACACATTGAGTGACCATACAGCTATACACATTGAGGGACCATACAACTATACACAGTCAGGAACCATACAGTTATGCACAGTGAGGCACCATACAACTATATGCAGTCAGTGACCAAACATTTATACACACAGAGACACCACACAAAGTTCTACATGCAGTGAGGGACCATACAGGTACACACTTTGAGGCACCATGCAACTAGACACGGGCCATACAGTTATCATATTGAGGCACCATATAACTATACACAGTCAGTGACCATACAGTTATACACATTGAGGCACCATACAACTACACACTGTCAGGACCATACAGTTGTAATAATAATAACAACAAAACAAAAATGATAATATTTTATCAAGCCCCCCCCCCCCCCCCTCCAAAATAGGGAATAGAACAAGAGCAGGTGCGGCAAGATGAGGCCTTACAATAGACTACAAGAAAATGAATCACCGGGACGCCAGGACTTTTGCATGACCTAATAGGGATAACATGATGGTAAGGTGGTAAAAATGTGAACATTGCCAGTCAAAAAGCTCTGATCAGGAGAGATACCAGTATACATGTAGGTTATTATACGCATCGAAGGACCTTACAGTTATAAATAGTGAGGGACCATCCAGTTAATATACACAGTGAGTGACCTCACAGTTTGACAGTGACATGAAGATGAAGATCTGACCAGCATTATTCAAGGTCATGTTTTTACAAACTAAAGACACAGATTATTGTCTTTGTGGTCAATTTTTTTCCTAGGAGGCTCAGGTCATATACCATGTTATTCCATATTCGTGCCCAGGCACTTAATGGATAACAATGTGACCATAGTCTCAGTTTTGACTGACTGTTTGGAGGTGAGGAAAGTGATACTCCATGTGTCAGTTTCTGAGAAACTAGTGACCACTTTCCATGAATTTAATTGTGTGTCAGAAAAGTGGAATGAGTGATTGGGGGCTGGGTGCAGTGGTGTTATAAAGGGGTGATACCGCTCAGATGAGTGTAAAGCCATGTCATGTAAAGGGATGATACACATAGGTGAGTGTAAAGCCATGTCGTGAAGGGATAATACGGCATAGGTGAGTGTAAAGCAATGTCATAGAAAGGGATAAGACGGGAGTGTAAAGCCATGTCATATAATGGGATAATACAGCATAGGTGAGTGTAAAGCAATGTTGTATAAAGGGATAATACAGCATATTTGAGTGTAAAGCAATGTCATATAAAGGGTTAAGACAGGTGAGTGTAAAGCCATGTCATATAACGGGATAATACAGCATAGGTGAGTGTAAAGCAATGTTATGTAAAGGGATAATAGAGTCACAGGTAAGCATAAAGCCATGTCATATACAGGGATAATAAAGCATGTGAGTGTAAAGCAATGTTATGTAAAGGGACAATAGAGTCACAGGTAAGCATAAAGCCATGTCATACAGGGATAATAAAGCACAGTAGATTATAAAGCCCTGCCATATTAAGTATATCTTGTGCCTTCCAGCCATAATGTGTGGATAAAATAGAAAATATCTTCCATAAGTTGTTTTTCATGGACATGTAGTGGGTGGCATTATGTGATAAAAAACTGAATAACAAAGTGATTAATGACTGATCTATAACGAAAATTCCGGGTATATTTTAATGACCTTGAGGTCAACAAAATATTTCTTACATAATAACTGGTGAATGTTTCTACCATGGTGGGGGACTGTGTGGACATGGGATGTCATTTTGTTCAGGATATTTGCCCAGTGATGCGTTACATTTACTGCTGTCACAGCATGCAAACTTTGTGATATATTATGATTTTAAACTGCTGTCATTGATTGGCCCTCTAGGCCACCGGGCGACTACATGATATATGTTTCAACTGACTAACCCTGGTGTGCACTCTAATCGTGGAGACCTGACAGGCAGTTATGGCAATATTGTGTCTGAGACCACTTGGCGTCTCTTACCTTTATTGGCGGGCTTCCGGTCAATCTGTCTCGGTTAATCTGAAAGTGTAGGTATTTCTTGTCACTGCACTGACAGTGGCTATTTGGAAAATTGTGGCAGTCGTATTCATTAAAAAAGAAGCTAAATGTGTTCATTAATCTTAACCTGCCTCATTGTACATAGTTTGTCCTCATGCAAAAACATAGGCTTTGATTAATGTAGGCCATGTCTATTGTTGAAAGGTCTGTGTTTGCCCACTTACCTACTCTTTGCCATGACATCATTACACAGTGTGTAGGTATATGGAGTTTAGTTTTATATTGCAGTAAAATCTCCCTAGCCAAACACCTTCATAAGCTGAACTGCATGAGCTGAATGCATTTCCTTGTTTCCGTTTTCTTGCTTAATACTGGATGAAGCTGTCTAAGTGGAACACTTTTCTCTTATCCTCGGGGTGTTCAGCTTCAGGAGGTGTCACTGTATTACATATAGAGCGTGTGCTGACAATACCCAACACTGTGTAACAGTTTGAAGTGATTATCTCTACTGCCGTGCAGAAGAGTATATGATTATGCCTGGATTTGTGTTAAAGTTTGTATCCAAGGTGCAGGAGACTGGGGACATTTCCACAGTGTGTACATGAAGGCTCCATTAAGCTCGTGTACAAGGACAGGTTAAGATCGTGCACCTGGTCTACTGTTCACAAGTGTACAGTTGCCAGCACTGTATGGTGGCTCTAACTCTTTCCCATGCAAATTGCTCAAAAGTGCCTGGATGTGTTTTTCCACTTAAAATATTGTGGTAGTATAAAACACTTTTGATGAAAATTGTAGATAAGATCTATCATAATGGTATGCTGAAGGTTAAAAGCTTTTCTTGGCATGGATTAGGGGCATTATGTGCAAAAGCTGTTGACTTGCCCTTGTTCTGACCAGGAAAGGGTTAATGCATTATGCTGCCAGTATTTTTTTTTGGGGGGGGGGGAGGTGATGGTGGGAGGCTCAGGCTGTGGTTAAACAATTATGTGGCCAGTATTTTGGTGGGGCAGCTCAGGCTATGGTTAATGGGTTTATGTGGCCAGTACTTCCTGTGGTGGGGTGGCTCAGGCTGTGGTTAATGGGCTTATGTGGCCAGTACTTCCTGTGGTGGGGTGGCTCAGGCTATGGTTAATGGGTTTATATGGCCAGTACTTCCTGTGGTGCAGTGGCTCAGGCTGTGGTTAATGGGTTTATGTGGCCAGTAATTCCTGTGGTGCAGTGGCTCAGGCTGTGGTTAATGGGTTTATGTGGCCAGTACTTCTTGTGGTTGGGCGGCTCAGGCTGTGATCAATGGATTATGTGGCCAGTACTTCTTGTGGTGTGGTGGCTCAGGCTGTGGTTAATGGATTATGTGTACTTCATTTGTTGGGTAGGGGCACTGATTTTCCACAATGGCGAAATTGCATACAGAATCTCAGAATGGATAATCTGAAGCGGAATTTTACCGTGAGATGGCTAAGGCTGTGGATACCCCCAGGAAGACTGAATGGTGCTAGATGATGGACACATTGTATACAAGTTTTAGTCCAGGGCCTAGCAGGCTTGGCACATCATTTTACATTCTGCACATAAAAGTGGCATTCCACTGATTATAGTGTCTCACTATACCTTATAGTTTTATTCATTCGCGTAAAAGTAGGTCATTCTGACAGATACTCATACAGTCAAGTGTACATCCTAAGCTGGACTGACAAGACAATAGTGAACATATCAAACCCATCCATCAGAATGCTAGCTATCAAGTGAAAGTCAGTGGAGCGTGGAAATTGGTCCAGTGTGATCAGATACTCATTCAGAAATAAGGCTTTTTGTCCCGAAGTAATGAACCAGGTTTGACAGAAGTCCAACTGTAAGAGTTAAAGAAATGGAAAAAGTATTTTAATGTAATTGAAATGATTAAAATTGCTTAAATGTGACAGAGTTCAGAAATGGAATACCAAGTAATCTTTTGTCAACCACAGCTGCTGTTGTTGAAGCCTGTGACAAAGACTTCGTCAGATTTATCCCAGTGTACAAAGTGTCATGGAACTTACACCTTTGTCACCTTGACTTTTACACTGAGATGATCTCAAGACCTTTGTCAAACAAATTTTATTGATGCATAAAGAACATTCCGCAGAGCTCCATGCAGATTTGTTAAATACTATCAACTTAAGAATAAGTTGAAGCTTTGCCTAGTAGTAATTGCATGCAGTGTTTAGTCCTGTCGTCCGCTGCCGCCACGTATCTTATTTTCCTTATGTTTCTGTCCCTTCTTGACCTGTTGCCCCCTACTGATGCAGATAATCTATGGGTCTTGGAAATTTTCCACTATAATAGTATATAGCTTTGAGGTCAAAGTCAAATCCTTGTTGCATTTTCTGCTGACTCAGCAATTTTCACATATTGGCTTACATAAATACCTTCTTAATGGTGCATCATAGGCCCAAGGTTACTATTAAACATTAACAGGAAAGTACCTATGGGCTTTCAATTAGTATGGTTTATTTTAAACCTGAGTGACCTTGAAAGGTCAAACTGCATGCTCGGGGGATGCATAATGTTTTTCGCACGCAAAACTCGCGTCTAGTTTTAATTCAGTTCAATATGTGAGAAGGTTATATGATTACGTGTGTTTGGGAACAAGTTAACGGGACCCAGACATGGCCACCATCATTGCAGGGCACCCAAACATTGCTGAGGGGCTGTAGGAAACATTATAGTGCTGCTGTGTTAAAGCATATCCCCAGGGACTTAAGGTAGCGTACTGAAAAATTCATGGGGCCCTGACTGAAATGATTGCGTCTGTAACTGTTCATTAAGCCTTCAGCAAATCTGGTACAGGAAAAGTGAAAAGAAAGTTGCAATTTAGGTGACAACATTAAAGTAGTGCGGGGGAGGTTTCAATGCGGAGTGGGTCCAAGTGTGTTGTTGAGACACAGGGTGTGTGCCATGTTAGGCTCGTTTGAATCCAAAGCCTTTAGACTGTTGACAACACGTGCACCAGGGATTTTTTTATCAGTGATTTTGAATGTATTAAAACAAACTTGAGTCTTTTGTGCAAAAGCCAGATTCAGTTACAGGCAAATTAGCAAAGAGTTAAATCTCTCTCTCTCTCTCTCTCTCTCTCCTCTCTCTCTCTCTCTCTCTCTCTCTCTCTCTCTCTCTCTCTCTCTCTCTCTCTCTCTCTCTCTCCCTCCCTCCCTCTCTCCCTCCCTCTCTCTCTCTCTCTCTCTCTCTGACAAATTAAACTTGAAATGCAGAGGGCGCCACATGTGTTATGTGGTTACCTTCCTGCGTTCAAGTGTCATTGCTCCCCCTAATATAGAGTTTTCGTTGTATATAGAAGGAAAGTCGGGTAGCTAAATCAATGTAAACAGTAACTCCTAACAAGTAGCCTTGCTTTCCAATCAACTCTTTAAGAGTTATTTTTTTGTGTGGAATTTTGTCGTTGTGACCCGATGTACCAGAAATCCTGAGGAGGCTTACCTGTGACAGATATGTTTCCACCAACATTTGTCAGTCCCTCCATCAATGCCAAGTGTACTCCGGTAAATGCTTCTGTACACAAGGCAGATCTGTGGCAATTAGTTGTAGAGTTCTTTAAGGGCATTTCATTGGAAATATATGTGTGTACTTGCCATAATGCAGCAAATGACAGATTACTGTGATGGTTAACATGGAAAATGTATTTGACTGCGGATAGAGATTCATCAGTTATCGACTGTAGGTTCAATATAAAGTCCAACAAAATCCAACTTCTTGAAGTTTAGAGTAAACACTATGAACGTTTAGTATTCATTGTCTCATAGTCCCTGTACTCTCTGTCCATGGTGAAAACACAATGTATAGGTTATAAAGATCATGGCAAACTGACAAAGAGTAGCTGATTCTTTCAATATGGAGCAGCCCGCAGGTTAATCAGTTGTTTACTCATTTGGTATTGATCTGTAGATTGATCATTGGTTATTGACTGGTAGATCACCAATTATTGACCAGTGAACCTGTTGTTATAGACCTCTAGATTCATCACATCAATCATATTGGTTATGGACCACTGGATTTGCCAGTTATTAACCTGTAGGCCAACTGTCTAACTGGAAGGTTCATTGAAGTACTGATCTCTGGATTCATTGGTTATTGACAGGTAAATTCATCAGTTAATAAACCTTAAAATCCACAGACGTATCTGGTATGTCATTGACTCAGTAGAAAAGAGAATCCATGTGCCAAATGCACCACTCTGCATGGAGGCATTACCTGTTACCTGTATCATGACATTTTCAACCTATGAATGAAGCAGGTTTGGGTTATAGCCTAGGTGTCTCCACCTGCAACAGGTGGATAACAGGGAGAAATAATTTGTGGTGCCATCTACAGGTGATGTACTCCATTTTAACTCATTTGTTATTGATCTAAAGTCAGACCCACAGAATGCGATACATTTCAGCATGAGTATGTATAAAATTTGAAATAAGTTTCAGAAGCTAATCCTTCAAAACTCATTAATAAAAAGATTTTTAAGTCTGTGTGGAGCCCCCTCCCCCCCCAAAAAAAGGGAACTGTTTAAGTGGTAATTTGCATGAAATAGCACAAGTGGATTCAAAGTGAATGGCAAAGATGAAATGGAAATGTAGCGTGTGTTCTAGGCACTCCTGTTGACAGAGAAAAACTGCATCCAAAATGAAAGCAGTAATGAAATAAAAACTCTCCATGAATTCAAGGTATCAAAGATTCACGTAGACATTATTATCACAGTTGTACTCATCAAGTGATAACTAAATTATACTGTCAATGCAAGCTGAGATAAGTTGAGATGTGTAAATGACATGATCATATTGAGGTGTTTACCAATAGCATGTCAAAGCGCGGCAGAAGTGAGACAGGGCCGAGTAGCGTGTGAGATAATGAAAGTGGCATATTTCCTGTGTGGCTGGTATTTTATATCAATTAGATGTGTATTGAGATGCTGCTTAAAACACTTAAGGTGTTGGTTTTAAAACAGCATCCCCTCTACACGAGCAGGGACCATAATGTGTGTGCGTCGCTCAAGTAGACATGGAGTGTCAGGCTTGCCATTGACTGCCCTTCCCAACCCATTCTCTCCATTTCAAAACTTTCCCAGCTCTTCTGAAACAATTTTTGATTCACACTCTGCCTGGGAGCATACAATTTATTGTATTGATTTTCATTGAATGACTTTTGTGCAAATTGTGGTGCTGAAAAACGTCTAGATCGACATAGCATCGGAACCCCACTGGCATCGATGATAAGTTGATGGACTCGCTGGAGCGCGCCTATTACCCCAAGTAAAATGTGTAAAAAAACCTGTGTAAGCCTAACAATGGGGCTTTGTGGTCGCATTATCTTTGGTCAGTGTATTACAAATCGCTCTATTGAAAACGCCAACTTTACTGAGATATCTAGATTTGATTAGTGCGACAGGAGTGTTCCCCATGTTGTCAAAAGCTACCATTCTAGTAGCCGGGGTCGTAAATGGTTGGGTGTTTGTGATCACTTTATCATAATGGCTGCAATCTTGGCCACTCAATGGTCGACTGAATGCCTTTGCAAAAGGATGCATAGAATCCACAGGAAAGAGTGATATTTCATACAAGAGTCGTTGCTGAAGCATTGTCCTGTTGGACTGCAACAGCTTCTCTGCTTCATTGATGGCCCGCTAATTAGTATCCTAGGTGTGCTAGACTCCCCTAATGCTCCCTTTAAGCGGCCTTCATTTGGCCGAGAAGTTCGGTGGTCTCATTGTAGCAGTCTGCCACACCACACATTTATCTGTGGCGGCTCCAGGTGTGTTGAACTGTACAGCATCATTAGGCATCTCATTGACGATTACTAAATGTGTGTGCATAATAATACTGGTGTCCGAGATGTCTCAGTGACTCGTGTACGTGAAGCTCTGTTAGAAACTGTATTGTGTCTGGGGCAGTGTGCTGGAAAGACGTCCATTAAGATTTATTCAAGCTGAACTTATTTTATGGTTGCCCAGCAGCAAGACTTCCACAGCTTACCTCAGCATTAAGGTTTATGGTATAACACCCTGGGGTAGGGCGATTAGGAACAGGAGGAGGTCACTTTAAAATGCCCAGATTCAGTCAAGTGAATAATAGTTTAATTGTGCTCAGCTGAATTGGCAATCATTGTATTATAAATTATAAATTAATCTTTTTTGTAAATTTTGCTTTAGAAAAGTTGTGACAAAAAAGTACATTTAAAATTGTGTCTGAATATTAATAAGCATGTATGCAAATATGAAAATAAATATAAATAAATAGATAGAGAGATAGATAGATAGAGAGATAGAGAGATAGATAGATAGATAGATAGATAGATAGATAGATAGATAGATAGATAGATAGATGAATATACAAGGTAAATAAATAGATAAATAAGTAAATAGATAAGTAAATAAATACATATGTACGTACGTACATACATACATACATACATACATACATACATACATACATACATACATACATACATACATACATACATACACACATACACACATACATACATAAGTAAGTAAGCAAGTTCATAGTTTAAACTTTACAATAGTCCAAATCAGGCATGTTTACTCATATAACTATAACATTTTCGATGCTGGTTTCAAGAATATTGTCTGAGTTTGAATATTATTAGAATATAAATTGATTTATTAGCCTCTTTAGTTCATAAGAAGTTAAGCACAAGGACATGCTGTAGAATGTCATATACATCTGCACTGTTACTGCCTTATCTGGTATCAAGCTTCATTTTTGGGGAGCATATGTATATTAGTTTTCAGGCAAAAAGTGATGTTTTATTGATTTGTTACGGTTGATTGCATCACACAGAGCTGCAATCAATTGCAGCCTGAAGCCCTGTCTCTTTGTTAACCACAACCTATCAATACAACCCCTTTGTCAATCCCTACCTGCCAATAGGACCTCATTGTTAAACCCTGCTTGCTGGTAGGACCTCATTGTTAACCCCTGTCTGCCGATAGGGCCTCATTTCTCTCAATAGGACCCCATTATTAACCCTTGCCTGTCTTTAAGACCTCAGTGTTAAACCCTGCATATCAATAGGACCCATTGTTAACCCTGCCTTAAGAACCCCATAATTAACCTCTGCTCATCAATAGGCCACCCTGTTCTTCAGGGCTGCCCATGGGACCCACTGCCAACCATTACTGGTCAGTAGCCCAGAACCAGTGCTGACCCCTATCCACCATGGGGTGCCCAAGTATGAACTAAAACGAACCATGGGCCATTGATGGCCAGTAAAAAGTGAAGCATTGAACCTTGCTGATGAGTAGGTTAACCTGGCCACCCATTGTTTACCACTTTATATCAGTGGGCCGCGGGAAGATAAATCCAAAGGCATGAGAGATAGTTGGGAAAATCAGTGATTTGATTGATCAGAAAAGCAGGACATCTCCCTCAAAATGTTGGTAGATGTCGAGCTGTATGAAAATATTTGAATTGTGTATGTCAGTGTTTGGTGTGCATAGTTCATTATGGTAATGTAAAATTTCTTGAACCAGATGTACCACTTATATTGCTGTCAGTATATCTATGGTGGCAGGGATGTAGTACTATGTATATACTAGATCACCAGATATGTTTATATCGCTGTTGATAAATCTATGGGTACAGGGATGTAATATGTGTGTTAGACTGCCAAGTATGTTAATTTTTGTGTTGATAAATCTTTGTTAGCAGGGATGTAGTATACGTATTATCATATACTAATAATAAGATGTTTATATATTGCTGTTGATAAATGTTTGGTGGCAGGAATGTGGCACCATGTGGGTAAAAGAAAATGGTCTTAAATCAGATGCTGACTTGTCAAGTCTTTGAACCTGTGGAACAAATTAAACCTTTTGTCCTAAAACTTTTAAGATGGAATATACCACGTTGTAAGACTAGCTGTCAGAAAAACAAAACAAAAAAACAAAAAAAGCCCAAAGAAACTGAGCATTGTGAGCCTTATTACACCTTCAGTTGTCATTTTTTCACAAAATTGGGATGGCAGAGAAGCCCCGGAGAGATAGTTACTGAGCAGCAGGGGGAAGCTAGTGTTTTTAGCGCTGGTTGGGCGTGAACACACGAGTACTTGTGGTCACTATGGAAGTCCATGTTCACACTACCATACAGCAGTGTCAGCAGGGTACGGTGTGAGGAACAAGCCATAAAAATTGAAGTAAGTATGGTCGCTCTCTAATGCGTCGTTCCATGAGGACCATCACCTGGCTATTGCCTGCTTGTTGAACCTCTGGGCCTCTTGTGTTGGGTGCTAGATGGCGGCGGTAAGGGTGCTTGCCGCTTGTCAATCACGGGACTCCTCCAAGTGGCTGGTATGTTTACCCACAGCCAGACCTCACACAAGATATTTGGTTCTGTGTAACACTGAAGCCCTCCCCAACCTGGCCCTAGGCTGTATGTGAGTATTATTTTTCACAAATATTGTTACTTTGTGCATTCCTAGGTCTGTATAGAATCTGCTGGCGCCTGCGTGGCCAAACTTTTAAAAATGTTCAAATGCGATGTGTTTGTCAAATGTAGCTTGCGCACAATATGTAGGTATTGCCGATAATGTGGTAATAGGGGTCTCTCTTTAGCACAATGAATAGACCTACAGGAAGCTATTGAAAAAAAAGGGGGGAAAAGAAAATATGATGTGCTCTTTGAGGGTTGCTTGTCACGTCACGTCATTGCTAGTGATGTGTTAATGTTCTGCGTTTGTGACAGGTTAGCACCGACAATATCGTCACTGCATGCCTCCATATTTTCTGGTGAGATGGACAATTATTTCAATCATGGTTATTTTACTGCTCTCTTGAAATCAATGGATTTGGATGAGAATTATATGCTGAATTGTCAGCTTGAAATGATTAGTATGTCCTTTCACATCCTGGGATTTTTTTGTTTTTGTTTTTTTTGTGTAAAGTTTAAAAAATCGAAGAGGACCAGGATGACATGATGGTAGCAATGACTCCAGATTATGATTATGAGCTATAGTTATCAGGTTATGAAGCCAAAACCCTGAGATTTATTTTGCTTTTCTCATGTAGTATCACTGAAGAAAACGAAGAAAAGAAAATCTGCAGGCAAAAGTCAGTGTCACATAGAAGATACGATGGTCATATGGTGAGAACTGCTGGGAAAGCTACAGGCCAAGACCTACTGCCTGACCTCTGAAAACCACGGTCTTAAAACACCAGATTATATTTCTGCTAATTTTACCTGCCATAAAGGATTGCATACTTTAAAAGGGTGTAGTCTAGTCCCAGGTGTAATATGTATCTGAACATTTTGTTGAAGTGGACATAGAAGGTTAGTCTGTGAATAAGAAAGTTTAATTCAGAAATCAGTACATAGCACTGTATGATGTAGGAAGCCAGGGAGTGTGTTTGTGTGTGTAAAAGCCAGGGGAAATAAAGGTATACGTAGCAGAGTCTGTCGTGTGAAACAAGTCAATTCCATATATGGCTATCAGGGGAAGAAAGTTACAGGGGTTCAAAATGGGATGGTGCATGTCAAAAATTTTAAAAGATAATTCTCCAAATTTTCATGGTTATTTATTGTATTTTAGCACTACAAACACTACTGCAGTAAAACCTTATTTTATGACTCTCAAATGTCCAGCATATTCACTTAACAGCGCAAGTTTTCAGTGACAAAAATTTCAATTTCTTTATTGTTTAATTTAATCCGTTAATGTGACATATGCGGTTATCTGAAGCCTTTTGGGGGGGACAATATTTTGTCATTATAGTGAGTTTTTACGGGTGGAAAGATTAGAGATGTAGTAAGTATGTCCATTTATCCCTCCAAACACATGTTCTTAAAGCCGTACTAATATACACTTTGACCAGGCACTGTGGTATTCATATTTTGTATGCATGTGGAGTCCATAGATCTAGTGGGTCAGCTGCTCTATTTTGGACTTTGCCAAACAATTGTAGTGCACTGTGTAAATGATAATCATTTAAATTAAAAAAAAGAAAAGAGATAATTATTCAGCTTCAGTGCTGTGAGAATGTATTCTGTGGACAAATATGTGGGTCTACATGGTCCATTAAAATAGTTTGCAGACTTGCTTTGCCAAAAATTCTAAGAGAAAAATGGGTGGATAATCCAGGATTAGGAAGTGAATAGTTTTATTTTACAGTTATAAAGTGTCAGTTGTATTGTTCCAGAGAGGTTCTGTTTTTATTTTAATTTGTGGAAATTCTGTGTAAGGACGTCATATAGGTTCTTGCTTTATTTGAAGTAAGTACACACATCAAATATTATCAAATGAGCAATTTGGGGAAGTTAGTGGATCATATCAGTTTGATTATGTTCCCTTTTAGACCAGTGTTTTGTTTTATGAGTAAAAGTCGGTGGATGACATACACAGCCCAGTGCCTAGCAATCAAGCTAGTATTGACCCCAACAGCAGGCGATCCATCGAAGCCGCATAGAAACCATTACGGGACTGCTCTCCGTGTGCCTCGTCTATGGCTGTTGCTGGGACTGGGCCGTCAGATGCACATGTGTGGACTTTTGTGAGAGGCCAGACGTTGGGATAGGATTCAGGCCAAAGACGAGTCTTCCCTTTTGTGACTGCTAAAAGGGAATTTGACCCTCAATCATGACTTTTCCCTTTCCTTTTCACCCAGGACAAGCTCCAGTCAATAGGCAGCTATTTGGTTGGATTTTCATCCGTCATATGCAGGATAATCTGTATTGATTTGATATTTGTTAGGGCGTTGTTCGAGTTGTGGTCGTTGATAATAGATCTTCGAATTAGAGATAGACGCAGCAGTTTTGGGGTCGGTCTGCGTTTGTAGGTTTGTCATTTTTTCCCAGACAAGATGGAAGAAGAATGCCTGTTCATGCCTCACATAATTCAACAAAGCGGCAGTAATGTGACTGTCAAAAGCAGAGGAAGTGTCATAGTGTATGTAATTATATGTTTATACATCATTTTGTGAGTGTCTCTGGAATACATTGAATGAACAACTTAATGTGACCAACTGAACCAAATGCGTACATTACGTAGGGTTCAGTACAGTGGAGTTGTCCAAGTACAGTGGTCCCCCTCTTATAAGGCCCTCCTCAAGGGAGGCCACCCCCTCTACAAAGGCCACCTCTGCATGCAGCTAGTATGGCATTTTCATTATGTTTTACCCCTCAGGAAAGGCCACCCCTCTTATAAGGCCACATTTCTAGTGCAGTTAGGGTTGCCTTATAAGAGGGGCACCACTGTATTTTTCCTGGATGCTTATCGTAAATCATTCTGTTTCTTTAAAAAAAAGGGAAGCCCACAGTTGACCCCAGAGCAACACCTTATGGTAAACGTAGCATGTTGTTCAATACTTAATGCCTCTAATGAAATTTTATCTGCATATATAGAGGCAATCATGATTATTGGTTGATGGATCTGTTAGTCTGTCCACTACGTCTTTATATTTATATGTTGAATAAACCAGTGATTGGACATGTCCAGTTGTAAATACAATGTTTGCATGGTAACATACCATTTCATGAAGCATACAGACATAAAATAAGTGTTGGCAATTGGAGAAGCTGAATTAATTGACATAGGATTGTGATGCAATGTCGTATTACTATTTTGTAAATATGAACCATTAAGGACCTTCAAAACTATCAATGAGATCTTAGGCCAGATTTGTAGCATTTTGAATCGCTCGAGGAACTCAATGCACACAATAAGCTTAAAAGTGATGGACAGCTGAATTCTAAATTTAAATTCTTCCAGGTGACTGGACACATCAGGTTTTTCAATAAGTGGGATTTGAAGCATGTTGCAAATGTATGCTATAGAGGAAAGTGCACACATTTTGTTTGTCTCAGCTTGATGCTTGCTTATTATGTATGCATCTTGCAAATTTATCTAATAAACATGACCTGGCAAAAAAAAAAGCAAACAAATTGTTCCACACTTGCATATGTGTTTAAATGTAGATTGTTATAAATTTCGTGCATGATTAAACAGGAGCGACACGATAGAGAGTGTAAAGTGCATCCATGTATGAGTGCATGCAAATTGGAGAGACATTGGAAGGGGCCATTGTTTGAACAGATGATACCTTCTGCTTCTCTTTTGTCCAAGGGATAAGGGGTAGGATATATAGGGATGGGTCAATTTAAGGTTACCTGTAAGACAACTCTATCATTAGACAGAAGCAGATAACAGAATGGAAGTAATTTTTATTTTTCAATATTTACACAGGTAGTCCCTGGAGCTTCGAGCTTCATGTGTGCCATATAGAGTCGAGATGACAATCCTGCTTTATAATATGGATGTTTGACAGTGGTGTCTGTATGAACAAAGGGCACGGTGAACAGGAAGATTTTCTTTTTGTTTTTGTTTTTTAATTTGAGAAGTATAGCCAGCACATTTGTACACAAAATATTTCCTAATGTGCAAATTGTGGATTTCATTTTAGTTTTGCACAGACATATAAGAATCCCAGTGTGTGCACTTGATCCTATACCAGTTATTATGGTTAGGGTTTTAATGCTGCAATTTATGTAATTTTGGTTTATTTTTATTTGTTTTGCCTACACAATGAATGGTAGCATAGTTTACTCTATTTCGTTTTATTTATATTATTTTTTCCCCATCTGAACAGCGTAGTAGAAACATAAGTTATAAAGTTTTGAAATTTTTTTATTATTTTTTTTATTGTATTTGGGTTTTTTTTGCCCAGAACCACTTCCTAGTAGTCATTACCCTATTCCGCAGTCCAAACTGTAATTATGTAATTTTTCTTCATGTGAACAATGAGTCAGTACCATAAATGATTCAGTTAATCAAACTTTGGTGCAGTGTAGTTGGTCCATCTTGCCAGAAGCCTGCCTGACCACAGACCTCATTCATTGGAACACTGGTGTATTCTCTCATAATATTGTGCAGGCACTACAGACCACCTGTGGACCTGTCTGTGGGGGATCTGTCGAATGATGGACCCATGACCACAAGAGTATAAAAATGTCGTAGTTAATTTAAGGCAGGTGTTGAGGAGTAGAACCCTGACATTATGTTTGCGTGGACAGTCAGACTGCCTACCACTCTTACCGTCACACATCTGGGCTTCGAGTAGAACAAGCAAACTTCGTCTTTTCCCAATGCAAGAGATGACTGGACACGGGGTGGTTAGGTGAGGAGACGGGCAGTAGTGGGTAAGCTTCACGGGCAGCAGTGGGTAAACTTGACAGGCAGCAGTGGGTAAACTTGACAGGCAGCAGTGGGTAAGCTTGATTGGCAGCAGTGGGTAAGCTTGACAGGCAACAGTGGGTAAGCTTGCTTAAGCTAGCAAGGTACTCTGATACCTTGCATGATGGGTACACCAATGGTGAGTTTTACCTCAGTGCCATCTTTCTTGAGAAACATATCACATGCATGTGTTATTATTATAAACATATTTATTTAAACTGGATAACCTTATAGTACATATGAGAACTAATCTGGAGGCTCTCCAGGACAAGATAACACATGAAATTGTACATAACACACAGGACAAAATATTATATCTCTGATGGTTTAATCGAGGCACACGCTGTGTGTCCTAACAGCATTATAATTTTCAAAGTTGCATAAATTAGCAAACCTCAATAAATTGTCACCGGGAGGTATACTACGCAAAGCTTGACCTGTCCCGGGGGTGGGGTGAGGGGTGGACATGGCAGGCTTGGCTCAGGGTATAAATCATTTAGATTGAATGGCGAATTTGTACACAGCATCAAATATTTCAAAATTTGGAAGAGCCAAAAGGTTGTCATTGCTGCTAGGAAGATCAGAAAGTAGTACATCGCCTGCTAAGTGAATTAAAAGTTTTGGGGTGCACTCCCAGTGCCAGGACATGACAAGCTGTGTTCAGTAGGGTTTGTCTTGGTGAGACATAGGACAGAGGACAATCCAGGGAGTATTGGTAAGTACTCTCACTAGGATTTAGACGTTTACAAGCTGGAGACGGAGGAGCATTAGTTCTGTAAAGATGAGGATGTAATGGAGAGATGCCGAGCAGTAACTGTGTATGAGTTATGTCAGGGAGTCTGTTGCCATGTTAGCTGTACACAGGGACCGGGTCAACAGATAAAACTGTACTTTTATGTTTAGCACAGACTACAATTCTACCTAACATGCCCAGTCGTTTCCTTACTGTCCTATAGATGTGTTGCGCATTATGCCTGTGCAGGCAGAAAAGACTGCAACTTGTTTATAATTTTGTAGGGACATGGCACCATTGTGCATGTATAGGATTTGGAAGGAGCTGCTATCTGTATAGACGGTGATGTACATGTAAGTTGTTCTGTTGCATGCTCTGCTGGCTAAAGTCCAGCGGTTGATAAGCTTGCACACTTTGTACATGTCCCCGTCTCATCTGTGTGTGTCTGAAGTAAATAAGTTTGTGTTTGTGTGCTCACTGATGGACTGTTCCCATAAAGCAGGAGGCTGGCACCTCGTCACAGCTCATTGCTACCATTGGTCTTTGTCGCGATTTGTCTTACATTGCACAAACATGGCGCTACACTGTTTCATTGTCAAATTGATTTCCTGCAAAAGTGTATTTACTTATAGAAATGTTTTGACTCTGGCACATTAAGCAGATAAACATTGATATACATACAGTATAATACTTTGCACTTTAATGTGTACAGTAAAGAAGTGGATGTCAACTTAGTTTCATGTTTGACAGAAATAAAGCCATTGTCAGACATAAAACATATAGTACTTTTATTTGATTATTGTGATAGTTTCGTTTTTAATGTACGTGCAGTTTTTGTGTTATTGTGTTCAAACTCTAACCCTTAGAAGGCAAGTCTTACTCTGTGTGTACAGAGAGAAGAACTAATTTGCCCAGTGTGTGTCACGTATGTAGTGTGAAGACAGCTTGAAATGGTTGCGAGATCGTTTTACACAGGGCATATTTGTATGGCAGAATAGTATCTGTTTTGGTGGCAAGTAAACATTTGCAGTGGTGAAAATGTTAATTTGGTTGAATTGAACAAATTTTACATTGCCTGCAAAACAGACCAAGCTCCAGGTCACCAGGTATTATATTATGGAGACACTAACATCAGTATTTGACGCATGCCGGCTGCTGTGTTGTCTACAACATTGCAGATATCAACATCGTTTGTGAATAATGGGCCGTGTGATGAGCAGAAGACCACTTCATGGGCAGCACTTCTGTATTGGTTGCTAGGAAACCTGTTCCTTTTTAATGTTTCTGAAATTTGTGTATGTCATGGGCAGCACAAGGTTGCCTGGGGAGCAGCCCCCTTGCCGTGATGACAAATACAGCAACAATAAACCATTCAGCTCTGCAGCAGGCAAGCCACTGTGTTCAAAGTAAATTCTACAGGATTTATTATGAGCTTCATATTTCTTGGTTATCACAAGTCTGTTATCTGTCAAACTTTAGTGTCTATCAGCCAACATTTCTCACATACCGATATTGTCTATTATCCATCAGTGTTAAAAAAATACTGTAGTTCTAGAAGTTTTTCGCGCTCGATATAATTTTGCGCTTTTCATGTCACCACCCAAAGCGCAAATTAAAATGCGCTAAAATAAGTTGCATTGTATTTCACTACATTGTATGGCATTGGATTGCACAAAATTAAAGTGTGCAAAAATACTGTAATTTTAAGAAAAATTGAGTTTATGTGAATTTAAGCAGACACAAAAATTTCTAGAACTACAGTAGATAAAAATGAAATGAAAAATTGTATAAGATTCACTAATGAAAAATTATATAAGATTCACTCATGAAGACATCAGGTGTTTGTCCATGTGATTTTCAAGATTACTCAGGGTCAGTGATATTTCCAAATTTTGGCCTTGTGAGGTAACCAGCAACAGCAAACTTCAACTTATGGGAGTGTCCGAGTTTAGAAATACACATCAGGGCTGTCCAACTGGAGCATTGTAGCAAAATTTGGCTACAAAGCTCTTTAAAATTGCTACAGATTTTCGCAAAAATAGTGTTTCTTCTGTAAAGAAGTGGCAAAAATGCTACAAGGAAAGAAAATTTTGCGACAGATATTTTCAGCTGGACAGCACTGCACATGGAGTGGAATTGGTCAGTCCAGATGCATGAGGGTCAGTAGTTCCAGATGGAATATATACATACCGGATGTGATCGATCCGAGAGATGAGGGTGAAAGGTGATTTTGTGTCCTTTTAGCCAAACCTTTTATGTCTCTTATTTGTGAAGACACCACTTCAGTATTATTCTAATGTCAGGTTTCTTTAGTTATACATATCTATCCAGCACTTCAATATTATTCTAATGTCAGGTTTCTTTAGTTATCCATATCTATCCACCACTCCAGTATTATTCTAATGTCAGGTTTCTTTAGTTAGCTATATCTATTCACCACTTCAGTATTGTTCCAATGTCAGGTTTCCTTAGTTATCTATATCTATCAGCATGGTCTGACAGGAAATCTTGGGAGATGTTTATGCTTTCATGGGGGATATTTTATGTTTAACAAAGAGTACAGAAGAAAATAGATTTTTGGAGGGGTGAGTCCAAAACATGCAAATTTCAAAACTGAAAAAAGTGGATTAGTCAGTGTACCAGAGGGGAAGACTGACAAGTATGGTAACAGTGTTCCTGAAATATGAAGTCTCCAGACAGCGGGCCTCACAAAGGGGTGGTCTTTGGACAGATTTTCCTGTGACCAATCCAAAATATTTTGGATGCACTTGGACTGTGCCTTGGTTTGGAGCTGTGTCAGGTAAGCCATTTGGCTTGCTGCAGGTAGAGGGCTATGTACACGGGACTGGTCAATTGCTAATCGTCCTGTCTGCCCGGCTGTCAAATGATGGAAAAGCTGATTACTTTGCAGTGTGAAGGTTGCCACTTCATCAAGATACAGGAAATACTTGGGGTTATTCTCAGCAGGTGTTAGCCTTAAGGAAACTTTTTAATTCTTTTGACAACTTCTTGCTGTCATTGTTCTTGTGTCAGTTTGTCTTCAGTTTAGTTGGTAGAATGTCCAAAGGTTGGGCCGGCATCAGTGCATTGTAAACAGTTTGGGAAGTGATCTTGACATGCATTTCCTCTACAAATTTACCTTTTTTGTTCCGTTTAATACAAAGAAGTTCCACAAACCAAATTGTTGTTAAATCAGTTTAAGATAAACACTGTAAATGTCCAGCTTTCCTTGTTTGAAAGGCTATGTCCACCATAAAAATGTCTAGATTGTAAAGTATGATAACAAATGGCAATGAATTTGTCACTTAAAATACAATGATATGGTTACAAGTATGTTAAACGGTGGACTGTGTGTCTTTCTTTCTTTCTTTCTTTCTTTCTTTCTTTCTTTCTTTCTTTCTTTCTTTCTTTCTTTCTTTCTCTTCCTTCCTCCCTCCCTCCCTCCCTCCCTCCCTCCCTCCCTCCCTCCCTCCCTCCCTCCCTCCCTCCCTTCCTTCCTTCCTTCCTTCCTTCCTTCCTTCCTTCCTTCCTTCCTTCCTTCCTTCCTTCCTTCCTTCCTTCCTTCCTTCCTTCCTTCCTTCCTTCCTTCCTTCCTTCCTTCCTTCCTTCCACATGGAGAGGTGGGCAGGGCTGGAGAAAATACCATCTCACTATATTTGAAGCAAAGAAATACAAGATGAAATAGTAGAAATTTTCAAGACCCGTACACTAGTTCGTGTCTTGCGAGACCATCTGAAGGACAGGCCAAAAGTGATCTCTTAAGACACATGGCCTCTAATAACATTGAAGAGATAGCAGCAGAGACCTGCAAAATGTGGTCTTTCAAGCCAGGTGGCCTCTCATTGGATCCCTTAAGCTGAAGACTGAATATCAGGTGCAGATTTAAGGGGGAGTAGATCAGCACTCATCTCCTTCCCTGGTACCTCTACAGCCAATCCTCATCATTCTGACCTTTATCTATTAGTTTTGGCTATTTTTTTGTTTTGTTTTGTTTTGTTTTTTGTTTTTTTGATCTCGACTGAAATTTGAAGTGCGCCTCAAAATGGCTAGGATTGAACCATTGTATGTCCTTAAACATGCAAAATTTTGCTGGGGTGGGTGTGGGGTGTATGACCTTGGACACCCCTACTAGGGCAGGGCTTGACAAGTCTGGTGGCCCAGCCACTTTGACTACCAAACTATCTTGCTGGGCTCCTACTTCATTCAGTTGATAACTGTGTACAGATAGGAGGGGGAGCCCTGCGAAACCTTCAGGCTACCAGGGTGGTACAAAATTTGTCGAGCCCTACAGCGCTTAGTGCCTTCAGAACTTGCACTTTTTGTAAACAAACTAAGTGTCCTCCTCCTAACTACATAACCTGGATCCACCCCTGAATATATTGTGCACAGAGAAATGCAACACACGCTTTAAGAGTGCTTAAAATGCAAAGAAAACAAACACATGGGTATGGTAGACCAGTTTTGGATGTGTAAGTTTATATTGTACGTGTTGGTGTTAATCTCCTTTGAACAAACTTTCTCCGCAACAACGGGTTGTGTACAGAAAGGTGACACAGCATTTGGACATGAGGGAAGCTGGTCCATGTTACTACTGTAAATGTTCTGCAGCATTGGTCACTGAAATATAGACTTTTCCTTCCTCGATGCCAAATGTGCTTTATTTTGACACCAGTTTTTCCAGACAGCTTATCTTTATTGATAATGTTTCAAGGTTTCCAGTGTCCAAAAGTGCATGTTAAAATCCCATGTATACAAGTATTTGTACCCCATGGTACAATTCCATTGCACCATGATTATTGTGGGGTAATATTTGACCCTTTCTCTACTTGAAAGTACCTTTCAGTCATTCAAAAAGCCATGTTTTTGCAGCTTTGTCTAAACAAAGACATTGATAGAATATCATTGACCGGTGCTAAAGTGCAGCACACATACTTGCTGTATGCCCAAATGGGGACTAGTCAGTCTTCTGAAAACATGTCCAAAACAACAGTTACTATTAAATGATGTTCCCATCTTTACCTCTACAAAGAGACCACATGCTTTGCCAGGTCATTTTCCCTAATGATATATATGTGGCCTTTACCTGTATAGAGAGACCATGATTCTTTATAAGGTTACTGGAGAAGATGCTTGGGATTGTGAATGGAAATATCATAGTATGAGCACATACAGAACTGTATGCAAGGTGTAAACACTCCTGACACTGAGCTGGGAGATTAATTATCAAAATTCATGTGAAAGGACAAGTTTGTGTCATGTAGTGGGAAAGTGCAATGAATCGCAGTTGTGACAGAGAGACTGTTGGTTTGCCAGGTGAGCACAGGAGTGGGAGCCACCTGCCAGTGATTTCTGGTGATACTGTCAGCCATGGCACCTGTGAGGCATGTACACAGTGCATGGTCTAAGGACGCATACAGCAGTCTCTCTATAATGACGACACCTCAACTGTGCTGGAAAAGTGGTCATATTAGAGCGGTGCAATATAATGGAAATGAACACTTGCTGCATTGAGAAGGCAGTCTGTGCTGAAGGAATGGTCATTGGCAACAAGGGTGTTATACTCTGCCCCACTGCGTAGAAACTATCAAGTCCAGATTATAAGTCCTTAAGAATTTGACAATGAAGGGAAGAACTTCACAATTGGAAAGAGTTTTCTGATAATGTTTTTCAGGTAGAATGAAGCATGAGATAATGCTGATTTGGGTAGTATCAGGGTGGTTAAATGTCTGGACACATTTGTGGGAATGAGAATATTGAAGGGAGACCATTGTATGCTCCATTAGGATTTAATGCAAGTTTTCTAGAAAAACTTTTCACCCACTTTCTGTTAATTTGGAGACTTGGTCAACAGCTTTCCTCAACACACATTGAATAGCCAGACCCAAAGCTTACTGGGGAAAGTTATTGACCTGTACGACCCTAAATATTCTCCCCCTTCCCCCCCCCCAAAAAAAAATAGGTGTGCTTGTGCTCAAATGAAAGATCATTTATGAGAAATGTTAATTTAGAATCTTAATATGTCATATGACCTCTACTTTCTCGTGGTAAGCATTGAATGAGTAAATAGATCTTTGGATGTCGCTTTGTGTAACCTTAACGGTGTGGAACAGGCAAGTTATGGTATGACAGTTGTGGCAAGTTACATTGTATAGGCAAGTTATGTTATGACAGTTGTGGCAAGTTACATTGTATAGGCAAGTTATGGTATGACAGTTGTGGCAAGTTACATTGTATAGGCAAGTTATGGTGTGACAGTTGTGGCAAGTTACATTGTATAGGCAAGTTATGGTGTGACAGTTGAGGCAAGTTACATTGTATAGGCAAGTTATGGAATGACAGTTGTGGCAAGTTACATTGTATAGGCAAGTTATGGTATGACAGTTGTGGCAAGTTACATTGTATAGGCAAGTTATGGAATGACAGTTGTGGCAAGTTACATTGTATAGGCAAGTTATGGTGTGACAGTTGTGGCAAGTTACATTGTATAATTGTGAAGCTTTGAGGCATTTCAGCTTCATTTTACTCTTTCAGTTTTTGCACTGTAGTTGCAGAAAAAAATATACGTCGATGATTATATAACTTTCCTGATCTCCCTTTAAGAAAATAAAGGTCAAAGTTTCAATGATGTTTAAAGAGAAGTATTTTGAAAAAGGCTCATTTGATGTTCCTTTGTTGTAGATTCTGTTAAATATTAATATAATGCTTGCCTGCTTGTTTACTGAGCTTGTTTACTGAGTGAACTTGATTTTGATGGCCCAGAGCAGACCATAGTTAAGGCTGTCGGTGGCAATGGCAGGCACTTGCTGGAAGGGTAATGCAGTAGGGAAATGTAATACCACTGGGTACTATAATTTCCTTATGATCTTTATGGTACTGCCTCATAACATTTGTTTTATGTTAGTGTATAATATGATTGTAATCATAGTTAGGTGTAATTATATGAAGGAAGCTGTCTCAACTTATGTGTTTTAAAGCTTCTTTGTGAAAAATACATTGCAAAAATGTTGGATAAATTAAAACTAATCAAAGGTGGAATCTGTTTTGATATTACAAAGATAAATCTGTCAAGGTAATTGAGCTAACTGGGAAGCACAGGTGCCCAAGACCAAGCTGTAATGAAGCCATATTTGATGTGAGCGAAGCGTGTGTGATGTCTTCTCATGTAATGGAGGTTTAATAACCTCCTTACAGCATCCAGCTTCATGCCAAGCCGGGACCAGTTGATATTTTGGCAGAATTGCTTCTCGTGTATGGAAGAAGGCACTTGTAAAGACTTACAAGGATATGATAAAGCCTATTTGGGCTATTGGTATTCAATCGTGGATGTGCTATGCAGATATGCTCCTTCTACAGTTCCTGAGATGGAAGAGAATGATCATTAAAATATAAAAGAGGGTGATTTGCCACGGATTTGGTAGACTTAAGAGAGTGCTGAAGTGGGGACGACTCACGCACAAGCACCCTTCACATACCGCCAAATTGGGAGCGCTCTCGCGCGCCATCATTTTGGCCTAATTACACACAAAATTGCAACTGATGAGTTGGCTGCAAGTTTGGATTCTCACCAATTTGCCAGCAGTCGGGTTTAATTTGGGGCTCACTTGGAGTATGATTGACAGTTGATGATGTTCCAAGAGCCCCTTTTATGTGCATTCACTGAGGATGAAACCGTTTTTGGAAGAGGGCTCTTCCCAACTGCTTGAGCTCAGAATCCATAATGGCAGCTAATTCTCCGTGACAAATTGTGCTGACGTGAAGTGGGCCCAATACTGGTTAAATTGACCTTCCAAAATTTGTGCTTTCAGAACTGGTAAAAGTGACAGAAACATCGGGTCTAAACATTATCCATGTGGGAGGTTGGTAAATGGGGGGGGGGGGGGGGGGCATGACGAACAAAGACTTAATCCCATTCATTTGGATTTCAGTATTCTGATGTTTGTCTTGCCAGATACAATCATTTCAAATTAAATGTTTATTCTCATCAATCTTCATTTTGATCAGACTTCAAGATTTGAGAATCTCGTCGACTGGAGTCATTTCTTTCATATTCAGGTTGACAGAATTCCCACAGTAATTTTGTTTCTTCTAGTGATTTGAGGATTGAGTGCTAGTGACACCTGGTCAGGGCAATGCAGGAAGGGATTATACCCACCTCTGTGTACAGTTCTCACTGCTACAAGCCTCGCAATAAGGAACAATCATAATAAAGCCCTACACAGGGTAACCGTTGTGATTTGGGCAGTTAGTCACTGCACAAATTACACTGCTCTAGTAGGCCCATTGATTGATTAGTTATGCCTATCAACTATGTTCCATTGATTATTGTGTAAGCAGGCTTTCGTGTTCAAATCCCACAAATTAAACCATGCAGGCTAACAATCAAATTTGTCCAAATTTCTGAGCCACTTAGAGTTGTCAATCAAGTCGACTCTGAAGGTTTTAATTGTGTTGCAAGTGGCCTGTCTAACTCTGTCCCAAGCCTCCTCTCTTAACAAGTTTACCCTGGCCAAGAGAGGCCAAGTTAATTAGTCCACTTGAAAACTGCGCTCAAACTAAAGCCTTTTATTACCTTTTCCAATCGCGCCAGGTTTTGGACGGAAAAACATGGCAGTTAGCCCCAAAATACAGCCAATAAAGCGGGCCGTATTTGTCTTGTCTTTATCTTCGGACCTGTTATGCTCTGTAGGGGATGAGGACAATCAAGACACATGGCCAGCTAGCTGAGTGTAGAGGGCTGCATGGACAGAGTGCCTGTGACTGGCTTAATGACACACGTCACTCGCACCTAGTTAATGTGGTTAATTTGACAGAAACTGTTTAACAAAGTGGACTTGACAAACCCATATTGCACACAAGATCTCTATAGATACAGCAGTCTTTTGTCCAGTAGAGGTATTGCCCACACATGTAGTATGTTAACAGGAAACATGATCGTGAGATATTTAAAACAGTACCCAGCAAGATAGAGGAACTTTCCTTGATGGAAAATGGTATTTGGTTGATAGTGGAGGAAATAATAAGTGACTGGATGCATATTTCGTGAAGTATGTGAAAATGAACCACATGTATGGTGTTAGATGTGGGGAAATAAGCTGCTAAAGGTGAAAAAAAAGACCAAAAAAGGCAGATGAGTTTCCTATGCTTTCATCTTTTTCACATATATGGAGAAAGCACACACATCATTTGCATGTTGTCCTACTGCAAGCCAAACAGAAAAATTGCTCTGGCATGTTTGCAGATAAAAAACATGTTGAATAAATGTAAGCTTGATCAGATCTCTCTTTTGGTGGTGTCAGTCCCATGTTCATACTATTTATGTGATTAAGGTGGTGTATCAAAGGATTTATTCAGAAATTACTCCTGTGAACGCTGTGCCAGTTGTTATGTCTGTTCATAATGTATTTTTTTCATTTTTGGGTGACACGAAAAAGACACTGGGAACATGTAAACAAAAATGTCGTGTATGGATTCCTGTATATTTGCAAATGTACAATTATATGTGTTGTGTAATGACTATGTCTGCAAGCTGTAGAGTTGACATGACAAATATATGCAGAGCTTGAAGTGAGGTCTTTGAGACATATCAATGGAGTCCGCATTGGGCAAAGCAAAAGGCAGTAGCAGGTATTGGTTTATGGTTGTATGATAGACGCAGGGTATAGACAGAGTAACAAATTAAACTGGTGTGAGTTTGATCGAGATATTTGCAGAGCATGCCAGATCAAGTTTTTGTGTCTGTTCATGTATTGTTATTGTTAAACTGAAAACAAAGGTGGCATCCCCAATAAATGATGACAAAGCCATCGTGGTGAGAAAGACGGCCCACACAATACAATGGAGGGGGATAGGAGTGTAATAGCTTACTCCCCTTTGTCATTGCGTGCGTTTGGGATACTATGCAGAATTGGCTGAGACTATTTCGGAACGCCTCGTCTTGGCATTCAATCCTCCTTTGTTCCTCGAAACGTGATACCCTAACTAATTTTGCTGTTGTATCAGGCTAAAACTTGTATGTAGATATGTGTTTATTGTGCAGAAATATTTTCATGTTTAGGTTGCTGTCTTGATGGAAACATCTTGGCACAAATGATCAGTCGGAAAGAATCAAAGTGGCTTCACCAAGAAAGCTGCGGAAACTGTTCAAAATAGTTTTTGTTGACAATGGTTGCAGGCGAAATTGTTCATAATCATTTATGATGTTTGTCTTTCACACCTCCTTTGTTTGAGAGTGACTCCTCCCTCCCATCATGGCAGGGATTAGAGTCTTGAGCTAAGCGTACCCAGGGGTAGTACAACATCCTTGATCAGCCAAACAAAATGCTAAAACAAATAGCCTGGGAGTGCCATCTTTTCTTCTCCACATAACAGGCAGGCTATGAATACACATGGGTATATATCTCTAGCGCCTTACTGGCTGGACAATGCACATCAAAGAAATCTTGTCTGCTCACCGGGCAAGAAACATGGCTTAACCCACAGGCAAAATTCATAAAGAATGCAAAATAGCAATATGTCTCGTGCTAATTATCACAAGTGCATTTAATTTGGCCGAGTGGAAGATAATCCGTTGTTGGGGATAGAAAGCAGATTACTTTTTAAAATGCTGTTTCTCAGACCTAGGAGTGACAGCAAGTACTTTGTGAAGGATTCTATGCAAAAGGTATTTTTGATTTGGCAGGACTGTTTTCTCTCATTAAGCAGCCTTTTATGGACTTCTTGTACGACAAATTGGACCAAGCTGATCTATTAAAGTGTTCATAAACATTTGTGTGACTGTTTAACTGATCCGTTTGCTTCCCACTTTGATGATGACGTCCATTGTTGTCTGCAACGATTCTCTCCAGAATATTGTGCTTATCAGACACTAATGACATGCTAGTTCATTCAGTAACTGTCCACGTATTACATGTTTCTGTCCGGGTATTGAAAATGTCACACAAATAGAGAGGTGTGTTCATCAATTTGTCTCAAGATTTACCAGAGATTAATCAGCTAAGGGTTATAAAATCAGTTTACCACAACTTATACTAAGATGCCTCTTGTTAATACCAACACATCATAAGTTGGCCAGTTGGGAGACTCATGTTTGTGTGTACCTACATACTGACACAGTGGGTGTGGAGTAATTGTGTTCACAACAAGTTTCAAGTTTCAGATGACATTGTGGATGCCTGTCGCCCCAGTTGCTCCAGTCGCTCCAGTCGCCCCAGTCGCCCCAGTCGCCCCAGTCGACTCACTTTTTGCTCACTTCCAGTCATGTGTCTTCACTACTTTATAATATCTATTTGTTTTGTGGTCCAGCTCTAGAACTCAGAACATATTTATTTGGACACAGAATTATATCATTAGTACTTATGAATAGGAACTGCTGTGTATAAATATCACAAGTGCATAATCAAAGTAGATAACAATATTCTTAATGTATAAGAGAGACCTGGGCTAGGGACTCACTTAAGTGGTGTCAGTGGGGCCACCTTGAAGCAAAAATGTAATTTGTTACTGACAACAAACATGACAAGCTGGGGAGACTGGGTAAACTAGCATAGCATTAGAACACACAAAATAAGTTGAAAGTCAGCTTCTACAAACATAACAATTTACACTGATACAAGCATCAGTGTATTGTTTAAATATATAATTTTAAATAGAAGTGGACCCAAAATTGAGCTTTGTGGAACACTAGTTGATATTGAAAAGGACCTTGAACAAACATTGTCAAACTGAACGTATTGCTTACTTTTGTCTAAATAATTTTCAAACCAGTTTAGAGGAGTCCCATGAATGTGACTGATGTACTTAATTATATGCCACTTTTGAAAAAAAAATGGACATTGTCGGCAGAAAAGAAATAAGTCTATATAGTTGTCCAATATGGAGTTCTCTCCTTTTTTATAGAAAGGTAATACTTTTGCCACTTTGAACTTGTTGGGAAAAATACCAGTAAAAAGTGACTGATTAATAGTTAATGATAATGGTTTTGACAGGGAAGAATTAAGCCCATCTTATATAATGTCATGGGCAGGTCCAAGGGGGTCTCCTCTGAAGCCCATTGATGTCTAGATAATGGGAGAGCAGTATGGTATATGTAGCACTGACACCTGGTAGATAGGGGCTGTTAAACTAGGTGATGTTTTTATAGTGGGAGAGCAGTATGGTATATGTAGCACTGAGACCTGGTAGATAGGGGCTGTTAAACTAGGTGATGTTTTAATAGTGGGAGAACAGTATGGTATATGTAGCACTGAGACCTGGTAGATAGGGGCTGTTAAACTAGGTGATGTTTTAATAGTGGGAGAACAGTATGGTATATGTAGCACTGAGACCTGGTAGATAGGGGCTGTTAGGTGATGTCTTCGTGTGCTGAGATAATAAAGTTGTTCAGTTTTAATGTATTTTCTTTACATTCACCATGTGAGCTGACAACTTGTGGCATAATTGATTAAAAGTACATAGTTGTTTCTTTTTTGGCACTGAACGCCAAAATAACATATGAAAGGGGTTGAGTGATCCATGGGGTAAGTAAATAGGGTGGGGCAAATTTATCTTGAGCTGCTGAGAACAGTGTTGTATAAGTCAGTTATGATGTAATGAAGTGAGGGACTACATACAAGTGAGTTTATATGTGAATCTATGGTACTGTATATTTATTTGCATGTCATTATGTGAAAAATAATTTTATGCAAATTAGGCATTAGTAATGTTAAAAAATGTATAATTTGCATCAGAAATAAGAGAAAATCTCAACAAAATCCTGTATGATGGACATAGGGCTGTAATTGTGGTGTGTCATTGAATACTGTTGGAAGTCGACAAGAGCGGCGTGTGGGGAGACAGACATTCTGATCTGGCAGGTACTTAGTGACAAGAAATGGAACTCACGATTCACTTGAAGTCAGTTGTTGGTGTGTAGTGTTGTAAACATCTTGGGTTAATAGGTTAGGAATATATCTTTAGGTTTCTGGAGTCCTTATGGCCATTTCAGGTTATCTAAAGTATGGTTATAGTAAATACTTAGGACCAAGAAACACACTAAGCTACCTTCAGGCTCAATATACAATATACTCTTAACAATATATGTATGAATACTTCATTATAAACTCAAGAGGCCGTGATTAGGTTCTCCAGGGACAAAGTGGGAGCAAGTCGCAAAAAGCTGGTTAGCATAGACGTAGGATGTTGGCAGGCGAGGGAGAGTCCAGGGAGACCTAAACTTGATGTGTGACAGAGTGGTACTCCAAGGTGATTAACAGAGCAAGGAGGCCAAGAAGGGTGGGATGGGGACGGTGTGCGTTCACCTGGGCCATGTAGATTCACCTGGTTGTTACTATCAACATACTCACCGGTGCTCCCCTGTCCGCTCAAGCACTATCAAGCCACTAGAAACAGCACAAATGGTTGTTGAGCATATTTCTGATTGCTCTCTCATTTGTTCTGGGCCATGGTTAGTAATTTACGAGAGTTCGGTAATCGCTGATCGTCTCCCCAGGTAGCTGCTCAAACAATGTCTTGCCATGTGAGCTACAGGTTTGTTGGTTCAGAAAGTTTTGCTGGTAATATACAGGCTCATAAACTTGGGGGAACGTCTGCTGCTAAAAGCAGGTTAATGTCCAAGGGTGAATTACGGGGTGAGGTTGCCAAGGTGTAGGGTGGCCTTGCCTGGTACCAGCCACTTTATTACACCAAAGAACACATAAACTGACAAGTTTTTTCCCGCGCAATAAACTACTGAACAGTTGAAGGTGGATTGGTAATTAAAGAGGAGGTTTAGCTCATGATTTACTCATTTAAAATTCCATCACTCATGGGCTCTTGATTTATGGAAATCCAAACTAAAAATAGTTGCTCTACTATAATTGACTTCACATCCTGCATGTATTTTCACTGATGCCATAGTGATAAAGATGTGGTAAAAAGTGTTTTCACACAAATCCCATTTTTTTTTCAAACCATTGCATCGAACATAACATATCAGTGAAAAGCCTGAAATAGACATTTTTATTCATCTTTTTTAAAATTTTATTTTATTTTTTCAAAGAGTGGTATCTCCATATGATGGTAATCACACTGCAGCCAATGCACATCCAACCTTTCAGGCATCACAATGCATGTGTATTGCTTTAAGTGTATTGCAAGACAGTGGAAAGTTGAGTTGGTATGTGTAGATGGGGCCCTTTTGGTTTTTTGGTTAGTTCATCACGAGTTTCCTTGAACAAAACCCATTGAACTATGTTTTTGTTTTTTATTTCACTTCTGTCATCATCTTGTCATCTTGTCTCATCTTATAAACCAAAAACAATGACACTAACACTTTTCAGCACACAGAGCTACAGTTTTCTTGAATACTTTTGCTGCTAATTTTTATAGCCAGCTTGTGTCCTGCAATTGGACAGTACAACTCACTGATTTGTTGGATTGACAATTCTTTGGGGTCTCAATTTATTGACCTTTGCCAGTAATTTGACCAGATGTATTCTGCTATTTGCCATAATAAAGGTAAAACCTTCCACTCTGTAATCATCCTGGTGCTTTGAGTCCTTGTTGAACATACCTTGAGACTGTTAAGTCTCCAAAGAACCATAGCATTGAACTTCCAAAGTAAACCATAGTGACACAGTAAGAAAGTACACCAGTGGTAGCAAATACTGGTCTAGGTATATTTTGTGTACATGTAGTATGGTTACAAGGTCACAATTTTCAACAACTATACTGGGCACCAACTGTGTCATTCTCCCAGGCCGTAATTGATTATTATCCCATGATTATTACAGGATAAAACAAGTTTTGGGTGGTGCAACATTTTTGATCTGTGTAGGTTTGACCCAAACTTTGTATGTCAAGTAGATTAGGACTGCTTGAAATATATTGACAAATTCATGGGTATCTTTTTATAGTCCCAAGAAAAAAAATGGCAAAAGCAATTTATTGACTATATAGATGTTCCTTCATAGGATTTTGAGCTCTGAAGATATGATTAACTGCATCGAGGACTGTATGGTAATCCACCCTTAAACTTTATTTACACTTCTGTCATAGTAGCAATTTTAAATTGCACCAAAGAAAATGAATCAACAGTGAGACATATGTGTCGTTGGTTCGCCATCCAATTAATCTGTAACTTGTAATCAAAAGTGAATAGATTTCACATTTTGTCTGACATGAGGTCAAGTAGAGAGGTCTGGTGCTGGCGACAGTGAAATGGCTACCAAATACCTTGACAAATAAGGAAGTGAGTGCGTCCAAGCCCTCTGGCCTCAAGTCTGCCTCGTAGGGCTTTGATCTGAATTCTTGCGAAATGTTTTCTCCCTGATAACAATACCACACAGTGATCAGAATATCTACAGTAAGAAATGTGACTTTCGACTCTCTGTGTGATACTATCCATTAATTAGAGGAAATTTGAAGGCTGGCGTCAGTTTGCTTGATAATTGATGATAATCGCCTGGGATTTCTGCTGTACGGTCAGTGGAAATCAATGATTGGTTCAAGACAGTGTCCTATTGTTTTCACATGTTATGACTAATTAAGGCAGGTTATAGGATGATATCACCTGCACTTTAGTTGGTACAATTTCAAATGGGCACTTTGTTCAGCATCGATACTAACAAAGATCGGGCTGCTTTCCTGTTGTATTATGCCATTAGGTAAATATAACGGGTGGAGACTGCCTGAATTATTAAAATGGAACATACGTCTGTATGCTGTGAGTGGAGAGTGCAGTAAGAATAACAGTTCAAGTAATAAATGAAAATGAAAATTTTGAGATGCCTAAAATGTTTCTTATTTTTCTGTGAAGAAGAAATCATGATTTAAACAGAAAGAGAAGAAATGATAAGAGTAGATGTAGTCTGGCTATATATATCTATAATGTGTCGTGGTGGAAATTTCTTACGAAAATTACATGCAAGGCTGTGTCAATTTCACATATATTTGCACAAGTTTTTCTCAGACTGATGGGGAAATGTGGAAAAAAAGGACCGGTTTGGAAGTAAAAATGTTGTGTTTATAATACTGCTGTCAAATTAATAGAAATATTGACATATTCAGTGTGTAATGTTGTGACTCTTCTCCTGATAGGTAAGCTACGTGGTCAAATCGCAAGCGCATTCAAGTCCGTATGCTTGATGCATCCTTTAGAGACTGCGTGATTGAACTCAAACATTTCACCATTGTATTTGTTTTAAATTTCTTGATGGTAAAAAATGGAATTTACAAATCATAAAACAATGATATATATAATATATACTGTAGAATTGAAAAAGGAGAGATTTGCTAAATTGGAAACTACTGATGTATTGAGAATGGAGGCATTGTGTTGAACATTTGATGTTACAACGTGTTGACACATTGCAGGATGTGGCTGCGTAGTACAGAAGGCTGATCAGCGTTTGTCAGCGTGGCCTGTCGAGTCAGGCTCTCCTCATCAGCCGCACAATGTCTTGCTGAAATTAATAAAATAACAGTGGGTGTACTTTGACAGCTTTATGATTTACTGCAGGGATACACTGGTGAGTAAACACACAAGAGTAACTGCCACAGTTACCCACTGTCACAGCCTCTGCTTGATACTCGGTCAGTGTAAGGTCACTCTTTAGTTCTCAATCTACAGTTAAGTAGAACTTATCAGATTTTAAGGGTATGTTGAAGGCATACTTGCTTGGGAGGTTATCGCTGTGAAGTGACTGTCTCACACCCTTATTTATCAACAGCCAGAACCTTTAAGATGTTGACTTTTAACGGTGAGGTTATCATGTCCAGTGTTGTCTCATGATCATCTATTTGGCTTCAACTGTCACAAGGACCCATAAGAGACATAAGAGATAAACATGAAGCATCCTAAGAAAAACAGTGACAGTCATATGATGACTAGTATTAACAGTGCCCTTTGAGCTGCTATCACTGAGACTGTGCCCTGTCTTTTCATGTGAGCGTCAATCACCACTAATAACCAGTGGAATCATTGCCACAGAGAGAGAACCTATTTACTGATGTACCAACTTTTCTCATAGCTCTGCGCAGCTATAACATGGATATACAACTTTCGTGTCTATTTTGTCCGATGGTGAACAATAGTAGTTAATCAAGAAAAAGTGAAATATGCTGGAAATGCAAATGAGTTTTTTGTCTTTTCGTGTAAACACAGCTGCCAGACACACATACGAGTGGAGCGCTTGCTAGCATTTGTATCCAGCATGTGCTACTTCACTGTGACATGTGTAAGTTGACTAGCCAGGGCAAACACCTATTTCAATCCCAGATAAGCAATTCCACAAAATTGCTCGTATTTATTATATTTTCTGATCTTTATTATATTGTCTGGTATTTATTATTATACTCTGTTATTTAGGACGTTCTGTTGAATTAATTGTATTTTGTGCACAGCATTATAAATTAATACAAACTCTTTTAAGAATCAAAATTGAAAGTAACTGAAATATAAGTTTTTGTTTTCCCGCAGCATTAGTTAGGCACACAGTCAGCTGACTGTTACAGCATTTCAGACAGACATATTCTAGTGTACTACTTAAGGACATGTAGAAAGGTTGCAAAACAATAGGGAAAAGGGGCTCCATTCTTGCCACTTTCTGCCTCACAATCAGTTTGTAGAGGACTTTTTTCATGTGAAAATGATATTTTCCGATCGTACATGTGTTTGAGGAGACATGCCTGTACAGTTATGTGACCTTGCTGAACAGCAGTTTGTTTTACATTCAATAAATGCTGTTAGGAACATCTAGTGCTTAGCTCCTCGCTAATTTTGAAAATATGAACACAGCCAGCATTTTGTTGTATAGTTTTGTACATTTATAAATGTCTGTGAGTATTATCAATAAATGCTGGTTGCATATTTAAAATGACTTGGCTTGATTGAGGTTAACAGCTTTTATTGTTATAATGAACTGTGTAGATCAGCGAGTATGCAGCCACTAGCAGATTGGATTTGCTCTCTGATGTAATGATGGAGTGCTACAGACAAGATAGTCCCCCGTGCCTTGATGTTGTTTGCATGTGTCCAGCACATTAAGTGATCGTCCCTTACCCTCACATGATTGGGGTATTGAAAAGCGAGTTACGTGCACATATCATATCTAAATTGGTTGTGCTATTACTAAACATTTGTGAATCCATCATTTGTCATTGTGGAGAATGAAGCCTTCATTGTTGGCCATCATTTCTTAATTGACCAATCAAACACGTATCAGTAGTCTATTCTATTGTCATAATTTGATCTTGCACCTGCATTGTAATCTACCAGGGTCAGTACAGTGAACCACCTTACAGTGTTGGACTCAAAGTGTATTAGTCCTTGCTAGAGATGCTATTCCAGACAAACTACATCCAGATCATTCTGCTATCACCACAAGAAAATTGTCTGGCAAATTTAGAGCCCAAAAATGTCAATCACCTAAGCAGGTTTTTCATATTTTACATCTGATTATGGGCCAATCGGAGCAGGTAATTTTAGCCGGGAGGCGCACTGGTTCAATCAGAATGGAAGCTGTAACCAAAGGGAAAGCTGCACAGTCAGATTAGGGGCCTGTTATTTAATCAGCTGGCTTTATGAATTTTTATTTGGGGCTTTATGTTGAAGTCTGGGTATGGCTTGGCTGCACAGATGATTTCTTTTGATATTATTTCCTGTAGGTGTGATCAACACATTGGTTTGACAGGCCAATTATGACTATTGAACAGGCATTTTGAGAAATTTGAAACAGCAACGTCAGTAAAAGGCAGTAAAAGCCAGCTTTTCACGCATAGTGGAATCAATATGGCCTAATGCCTTTTGACAAAGACAACGAGACTGAGCCCTCATCCATGCAGGAATGTGCCAATGGCATTAGTGGCTGCTCAATGTGCCCCCACTTGTGTGGGTCCCAAGGAAGTGTCAAGCTCGCACTAGAGAAGATTCACCCTCCTCGATCATTTTTCATGACCCAGCCAAGCGTACAATTAAGCAGGCTTCCATGAAGTAATGTTGAAGACTAGGTTTACTGTGTTAGGGTGCTTCACACACCTGTATAGCAGTGGCAAGAGGGCCATAATTACACTACTTAAATTATAGTCCACGGCCCCCATGGCCACTGCTGGCTAAATATCGACGAGTGGCCATGATAAAGCTACATGTGTGTACGGCACAAGGTGACCAAATGATGGCCTGCAATATAGGTGTTTGCTGGACAAACAATAGCCGTAGTAATGAGCAAAGCAGAGTAAACACCGACGCGCCATGGTTTTCCCATAAGATGTCGTTAATGAACTTTATGCCCACGGCATGAAGTTCCCCGTAAGGTTCCTGCTAGTTTTTGTTGATTGTCCTTTCCAATTTATATGAAAATAATGCAAGCCTGAAGACACGCTCTTGATAAGGTAATTGCACAGAAAATTGGAAGACGTTGCCAATGAAATGTCAAGTTGTGTTTTATGGTCTTGCGAACACAATCTATTTCCTAATTTCATAGGCCTAATGTAATATATTTACCAATATTGGATGACAGGGATGCTGCATTCAGAATACAATCTGGCTTAACGTGGTTTACTTCGCAGTGCTGTTAGGGCCTCTTATTATCAAAGACCTTTTTGTCAGTCCTCCGATAGTGTTTCCCCGTAAATTTGTCCACAAATGTGATATACGCTGGGTGCCGGAGGTGAGTGTATGCATCTATCTGGACATTAACTCTACAGGCATCTTGTGGCAGCAGCACAAGGGTACTTTAATCAGCTCACTTGCTACAACAAGGAGTGTGCTGAACAGAGTACAAGTTCCGAGGGGCTCACAGTGGTAGGGAGCAACTCACTTTCCTGAAAGACCATCACCTATTCATGAAGCCCTCGTACAGTTTTGTCAGCTTGTTTTTTTTCCCTCTGTGTTTGGCAAGGTACTTGATTGCTTTTCTTTTAATTTACCTGCCATGAAAACCACCTGTTATCTTGGATCAAAATTTTGCAGTTCAGTAAGAAACTGTTGTGGGGAAATAGTACCAGTTTCAATTTTGCCTGAGCCTGTATGCAGAATAGGGGTGGTTTTAGAAGAGCAGATGTTCCATCATGTACCTGATATAGGCTGACTGGGTAGCCTGATTAGACTCTGCCATAGTCAGATGACCATGGCCTTGTGAACAGGCACTATAATCAACATGATTGCTTCAAGTGGACAGATGCATTTTTCTGTTTAAAAAAATAAGTTGTCCAGCTTATCCGTTAAAATGGTTTGGAAACTGGAATGCTTTGGTGAGAATAGGGGCCAGAAGAAGGTGTGTTATTCAATCAACATGGCAAGGACTGTTTAAAAAGTGTGAGGTGGAAATTCAAGGAATTTTTGGCATCCAAAAACTAGTAGGTGATAAGCATTTTGAACAGGAAGTGTGGGGCCTCAAGTCGAATTCAGCTGTCAGGGTCTCTGCTACTCCTGCTGGCTGGGCCTGATTAAAAATGTAAGGCAAATAGAAGCATTATTGCTAAATATTGGGAAGAAAGTTTGAGAGGAGGGCATCCAGTACCCCTAGCAGCAGACAAAAACTTTCTTTGGTGATTTTACAAGCATAATTTGAGATGTAGGTTAGTTTCAGGTGGTTGTGGTATCAAGACCTGGTGATACAACCCATTCCCTCCTCCTAGTGGTGGAACAGGGAACCAGGCAAATCCAAAGTACTGACTGTGGCAGTATGATGTAGCTTGTCAACAAATTGCAGTTTCCTTCAGCTGAATACATGGACTGCCAGGCACATGGTTTTCATGGAGAAATTATAATTTGGTTATTGACCATCAGTTTGCTGGTGACCAGCCCCTAAAGTCAGATGTTTAATGTGGAATGAGTCTCTTTTCATCATGATTAGTTTTGGAAAGAGGAAAGTCAGGAAACCAATCGTTATGAGTAATCTGTGTTTTGAAATATTAGTTAAGCTTTTGGCTCCTATTTGATATAACAGTCAGAAGTAATGGTACCTGAGGGACTGACTCGGTACACTGAAAAGACATGTAGCTGCACTCAGAACAACAGATGGAAGCAGGTTGTTTTACTGTTTTAAATACTGGCACATCAATCCTTCCAGCTTTCTGATGAAGAACAGTTCATATAACTGATCAATTAAAATATGTTCCACAAAGTTACGGCTGCATAGTAGGTTACTGGTGTCTCTCACCGATGATACAAGATAAGTGCACTGCACTTCTATGGTGTGATTACGTATTTTCTGTCTTGAATACTGATAGGTCAATTTCTAGAGTAAAAATTTAAAAAATGGTCTGGCGAGTGTGGACACATGACTCAGCAGTTCAACGAAAACTCAATAATCCTAGATAGAAACCTGCAGTGTTATCTTTGTAAATTGATACCAGTGGGTTCATTTGTGGATGCCTACTGTATTGCTAAGGCACAATCAGCAGGAAAGATGGACAGTTTCGGCCTAGTTTTTGTGACTGTTGACAGTCAAATTGGAGTGATCATGACATGTGCATGCAGCCCTGACCTAATGTTATCACAAGTTCCATGGTTCTGAGGTGTGCGAGTAACGTATCTAGATGTAAAACTGCTTCATGTCAACAAAGGTGGATGATGAAGCAGCAGTGCATTCAACTTACAAATAGGAATCACTCAAATATAAACAAAAGTGGGGGCCAGTCAGTGGAGGAATATCTTGGCCATTTTACAGCCTGTTTTAGCATCAGTGAAACAAAATGCTGTATGTCTGACAGTCAGTTGTGGTTTTGCTTCTCGCTTATCACCACATTTCTTGGCAAAAAAAACCCACAGGTGACCGGGTAGTCACTCATGATTTTTACCAAGAAATGTGCTACACATGAGAGAAATATGTTAACCCTTTCCCCCTTGAATTAAGACTGAGTCAACAGCTTTCTTTAGCATGGGTTGGGCACTAACCATGCCGGGGAAAGCTGTTGACCTGGGTCATGTTGTCTAGACAAGTCTCATCTTCAATTCTCAGTCAAATTGTTTTTCATTGCTGTTGAAATCAGTTGAAAATGCTGAAGCAGACGACGTTTGACCACCAGCCGGTTTTGGCCAGTTTAAGGGGGAAAGGGTTAACAGTGCATTTTGTACCCAACTATTGTACAAGTGACACACAGGCAATTAGTCAACAAGTTTCTTTGGGGGAGGGGGAAACATTATGCCAAGGTTTTTAAGGAAAGCTGTTAACAACACAGAAGAAGAATCGGACATCTCTGACACTCCACAGTTTCTGGTAATTTTTTATGGGAAAAAGTTGCCTCTGGGTCAGTTGTCATGAAGGGGTGGGCCAAGTAAGCCGGTTGTAACTGCTGACAATGTAAAGACAGTGTCCCTGAGAAACAGTTGCATCATTACCCAAATGCCGATATTTCTTTCATTTGAAGTAAGGATGTTCTTAAAATGGCTAAAGTATTTTGATACAAGCCACTGAAAACACTGCACAGATTTCCTTGTAGTTTTGCTCTTTTGTTTCAGCTTGGCTTAGGATTCTCAAATTCCAGATATGTCACTGTTACATATGTCCCTTTTCCTTGTTTAGCTGTTACTATTGGGTATGGTCATGACTCACTCTCTGCCACCAGATGGAGCTGATACAACAAAGTTGTCAGTTTTGTGTCTGTGAACGTGGCTCATGCAGGTCCCTTGTCTGACTACAATGAAATCAGGAACATTTTGTCACAGAACAAGAACTGACAAAGTACTATTGAAGAAAGGGAGGAAAAAATGTAAACTTTTTCATTGTAAGCAGTAAAATGTATCACATGAATAAAGTTTAAGAAAACTAATATTTAGGAGCACCAGAATTAATTTTCTTAATTTGTTAGCTGCATCCACAGATAAGTTGGCAGTTTGTACAAGTTAGCCACGATGTGGAGTTCTATCGGTTGGTTATATGTCAGCTGGGCTGGGCTTGCATGCTCAGCCATCAAGTGGTTGATACTGACATGGCAGTGAGGGAGACGGGCAGTGACTTAATGGCAAGTCTCTTGTACTTCTCTCCTGTAATCCTTTCTCCAGTGACATCAAGCTTTCAAGACGTCAGGGCCTATTAGGAGGTGTTTAATTCAAGGGTGGCGCAGCGGTAATGCCATTTCTTCCAGGCAGCTGAGCGTTTTGTGCAATGATGACTACAGTCTTTGCCCAAACAAATCTAATTGGGATAACTGACACCTTGCCAGTCGCCATGATTGTGTGTTGTGATTGGCTACGATGCAAGGATTACTACATGTTATTCTTGCTTAACTGATTGGAAATTATCAAGGATTCTCTGGACCCCAGCTGAAGCATCCAGCCCAAACATATCCAAGTCAAGTTGCCAGTGAGTGTGTTGTAAAATCTCATTGGGGTCTCATTTATATGTGATTAAGTTTACATCGCACAACATTGGATCTGTATGCATCAATTGCACATTAAATTTTCCCTCGTTCAATACATGTGGCATATCTCATAAATTTGTGATAAAAACGTAAATTGCCCATCATCAAAAGCCCTGATGTGCTGCATAATTTTCTGAATAAGTTGTGGAATTACAGGTTTCATGTGAGTTCAATGCAGGAAGACCAGTCTCAAGGGCCTGTCGCAGAATGTCTCAGTGCCTCATAGTTTCGCACTCAAATGCGTTGTTCCGTAAATAATTTGACATCTTTTTGCTTGAAGCTTTATAATACGTTTCATGTAATTCTACACATGTCAAGTTAAGATGGGATAGATTAAGTATGAGGACTGTTTTGTAAATTTCTCAAATTGAATTTTTGTTTTGTAATTGGTAGAGCACCTGTGTTTTGGTGGAAGGGGTTTAGCTACATTCCAGCTGACTGGCAGTGAAAGGCGTCCATTCAACTTGGCTATATTTGTCTTAGTGTTTTACCTGGCCCTATTGATGTGTTCCTTTTACCTCATACTTAGCCCTGATTAAATCTAACCCAAGGATGGCTTAAACACATTCAAGTATGCAGTTGACAAGTATTTAGCATGGCCGCATTGAAACACATTAGGCCAAGGTGTTGGGACTAATCCTGCCGCCTCCTGCCCATTGTATATGTGTAGTGTAATATAGAAAGGTGTACACTGTGACAGATAATATTGACAGACATCCATTGGGCCTGAAGAATACAACAGCTTGCGCACACTTATTGTTAGTCTGTGTGATTGTTAGTATTGGTCAGTGATGGGATTTATTTCGTGCTATTCAGGACCCATCTGGACAGTACCCTGATGAACTGCCATTCGTCTGTTTATGAAAGGCTACTCCCACCAATAGACTCTTGTTTTGACAGCAATCAGACAAGATGGCAGTACATGTAATGATTAAATATTGATTGTGCCAGAGGACACAGTGTGGTGATGTGTGATGGTATGATGACACTGTCACCAGTAATCACTACCATAGCTACTGACCAATGGTATGTCTCCACATGTAATGCATTACATGTATCCAAACTCTGCAACAAGTGAAAAAATCAAGTTATGAATAGAAAAGTTCACAAAAATTATATATATTTATGTTGTTGGAGCAGTTTTGACAGATATGTAAAGGTGATTTTTACACTCGAATGAGCAGGCCTCAAAACCGCAAATAAACACCAGATTTGTCCGCTGGCCAAACTTGAATAAGTCAGTGAATACGTGGCTGACCTGTGACAGGGCTGAAGTGTGCTGTACAGTGACACAGCTGAGGTGTACTGACCTGTGACACAGTTGAGGTGTGCTGACTTGTAACACAATTTAGGTGTACTGACCTGTGACACAGTTGGTGTGCTGACCTGTGACACAGTTGAGGTGTGCTGACCTGTGACACAGATAAGGTGTGCTGTTCAGTGACATACTGGAGGTGTACTGACCTGTGACACAGTTGAGGTGTGCTGACTTGTAACACAGTTGAGGTGTACTGACCTGTGACACAGTTGAGGTGTATTGACCTGTGACACAGCTGAGGTGTGTTGTACAGTGACACAGTTGAGGTATACTGACCTGTGACACAGTTGAGGTGTGCTGACCTGTGACACAGTTGAGGTATACTGACCTGTGACACTTTTGAGGTGTGCTGTTCAGTGACACAGCTGAGGTGTGCTGACCTGTGACACAGCTGAGGTGTGCCTTACAGTGACACAGCTGAGGTGTGCTGACCTGTGACACAGATAAGGTGTGCTGACCTGTGACACAGATAAGGTGTGCTGTACAGTGACACAGCTGAGGTGTGCTGACCAGTGACACAGCTGAGCTATTACCATTTTTGTCACTTCTGGCAGGTGTGTCAAAAGTAATTGAATTGCCTTCCAATTTGCATTTACGCTTTTTATCATGCAAGAGAAGAGTTATGTTGCTGCATGGACCTCTGTAGTTTCCCTCCCTAGCAGCTGTCTTGCTACTTACAATCTGAAATCCAGTAACAATAAGATAGAGAGGTCTGCTGCCCAGGCAATGCTTAAAGAAGATTAATCATAAAATGTTCAGTGTGTTAGCCAAGTTACAATACTTTATATTTTAAAGTGTGCTCAGTCAAAAATTTCCTCACATCCTCTGGTTGTATGTTGTAATTTCCAATGTGTTGTGACAAAACCTGATGATAAGTTTCTAGCTGTGAAAAAAAGAAAGAATTGTACCAACTGACATGTATTGTTGTCTCTTATAAAGTGGCCCTGCTCTACCAGAGATTGCTTTCTTCTGCAGGCAAGGTGTACTGGGCAATGTCACTTTAAATTGGAATAACTGAGCATTGGTCTCCAAACAGATGGCAGGGGCCTGATACAGAGGGTAGCCATGATTATAGAACTGTATGCACCCACAGATCTCAGGCAGTCCGTATGTACTCACAGTCAGTATGTTCACACCTGATACTATTTGGTGTGCTAAAGAAAAAGCCAATTTTTTATGAATTAAAGGCATATTTGAAGTTCCCACGATGTGTGATTCATTACAGTGAAAAATGATCAAATTTCAGTTTTTGATTTACATTGTACTATGGACTAAATACCTCAGTAGTGACTGTATATTGTAACTTTGTTAGATTTCCTATCCTTTGACTGCTACATTGTTTACAAATGTGTACAAAAAAGTTACAATTGTCCATGAATACAGCAGGATGGTTTAGGGTAGCCCAGGTGTAGTATTTCCAGGAAGTGAGCGGTGTGGTAAAGTGACCACTATGGCGGAAATCTGTAGAGATGGGCAGTAAAAGTTATCTCCAATGTCTAGTACCAATATTTGGCTGTCCAGTCATGAGAGTCAACAGACAAGAAGGTAGAGGGAAGCTGATTGTATACTCAATGGTGGGGACATCTAAGACGAGACATCAGTCCACTGGCGACTGAATGCACCGGATACAAATGGAAACAGGATACAGTGTGTATTTAGTGAGCTGACTCGTCAAAGGATGTATTGTTGGAAGGCAGAGCTGTGGAGACTCCTTGCACTTCTACAAACATGGTTCTGAGAAGGCAAGCAGATATTTGTAGCCCTAATGGGACTTAATACATAGCATCGTCAACACAGCAGTTGCCCAACCAAGGGTAGGGTAAATACCAGTGGAGGACCGGGGGAGGGCAGGGGAGGGGTAGTTGTCAAATGCCACAGTTGATGGCATTGTAGAGCAGGGTAGGATTATGTAGCCACACTCAATTGATGGGTAAATACCCCATTGGGGTGTGACAGAATGACACTATAAAGGCAGTGTTGAATGCATACAGGAGGGTCTGGGCTACATGCCTGTCACCCACTGTACCCGGACTTTGTCTTCTCTTGTGCCTGTCTCGGCTGGACAGCTTCCAAGCTACAGTTGCAGCAGTGTGCACACACAGGACACATGGAATTGACTGTGGCAAAGGAACACATGCCATAGCTTTCCCATTACTCACCCCACTGCCTCTTTTCCACACTTTATGTACCTTCATTTGGAAATGTTTTCATTGATGTGAATTCGATATTTTTGGCAAAGTGCCTGCATGTTAGACAGTGTAAAGAAAAATATTAGCTCTGTTGGTGTTTTTAGTCAACATCTTTAAGGTTTCTCTGATGGAATTTTATAACCATTGAAGTTAACAGAAAACATCTTTTCTTTGCAGTAACCTTTTAAGAGGAAACCAAATTACCTTTCACCATATTTTGTATGTAACTTGGAATTGTGAAAACTTGTACATTTCTTTACGTATAAAAAAAAGTGGGTTTTCACTTTATGAAAAATATGTTTAGCACCCTTTCAAGTCTGAAAAAATTAGAGCAGTCAAGAACTGGAATCATTAATCATTAGAATTTTACCTTACTCATGTTAACCCGGTGCCCCCCAAACCAGCTGGTTTGTCAGTGTCATCTGCTTCGCTGCTTCTTTGTGTGACTAATTTTAACTGCAATAAAAAAGAATGAGATTTGTACATGAGACCTATCAAGATACCATGCCTAAGTCAACAGCTTACATGAGACCTATCCATTTTTACATGCCTAAATCAACAGCTTACACGAGACCTATCAAAATAGCATGCCTAAGTCAACAGCTTACATGAGACCTATCAAGATAGCATGCGTAAGTCAACAGCTGACACGAGACCTATCAAGATAGCATGCCTAAGTCAACAGCTTACACGATTCCTATCAAGATAGCATGCCTAAGTCAACAGCTTACATGAGACCTATCAAGATAGCATGCCTAAGTCAACAGCTTACAAGAGACCTATCAAGATAGCATGCCTTAGTCAACAGCTTACACAAGACTTATCAAGATATCCTGCCTAAGTCAACAGCTTACACGAGTCCTATCAAGATAGCATGCCAGGTCAACAGCTTTCTGTGGCATGGGTTGGGTGTAAGCGCCCAACCTATCCCAAGGAAAAGCTGTTGACTCCATTTTGATTCAGAGGTAAAAGGGTAAAAGTTCTTACTGTGGAGGAATAACAAATGTTTAGTTCTGCAATTGCAAGCAGTATATACTTTAGACTTGCCACTGTGCAGTTTGGTGTGTGGACATACGTGTGCAATTTTACAACACGGTTTGTTCAGGACAAGACATGTCAGCAAGGGAGGGGTCATTTTTCTGTTTTAGCTAGGATTTGGGTGTGACAACAGTGATAATGAGATGCCAACATTCAAAACTGTTTCAGGGTTAACTGTTTTAAGTCCTTCAGGGGCAGGAAAAACCTGAGAATAGGGAAGAAAATTTTGAATTCTGGTGCAGGACAAATGTCAAAAGTGGTTAAAATTTTCAGCTCATTTCAGGGACTGCCTCAGATCATGAGTGACAAATGGTATTACTGTCGATAATCTGACCAGTTTTGTTCCAGGATGTTTCTCATCAGGGGATAAGTTAAACTGCTGCCAAGCTGCTGTATGAATTGTTAATGTTACAATAAACTGTCATTGGATGACACTCCCAAGTACTTTTATTTTGAATTATTTTTGTTTTATCAAGAGATAAGCACCAGCTGTTTCATTTTAGGTGCAGGCAAGCAGGTGAATTTCTTCTAGTCCTGTGGGCTTAACTATTTATGGAAGAAAAATGAAAAATGATGGCTTTTGTCTGTGAAATACTGTTCAGAATTTTCCTGGGACAAAGTAAGCTTTATTTGGACTGTGGAGGTTGAGATGTATATAGTTTATATTTAATTTGGACCATTTTGTAATGCATTCAGACCATTGGCAAGTAAGAAGCACATTTTGTACCAACAGACAAATATAGCTTTATGGGTGCAATTTTAAACTTTATGGTCATGATTAAAGCTTAATGGGATTTTTGAAGCTTTATGGAACTGATAAGCTATAAAGTTTCCGGGAAAACACTGTTCTTAATTAGATACAGAAAAATTCTTTTGTTGCACATTGAAGAAAAGGAACCAATGACGTTATTTTATGAGTTGATGTATTCTGGGGACGTGAAAATATCAGGAAATGACCGTCTCAATGCTTACTGCAGAAGGCCGGTAAAGGCCACCAAATGCCTGTCATAAAAGTGAAATGACAGGAGGGATGAACTGTCCAAGGGTCAAGTGTGTTTGACCACATCGTTGTGGGCTTGTGCGCTGGGCCTGAAGGATGCTTACATTGGTCTGTCCATCAGCATTAAGTAGCTCAGGCTTCAGGCAATATTGACGTTGTATCAAATATTCATCAGTCCACAAATTTACTAACATTTCCTGAGGAGCGTGGCTCCAAACAGACTAGAAAGTGACTGTGTCAACTACTTGTTCTCAACATTTCATAAGATTTAATTTAAGATATTTTGAAAGTCAGTTTAGAATTGCTGGTGCTGCAATGAATGTCATGGTGATCTGGTCAGGTATTTAGTTTGTCTCAGTGTGCACACTTCAGTAGTTCCTGATATTATAAGAAAGCCTATATGTGTATATTTTCTGTATCTTGAAGACATCTGATATACCCAAAAGATGTCTCAGGACAAAAGGGAGCAGGATGAGTTGGAGATGGCATATGCAAAATGTCGATGTTAATTATTGAGTATATATAAAACAAGGCGGTACAATTTGCAAGTCCTCCAGGCTGGGACAAGTTACAATCTCAAAGTACTAGCCCCGGGAGCAACCCGCAAGATTTGGTGTTCTACGTGGTATTGGAGTAGATGCACAGGGGAGTTTGAACGAAGGGCTAGTAAAACTGTTAGCTCAGAAGATAGCAGCAGATTGGAAAGAATTGCAGAGTGCTGCGAACATTTTCCTGCACGATGTTAAATTATGATCGTCGAAGAGAGCTCAAAAATTCATCCCATTGTCTCTGTTTTCTTTTGAACTTTTGAAAAAGAAGGAAAGTTCAATTTCTTTGGTGTGCTTGTAGTTTGGTTTACTGCTGTATTTAACTCATTCCACCCTGATAGAAGACTGAGTCAACAGCTTTCCTTGGCGCGCTCTGGGCGCATTGCGCCCAGAGCGCGCCAAGGAAAGCTGTTGACCATGGGCATATAATTTGGAATGATCTTCCATGCAAGTTTCATCCAAAATTTTGAAAAATAATCCCTAAATTAGTAAAATACAATGAGCAGACGACATTTAGATATAAGCGGGAAAAAGCGCCATCAGGGTGGAATGAGTTAAGGTCCTGGCTACCATAAAAGAACCCAGGTTTATTTGTGGCCACATAGATTGGGTTCAGTTTGCGTGAAGACTTCAGCATTTGACTTTTGTATGGCGTACATGTATGGAACTTTGGATCATCCATTCCTAGAGAGAAATTATTGTCCAACTTCATAGTAATAATAACAGTAATATAGGTAAGTGTAACTCTGTGTGTGAGATTATTAGTAATTTTTGTTTGTTTTAGGTTTAAAGTCAGTTATATATTACAAAGATATTAAACCAAATGATAAAATCTGTGGCTCAATGTTGATTGTATTGAGAAGTGGTCAGCTTATTCTAACCATTAAACTTTTTGAAGTTACAAAGCTTAAAAGGGCAAAATTAAAAGACCTATAGACTGGACAAGTTCTCAGATAGTTTTAGTCCATTTGATGATGCAAGATAAGGATGTTCTACTGATGCCAGGTAAGGATGTTCTGCTGATGCCAGTAGAGACGCTGGCTGTTACTGGGCTGCAGGAGATGGGTGTGGCAGTGTGGCATTCTGAGACACATGTCAACACTTCTACCTTGTTCTCTGGTACTCCAACGTGTTCAGACAGGTCTGGCCAAACTTAACTCCTTCTTTATCAAAATAGAAACCTGACAACTTCTTTTAATTTGATTCTGCAATTGTTTTTCTTTGTGATACTTCTGAAAATTATGACCGCTCTAGTGATGATGAGGCTTATGCAACAGGTAGCCTAAGTTGGGTGAGATGATATTTTGTTACAGCTATGGTCAATTGAGAATTGCCGAAGGCAAGGTTACTGTCATAGCAGACATGAGCTTGAAAGGAGGCAGGGTTAAAGTAGATAGCATTATAAGTCAGAAGTGAGGTGGGTGTGTGGCGTGGACAGAGCTCCGTTTCTGAGTGCCTGCCAAGAGTACCGTTTGCGTTGGAATCTGTCTTATCACAGGGATAGCATAAGTTCCCTGCCAGTGTTTGCCTTTGATTTAATGCTGGCATTTTGAGGCAGCTCCTGTAGACCTGTCCATTATAGTAAGTTGTGTCAATATTAAATACAGTCCCAGTCTATGCAGCCATGCTCAACAAACGCCTTAGCATAAGATTTGTTTACTGAATCCACTGCCTGTCACTTTTCTGCAGTTTTTAAATCACACATTTTACATGTAAGACCCATTTTGTCTTCCCTCGTTTCACTAAGCCATCAAGACAAGACCCTGTTTGAGGAGGGATAAATTATGATTTCCGGTATTGGTGAATAATGTGGCGGGTGGGTTTACCCTAATGTAGGTATTCATAAGCTATTGTCAACCATCACAAAGCGCAGATATTGCGTAGAGATTGTGGGCAAGCAAGGGTGGGTTGTAAGGTCTTCACGTGTGTTGGACCAAGAGATTAGACCGGGGCAGGTGGCATTGGAATAGATATTTACAAATCTTTGTGAGCATTTTGCCGTTGATATTTGAAGCAGGAGACCTACTGATGGACACTGTCAATCAGGTTGCTATGAAGCCAGAGCTGGACCTTGTCATTTGTGGCCCAAGTCAAGTTAGCACAGGGGATTGTGGTTAGACGCTGGAGGAGGGGTAGTGTGTATTGCTGGTCTGATCAGTACTTTGACCCCTCCTGTACACCACTATTATATGGTATGTGTAGGTAAGCACATTTAAGGTTTGGAGTGGAATTTTGCAATGTCCAGGATGGACGTGAGTGCCTGAGGCCTCACCTCTATGGCAGTTAAAGCCCTCTGTAGGAACAAGTCAAGAGTCTCATGTCTGGCCTGGTTGGATGGGAGAATGTGGCCGGCCCAGCATCCCTGTGCACACACTCAGAGCTGCTCCAGTTTGGGCTTTATGTCCCTTTTGGTTTTGTGCACACCCAAATCTGCAAATCAATCTTTTGTGCGAGTACAGGTTCTTCAGTACTGAGGACGGGTGACAACTGAGTGGCCGTCACTCAGGCAGGTCTGAGGCTACTTTGATCTTCTATCAGTGCAGCCTCTGTATCCGGGTTAGTCTCACACATACTCGTGCCGATCACTTTTGGGTGAAATTGATTGAGAATAAGTACATGGAAATGACATGATCATGTGTCGGGCAACTTTTTTTCTGCATCAAGATGATCAAGACGTAGAGTACGCACTGTTTTGCATCGAGTGACCTCCAAGACTGCTTGCTTGGAGTGTGATTGTCCAAGCGATGCAAAAACCACTGAGTATAGAGAAAATTCCCCACAGTAGAGAAATAGTGAATGTTTCACAGCTAAAAATCCCAGTGTTGTATACAATGAAACCTCATTACAATGGCTCCTGCTGGTCCCACGCAGTGCGTCTGATACATGAATGTATCAGATAAATGAGTCAAATTGCCAGGGAATTGGACTTCAAGTCTCGAAAAATTTGCCATAAGCGAATGTGTTGGGTATCTGGGTGTTGTCATAATCAGCACAAGCTACTTAGCAAGACTGTGGAGCAACAGGCTCAATTTCTCTGTTAAAGTGTGGAAAAGAAGAAAGTCTGACCAGTTTTGAAGGTGTCCCTTCTCATCAGAGACTGGTATTCTTATAATAAGGTTTCATTGTGTAAGACAGCAATGTGTGGGTTTTGTCACAGAAAAACCTCAAAGTTAAGTATTTCATCCTGTTTGAAAACAAACCTTGAATTCCAATTTCAAATTTTGATATCCTTCTGCAGTGATACCTGCTGGTTGTAGCCACTGCCATGATAGGGCACCTGCTGTTTGCAGCCACATTTTTCTGGCCACATGAGTCCATTTCTTTAACTCATTCCATACTATGGTCACAGGCCTTGGTCAGTGGTTGTGGCTCTGACTTAAGACTATAGGCGTGTTGGTACTTGAATGAAAGCCCTTTTCATGAAGAATTTAAATATGCAATTGTCATCTTAAATCTAGGTAAATATATGGAGAAATCAGTGACTGGTATGGAATGAGTTAATTAACATGTGAGTACAGGTCACCTGCTGTATGTGGCCACATCTTGTAGTAGAAAGGGCAATTACAAAGAGCAAGGAACACTGTATAACACATGTAACACGACTCATTCTGTAAGTGATAAGTACCATGGGCATTTGTGAAAATGTCCAGCAATACTCAAGTTCACACTGATTGTATAGCGTCGTTTTAACCTAATTGATGGTAAAATAGATCAGCCAATGGGCATGAAGCCTAACAATAGTTGAAAGTGATATGTCATGTCATGTCATGTCATGCATCACACCAGAACAACATCACATCACATCATATCAGAGAGTAAGAGTAGTTATTTTGAACTTTCTTAACCAGAAAAGTGGGATGGGTTGCTTAACAGAACAGGGGTGCTAAAAAGGGGACACATGTATACAGTAAAGTGAGTTGCAGAGAAATGAGGCATTAAATATTTAAAGGGCAACTGTGAAAGCTTATGAATGGGAGAGAAACACAGTGAGCTGTGCACATTGCCAGCTGTGTGGTATGGGTCATGGTACCAGCTGTGTGGTATGGGTCATAGTACCAGCTGTGTGGTATGGGTCATGGTACCAGCTGTGTGGTATGGGTCATAGTACCAGTTGTGTGGTATGGGTCATGGTACCAGCTGTGTGGTATGGGTCATAGTACCAGCTGTGTGGTATGGGTCATAGTACCAGCTGTGTGGTATGGGTCATGGTACCAGCTGTGTGGTATGGGTCATAGTACCAGTTGTGTGGTATGGGTCATGGTACCAGCTGTATGGTATGGGTCATAGGACCAGCTGTGTGGTATGGGTCATAGTACCAGCTGAACACAAACGCTGTGATTTTAATACAAGTTGGTATAGGCCTACATTTCATTGTGTTTATTTTTAAAGGGGAAATGTTCTCCATTTTCATGGTGTGTATATTTCTCACATTTTATACAAATGCTAAGTTAATCTTTATGGGATAGAATTAATTTTAAACAGACTATATGTATTAGTACAAGAATCTCGATGTATTAATCTGCCAAGGCAATTTTTAATTTAGTGAATTGCTGTATAAAATGGTACATATCGAAAATATATATTATATATATATATATATATATTTTTTTTGGGGGGGGGGGAAGCTATGTCTAAGTAAATTTTGAAAGTGTCATAAAAAATATGTTGTACCTTAATCTGTGTGAAAATCGTAAAGATTCTTTAACGTATGTTTAATTTTCAATGTTTTTCTGCCAGGGAGGAACCCAGCTTCAGGTTGTCCCATGTTTAGATGTTGTTCAAAAAAGATTTATTGCACTGTATTGTCATGTCAGTCCACAATTAAAAACACACACACAAAACAAACAAACAAACAAACAAACAAAGATTTAGAGTAATGTTTACCTCAGCAGTAACTTGTTTTCTTTCCGGTAAAGCCTCTTTGATAGGGTATCTGGTGCAAAACATAAAAACACCTGGTAAACAGTTCTATAATTTTACACTGGTTCACCTAGCCATTTAGAAGTCCTTCCATAATATTGTTTTGTCCCCAAAATGTGGATAAAAAGTGAATGCAGTCATGTAATACTGAAGTGGTATGGGTACAGAGCTACAGGGCCAGCAGAATGGTGGCGTGGAGGGAAGGGCTTTGATCCAGTTAAAAAATACATACATCACCATCTGATGATGGCAAAATTACTGCTTTGCAAAATAGCACTAACTCTGGGTTATCCATTGATATCCAATTCTGGTCACTTTTAAAAATGCTCACTGCGAGCAAATACTGGTGTCCAATCTTGCTTACTGCTCAGTCCATATAGACACTAGTATCCCATCCTGCACAATCTGTATAGATACTGGTGTCCAATCCTGGTTTCTTACTGCTCAGTTCATATAGACACTGGCGTCTAATCCTGGTTACTTACTGCTCAGTTCATATAGACACTGGTGTCCAATCCTGGTTACTCGCTGCTCAGTTCACATAGACACTGGTGTCCAATCCTGGTTACTCACTGCTCAGTTCATATAGACACTGGTGTCCAATCCTGGTTACTCACTGCTCAGTTCATATAGACACTGGTGTCCAATCCTGGTTACTCACTGCTCAGTTCATATAGACACTGGTGTCCAATCCTGGTTACTCACTGCTCAGTTCATATAGACACTGGTGTCCAATCCTGGTTACTCACTGCTCAGTTCATATAGACACTGGTGTCCAAACCTGGTTACTCACTGCTCAGTTCATATAGACACTGGTGTCCAAACCTGGTTACTCACTGCTCAGTTCACATAGACACTGGTGTCCAATCCTGGTTACTAACTGCTCAGTTCATATAGACACTGGTGTCCAAACCTGGTTTCTTACTGCTCAGTTCATATAGACACTGGTGTCCAAACCTGGTTACTCACTGCTCAGTTCATATAGACACTGGTGTCCAATCCTGGTTACTTACTGCTCAGTTCATATAGACACTGGTGTCCAATCCTGGTTTCTTACTGGTCAGTTCATATAGACACTGGCGTCTAATCCTGGTTACTTACTGCTCAGTTCATATAGACACTGGTGTCCAAACCTGGTTACTCACTGCTCAGTTCATATAGACACTGGTGTCCACTCCTGGTTACTCACTGCTCAGTTCATATAGACACTGGTGTCCAATCCTGGTTACTCGCTGCTCAGTTCATATAGACACTGGTGTCCAATCCTGGTTACTTACTGCTCAGTTCATATAGACACTGGTGTCCAATCCTGGTTTCTTACTGGTCAGTTCATATAGACACTGGCGTCTAATCCTGGTTACTTACTGCTCAGTTCATATAGACACTGGTGTCCAATCCTGGTTACTCGCTGCTCAGTTCACGTAGACACTGGTGTCCAATCCTGGTTACTCACTGCTCAGTTCATATAGACACTGGTGTCCAATCCTGGTTACTCACTGCTCAGTTCATATAGACACTGGTGTCCAATCCTGGTTACTCACTGCTCAGTTCATATAGACACTGGTGTCCAATGCTCAGTTCATATAGACACTGGTGTCCAATCCTGGTTACTCACTGCTCAGTTCATATAGACACTGGTGTCCAATGCTCAGTTCATATAGACACTGGTGTCCACTCCTGGTTACTCACTGCTCTTGTCCTGGTCTCATTCTGCCCATTTTGTTTTGACAAAAGGGACAAAGTGAGCCAAAAATCATATCAATACATATGGAAGGTGATAAATTCTTGTGATTGGAAGCTCAAAACAAAGAAAGTTAATGCAAGAGTAAAGTCAAAGTTGTGACATGGCCATATTTGTGTGTTGCAGGTGCCTACAGAGGAGGTCACGGAGGAGGTCAGGGAGGAGGATACAATGACAATAGAAGGTAAGCAAACTTTAACCCACTGGAGAGCTGATATATCAACCCTAAATACATTGAGTTGTAAAGTAATTTGGCTCCAGAGTGTTCAGATAGCCATTTTTAAGATATTTAGTGAATACTCTTCTTATAAAATTCATGATTTACGAATAATATGATACACACATTCACCTTTATTTTGAGACACAAACAGCACGAAGTTATTGATACCAATTTCAGCAAGTCATAGGAGGGCTGTTGTCTCAGGTTTACAAACATTAATCAATTTCCATTTCTGACCAAAAGTATTGACATTTTATTTTGTGTGTGTGTGTGTGTGTGTGTGTGTGTGTGTGCCCATGTGTCACAAAATTATCATTAGAACTTATGAGAAAAGCTGATGAATGTTGAAATCTTTGCTTTACATAAAAGTATGGAAAAGTTGTGTATATCAGCAAATGGGTATTCTTGATTTGAACAAGTGATCTGATTCTTAAGTGAACCATTTTGAGTGGAGTGATACACAGCTTTGTGTACTTTAGTAGAGGTGGATCAGGAGGTCAATATGGCGGGCGGGGAGGTCAACGTGGTGGAAGGGGTGGTCAATACAGCAGCCAGAGAGGTCAGTATGGTGGCCAAGGAGGTCAATATGGTGGCCAAGGAGGTCAATATGGTAGCCGTTCATCATATCAACAAAGAGACAGTTACCAACAAGGAGGTCAGAGGTCAAACTATGGTAGTGGCAACATTGAGAGCTACTCTACACGCAGGGATAACTCCATAGAGAGCTACTCCACTCGCCAGGGTTCCTATGGGTCATACTCCGGGGGCGCCAACTCGTACTCTGGTGGATGGAGGCAAGAAAACAGTTACAACAGCCATGGAGGCAACTATAGTTATGGACAGCAGGTAGGCCTTCATGTTCATGTTGTAAATTATCAGAATTTGTTTTAATTTTGAATATTTTCTGAAGTTAAAATTGAAATATCATATTTTCCAGGTATATTTTGATATCAATAAAGCTGGAGTGGGTTGACAGGTGCAATACAGCACTGACATTGGCGCATGTTTCTGTGCTCCGTGCACTTGGTACAAGCTGCAGAATGGGTTCATACTTTTGTTCTGTAATTTAAACTTAATGAATGATAAGTTGTATTGAGGACTAATAAATAGATATTTATATTGATTCAAAATGGAAATATTTACGTGTTGTCATAATACAACCCCGGTGGCCCACTGTGCTCGGAAGGCACGTCTCATTGTGCTGTTGTAGTTTAGAAACAGTCTGTGAACAATGCCTATTCAAATATATTGAGTTTTTTAAGTCACTAAAGTACAATCCAGTTTCTACAAAAAAACACTGTACAAGTCTCTCCTAATGTAACCCTTGCACCCTGCAATTACCTCACTAGGGAGGCGTCACTGGCAAATTAAATTTGCTGACCTAACTGACACAAAGCAGACTCAAGTAAAGCTGCAATTTGATATTTTTAAAACCTAAACCTGTGAATGTATTGAAGTATTGAAGCTTGTGGAATTCCAAATTTGCTAGGAGAATTAGGAGAGCTTTTACTGCTGTGGAAAGGCATTTGGTTCTATTGATGTGATTATGTAAATTGGATAAAATATTGATTTGGTTTTGTGTGGGATACACAGGAGATAAACAGCATCAAAACAGGGGAATGTCGCTTATTGCTGACAGCACCATTAAGTCGTGTGGAAGAGGTGGCAAGTCTTTGTTAGTATCGTCATTAACTGACAGGGCTTAATTACAAACCAATCAGACTGAGTGGACATTAACGAGTCTCTACTAGTGTGTCACACTGAGCCAGTGGTGTGCTCATACTCCATGATTGGCCAGTCAAACAAAAGGCTTTACCTAATTTGTAAGTTCTCTATAGAAAACACAACAAATGAATTCCAGACAGAATAATAGAAATTGTAGATGACTATGATATGTCAATAGTAAAATATTAGCTTTTTCCTTGTATTTGATCCAGCTGTGGATATGGCTAAGGCTTTGCTGTCAAGGCCACCTCACCATTTGAGTTTTGGCCTGGAGGGGTATGCTCATTGCTTGTATCATCACTGATTATAACTTCTTTCTCTAAACTTGCAGGAAAAACTTGGATAAACATCCTGTTTGAAATGAAGTTATTGACCTGTTTGTTTGTTAAAGTACATGACAAACAATGTATAGAGAGATCCATGGTGTGGCAAAATGCCGTGAACCAATGATGTCTTTTTAGGTAAACAAGCCATCAGTAATCCTTATTCTCTTAAATTCAACAGATTCTCTCTTACCTTGGCCAAGACTAGCTTGATATTAAATGTCATCTGCCTTATTGTATGTATCTTTAAGGTCATGTGTATAGATAAACATTGGAGTTTAGACCTGTAGATTATACCTGCCAGGGCTCAGTGGCCTGGGTCATCTCTTTCAGTACCAAGCACGACTTAAGTCGATCTACTTGAATCAAACTCGACTGAAATATCACGAGGATCCCAGATTCATATTCCTCGTGAAAAGAGCTTTCATACAAGTACCAGCATGCCTATATAATTCCAGAGAGAATATCCAGGATCAACAGCTTTTCTCGGCACGCCTTGGGCACAATGCATGGTGAGAAAAGCTGTTGACTCAGTCCCAAAAGAAAGAGTTAATGAAAGTTTAATTCAGGAGGTAGTTAGTGAGTGCATGTACTTGATCTTATTTTCAGTAATGTTTGGATAGATGTACTTGTGTTGTGTTAAGGGAATTCCTGATGAATGAAATAGCTACTGCTGAAGCCCCCCCCCCCAGCCAAGAAAGGAGTACACTTCACTGTAAAAAAATACTTTCATGTGTTAGTCAACAACTTGCAAGTGGCATAAATACAAGATAAAGATGAGATATTTAGGGCTTTTTTTGTTTTTGTTGGGACCTGTGTTGTGACTATGGTTGTGGCATATATATACTCTGATATGTCCATGTTCTTACAGCCCAAAGGGGAAAGTGGTATAAGATTGTCAAATACTATTCAAGTGTGTCGGACAACAGACTTATATGTGCCTGCACTTTCAAACTTGTATACTGGGCAAAAACAACTTCAAAGAATTGCTTTGTGTGGAGCATGCTGGGAGTCTTGAGATTTTGTATCAGTTTATCTTCCACATTTATTTCTGTTAAGAAAAGAAAAGTTAAATTTAAATACACGACAAAGTGATGTGGTATAGGTCAATGGTTTATGTGTATATGAATACTGGACATTTACTCAACAGTTGAACTTAAGAACCTCAACAAACAGGGAGGGATATTTGATTTTGTAAATTGATACTCAATGCTATTTTTAGGGAAAAAATGATACATTTTTGATACATTAATGTAAACAGTTTTTTTATTATCCTTTTCGATGAACAAAACAACCGAATATGATACAGAGTACATATGCCACATCCCAGTGTTGCCTGCTCGATTTCTGTTAGAACATCTTTAGAGTGGCACGTCCAAGATACTATTTCGTTTTGATCGGATGTTTGGCTGGAGATACAGTTTATTAGATTTCCTTTCCTTTTTGCGCCATTTTAGACAAGCAGATCACGTAAATATTCCTGGTATGTTGTTGCAGCATCACTGTAGAAAGTACACATTGTTGATGCATAGCATTGAACTATGTCTGTCACTGAGATGATGTGCCGTGCAGTGTCTGTATCACCCGATTTGGTTATATGATAGGATGAGAACAGCTTCAGTTACCGGGAAAGTATGCAGGCGCAATACACCAGCACGACTTAAGTTGCAGATACATTCGGCATATTCACGTGTTGGATTTATCGCCAACACTGGTTACTTTGGTGGTTTAATTTAAGTCGTTGTACAATCAAAGGCAGTTCAAGCAGGGGGCCAAGCGGGCATTGAATAGGGACAGCCAGTTGCTACAGGCATCTACGACTCTGGTTTCATTGCCAATATTTGGCACTGTGCGAGATGGGACATTAAGTTTATTCAGTTAATGGGGATTGTATCTGTTTTCCCACAATTACACAACAAAATTAAGCCACGTGTGTTTTTGCTCAGTCAGCATGAAATACCCTTAAAGGAAGTGACCAGGGCCTAATTGCAGGATGACACATAGAGGATCAACAAAGAAGCTGGCAGACATTGTCACAGTACCTCTTGCAAAACCACCAGTGTTCAGCTATCAACAGCATATTCTGTGAGACATCGTTGCTTCACATTGACTCTCAGTAAATTTTTTTGGGAACATAATTTTTGCAGGCCATTGATTGAGAATAGCTGGATCAATGGGAGACCTGGGTTAATTGTTATTCTGTGTTATCCATTTATACTACTGCTGCAGCATTGTCCCATCACACCTCCATGCCTGGCTCAATCAATACCCCACTCAGCCCCCAACCCGTTGCCCTCTTGAACAGGGATCCAGTCTGCCAGAGTTGACAGGTGGAGACCTCTGGTGGCATTTAGGAGGCAGTGATTGACAGGCCTTTGGGGCTCAGCCATGGGCTATACACATGTATTAAGATGTAGTGGATGGGATAAGCTGGCTTAGTTGGTGTCTGTGGTGTGTTGTGCTAGCCAACAGCTGGGGGCCCCACGTTTTACACCCAGCCACCGCCCTTCTAATTGCTGAATGTCTGTTGCATCCTGGTTGTTTTTCTGTAATGTTTCTCATAAGGACAGAGGGGATCATGCGCTCAAGGTGTCAGCCTGTTTTAAGTCTCTCGTATAAATTAAAAGGCAGTTTTTTATTGCTCCTCTTCCAGATCATGTCATTTTCAAAGTGACTGCAAACACCAGTTGGAATTTTTCAAGTTTCATATAACTTCAGCCTTGAAATAATTATTTCCATAATTATTTTTGTCGGATTACATGTATATGATTATGACATCAAAGTGGGACATTGAGATTGTGAATGAACTGTTTTGTTGGAACTGGTTGATGTTATATCATGTCTAGGTTACTAGGTCTTGGGTTCAACATCATTTACCAGGTATATGCAATGTCAGCAATGGTCTCTCACCTGGCGGTCTTAATATGGAGATTGTGCTGTATAAGCATAGGATATTGATTTGTATGTCACAGAATTTCAATACCTAATTGTACATTTATTATGAAGGAGCATCATCAACAGAAAGTCTGCCAACCATAAACATGATAAACTTGGTTCAGTTTGGATGTCTGAATGGGGATTTTTGTGAAAGTGAGACAAATTGGGTGCAGTTGGCTGGTTGTACATACAAGTGAAGATACTCTGTAAATGTGAAGACACTGTTTATTCGGCATGCTGTGGCTTTTTTTTTGGGGGGGGGGGGGGGAGGTGAATGAAGTTTGCTGAATTACGTTTCTTGCAGCACAGAGTTGCTTCATTGGTGTTCATGAAGTTGTGTTGTCCACCAGGTCAGGTGAGAACTATATGAACTATATGCAGAGGAAGTAAAATGATGTGACCCTGACTACAGCACAAGTCATACAACTGGTGTTGTTTCACATTTCAATCATTAAAAAGTGTTGAACTGATTGATATATATATATATATATATATATATATATATATATATATATATATATATATATATATATATATATATATGCCATTTTTACCTATTAAATGCTGTTTACCAAATTTAAAATTTTAAATATCTGAATTTTTGGGACTGAAGAATGCTTATATGTAAAATAGAAGAATTTATAATAGATATGCTGCCACATGATGCAGTTTTGCAGATAGATGGTGCTGCTTTACCTTCAGCCATGTATTCAGCAACCCCAAGCAACATCATATTTTTGACAAAATTAACCAGGTTTATGTGATGATAATTGTGACCTGTAGTTTGTAAAATACTACTCACAGTTTGGACAATATTGGGAGTGTTGTCTGACAGGTATGAATATGTGACTTGGTTGCCGGGACTGCAGTAAACTTCACAGTACATGTACATACCTTACTCAGTTTTATCTATGTCACTGATAAGACATCAAAATCTAAAGGAGTTTCAACTTGTATCACTCAAACAAGTAGCAGGTGTTTCAAGCTTGTTCACTAGGTGTTGATGCAGTGGATCTCACGATTTTTAAGGAATTTTTCAGTTTGGATACTTGTCAGTAAATGCATACATTCTTGTTCATTACAATGTAAGTCAATGGGGATTGAAATGGTAATTCACATTTTCTAACTCATATCCAAAACTGTCAGGCAAATTCACTTCAAACATGATGGGGATGTATTGGATGGGTCTTTATGGAGCATGTTCAAATGGTCATGCTCCACTAATTTTTGAATTTGTATAGATTAATGGGGGGGGGGGGGGGGGAGGGGGCTTGCTAAATTTTCTTCTCTTAAACTGCTTTGCCAATTGCTTCAAAATTGCATAGGAACATTAATTTTATGGATACCCCTAGACCAGGGTGGGACTTTTATTATTAGTCGAACGTCCAGGTCAGCTGAGGACGATCTATTCACACAGGCCTCTTGTTAAATTGGTGGAAATGATTTGCCTACCAGGTCAACATTATGAAAATAAAGAGTGCTCACTTCCTAGGCAAACATATTTTTGCAGTTGTGTGTGTGTGTAGAACAGCATTCAGTAAACATGTTGGTTTCACTAGATTGGAAAAATAATGAAACCCACATAAAAATTACATTTTTGGCCATACATGTGGGGACGAAAGCATTGCACATAAATGTCGTGCTATGATCAGACTGCTTGGCAAAACAGTCTAAATATACCATGGAACAGTTTATCACATGTTGAGAAATATTTTCTTTAGATTCTGTGCTCTTTTGAAATACGAAAGCTGACAAATGTGATTGTATGTCTGGCATGTAATGTTGGGGAAAACACAAGCAGAGCTTCACACCAAACCTGATGATATTCTTGGAAGGAACATATATAAACACAAGTGTTAGAGTTATTGGACACAAACGTTTTTCACAAAGCTGTATGAAAAAACATGGTACATCTGATGATAATCTTTAGCCAGATACACTCTGAAATCCAATCAAAGAGTTGCATTCATTGAAACTGTATGAGCTCTATTTTAATATAGCTGAAAATGTTGAAAAATAGTTAATACCATTTCAGATAAATCATTAGGGTGTATAAAATGTTATCCAGAAAGTGGAATGGTTGCAGCCATTATATATTGGAGTGATGACATGTTAAGTTTGCAGAGTGATATCTGTAGGTCAATGAATGGAGCTCCTTTGTGTCACTTTGTGTGCATTCAGGCATTGAAGTTCAACATGTCAGTTATCCTATTGGTAATGTGTATTTTGTTCTAAAACACAAGAGTAATGCGCTGTGCTAAGACGGAAAAGTGGTATACTATACCAAGATAGAAAAGCAATATACTTGACAAAGACAGAAAAGTGACACACTTTATCCAGATAGAAAAACATATACTACACCAAGGTAAAAAGTGATACACTGTGCCAAGACAGAAAAATGATACACTGTGCCAAGACAGAAAAGTGATACACTGTACCAAAATTTAAAAGTGATGCATGGTAGTAAGATGAAAAATGACATGGTGTAACAAGATGGAAAAGTGATACAGGCTGTTACAAAATAGCAAAGTGATAAGTTGTACCAAAATACAAAAAGGGATACACTGTGCTTCACAACAGCTATAGCCGTGTTAGATACTTTCTACTTGAATCATTAGTCCTGTATTAGGACTATAGGTTTGCACAGTGTCCTTCTGTTGATCCTTTTGTCTGTCCCGCAGACAAAGCTAGTCCAGGCTGTATTCATTATACCATAACACCTACACCTACCAAATTTGGTGGGTGGACACTTCCTAGGGTAGGGGTGTGTCACACACCAAAATTGGGTCATTGTAACCTTGACTTTGACCTTGACCTCTGACCCCCCCCCCTTAAGTTTTAGCTTGTCCAGGCTATATTTCCCATAAAGATAAAAGATTCACCTTCTCCAGTTTATATTTCCTATACCATAACACCTGCAGCTACCAAAGTTGGTATATGGACAATTTACAGGATAGTGGTGTGTCATGCACCAAATTTGGGTCACTGTGACCTTTGACCATGACCTTTGATCCCCTTATAAGTTTTAGCTTTTACGGGCCATATTTCACATACCATCACACCGACAGCTACCACATTTGGTGGGTGGATACTGTATGGGGTAGGGGTGTATCACTAAAATTGGGTCAGTGTGACCTTGACCTCGACCTTTGACCCCCATGAAGATTTAGCTTGTCTAGGCTATATCTATTCTCAGGTATGCAATACTTGATCTTGTTCCATTTGCTCAGCAACTCAATGGAGTGTTCAGTTTACTTGTTTTATTGTTGGCAGCCATCCGTTTGCCCTCCTAAGAAATTCCAGGCAAGTGAAGGTCTGGCTGAGCAGGCAGTTTTTGGATACTGAAGTGGTAAACTTAATGTCAGTGGCAGATGGAGCATGACTTGCAGGGTAATGCAAGCATTTCTAACATGAGACTAGCCATGTTTGTGCATCAATATCTCTCTGTATGAAGACTTCAGTTTACAACATTTACATAGAAATTCATCAAACTGTAGTAGAATGTATGTCAGTTGTATAATATAATTACATGGAATGGAATAAAGTTAAACATATGGACACAGAAGTAGAACCCAGGCTTCTAGTGTTGGTCATGGAACTGTGTGGTGACTTAATGGACTGTTTTGCAGGAGTATTATGCAGAGGTACTTGGGATACATGTATATTAATTGTTGTGTCAGAGGATTTCTTCCGTGTCATTTTTGTTGGGATGTGGTTGAGAGGTGGTTGTAGTAAACATGTGATTATCTAATATAGTCGCACCAATCTGCTTTGCTCCATGTTTTATTTTATCGTCTGATTTAACAGCTGGCCAATTCATAGCCTTTTACAGAGCTCTTTACTATTTTTTGAAAGGGAAGACACTTGAAAAAGTAAAAAAAGTGTGAATACATGAGGGACCATGAGTGTACTGTGGGTCATGTGATAGCGTGTTTTAGATTTGAATCACCAAAAATACATATACACATGTATTGAGACATTTTAGGGCAAGTTGTGCTTTAGGGGGCCTGTTAATGTTTTTGAGTCAATGACTGGGCATCTGTATTACAAGAAACTGTTGTTTGCTTAGCCAATTAAGACTGCCAAGGTGGACTTCTTTTGTCTCTCAAGTACTTGTCGTGTTACTGGTAACATTGGGTCATGAGTAGCCTTTGTCGTTGGTGTTGAAAAGAGTAAAAGCACCATCTGGCTGTAGTCATTACAAGGCCTTCACAAATAGCTCACCACATCAACCAGTCACAGCTGCTGTTACATGCTACCATGGCAGATCACTTCCAACCAATTCTGGTTGCTCATGATCTTTTTGTAATGGAGCTGTTGGTTGTTCAAATTTGTATTTAAAAAAAGGAGAGAGAGAGAGAGAGAGAGAGAGAGAGAGAGAGAGAGAGAGAGAGAGAGAGAGAGAGAGAGAGAGAGAGAGAGAGAGAGAGAGAGAGAGAGAGAGAGAGAGAGAGAGAGAGAGAGAGAGAGAGAGAGAGAGAGAGAGAGAGAGAGAGAGAGAGAGAGAGAGAGAGAGAGAGAGTTGCCAAAATTTGCATGAATAGCAAAAGCAAATGGGTTATGCGAATGCTATGCCACCTCTGCAATCTGCATAAATGGAACTATGGTTCATACAATTTGTGCATGCATGCAACCAGGATAAAATGAACTGTTGGAAAGTCATAGTCATCTTGAAACCCACACTGAGCTTGCTGCAAGATGAAATCATCATATGTTTGGAATAAATGTTCTTTAGTCCAGCACATATTACTGTATGAGTACAAATGTTCCAGTGCATTAATTTTCCCAGATTTACTTAAATTCAAAATTTCCCTGTTTTTATTTTCCGGAGTCGCCTCTCGGTAACGCTAAGCTGCAGACAATGTCAGGGGCATGCTGTGCATTTTAGCTTTTTCCTGGTTTTAGTTTTCCCGAATGGCACAGCTCAGGAATATTGGGGAAAATTAATACCTCGGGAAAATTCTTACTTATACAGTAGTACCACCCTTGTTTCCCGTGAGTATGACCATATCATGGCAGCTGACTGACACAGTTGCCCAGCAAGAGGATCAGATATTTTGGTGAGAATTAAATATGCATCACTCATATTACATTTTTGAGGTACATTTTTGCTCAATCCAGTGATGTCACAAAGCTATGAATGAAAAAATAACACAGGAAAAAAATATTGTGACATAGGCTTCACCGTTTGGTAGAAGTTATTGTAATGTGTTGAACTTAAAATGTGTCTGGGAAATGTCTCAAGTATAGAGTGTAAATCAATGCACCTGAAAATGGCCAAATCACAATGCCAAAATACACCGAAGCATAACATACATAGTTCTAGTATTATACAGGTTCTTACATAAAACAAATATTAGGCTTTGAGCCTCTTTGGTTGTAGCTGTTTTTTAGATTCATGGATTTAAATCCTTCAGTGCTAGTGTGTGGACTGAGGTAGCAATGCTTCAATGTTGCGTTGTGGACTGAGATAATTCCTTCGTAGTGACTTCAGTGCTAGCTTGTGGACTGAACTATTAACACCTTCAGTGCTAGCTTGTGGACTGAACTATTAATACCTTCAGTGCTAGCTTGTGGACTGAGCTATTAACACCTTCAGTGCTAGCTTGTGGACTGAGCTATTAACACCTTCAGTGCTAGCTTGTGGACTGAACTATTAATACCTTCAGTGCTAGCTTGTGGACTGAGCTATTAACTCCCTCAGTGCTAGCTTGTGGACTGAACTATTAACACCTTCAGTGCTAGCTTGTGGAGAGCTATTAACTCTTTCAGCACTAGCTTGTACAGTTGGCTATTTCTATCAGTGGACTGAGTCATCAGTGCTGAGTAAAGCTATTGACACAGGTCATTCTGTTTTATCTGGAATTATAAGCATGCAGTCATTGAGCAAAAAAGGTCTCTTTTTAAAGTGGAATTCAAATGTAGAGTCATAACTGAGATGAGTCAAACTTTTGTCTGTTTATGTGTCAGCATCGACCCATCTAACTGCTGAAGGCAGTATGCCTGATGAATTCAAGACATACACAATCTGATGTTACAGAAAACTATGGTCTTCATTCTAATTAATACACATACTCCAATAAGAGCACACACCCACTTCCTGGCATTTTCCATCTTAAACTTTCCACATAATTTGGTAAAATTTCCCAAGTGAAAGAAATAAAATCAAATGAAGAAACAAATAAAGTAGAAATTTGTAACATTTTTCAGTTAAAAGGGTACAATTTTCACTTAAAACTAGCCTCATTGGCTAGCGTGACAAGATGTTACAAGGATGCTGCCATTTTAAAATCTGTTAATCTAGCAATTCAAGACTCTCGCGTGAACTTGAAAGAGCCGTCATGGTGGCTGCTAAATGTGCATGAGTTAAATATTGGCTGCAACAAGTTGATACCATATTATTGCCCTGCATCCCTAAGCATTCCCCATTTCTAACTCTAGAGAAATGATCTTGAAATGAAGGGCCCTGGGTGCATCTGTGTTATTCTGGCTTCATAAGTAGATTTTCTGAGCATAAATCAAAGCTGGAAGTCAGGTTTCAAGAAGTTATCAAAATCTCACGATGGGGTTGTAAAATGAAAATGTGACTTAGAATCTCCATTTTTGTCACCTAATTACTTGTCAGAGGTATTTTTCAAGTGCACAGTTCATGAAATGGAATGAATACGGTATGTGAATTTCCATGATACAGAAAGTATCTTCTACATATGAAAGTGTGGAAGTTTTTATATCCATATGTACAGGCCAGTTGATTACAGAAGTACCTGTGTATAAAGACCACCTGTGGGGAAACACAGCATGCATAGCTTTGTGAGACCATCCTCTCAAACTAAACACTTTGAAATGTTAACATGTTTGTAATTTCATATTAGCGGCCATTGGGAACTGCTGTTTGGTGGCAGACAGGTTACTGCTGCCTGATGGGAGCTGTCTTAAACAGTGGGGAAAAAATTAATTTAAAAAAAGTGTCACTGTTGTCTTGTAGTGATAGTGACAATGTAAGTAGCTGTTTTGAGGACAGTCAACATGGATAAAAAGGTAGGAGAAAAAGCAATAAATACATCATAGCAATGAAAATCCTCTCTGTCTCTACTAATATTAAATCAAGATTATCCAGCACTGCAAAACAACCTGAATGCCCATTTTTTGCAGCATCATATGATTAAAGACCCAAATTATTTTATCTGTTTGAATAACCAGTACATGTATGACGTACCCATGGCCAAAATATTTGTTTTCTGTCAGTTTTCCATTGACACAGACTGTTGTGTTAGGTAATATGCTGGTCCTAATCACAATACAAAACTGTGTCTCGGAACCTTTTTATCCTTTGCTACAATCATATTTCACATATCAATCGGGTAAATTTATTTGAGAGAATTATTGCAGGAGATGGGTAAATAAGACATAATAGTGTGGGGAAGAAAACAGAAGGAAAGGGCTGTAATAGAGAGCCTTGTACTGTAACCGCAGGGGGCCATTTGTTCATCAAACCCCATTGTATGAAATGGATCAGACCCCATTATTTTGCAATGGATAACATCATTCTTGTCTTGATGGGCCAGTGTTTGTTTCTTGGAGCGGCCCATTGCCAGTTTTAAACTTAAGACGTGAGTGGTATTGTCCTAGTTGATTTTTTGGTCATTTCCCATGCACTCCTAAATCTGTCAGAGTAAATATACACAAGAGTAAGATCGCCTCAGAAGATTTTCAGCTCAATATCCTATATTTGTGCAAGATTATATAGAGACGGCAAATGGTTATTGATTAGTCTTTGCTGTCAATGTGAGCCACAGATCCTGCCAATTTTCTGTGTTGTAATGGGATAATGCAAGATATGGACCCAGCAGCTATACTGATACCAACTTCTTGGTAGTTGCTTCATGCAATAATAGAGGATATTGACTTTAAAAAAGTATCATTGTGAACTTGCGACACTATCTGTTGGCAACAATGTATGATACTGACCCAAATACATGACAAACAATCATGATACTGACCCAAATACATGACATACAATCTATGATACTGACCCAAATACATGACAGACAATGTTGCTGTAACTTTTGTGTGACAAAATTAAAATGTGACTGGTAAAAATGCTTGGCTCCTTGAGTTCTTAGAGCATTTTTATGGGATCACTGACATGTATGCCATTATGTGCAACAAATAATAATAGATAACTTTTTGTCAAGTTATCTGTTGATAATGTTCAGTTACATTAGTGCAATAAAGGCATGCTTGTCCCAGATCATTTCATTTGCTACTTGCTAATTACAGAAGAACAAATGTAAAGACCAGCCAGTGCACTTTTTCCTGTCCAATAGGAATTTTCATCAGTTTGCCACAGATAAAAAAGAGAACTACAAACTTAATACCATATCAATGAAACTCTACTTTGAATTTCGTCAATAACTGAGAACTTGCATAAGTAGAGACCACTACTGGGACACAGTCAGGGAAGTAAGACCTTGCAGCTATACATGGATATAAGAGCTACATGTATTTGTGTCTGGCAAAGCATTTGATAGGTTGATTTCTATGTGAGTTAAATGTATGATACATGACCTTGACTTTGACACAAATCCGAACAGTACTTTAAAGGTAATGAGAAGCATAGAGACAAAGTGAGCCTCTTGTTAGTGTCAGGGTGGGCCTTTATGATGTCATTCCCCTGTGGTCATGTGACAGTTATCTGTTCTTTCATCTCTCTTTGTGGGTCAGGCTGTCAGGATGCCATTGGCTGAGGTGTTCTTATCAGTGCCTGAACTGATTAGAGATTGTTGCCCCTGGACTTTTCCTGTAGGCAGGTCGAGATGACCTTGACCTACATGTATGTATCAGGGTAAAGCTGGACCATTCAGCGATATATCCAATCCCTTTGTCACTGTTTTGTCGTTTTGTACTGACCCACCTTCATACATGGAAAGGCAACATCTTATGTTAACTATTACAGTTTAAATGTAAGCTTCTTGGGTCAATTTACACTTTTCTAGTCACCATAATATGATACGGGTTGGGAGTTTTTGTTAATGCAGGTCGTGCATAGTCCACCCAATGAGTACCAAGGAAAGATGTTGACCCAGGGCATGCTATCCTACTGTAGTTGATCCTATCTACATTTTTCATCCAACATGTTTTCTATGAATATTAGATTTAAATGAAAACATATAGCAGACATTTGAAGCAATGTGACTGGGGGAGGGGCTGTGTTGTACACTGGCTGTCTGTGCCAGCTGCATGTCAGCCAGTCGTGTGAGGTTATTGAGTTTAAAGCCAGTCTCATTGTTGTGCAGCAAAATCATGTCATGCACAACCAGATTATTTCAGAGTTACATTGATTCATGTCAAGGTCAGGTTAGTGACCTTGACATGACATCAGATAGGTGACCTTGACATTACATTACTGTGCATTGCAGGATTCTGCACTTAACCAAAATAAGTTCCCAGAGCAATTTTGTTGTGTGTCGAGCTTTTCTTTTGCAATGGACTGATTTATCATTCCCAGTGAACATTTCCCCACTCCAATCAACCAAAAGTACCCAGATGTAAACTGCCATCTACTTTACTCTTTTCAATTAAATTTCATATAAATAGAAAACATTTTTGCAAAGAACTGTAAATAATACCTATCATGAATGGACGGCTCAGGTCAACAGGTTGGGCACAATGCACACAACTCATGCCAAGGACAGCTGTTGACCTAGTCTTAATCTGGCCAGGAAAGGGTTAACCCGTAAAGTGGTAATCATGGCTATAGTCACTTTCTCATTACCATTAAACATGTTATGGTTAAAAGATTGAAATTCCTCATGAAGAGACCTTTCATTCACATACCAGCAAACCTAGTCTAAAGCAAAAAGTAGTCTTAGTCAACAGCTTTCCCTGGGACACTTTGCATGCAATGCACGCAAAGTGTCTTTTGGAAAGCTGTTGACTTTAAGGGTTAATATGGTTTTAGGAGTTTTATGTATTGAAGTTAAATATCCATGTGTAGCAGAGACTAGGGTACAGAGTTACTTATTATTTTCCCTTATACCTACGTTTTAATCTTTGGCTCAGATTTCAATATTTAAAAATTTCAAACTCTCAGGTGTTTTGTGTTCGCTTGTTTAACAGCTTTGTGGGAAATATTAGTCTGTGATTCAGGGTGATATTCCTGACATGTTATTACCATGGATAAGGGGCTCTACTAAAGTTAACCTTACCAACAAAAATAACATAAATGATCCATTTAATATGCAAATGCAGCCATTAACTGGTGTGATTCATGTCGTCTAGCAAGTAAACATTCAGTTAATTCAATGTTAGTGCTGAGACATGGGGCTATGGTCATGCTGGATGCTGGGGCTATGCAGCACTTACTTTTGGCTGACATGCAAATTAGAATGCCTATGGAATGCCTGGCTCACATGCACAGCTTATGTGAGCCTGTGGAATGATTGGCTCACATACACAGCATGTGAGCCCATGCAATAGCTGTCTGACAGATAAAGATACAAAGCTAGCTTGAGTTCAATGAATGGCTGGCTCACATTGGAAAACATGGCCAGGGAATGCCAGCTCACATTTAAATTAACTTTGACACTGCAACATTTGTAGAAATTACCAAAAGTAACTGTTAAATCTTTAATCTGAGGTGAAAACGAATGTAGTGTTAAGGACAGATGAAGCTCTTTTACGCACACAGAATCAACCATTACTAAGTTGGAATTGTGCATTAGAAGAGAATGTTGCAGTGGGTCCCTGACTTATATGTACAGTGACTTCTGTCCTGACCTGTGGTAAGAGACCACTTTTTGTTGAGAGACTGCTTAGGAAGGGTCAATACCTAGTTCAGCCCATGCTATTTTACCTGTCTAGATGGACTGTGTTTGTGGTGACAGCTAGGGAGGTATCTGGAACAAGGGCTTTGTAACTTGTAGCCAGTGTGTACATGGCGTATAAAGTGTGTTGCACACAGCATATTGTGTAACCTTCAGTCTCAAGTATTGTGTTGTATCTGCGCCACATTCAGTTGGACTCCTATTGTCATACTTTGCAAATGACCGTCATTTTTATGCCATCAGTAATTTTTTGTGCTCACAGCAATTGCTCAGTGTGAGCGTGATTGAAAGTATTGTATTCCTATAAACCACAGATTAGTGGGGCAGAAAATTTGTCATTGGTTAGAGGCTGGGGCAACTGATGGGCTGGTCAGCTAATTATAAAAGTCCATGTAGCACCAAGCCCCGAACCAGCTTTCATCGTACAAGTCTTGCTCCTGCAGACAAAAACGAGGCACCCTTCCGCCTGATTGAGCTTGAATGGTCGCCCAGCGCTGCCATTGATGAGGTAGCACAAAACAGGGAGGGAATCTGCGGTGCTCACAGATGTGTTAATGGTTAGTTCCATGCTGCACAGGAGAGAAATGAATATTATTGTAGAGGTTCCCTGCAGGGTCCCTGTGAGTCACGATATATAAGTCCCGACTAGGAGGATTTTGGCTGTAATTGCTGCTTGTGTGATGTGAACTCTGTTTTTAATTACTCCCCCGGGAGTGGTCTCTGCACTGCTGCAGAGAATATGGTGTAAGCCTGTCCCCTTTTCATAGGAAATTGTGTGTGAAACTTTTAAATTTGTTCAATTATTACTGGGAATTAACAGCATTAGCTGCATTTTGAATGTTCATACGCAGAGCCAGACACAACAGAAAATCCCGAGGCTCAGCCACCAGGCCACAAAAGACTTGACTTGAAAGGGGTTTGTCGGAACTCTTGAAACCCGAGATTTTTGTGGAGGTTTTGGGACAATGTTAGGACAGTTGTGTTGAATAGAAAGGGATCAAGCAGTAAACACACAAAACAGGGTCAAGAATAAAGAGAGTCAAGAATAAATAGAGTCAAGAATCACTTGGCTCTGTGCAGATCATAGAGAGGGTTAACACAAGTTAACTTATGTACAGTTGTCACCGAGGCAAGCCCAACTGGCCAGTCATGGTGGGTCCGCAGTTGCAGGAATAATCAAAATCACTACTAAAGGGGTAACATATGGAGCGCAGGGTAGACCAGCATATAATGCTGGGACACAAGATGCAAAGATGGCAGGTGGGATATATTCCTGTGTGTCTCACAGTGGAGGTAAGCCAGCATGAGCTGTGAACAACATCGCTAGTCAATGAGCTATGTTGCTCATGCACGTCTTGCCAGTTGCTGCGTTTACACCTGACTGGGTGCAATTCTTGGTGGCTTTATGGAACCACCTAGGTGCAAAATCTGGCCACTGCATGCCTTAATTAATCCTGGTGTCTTCCGCCTGGGATGCAACCATTCACTGGGTGTAATTGAAAAGTTTTGCTCACCAATACACAAGCATGGGCCAGATCTGGCAAAAACCATAATGAGTGTCTGCAAGCAATCATGGCGGATGCTAAATCGGATATAAACATCAGATGAATGTCGCTGGTAGCTGGCACATGTTGGAGGGGAGGCAGGCGAGAAGAATGCGCAATTTAATTAACACATCTGTTGATAAAATTCACAATCATTACACTTACAAAATTAAAGATTTTTGTAAAGAATTCAAGTGATGGGATAGTCATGACGACATAGGGTCGATCAAGTAACAACCAAGGCAGCCAATTTCAAATCTTCCATTCCATTCATGTGAATTAATAGTCTCTTTACTATCAGTCATGAGTTTATTGCAGTTGGGTGGATTGAGAAAGGAGGCATTTGAAAAGAAACATTATTTGTAATTATGAGTAAAAAAGGTAACCTTGAGGACGAAAAGTTGAAAAATGTATCCAAGTGTCGAGATACTCAAGTAACCATGTACTATCAGAAGTATACTATGAGAGGATGAAAATCAGTTGTTGATATCATTACACCTATTCTTTTTTTAACAAAAAAAAAATGAAAATCCAGTTCCACGGGGACTTTTCCTGGAAAACATCTGACTGTGTTTACAAATTTGCAAATTGAATTGTAGAAACAATCGTCAATGATAGACGATTACCAATGGGTAAGAAGTAAAGGTTGCCACCAGATAACAGTGATTGAGGCACAGATATGGCTGGTGTCAGCAACGTGGTAGTTTAGGGATGTAAAGTGTTTGTATGTAGTTGTGGAAGAATTGAACAACACTCAATAATTTTTGCATTGCCAACATCACCAACACAAAATAGTTTGATAAATGAAGAAGTCTGCCTAAATTTGCTTCATGGGAATCCTGTCCCACTCACAAGAGCCAAAAGCACCCGGGTGTCAATTGTTATCTGTTTCAATGTTTTTACTTACATTTGTCACTAATAGATCACATTTTGGGTAGAATTGTTGGTGAGACCTATTGTGATAGCATGACCAGATCAACAGCTTTTCTGTCCTACATGCATCATGACCAGGTCAACAGCTTTTCTGTCCTACATGCATCATGACCAGGTCAACGCTTTTCTGTCCTACATGTATCATGATAGCATGGCCAGATCAACAGCTTTTCTGTCCTACAAATATCATGATAACATGGCCAGGTCAATAGCTTTTCTGTCCTACATGTATCATAGCATGACCAGGTCAACAGCTTTTCTGTCCTACATATAGCATGATATGACCAGGTCAACAGCTTTTCTGTCCTACATGTATTATGATATTATGACCAGGTCAACAGCTTTTCTGTCCTACATGTATTATATCATGACCAGGTCAACAGCTTTTGTGTTCTACATGTATCCTGATATCATGACCAGGTCAACAGCTTTTCTGTCATACATGTATTATGATATCATGACCAGGTCAACAGCTCTTCTGTCCTGCATGTATCCTGATATCATGACCAAGTTAACAGCTTTTCTTGGCATGAATTGCACTTAACCTATACCAAGGGAAGTGGTTGACTTCAGTATTTTCTAATAGGAAAGGGTTCAATCACTTGAGGATTCGCAAACAGCTGCTTAGCAAGAGTGAAAAGATAGTTGTGAAATAAGAGTATTAAATGTTGTGTTACTATTAGTCCACCCTCAGTTGATTGATGACCTTGTTCCTGGATACTTGCCTCATTCCATATTCTGCTGATGGATAACCTTGTTACTGGATACTTGCCTCCTGTCTTGTCCTGCTAATGGATGACCTTGTTCCAGAATACTTGCCTCCTTACAAGTCCTGCAGAGTGGGGACCTTGTTTCTGGATACTTGCCTCCTCGTAGCATATTTCTATGTCACCTGCTATGCAACTAATGATAGGATGCCAACTATGGTAGATCTCTATTATGAAGCCAAAAAAGTAGTTGAGCGGGTGAATTTAGTGGAATAAGTTTCACAAATTTGCAGATATGTTTTTAGGGGAGGGGAGATTCACATAAATGGTAGGCCAAGGAAGGGGCTTTTATGCAGACTTGTTTGTGTTCTTAACTATTTACAAGGTGGTAAATAACATGTTTACAGAAATTTTGCATCAGTTTTCCTTTGTAGTAGCACTGCACATGGAAGCATTGACATCAGATAATGTACTTTGAGTAACACACATGTAGCTGTGCAGTGTCAGTAAGTTGAGTATTTATACAATGTAGCAGTGATTCAAAGAAGTTGTTTGCATTAGGGAAGGAAGGAGGATTGGTAATCAGAAGGATGGCCGTAGCCGTAAGGCATTTACCACTCCACGTCACGACCCTGCACAAAGCCCTTCCAAACCATGGACACCGCCACCGCCACGGTACAAAGAGGTTATAGTTGCCCAGCCAAATAAGGATAAAAGATGAAGATTAACAGGGTACAGCAGTGTTATCAGTAAATGGATTATGGACTGTGGTTCTTTGCCAAAATTTTCCATAACAACTGCTACAATTAGGAAAACCGGTGTGTTTTTTGTACTGGCATTGTCTGAGCCTTGTGGAAGTTCACGTGGCCATTTGCCATAGTGGTACGTTTTGAAATTCTCCACATGACAGTATGTTTCCTTTTTATATAGTATTTTAGTCTCTTTTTTTTGGGGGGGGGGGAGACAAAAATTTCAGTCTTTTTCCAGAGACACTAATCATGTCCCAGGGAACATGAATATTGCTTTTAGCCAGGAGTTGATTGAGTAAATAGGGTCATAAATTGCAAACTTGCAAATTTGACCAAAAAAAAACCCGGGAAATTACAACTTTGCAAAAACAGGAACATTTGGCAACAGTGCAGGCCATTTTGATCTTTGGATTTGACTCTGATGATGGTCTTGTTGTATAATATGCTAAAATATTACAGACATATGGTCATTGCAATTAAGAGAGACAAAGTTGATGCTTTGGCCTAATATTTAAAGTTGTCACTGCTGGCATCAAAGTGCAATGGACATGGTTAAGGTCATCCTGCCTGGAGCTACCACTCCCAGGAAGTCTCTCTTTAACACTGCAACACCTTCCCCACCCAAGCCTGTATGCGGGCACCTCCAAAAAGGCAGCACCATTGAATGGGCTTACAACCAGCCAATGACCTTCCCTGCTGGCTGCACCAACAGCCATATTTACACAGAGAAAACACTGATGTACTCTCATTCAAAGGACAAATCGGTGGGCGGAAGTCCACGTTGCTACCTTTCATAACACAAAGTAGTAAGGAATTGCCATGAAAGGTGGTTGGAATGGGTGGCGGAACATTGATGTGTCCCCAGGGTGTGGCGGTAATGAGTGCTGTCTATTGATTAGTGATGAAACTCATACAAGTTGCTCACAAATTGATCACCATTTCAGAACAAACTGTCAGCCACACAGGTGGGAATGGACGCCCTGCTGGAATGCAGTGGTTAGTCCTTTACACGCCTACAAAGCGTGGAGATGTTTGCCGCCAAGTTTGACTGGTGTGGGAAAGTGGAGCAATGTGGCTGGAGTGGCATCTCCCCCATCATTAGTGGACACTTGTGGTGCAGCTCCAACCTGGCCGCTGTTTGTTGGTGTTGGATCATCATTTCTGGTCCTTTGAGGAGACGGGAGGAGGGATACTTGGCATTGTGGTTGGCAGTGCTCCTTTTGTTGGTGTTATGGTCATTAGGGACACCTTGTTTGGCTTTAAGCACATTACTGTATCTTTCTGTCACAAAGACAAAGTTAATCTATTTAGACATGCCCCACAGGTACACGTAGGAGCTGTGTCTTGTCTTTGTTGTGTTTCTTTCACATTCAGGTCCTTATTGCCATTGTTATTGACATCAGTGTCATCATTTTTGTTACTGGCAACTTTTGTGGAGTGGATATCTGTGTGTTGTCCAAGCACTTTTCTCTGTAGTGTACACAGACAGCCATCTTATTCACAGGATTCACCGGCACCCTCTTCATCACTGTCATTTTGAACACTGGAGGTCTTACAGCCATGAGCACGTGAGTGAGAAACATGGAAAAATCACAAACAAGATTCGTAGGAAATATATGTATATGAGTAAACAAAATGAAAATAGTACATCCTAACTTGTACCCAAGTCACATATTTTATGTCATCACCAGAGGGTGCTCTGCATGACACAAACTACTGGCTTCAATGTACCAGTGTACGTATGTAATAGAGTTGAATATAGAACAAAGAAGCTGTTCCAATGGCATTAAGGACAAGTATTTTACATTATAGTAAAGTGTTTTTATTCTCAATATGGACTAGGGGGCAGATTAAATAAGATAGTACAAATATAGTAAAACTATTGACACTGTCAATAGGAGTGAATAGTTTAGTGTTCTATTGAGGTAATTAAGAGTGATTATGCCAGTGATTGGCAATAAAGACATAATGGTTGAGGACACACAGATACAGGAAAAGAGTGATTAGAAATAACAATAACTTCCAATGTAGGATGGAATTTATTATGAGACAGCATTTCATTTTTGTCACTTTTGATTGCATGTAGTGGGCATCCACATAGTGACCTCACTAGGGAGAACTGGTTGTATAGACATGAACGTGGAGCCATAGCTCCAGCTATATACACACAGAGCCATAACTACAGCTATATACACATACACACAGAGCCATAGCTCCAGCTATATACACATACACACAGAGCCATAACTACAGCTATATACACATACACACAGGGCCATAACTACAGCTATATATACATACACACAGGGCCAAAACTACAGCTATATATACATACACACAGGGCCAAAACTACAGCTATATATACATACACACAGGGCCAAAACTACAGCTATATATACATACACACAGGGCCAAAACTACAGCTATATATACATACACACAGGGCCATAACCTCAGCTATCTATACATACACAGAGAGCCATAACTACTGCTATACACTCATACACACAGGGCCGTAACTACAGCTATATATACATACACACAGGGGCATAACTACAGCTATTTATGTATACACACAGGGCCATAACTACAGCTATATACACATACACACAGGGCCATGGCTACTGCTATATACACATACACACAAGGCCATAACTACAGCTATCAACACATGCACACAGGGCCATAGCTACAGCTATCAACACATGCACACAGGGCCATAGCTACAGCTATATACACATGCACACAGGGCCATAGCTACAGCTATATACACATGCACACAGGGCCGTAGCTACAGCTATAAACACATGCAGACAGGGCCATAGCTACAGCTATAAACACATGCACACAGGGCCATAGCTACAGCTATATACACATACACACAGAGCCATGGCTACAGCTACATGTATATACACATACACACAGGGCAATGGCTACAGTTATATACACATAGACACAGGGCCTGGCTACAGCTGTATATGCAGAGAAAAAAAAATATATATATATATATGCAGAGGCCATGGCTACAACTATATAGACATACACACAGAGCCATAGCTACAGCTATATTTACAGACACAAGGCCATGGCTATAGCTGTATACTCTCTCTCTCTGTCTGTCTGTCTGTCTGTCTGTCTGTCTGTCTGTCTGTCTGTCTGTCTCTCTGTCTCTCTCTCTCTCTGTCTCTCTCTCTCTCTCTCTCTCTCTCTCTCTCTCTCTCTCTCTCTCTCTCTCTCTCTCTTGTCTAAGCAAAAAGACATTTATGTGAAATTGTATCACATTAGGGAGGTCTTTATGTAAAACAAATACATTGTACTAAGATTAGATATCTTTGTACCGAGGGAATACATTGTATCAGATTTGCAAGGGCTTTGTACAAGAGGAATACAGTATATGAAAGTAGGGAGGTCTTGATCTAAAAGGAATACATTGTATTAGATTAGTGAGGTCTTTGCTCAAGAAGAGTGCAGTGTATCACATCAGGGAGGTCTTTGTGTGAGAAGAATACAGTATCTCCTATTGTTTAGGCCTTTGTGTAAGGATAATATAGTGTATCATATTAGGTCTGTGTGTAAGAGGAATTGTCAGGTTACAGAGGTCCATACCTGTCAACATTCCACACCTCAAAATAGGGAGATTTTTGTAAATTCGAGAAATCCATGGGGGAGATTTGTATTTTAACAAAGAATGTAATAGAAAATACTAAATTTTCATGCGGGAGATTCTTCCAAATTTGCAAAATTTTGCACCTAAATAAAAAAATTTGGGGTGAAAAAGTGGGAGACTCCCACCTTATGGGGGAGACTTGACAGGTATGGAGGTCTCTGTATGAGTAGAATACTATTCATTGTATCAGATTAGGGAGGTCTTTGTGTAAGGAGAATAAGTGTACCAAAATAGGAAGGTCTTAGTATAAGGGGAATACAGTGTATAAGCTTAGCGAGGTTTTGTACAAGAGGAATACAGTGTATCATATAAGTGGTGTCTTTGTACAAGAGTAATACAGTGTATCATATAAGTGGGGTCTTTGTACAAGAGGGATACAGTGTATCATATAAGTGGGGTCTTTGTACTAGAGTAATACAGTGTATCATTGTGGTTTGGTGCCTTTACCAGGAACAAATACAAGTAAATGACTGTACACATCGCTCAGGCAGACAGCAGGTTTAACAATCTTGGTCTGCAGTCTCATTCTATCTTACATTCTGTGATCATAATAAACAAATATAATAGCAATTCCATTTAGTCTCATCTTATTAAGTGGGTTCCAGTTTGACTGAATGATGCAAGTGATGAAGTTATTATCCCAAATTGCGAAAAAATTCTTGGGCAAACCAGTATAAAGCACCAATCAGCTATGGACATTATCCGTTGGGTATATCACACCATAGCTTAAAGATGAAACATATGCTTGCAGGGTACCTCAAGTAATACATTCATATTTTCAGGTTTACCTTAGGCCATGGTTCAAAGCTGTCTTACATATATAGCCGTAGAGATCATGAATATAGAACTTTATGATCAGTGGAGCACTATCAGTGCAATAATTTCAAACCAGCCCAATTTTAGATATCGTTTGTGGCGATGTATTGTCTCTATGTTTAGATGAACGCAGGATGAGGACTCATGTGAGGGGTCAGTTTTTGGTTAGCCACATATTTGTTAGTACAGTAAGGTCAATGGCCTGATCCAAGTAGCAAATATTTATGGCCCCACTCCTCTTGTTTGTCATACCAGTTTTTTTCCTTCGTTTGACTTATCTTGGCACTGGTTGCAAAACCACTTTGTACGTTTTCTTTTATCGGTATCTTGAGAAAAGTGTTAAGATGGTGGCAGGCCTCCTTAAGAGTCCTCTTTAAGATGACAGAGGAATGTTCAGAAGTTTCTGGTTTTTGGCAGTGAGTATTTATGGTTGATGTTTAGATGGAGAGCACTTGGCGTGTCATTTGTTGTGGGTCTACACGCCATCCCAGGAAGGGGCCAGTACTTGACAAAAGACTGACAGTCTTGTGGATAGTGGTGGCTCCCGGCTCACAACAGAGCCAATCAGTGGGACCTTTGAGAGATGTCTGTAAGTGCTCACTTGTTAGTCGTCAGGACCATGGCCGAGCACCTGTTGCCTGTGATATTGTTACAATTAAGTCAGGGTTGACCCTGCCAATTTGGCGGCATTCTTGTGATTAGGGCCTGCTGCTGTTGCGACAAATGGTGTTCTCACCTGTTCAACCTATGTCATACGACACAACATGTCCGCTGGGTGCAGGGGGTTGAGGACCCTTGTAGATCGGCAAGTCCTCGAGTGCTGATTACTAGCAGCGGTGACACCTGAACTTGGCTAAGTATCAGAGAAATAGATAGCCAAACACTGCCACCAGTGTCCAGCTATACCCAGAAGAGCCTTGTTGAGAGACCAGCACTGACAGTAATAGGGATGATCGGTGTATATCCGCCGTGCCTCTCTGGTCATTGTGCTTCCACGTATATCAACCATGACAGCTTGGACAGGAAAAGGCAAAATAGTGGGGCTACTCCAACTGCTTAGTACCTTTTCTCAAACAGGACTGAAGTTTACACGAAGTTTCATGAGTGGGGTTTTAGAGTGGAGAAAATACCATAAGACATCTTGAAAGGGAAGGCAAATTGTTTACGGTGCCTAGCCTGCAGAGAAACTGCCATTTGTAGAGAATGATTGCTGGCGCAGCCTTGAGGTAACAGTAACAAGACCAATGGGAGATGTTGTATGACAGTAACTGGACATGACCGTGCCATATCACCTCATATAATGATGCATAACAACCAACTTCTGACCAGCTGCCATAACGCCACGCTTACACTAACAGTTGATATCATAACATGCATACGGGTCCAGGCAATATATCACGTCTTGCATTTATTCCCCAGGTTTTATTGAACTATGCATCCACAATTTATACTCATTGCCACCCACTGTGTGTACCAGAGGTAGGGAAAACTTGATGCTGTGATAGGACATTGTATGCCTGGACACATTTCTTTGCCACAAGCAGTCTTTATTGTGCATAATTTGTGAGTATGATGCCCTGATCTTCAGAGAAAAACACTGCCAAACTGTACTGTAACACTGCCATCCTGCACCAAAACACTACCAAACCACACCATAACACTGTCTAACTACACCTTAACACTGCCAAACTACACTATAACACTGTCTAACTACACCTTAACACTGCCAAACTATACTAGCACTGCCAAACCACACTATAACACTGCCAACTACACTGTAACACTGTCTAACTACACTATAACACTGCCAAACCACACTATAACACTGCCAACTACACTATAACACTGCCTAACTACACCTTAACACTGCCAAACTATACTAGCACTGCCAAACTACACTATTACACTGCCTAACTACACCTTAACACTGCCAAACTACACTATAACACTATCTCACTACACCTTAGCACTGCCAAACCGTACTGGCACTGCCAAACTACACTATAACACTGCCAAACTACACCTTAACACAGCCAAACTATACTAGCACTGCCAAACTATACTATAACATTGCCTAACTACACCATAAGGGCTCATGTTGTAGGTTTTCCTTACACAGAGTATTAGTATTACAGGAATTGGCATTTTGTTGTATGTCTCTAGGCCCCATAGAGAAGAAATAAGTTCAATTTTAATTCTTTGTCTAAACTGTACAAACAAAAGATGAATGCTGAATTAATGGGTTTATACTAGGCTAGGCTAACTCAAGGAAATATGAAGTTCAATTTTTCATTCTTGTGACTTGGCCAATGAAATAAATGTTAAGAGAAGTCTGTAATTTGGATATGCTTGATAGGCCAGATAAGAAAATGGTAATTGTATTTTGGATTTCCTTTAGACCCTAATAAATCAAGAAATACCTGTAATAGCATGGTGTATAGTGCCCCGATTGATGAATATATTAAGCTGACCCAGAATTTAGGAATTTCATCCTTGATGCCAAGTTTGAGCCAAATAATATATCGACAAGCAGTCATGGGATCCCGTACAGAGGACACGGGGACAGCTTGAAAATTACAGATCTGAGTGGGAAGAAACAAGTATGGGAAAGGGGGATGGGGCTGCCTGTGGGAAATAGAGAGATGAATGACAGGGATTTTTGCCAGAGCTGGTGTCTGTCAGGTGGTGGACCCCTGTCAATGTTGTCATATTGGCAGACAAATAGTACATAACCCTTCTGGTTGCTGCGTCAGTGTTGTCAAATTGGCAGGCAAGATAGTACGCAACCTTTCAATGTTGTCATATTGGCATACAAGATAGTACATAACCCTTCTGGGTGCTGTCTTGAGGAGTGTTGGTTTTGAAGCTGAGGGATTTAATGCCAGTGTTTTGATATGCAACTATTTCCCATAAAAAACATCAGAAAAGGTGAAGAGTCAATATTGTCTGCTTCTTTTTCGCCATAAAGATTAAATGTTATTTCGTTTTTCCTGGGTCACTTGGTGCAATTAGAGGAAGCCGTTGGGTTAGTCATCAGTGGGGGAAGAATTTGTCCTGTATTCCTGGTCTTGCTAAGAAGTTCACAATGCAATGTTTAATGCTGTGCTCACACTTTAATTTTATTTTCGGAATTAACATTTGCATTTTTGCACATCCGAAATGTGCTTTCAGACTGTTTACGTGACTTCCAAAATAAATACGAATGGATCGTTCACACTGTAAGATTTAACTTTCGGATTCACCTACTGAATTGGCCGGCTTGCACATGTGCGAAATTTCAGCCATGCTCATTTTGCATTCGCACATGCAACAGAACTTGCGCAAGTAGACACTACCACTTAACATCTGCAAAAATACCACCACCATCAGTAGGTCTTGCTTTTAGAAGCAGGTTGTGCATTCTTAACAAATGGCAGAAGAATTTTAGCAAGTCTGAACGCCATTTTTGCGCTTCCAACAAATAAAAAGGGGTAAATTTTAAGAGTGTGAACAGGACTTAAATGGGGGTGTTATAGATTGTGTTGACTTATTCATAGCCACGGTAAAACTATACATTCCGCAATGCCCCACAAATGTTTGTCACCGTAAGTTATGTGACTTCTGCCACTAGCTTCATACAGTGTTGCAGCGGTACATTGTATATTAAAACCGAAGACATATAGATGAAGGCGTTAGTCACAGAAATGGTGAAGGTGCACACCATGTTGATCCTTATAAAATGACGTTTCCTAGGTACATACTATGTTGATCATTATAAAATGACATTTCTTAACAATGGTATATACAATTTTTGTTACTTTTATTTTTTCAGCAGAGACAGGATGATCGAAGACCAAGCTACCCTAAACCTCAATATCAGAACCGCTGGAATCAGTGAATCGTTACTAGCTGCCATCTGTGCTGGCTGCCTGACTCTCATTGGCTAAAATGCTGAAGAAGACGTGAATCATGGTGGCAGCCATTTTGGAAACTCCTGCATGGGGCAATGTGGACCATGCCAACCAGTAGCATGGGTGATAGGACAAGCTCAAGTAGCCAGGTTAAAAAGACTACAGATGATTTGAAATCTTGTTGAAATTATCTATTATTGTCCAGAGAGTACTCAGCTTATGCTGTAAAGTGTTCTCTGTCACATAACCCTATGTTTATTCAGAGTGTTACCTATTTGTCCACAGCATACTAAGAAAATGCCAAGTAGTTCTCTTTTATTCAGTTGGTAGTTTATGTATTTTCATAAGATGTTTTAAAACTGTAAGAAAACAGTTCAATCTAGAGACCACAAAGTGGCCGTTTCTGCTATTTCTACATGTAAAGACGTGTCGAACATCCATGCCAATATTTTAGGAAGTTATTTGCTGAAGCAGTGAGGTGTGTGTGCTGTCAGATTGACAAGACATTAAAGGATATTCTGGTTGTCGGCTTTTCTAGTTTTGTATATATCCTGTTTGTCTATTCCAATAAAATACTACAAAACATAAAATAAAGTTGGATTTGGCTGGAAAATCTACAACTGAGTAAAGATATAAATGTACATTGTAATCATATGCAAGATATATTCATTGGTAAGGAAAACTAATAGGAATAAAACAAAACAGTGATCATACGATCGTTAATTATTGAAGCGTGTCATGCAGATTTTTTGTTATACATGTACATCATTTTTTGGGGGAGGGTTAGTGAATAAATTGTGTTCAATATTATTAGTGGATGTCATCCCAGGAAGCAGCATTTTTTCCGACGAATTGATGACCCATGTAGTGTCTGACTGTTAGTTTTTACTTTCATGGTCAAGTATCTTTTGTTTAAACTGAAAAATTTTATCATGACAGTTGCCCAGAAAAGCTATCGTACACATACATATGATAAGAATTGATACTTGTTCAAGCTGGCCATACATGATTATGTTGAATAATCAGCTTGTCAGATTTTTGTCATATGAGTACCATAAAACAGTGAAAATAAATGGAGTGGGTAAATTTGTATTAGAGCAGAGCATAACATAGAAAGCCCTCATTTATCAGCTTATTTAGAGCCCATGCACAAAGTGAGGTCACCAGGCCAGCGTCAAAAAGATTTATATCCATCAACTGTGTCACAGAAGTACAGTTTTACAAGCAGCACTATCAGCAGGTTTGATATGGGTTACTATTTGAGTGCCAGGCCTACTATGTGTTGGTACAGTTGACTTGTATTTATTTAATTGTCTTATCATGAGTGGGCGATGAGGTAATTGAGGAATCAACGCGACACCGAAGCAATATGAGGCAGACAGTTGTACACGAGACAGACGTGGCTTCAATGGATATAAATGTGTCGACAAGTACAGAAAATTGGTCCTAGAGCAAGAAAACAGAATATATGCACACACTTGATCAGGGGATAAGGCCGCTTGGTGGCTGGTCTCAATGGATCAAGATGATGAATTGAGGGACTGTCCACAGTCGTACTCATGGGCCACACATGTTGTGTTGGCATCGTGTAGAGGAATTGTAAAAAAACTCTAACATTGTGTATGTAGTCAACTGTGGCTATGTAGACATTGTGTAAGTTATGAAAGACATGGACCCATGTATGCATGATAAAACCCAATCCTAAGAAGTTTCAAATCTATGGAGTTGTTTCGTATAATGTTGGTTTACATGGGGACAGGAGCTTGCAAATGACATGCTATCGTGACTTTATATCAATAGAAAACAGTCAGTGTGTTGTGTTTGAACAGAACACAATGTGTCTAGATAGAAAAAACAATGTGTTTTACAAACCAGAACGGAGTTCAGTGTTAAACACAGGATAGAGTAAGTATGTGTGATGTATAAATAAAACACATTGTGTTCTGTGTGAGCAGAACACATAAAATGCATCATATATGAAGAGAGCACAATGTGTTGTGTATAAACAACATACAGTTAGTACATTGTATATACATGGAACTCAGTAAAAGGTGTTATACGTAAAAGAATGTGTTTTGTATGACGATAACACATGAAGTGTGTTATGTATAAACAGAACACAGTAAGTGTATAATGTATGGACAGAACACAGTGTGTAATGTATAAACAGAACACAGTAAGTGTGTAATGTATAAACAGAACACAGTTAGTGTGCAATGTATAAACAGAACGCAGTACATGTGTTATACACAAACAGAATACATCGTGTTGTGTTGTACCTAACCAGAACACAATGATATTTCCCCTTGCAGTACGATCTACTCAATCACCGTCTTTCGTGTGTACTTGGGACAGACCAGGACAGTGTGCTGACTGTGGCATGTAAATCTACATGCAGATGTACCATCAGAGAGCAAACAATGATGCCCACCACATTGAAAACTTTCAGTTTTTCTCCAGTCTAATTGGCAATAATTTGGATGTGGGCTGTTGAGTGACAGTTGTAGTTTATCACGACCTGTATATGATGCTGGTATTAAAAAATGGTTTGAAAAAAGATTTGATGTCAAATATATTTGGGAAATGGCTTATACAATTTGTAATACAAGGCAGTGCTGCCTGACCTAGTGACATTTACAATGGTATATCGCACTTGGAAATGCTATGATAGAATGAAATATCTGGATAAACTTTCTGGTTTCAGATGAGGCACTCGATCTCAAACACTTAAACCAAGTGGGGTCTTAAGTTAAAGTGCAGCATGTAATAAGATGTAATAAGGATATGTATATGCAGTGTCTCACTAACATGAATGTACTCCAGATGAAATTTAGTTCAGGAAATGATATAAAAGAGAAACAATTGATACAAGGGAAGGGTGTAGTGTGAACCTCCACAAATTTCTTTATGTATGAATTTTCTGGTGTCCATTTTGGACAAACAGGTTTACTTTTATGAGGAGATAGTGCTCTGGGAGCTGATTATTTTAATGATAGAAATAATTTTAAAGGGGGTGCATTATGTTAAGCCAGGAGATCCCTTTTTTTCCTCCTAGCAGAGTGAGCCACATGCCACGGTGACTGAATGTGTAAGCCATCATGCTGTACAGCCAGTTTGTAACAAACAAATGAGAATAAACTTGAGAATATGTCTTGTCTCTGATGTTTATGTTGTTTTTCTTACTACTGCTGTGGCAAAAACAAACAAAGAACTTTTTGTCCCACAAAACATATGTCATGAAGTGGATGTATCAGATATTCGAGTGTCTTTATAATGAGGTTTGACAGTACAGATCCATGACTAGAGACTGACACAATGTCCTGTGTAAAATGTGGGTGCTGTAACTGAGTTCTTTATATGCGACGCTCAAGCTGAGCTCCAAGTCCTCTCTGATGGTTGCTGTTTGTGTGTAAGCAACCATCAGGCTATGGGGCTCAAAATGTGTAGACTAGAATTGTCACTTTCTTGTGTTCACTGACATATCTTAAGTGGTATTTTACAGTTTGTATTGTAGAATACAAATTGATATATAGTCTTTGAACTGAAGCCAAAAGATCTGCTTCACAAACCAAGTAAAAAATCCTGCAAAGTTGCCACAAAATCCCCCCATTGTCCCCCACCATTTCTTGTCTTAGTAGTTTTTGCTACCTGTTTTGGTGCTGAATACCCACCCAGAATTATTACACAGATAGTAAATCAGCTGGATCCCAAAATGAAATTAAAAATTGCCAACAAATTGACAAGAAATGATCGCTCTGGAGACTGGGTAGCAGTATTTTAAAGGAAGAACTATAGTAATTTTAAGCATATTTGAGTCTAGATCTATATGGTCATGTGACCTGATTTCTGGAAGCCTAGTGGCCACTGCTTTCCAAGCGTTCACAAATACTCTGTATAAATAATATGTAGAGCAATTTACATATACAAGAAAATTGGATTTCATTGGTTTGATGATCTGAATAGGTACAGACCATCATGAGCAGTGCTTGCAATCAGAAGAAGGAAGACAGGAGGGACTTGTATGGCAAGTGCCCTTCACCATGCAGAATCATTGAGTTCAGACTGTAAACACATGCAAATGATCCATAGTTTTTATTGATCATTCATTGCTTTAATGATGAAAAAGACCAAAAATACAACATTTAAATGACTAAAGCACAATTTTAATCAAAACAATTTCATCTGAATGCAGTCAGAATGAGAACATGTGAACATAGAAATAAAAAAAAAAAAAAAAAGTTGCAAGACCCAAAGTATTTTTAAATGCAAATTTTAAACTGTTGGGGATCATACTGTCATGTTTCAGAAGGGAAAGTAGTGATTTATTATGTCTCCCCGTGCAACGGGAGGGACATATTGTTTCTTCTTCTTCTTCTTCTTCTTCTTCTTCTTCTTCTTCTTCTTCTTCTTCTTCTTCTTCTTCTTCTTCCTCCTCCTCCTCCTCCTCCTCCTCCTCCTCCTCCTCCTCCTCTTCTTCTTCTTCTTCTGTGCGTTGCAGACGCGATAAATTTCTTGAATTGCACTTTACTAACATACCACTAGGTACAGTAACACTATGGTGTAGTCACATCAACTTCCTTCTCCCATCACACAAACTAGCAATATAGACCTAATATTTTACACATTGTGTTACATTAAGGGGTATTTAGAGATATCACCGCCCCTCCCCCCCAAAAAAAAATTACATATATTTACAGATGTCACACATTTCAGATTTGTAGGCCTACATCTAGGAGGTTTCTGTTCATTTGCTGAGAGCAGATCAGCAAGCAATTGTGACGCCATTGGAATGTAATCTGGTGGACAAGAAAGCCATGATCCATTCCTGTATTTACCTCTGACAGGTATTCTTGTGAGGTAAATCCTTAGATGTGTACAATCAGAACTTCATTGCGGTGGCAGAACTGTGCTTACTGGGCCAATACCTTGGATCGTTAAACATACTGTTTGATATAGGATGTCATAGTGGTGGCCTTAGCCCAGTTACCTGCCAGGTACCATCTCTATCTATCTATCTATCTATCTATCGATCTATCTATCTATCTATCGATCTATCTATCTATCTATCGATCTATCTATCTATCTATCTGTCTGTCTGTCTGTCTGTCTGTCTGTCTGTCTGCCTGCTAACCTTGTTTTTTTCATTTTGATTCGTTCCATTTATTTTTGAGTGTAGGATGCAAAGGTTCACCGACGAAAAAAGCTAAAATGGTCTTACTATTTTATGGCATTCACAACGAGTTTTGATACTTTATTTTGAGCAAACTAAAGTTTTGCTTTCTGCTTAATAAAACTGGCTGGGAACTTGCAGCAGACGGGTGGGTGCATTAACACCGCTGTTGCTTGGAAGTAGTACAATGTCAGATTGATCGTTTTTTTTTTATACTAGTAATGACCATGACGTCATGCCGGACATATAACCAACTAAAGTCGGTACCCGGCTGTCGGGTGACGTCATGCCGGACATATAACCAACTAAAGTCGGTGCCCGGCTGTCGGGTCCCTAACCACTTCGTTCATGAAAACTGAGAAGACAATTCTACAAGGCGCAGGTTTCCAATTTTATAGGAACACTGTCCATGTCATCATTTTACGGCATCGAAGTACTGGAAAATTCAGTAGAGTATGTTTGGTGTGCCCGGTTTACGGACAAATAAAAATTGTACGGTATCTACTAACCAACCTTCATCCTAAAGTAAATAAATAAAAGAAAAAAAAAGTCATGTGCTGATGCATTCACGAGAATTGACAGAGACAGGCAAATACGCAGACACTCAACTTCGCACATGCTAATTTCACAAGCAGCGTGTGTCCATAACAGAAACAAATACCACACAGAGAATTCAAAGATTCCAAAAAATGTAAATCTCACTGAAGGCATGCACATACTACCGTCGACGGAAGAAAAAATCGTTTTCCATTTCCATGTCAAAACAAGATTTTTCTCTCCAAAAGTGTGAAATCGAATTCACGGTGACTGACTAACGAGACTGGAAGCTATAAACGCTTCCAAATCTGATTATCATACCCTGCTGAGGCCATGATGGTCATGAATATTTATTATGCACCATGGTAACAGAAATACTTAAAGGTAATTATTTTGGCAAAAATGGCGTCAAGGAGTGAAGTTGACAACAGTTTCTACACAATATGGTTACTTTTTCGGAGGCAACAACGGCAGCGAGCAAGACTGTTATGGCAGAAACATCAACACAGAGTGCGCAAATATCGCCGAAGTCAAGAAATCGAGAATATGTTCCTGATTTTTCAAGAAATGCACACAGTGTCTGTCTCGCTTATCGGAGAACGCAACACCATAATCTTGCCTCAGAATTTTTGTTTTAGGCTGTACCTGTTCCTTAGTTCTGTCATATCGTCTTTCTGCCATGGGATTGCCCCTTTTTTTCTTTTTTTTCTTTTTTTTTTGTTGTTGTTGTTGTTGTATATTATACATTTCTTCGCAACACTTTTAAGCTAACTGGCAATGTGTTCTTCCGACCTTATCTCCAAATATGCTCTCCACAGCCTTATCTGACCACAACTTTTTTTTCGAAATATATGGGTTAAAACCAGGGAATAAAAGTTAGAAAAGCCAACAGATCTGTAAAGAACAAATTAATAGAAACTGAAGCGAAAGAACCACGTGTATTGCGTGACGGATCATGTCATGGCGCATGTGTGGTCGTATAAATCGAATCGTAAAGATGTCGCCCGTTTGCATGCGTACACAAACAGATAATACAATCGAAGTTACATTAAAAAGCAATTAAGATAAGAGAATTCGAAGTTGAAAACGAAGGAAACCCCTACACGTGGGTGGTTTCAACCCAATCGGCGTCAAATCGACAAAAAGGAACACAAAAACCGAATGATTCGGTGTTCCTTCGGAATCTCAAAGATAAGCTATTCAGTCAGTATGTTCAAGTGGTGAACACAAAGTTAGCTGCACTTAGCACTGACTCCAAATTACGAACGTATAAATCATTTAAGTCAGAATTCTGTATGGAGCCATACATTTTCTCACTTCCAAGTATAACGTACATGCAGGCAATTGCAAAATTTCGACTAAGTTCACATAACCTCAGAATCGAAACAGGTCGACATATGAGACCTGTTACCCCAGTTGACTTAAGGAAATGCCTGAACTGTAATACTGACAACGTTGAAGATGAAAGACATTTTCTCTTAAATTGTGAAAAACGTGAATGAAAGACGTATTTTATTCAATGTAGCACGAAAATATCTCCATGGATTTGATTCATTGGCAGACGATGACAAATTTGTTCTGTTAATAACCACAAAGTGCCATAATGTTTTACTTGCCCTAGGACAGTACCTCTATAAGTGTTTTAACAAGTCAGGACCCTCGTAAGTTAAGCTTCCGGGTGTTTTTTTCTCTAAATGTTGTATGTTTATCTACATATTTATGCACCATAGGTAGATGCTCTTTTATGCACCGTGATCATGATCTTTTGTGTTTTACATATTGTATATATCTGTCTCTGTATGTGGATGTATATTATGTATGACGAATGAGTCTAACGAGACTCCTTATGATGTCAATAAAATTCTACTACTACTACTTTCTTTGACAAGGTAGATTTTTCAACCTTGCAGAGCGATATTTCATAATCTAAACAAGATATCCAAAAATATGGCAAAGTTTTTTTTATAATATTGTCAGGAACCAAACCAAACCATTTTTACAGTTTTGCCATTTGTTTTTGGAAGAGAAATGAATATAATCAGCATAAAAGCCGGCCATTTCATTATCACTGTGTGTTTAACAATTAGGCCGGGACAAGTGTTCATCTTTGCACCAATCTATAGTTCATGACCATACCAACCTCAAAATATATGCTTTAGCTACCATTGCATCAATAAGTAGTACCGTAGAGGGCTGCACAGTTGGTATTCTTTAAAAATGCTCCCATCTATTTAGAGTCTTTCAAGGCTTTGCAAGCGGTTTTAAAGCTTCCTCGTCGGCGAGGGCTTCTTCACGCGTGAAAGCACTCTGACTCAGCTCCCTTCGAGACATACCTCGCCGTGAACTTACCAGAGCCTCACGATAGTATTCAGCATCGGTACTAACAAAACAAGAGGGCTGTTTTAACAGCCCATGCTTAACTGACCCAGAGATTCATGACACTTGTGGTTCTGTGAACTTGGGATAGGATCAAGGTCGTGTGCTCATGTACTGAGTAAGTATGACCTTTATAGAAGAACACTAACATGTGCAACATCAAGGTCCTAATTCAAATAGTTCTCAAGTTACGGTGAAGAGTAAAATTCATGTATGTAGCACTGTGACCTCTGAAATGAGGTCAAGGTCACTCATGTACTATCTAAGCGTGACCTTCACAGAAAAACATTAATATGTGCTGTCTGAGTGTGGCCGTCAAAGAGAATCATAAGCATGTGAAACATCGAAGTCCAGGCTGAAATAGTTCTCAAATTATCAAGTGTAGAGTTAAATATAACTCAGTGACCCTATGACCTTGAGAATGAGGTCAAGGTCACCCATATATTGTGTTACTCCCGTTGTCATGCCCTCAAGTGTTCCTGTGCAATTTTGAATCATTTAGCCAAGTGGTTTCTTTGGAGAAGATTTTTTAAGATCTGGCCAAAAAATGAACAAAAAATGCATGAAAAAATCCAAAAATCACTGGAGCATGACCATTTCAACAACTTATTATAGACCCACCCACGGCACATCCCCACCAAGCTTGAAGTGAATCTGGACAGTGGTTTTTGGAGAAGTCAAGATCGTGAATTACCGTTGCAATCCCCATTCGCTTACATCATAGTTATCAATAGGATTGTATGCATTAACCGATAAGTACCCGAATTAAAAAATTCATTCAAAGTCGGAGATTCACAGTAACGCCATCTCGCGAACAAGTTTGTTTGCCCTTTCTACAATGAATATTTCCAACAAGTCTTCGCACAATCTGAGTGACGGTTTTGGAAAAGAAGTCGAAAATAGCAAAAAAAAAAAAAAACCCACCTTTTTGCATAAAAATAGTTGAAAAATCACAGCGGCACCTGTTGAACAAATTAAGGTCTCAGGGTCTCCAGAAATCTCCCTAGCAATTTCGAAGCAATCGGCCAAGCGGTTTCGGAGAAGAGATTTTTGAAGTTTTGGCAAAAAATAAAAAAACAAAAAATTCATAAAAAAATCCAAAAATCAGTAGACAGTGTCCATTTGAACAAACTTGGTGGAGACCCACCCTGGGTACATTCCCGCCAAGTTTTAGGTGAATCTGGTCAGTGGTTTTGGAGAATAAGTCGACAATGTGAATTGTGGACGCCGACGGATGGACGACGAATGCTTTACCACCACATAACCTCAGCTGACTGACCAGTCAGCTGAGCTAAAAAAATAGTAAGCAGGCAGGGTGATCATTAGACCCATGGTAGGATTGAAAATTATAAAATTCATCGATTATATACTAATAATCATTATAGAGAAGAAAAATTTAAACAGACACAATTTGAGCAATTTATCCATAAAGAGAAAATAGCGTATAATGTTGCGCAGGCACTAAGGGCAACAGCGTTTTAATCGGGCAAAACCGGCAGTGGGAACCAGGTAATTTAAACTCTCAAGTGCGCATACTTAGGAAGCGAGGTCTGGATTATGGCTTGGGAGATGATGTGATGCTAGCTAGCTTTAACTGCGCATCAAGCCTTCGAGGTGCTTGAAGCGGCAGATTCGTGAAAGCGAGCTAGCTTTCACGGACGAGGCCTCGGTCACGCAGCACCTGAAAGCGCTCCTGTATGACCAAACGGTTCTTTTCAGGGATCTTCTTTTCGCGATTTGGGCTTTACCTTTTTACAGTTTTTCTAGGTAATCTATGTTTTCAGTATTTGTTCTTATTATGTCGGAAATATAAGTGAAGTTTGGCCAAACATACCGGCACATCTCGTGATGGTTCACAAGAACACTGTCTTTTGGTATCATAAATCTCATTATGAAGCCTTTATGCTAATTTTCACATTAACACCTACTAATGACGTCACAAGTCTGGTCACTTCCGTTTTCGAAAGATTTATTCGCCTGAGTGAAAGTCCTGTATTTTATGAGTAATTGGACAATCTCGAAATACAAAGTGGCCCCATGTACCACACTGAAAAATTTCTAAAATTTTGTTACCACAAGTTTTAAAATGCTAAATATCGAGCTGCATTGTATTTTCTCATGTTCATGCTAAGCATGTGAGTAGGCAAAGGTGTATAAGGCAAACGCTTTGAGTCTGCTAAGTATGCAAGTAAGCAATACATAAGGCCAACAAAATGAGCCTGCAAAGTGTGTGAGTAGGCAAAGGTGCATAAAGTCAAGGTTTCGAGGCTGCTAAGTATGTCAGTAGGTAAAGGTGTATAAGGCCAACGCTTGGAGTCTGGCGACCAGACGTCCACTTGCAGTTTTCCAGGAATCTCAGATCCAAATCAATCCCATAAACACGCATGGAATACGAGTCTGAAATGCGTTAATACTTCCCAAAACGTCCCCTGTTGATTGACAGATAATTCAAAATTAACTATGAAATTATAGAAATGGTAAAATTTATGTTAAAATCAGAAAGGACCGCAGTAAAATTGCTTTCAATATGGTTGATCTTTATTTCATGATACATTTTGACTAAAACATTGCTCTGCATTTCATATTCCCACGGATAGGGAAAACAGCATTTGCAATGAACTTTGGTGTCCGCAACAGATACTAACTCGACCTAATGTAATCGCCATTGTTTATATACTGTAAATTGCTTTATTTTCACGCGTATAAATTTTCACGGTTTTTGTATTTTTGACCTTTCACTGTAGTTTTAATTTCACTGTTTTGGACATAATTCCCATTCAAACAATGTTAAAATACTATTTCTCTGTGTTTTTAATTAACCCGGTTTTGTGCCATCAGCGAAATAAGCGAAAATAAGAATACAGCGAAATTAAAGCGATTTACAGTAATATGGGCTGTCGGTTGAGCCGACATGACAAACCTGGCTAGCCTATTCCGTTCAGGCAGCTCCTACTGAGGTGTAACCAACATTACTTTCCATGTGTAAATTCGTAGATGTTGTTTACCGTTTATAACGTTTAGGCATTTTACCTCAACAAATATCGATGATGTAATTATCAGTTATCCTGCTTTCCATTCGATACTTCCCCTGACTGCATCGTATTTTTTTTAAGTAGCACTTTAGGTAATCAAATACAGGTTACATGATGTGGGTACATTTTAGAAATTATACACCTGATTCATTGGCGTCAATGGATATTGATTGGCCAGTTATTCGTAATCTGGTGAATGATATGCCTTATTCCTGACACCAGGTTAATTTGAAACAAAGAAAAAAAAAACACGGATACGAAATTTTGTAAACATTTTTGAGCGACTGTATGATCCATGTTCACAGAGTACAACATATTTAAAAAGGATTTACAAGAAACTGCAACACAATAATAAAATGTACAAGTACAGACTCCCAAAAGCCACCCACCCACCGAGCCATTAGAAATCCCATTTTAGTCATGGCACAAAAACACCAAAATCGCCCATACATCTTATATTGGTGCCAGATAGCAAAATGGACTCTTAATGTACATGCATGTTGAACACAATTGCCGGGCAACTTCGATGTAACCAGCATGTGCGATTCTTATTCCCCATCAGTTCTTAACACTGATATCAAGGAATCTACCACTTTCCTGACTCCAGACATTGTCAACAGGCATATATACCTTACTTTGGCAGCGTTCCGCAAATGTGTCATGCATGCTACATATTTTACCTACACATCAAAGTATGTTTGCTTCAAATGAGACTGTATCTGGTGTCGCAACATTCTACTTGCATATCGAAACTTCTTTTTGTCACTCGATCTGTATGTAGATTTATGGAAACATGGTTTAAAAATCACACCTGGCTAGGTAAATACTATAAAACATTTATTGCATTTTCATTTCAAATTTCATGGTAACGTGCAGTCTGACGGACTGTGAGTAGGACGGGGTGGTGGACCATGTGGCGGGTAAGCACAGCTGCAGTGTCGTAGTGACCGCATTGATTTGCGGCCCACTTGTCCATCAACATGATCGGCGGAGTACAATGGACACTTTGACCTGCACCACTCTGCTCTAATCTGATCAATTCCTCCGCCATCTCAAAAGAAAAGAGTGCATTTAACCTCACTTGGACTTGATCCTTCCCAGACGGACAGCTTTCAGAAAATGTCAAAGTCTCTTAAATTCTATTTACACTGAATTGTGTGAAACTTGTAATTTTATTATCAGGGTGTAGCTTTCTGCCATTGTTTGCTAATGGAATTTTCAGTTTGGCAGAAGCGGCTACAAAGGACAATGTCAAAGCCGCAATTGTGGTCTGTTTAGAGTAGTGGCAGTTCCTGAGAGGTCGCCACATTTATGACAATCTAGATAATAACTCATCACCTGTCGCAGAGCACCTTAAAGTATCACTCAAATAACATTTTTGCAAACGGAAGGTGTTGTTGGAAATAACTATAATTAACTGCTCACCGCCTCACGCAGTTCTGCCGCTTGTCTCCGCCAGCTACACTTACGATGCCAGCGGAATGCAAGTGTCAGCTAATTCAGTGGCCAAGCTACACTTTGTATCTGACTGCTCGCTTCAGCAGCTAATTCAGTGGCCAATTTCACTTTCCATCTGAGTGTTCACTGCGGCAGCCGAAAGTTTGGCCAGCCACACTTACCATCTGAGTGTTCACTGCGGCAGCTTGTTCAGTGTCAAGCTACAGTAACCACCTGAGCATATAATGGTTACCATGACTTTATTTCCAGAGAGAACTGCTTTTGTTTTTTAAAGGCAAGTGCTTAATGCTGTTGGCACACAAAATAATACACAATGAAAGCAAACTTGCCGAATACACCTTATTGTCTTTGGTTAAAAAAAAAAAAAAGACGGAGACAGCGTTTGTGTGTGTATTCTGCTTCTTTCAGAATATTACACTCAAATTTCTTACCAAACAGACCACTCTGCACAGCATCGTCTCCAATACGCATAAGTTCGCTGCAGACTTGGTTTAAACATATTTATTTCCAAATAATACAATTGGGAAACAGAGCCGTGCCCTATATAAATCCCTCTTGCTGCGGACTTTATAGTCGCTGCGGACGATCTTTTATGTATGGCTTGAATCTGGCCACGTGAAACATGGCATTCATTAAACTGCCTCTTCTGGAATCAGGTGCATGCACGCAAATTATGAAGTTCTAATATCTAACAGAATCTCGTGTTTTCAACATTGCTACTCAGCTGATACCAAGGGCTGTTCTTTCATCGGTCCACTGACTCAGACTTATCGCTTTCTATGGTATTTGCAAGAAGTTAAAGATATAGTTTTACACGACGCACACTTTAACTTACATTTTAACTTGGTAAAAACCCCGAGTATCGATTGGTTGCGTCACTTTTTTCTTGTCGTGTTAGTTGTAGAAGGGATCTCTTTCCACATCCCAGGTTATAGATAGACCCTGGAATTTGGAATTAAATCCGATGTTTTTTACACACCTGGGGCATGATATACATTTTTTACTTTAAACGCACGGGAAACTCCCATTGATGGTATACTTTGACACCCTTTTTCCCCTTTAAATGCACGGGGAAATCCCATTGATGATATACTTTGTCTGACAGCTTTTTTTTCCTTCTTTACATGCACTGGGAACTCCAATCGTTGATATGCTTTATCTGATAATAACTCAACATTGGAGTTACTTCGTTCAACATTTTATTTTTTTTCAAATCATCAGTCATTTCTCCTGTCAAGTGTTAGCCAATATTTATGCCAATATTCATTATAAATTAAATAGATATCTTCGGTAAATCCAAATGAAAAATTAAAATTATTATTAGAAGGTGCAAGAGAAAAACATTATACCATGCACATTTGCTAAAATAAAACATAAGGTCGAAAAATCACCATCTAAAACTACAGAGATATCCTGTAAAAAAAAATTAAAACATTGAAATATCACTTGTTGATGCTTGCTCGGGTCATCGACCTAATGTTTTAAATGTTCTTGAGCTATATCATCCAGCAATTTATGCGTCTAACCTAACACAGAGACTCCTATCTCGGACACTGTTTACCAGGGAGACCCCCCCCCCCCCACTTCCCTCTTGTGTAATAACCCATGCTACAGGTTGGAGGGCGTTTCCTCTTCAGCTGTACAATATATCCACATGAAGTAAAAGCAGAGGTAAAAAGTATGATATATTCACACTGTAGTAATACCTGATTTTTCTAAATAATGACGCTGCAAGCTATATGTTCCGCGTTGTATATGAAACATGTATAATGTACATGTCCTTACGCTTTCAAGAGTTTTGGTCCAATGAGTGGTTTATCTCTAGTTTTGGTGCGGAGGACATAAATTATTACTTGTAGATACTATGCTTATTTTAACATACGAAGATTATTTGATTGATAATAAGGATGCCTGATTATCTGTATATATTTGGACGTATCATGGAATTTCCCACGTTCCATTGATGTCCCCGCTGTAAAGGGGAAGTTTTCCTAATAAATCATTATTATGTAGTTTCAGATAATTAAAACACCCAAGGTGTAAAAAATGCACTCGGTTTTGCACATGATCATTTTTTTCTTTGTGTTAAATGGCATAAATCAGTCAACAGATGTATGCACCATGTATAATTCGAAATTTTCCTAAGGAAGCACGCTCACGGAGCCTCCAAGCAAAGAGTCGCGGTCTTCTGGCGCTGGCACATCTCTTTCAACTCAAAATGGAGCCCTTCTCTGCCCACCCCGCGCCCGCCACAACTCAAATCCCACACACGCCCTTGGTTCGAGTGGAAGCCACCGGGGTTGGTTTTATGTTTGATATGTTTTGTGTGTATCCTTAGTTGGTTATGATACTTAACCATAATTTTTTAACTCCGTCACGATCCAAAAATTGTCATTGACTTTAGTTTGCTTGTGACCACAAAGTGAGACCTTGATATACGAATATGAGTATTTCTGATGCACTGGCGGCTTGATTTTGGGACAAAAGGTGTACCACTCCAGTTTTCTAACCTGTCAACTCCTCACCCCACGAAATAGACCCACTCTCCTCAAAAATTGGTCCTTTAATTTGAATTTTGAAAAAGCTGGTTAATAGAAACCATAGGTAAAGGAACATCTATAGCAGAACTGATATCGCTGGAGGTGAGCTGGAGATTTATTTCCCTGCATTCCCAAAGTAAGATCGCAAAATTGGCTGCCGATCAAATTTCACTTGCTTGTTTTTGACTAATTTCATCAGTAATGAAAAACAATTTGAATGAGAGTTGTAGATGAGACCTATCAAGATAACATAAAGTAGCCGATTTAGGGGGGTTTAAACTCCCCCCCCCCCAGCTGCCTAGAAATCATGTGTTATGTCAAAAAATCATGAGAACTTGTCAATTCAAATTGATTTATATGTGCCTAAATTCGCCCAGAATGCACCAATTTAAACCCATATTTAAAAATTTTCCCGGGAGACCATGCCCCCGGACCCCCTAGCAGTGCTGAGCGCCTTCGACGCTCAGTGCTGGAACTCATTGACATCCCCCCCACCCCCACCCCCAGTGAAAACTTAGATCCGCCCCCGACATGACCCAAGCCAAGGAAGGCCAGTGACTCAGTCTTCATTCAAAAAGATGAAAAGGGAAACCGTCAATTTTGGGGGTTGGTAAAAGAACGGCTACATGTAAAATACTTCTATTGGAATTTTATATGGTTCTCTTGGTTTGTTGTTTTGTTGTCCATGCGTGTTTATGTTATCTTAATGAAGTGTTTACTTCCCACCATATAGATAGCCTACATAATAAAATACCGGTGGCGATAGGAAAAAGCAATAGTTTATTGACAAAGCTGCTCTAAATTTACCCAAGGGCATAAATTAACCTGTAGCGACCAAATAGAAACCAATAGTTGCCGCTTTGTTTCCCTTACCGGGCACGTCCCTTCCCTTACAGAACAATGTAGCGTCTTAAGGGCACGTGTCTACACTCACGTCACCATGCTGAATTTCATTACAAATGGACAGTATTGTAATTTGCCTGTATCATTTTACATTACCGTTTGTCAATATACATCTGAAATCATTCAGGTCCAAAATAAAAGTGTGAGGTACCAGCAAACATTTGCCTATCAATTAATATTATTTACAGTTAATTATGTATCGGGGGAAACTAATGGCTGATTAAGCCAATAAAGAGATGAAGCGTGTATGCGTGTGGAGTTGGGTGGGGTGGGGGTGGGGTAAAGAGGATACAAAGTATAACTGTGAGCATGTCATAGGCAGTGAACGACAACGGAGTTTCAAGGAGACATGTCAACATATTTGAAGATGAATGAATCTTTATTGACTGCGCTGTTACATAAAATACAGCAATATGTCAAATATAAAACATGTACACATGTAGAGCATGAAAGAAGAAAAAAAAAGAAAATCACATTAGAATAGACACACAATCAAAAGAAAAATGTAACAAAAACAGTACAGACACGTACAGCACAGTACAGTACAATAAATACAAACGATTTACATAAATCACTAATCACCTGAAATGAAAATAGAATGCAATCATCAAATTGGCACGGTGTTACATGATTACAGTGGTTTCTCTCTTAGGGCAATGACTTTGTCTATGAAATTTTCAAATAGGTATACGAGTTCTGTGTCAGGCAGTACCATAATAAATTTAAACATACTCTGATCATCATAAGCATCCGAATTACAAAATATTTCGCGTATACTCTTAAGCAGATTTTCTCTTGGATTTTGAAATTTAGTGCATGTCATAACAAAATGAAATTCATTATCAAGTTCTTGGCAAGTGTCACAAACTCTCTGGCTAACATGAACTTTGGTAGGATGCTTATGTCTTCCTGTGTCGATATATAAATTATGTGCATTAATGCGTAATTTAGTTATATTACTCCTTGTTTCGAAATTTTTTACAACATCTAAATAATGTTCAAATTTAAGTTCTGTCTTAAAAAATGTATACGTTCTCAATTTAGATTCATTATTTTGATTCAACATTTCATTTTCCCACTGATTTCGAAATTTGTTTTCTGTTTTATTACGGAAAAAATAAAAGGAAATCCATGAAAAAAATCTTCTTGGTTATACCAAAGTTCCTGCAGCCCGAGCAAATTAAATGTATCTTTTACAGAATTTAACCAGGTTGATTGATTTGCTTGAGATAAGTCAATATAACATTTGTATGCGTTAAATAATAATAAATTTTGCTCCATTTTGACGATTCTAAACCAGTTTTTACAGACAGAAGATAATATTCTGAGTGACAAACGGGTCTTTCCTAGTTCTCCGAATACTGCAATATTGCATGGTTTACTATGTACTCCGAGACAATATTTAAGAAACTTTGTATAGAATTTTTCGAGCTCAATTTTAAAATAACCAGAAATATTATCTTGTACAAAGATTTTCGACAGAATTACAGTATAAGCGCCCCATATATCGGACGCATTTAGTAAAATTGGCTGTATAACTTTTTCGAATAGAGATAAGTATAGTTTTATATTCGTATCTCGTACTAGAAATACCCTCTTTATTCTTGCCAAAGCTTTATTTGCTTTATCACGTAATAACTTTAGAAGATGTTTGACCTATGCTGTGCAGCCCAGTGACATACTGTAGTTCTAGAAATTTTCGCGCTGGACTGAATTTTGCGCTTTTTGTGCTAGCACTTGATGCGCGAAAATAAGATGCGCCAAAATTAATTGACATAGTGAAAGGTTATATATAGACAAGCCGTGATGCGCCAAATTAAAATACGTAAATATTTTCTAATTTACGTAAAAACAATTTTGCGCAAAATTAACCTCACGCGAAAATGTCTATTTTGCGATCATGCGTACCAAAGCCGCCTTATGTAAAAGAATTGAACGCAACTATCATCAGGGTAACATCACATCGACCTCCAAACTTTGTATAGTATAAAGAGCAACAAGGACTAGAGTGCGATGCTATTTGACAGGTCATCTGTTTTCCTTCCTGTCATAGATTATTGAATCAATTACAGCAAATCTACTTGTATAATCAGGGAATCTTGCGAAATTTTGAAAATCAGGTGACGAGGTTACATACGCAAGAATATTTTTCCAGTTTGCATGGTCATATAGACTGGAATATTTTTTCATGTTTCGTGGTCAGATAAAAAATGAAGAATTGTTTCCAAAAGTGTCAAGTGATCAGGACAATCGTGCTTCTTTATCTGGGAGTGTTGGTATTAAAATGGACATATTACTGAGGTTAATAGGTCCATGGTATTAAGATCCGCCCACGATGGCTACCAAGGGTGAGCAAGAAGGAAAGCAGGTCCTGTCAGATCACGAGAATTTCATGAAATCACAGTGTTATTGACAAAAATCTTTAATACATATACAGTCTTTTATGACAGAGGCCTTTCTGCTACTGTAACCCCTTTCACAACTACTACTGTCGTAAGCAGGCAATAGATTTAATGACTGTATCAAAAGGTTTAAGTATTGGTACAAGCCCTCTTTGGTAATGGTGTGCTCCTGGGCCCTAGTCTGCTTTTACTGAATGCACAAAGCATTTATCGTACGCTGTCTCGTACTTCTGGGCTTAGCAAAAGCCATCAACAGTCCTCTGTGTAAGGTTCAACATCTCTTGACCGCCACCACTTGCTTCTAGCCCCGGTTCCCCGAGTGTGGATTGGCCGACAGTTCTTGTGGAAAGGTTGCCACCAGAGCAAAGGCGACTGGTCGAGAGCTCTTTGCTTTCGCGCTATAACCTGCTTTGAGAAGACGATTTTCGTTCAGTGTTCCCCTGGAACATACACACGCAGCCATGCAGCGTAGTGAGAAACCCTAATTATGGTCATAATTCCGTATTCATTTAACATTTGCTCACACCTATTCACCTTGCAACTAAAACTTTATACCCTTCATTTCCCTTCACAGGCCAGACAAATGTGACATAATTGCTGCGACAAGCAAATTAAGAGAGCACCAGCCGAGCGGACGGAAAGGTGGTCAGCATCATGGAAGTTTAATTGGAACCGCGACAATATTGTGCATTATGTATCATTTAATGCACACAGCGGGCAACTAGTCAGAATTTCCTATTTTCCACGCGTCTGAAACAATCTGTGGGAGGTACAAGAACAGACAGGCGTTTGTTTTTACAAAGAAGAAACCATAATGAGTATTTGTATGGAAGAACAGATTCATTTCCGTATCAGTTGGTGGGAGTTAACGAACCCCCTGTTATATATCAGTAGATCACGGATCGTTCACTTTTACATTTACCAAACCCGCACTTAAAGACCCAGCATTCAGATTGTGTGATATCATTTCTATCGACTAATTTTGGTCAGGATATTTCTACCGCTAATTTTTCAATGTAATGTACTTCATTTATCTGGGGTTTGTTTTGTTTTGTTTTACAAAGGATCTTGAACAGATGCAAACAATAATTAAACAAGCGACTACGTAACTTCAGTGGCAACCAACGACAGAATCTTTACATAAAAATGATTGCAATGCTTTTTCGTCATGTCATATCGGATTCTCCATAACTCCATATGGGCTGTGAGTTTTCAGTGGGATTTTGAAGTCTCTGCATCCAGAATTTGATCCAGATTCCTGCAATTCACCACAATTTTCGGACCTGACATCGTTTTTTCATAATTCACTACGACCAAAATCTCGCAAAGTACGACTCTCTCCCCTGTCCCCTCCTCCTCCCCCACCCCACTCCCGCTTGCACCCCACTACGACTCACAGCTTGTGATTATTGTAACTCTCATTACGATTGCCGTAATATGAAAGAGGAAGAACAGAAGCTTCTACTGCTCTGCTGTAGAGGACATTTCGGTCATTCAGGGCTAGAGTTGTACATCTCCGTTGCTTTTTGTTGTAATTGCTTAATAATTTTAAAGCCACTCGTTGCAGAAACAGCCAAATTTGTTTAGTAAAATTGTGTTCATAGCTTAAATGTTCATATTTTTTTCTTGCAGCTTTAAAAGTAGTCTTTTAAAGTGAGGTTAATCTAACATGCAATCCAATGGGAATACATATTTCTAGCCCATGAAGAATTCGGTGTATTGGATTATGTATTGAGCTGAGTACAGAGATAATTGGTAATTGTGACCTCTCCTATTGACCACGTTTTTGGTAAATCATTGCGATTCCCGTGGCCCTCTCACCACACAGCTTTACACTATCTTTGAGATACGATAAAACTTTATTTTGTGTCGGTGAGGTACAAATACCATTAGCCCAGGTGGGCTATTTGCCAACTATAAATATGACATAGTGTTAACTATGAAATTTGTTAAAGCATGCGGCCATGTAAAAATAAATATATAACATTAATATCGCTGCTAAATAGTAGCATTACAGCACAGGATGCCATTGTTAAAACAATGAGTAATAAAAAGTCTTAGTCAGAAAATATATGCATCAGATTTTACAAAAGTTACATGTGAAACCAGTTCCAGAACATGTTTTAATTGCGTATTTGAACTGGTCAACAGTGAGACCATTGTTTTAATGGGTTGGAAGCTGATTTCATATTTTAGCTCCATCGGGTCTAAAAGATTGGGTCCCAGGCGTTGCGGTTCTGTAACCATGAATATTTAAGTTGCTGTTATTACCTCTAATATTATACTGCGAATTTTGCAGATCGAAATAATTGCCAAGATAATGATGGGGACATATGGTTGTTAATGTTGTAAACTTCAATAGCAATTTGTTTAATCCTAGAAATGTGGAGAGTGTTACAGTCTTATTTTTCAAATAGATTGTCATATGTGGGTTCATGATCGCAGAAAACGAAACGCAGGACCCTTTCTTGAATCTCTTCAAGTTTGACAACATCCGTCTTGTTACAGTAGTGCCACACTGTAGCACAGTAATTAAAATTTGAAAATACAAAAGCTTTTAAAATGGTCATTTTTCTTTCCACATCAGAAAGCTTGAAAAGTCTTCTTAAGACATTGAGTTGTTTCCCAGCTTTTTGCAGAGAGCTACATCTGTGGAAAATCTTAATTTGACGTCAACAGTGACACCGAGAATATTGACAGATTTTTGATGAATGAATAACAGTTTGGTTGATGGTGAGTGACTGGGCCTCACATTGTTTTCTACCAGGTGCCTCCCAAAAACAGCGTGATTTTTTTTCAATAATAGCAAGCATTTGGTTTTCAGCGAACCAATTTGTTGCCTCAATAGCTTTGTTTTGAAGTATGAGTTTTGCAGTTTCAAGCACTCAACTGAATACCGAGATTGTATCTTCATCGGTGTAACTAAATACAGATCGATGAGTCCTTGGTGATATAGAAAAGGTCACTGATAAAAATGTTAAAGAGGAGCGGCCCCATAACGGAGCCCTGGGGTACTCCATTAAATATGGTTTTCCAAAAGCCGTGACAAGAGTTAAGCTCAATCCTTTGGTGCTTCTTTGAAAGATAGTCTTGTCAGAGTGATACAGCAGATGAGGAGAGACTGTATGGCTCAAGTTTGCCCAAAAGATTTCATGCTGTAAACAGTCGAATGCTTTAGAGAGGTCTACCAGGACGGCTCCAAAAATTGTTCAGTTTTTTATTAGGTGCCAACTAATCTTTTGACTCAATATAGCTGATCTGTTTCGTTTATTATTTTATGCCTAGCATAATGGTTCGTATGACTATCATCTGTAAATGCATGGAGATAAAGTCAAACATTTTGCTCACTAATCTTTCGACTCAAGATAACTGCTCTGTTTCATTTATTATTTTATGCCTAGCATAATGGTTCGTATCACTATCGTCTGTAAATTCACGGAGATAAAATCAAACATTTTCTTACGTATCGGAGGTTAATTGAGGTTTTAACAAAAGCTTTTTAAATTTTCGCTGATCCACTAGAAAAAGATCACGTCGATCGAGGAAGATGGCGACGTGACTTTGGAAGGTATACAAAAATTAGTGATTGGACAATCAAAAGACAGGACCTTGTGTGTCCACGGCTACTGCTACCCCATGACGACTTTGACATGAGCGTATCAAGTTAAGCAGGAGTCTTCTCGAGTCTTGCCTGTCCTGGCAAACAGATTCTGCTTTTAGTGCTTCTGATTCTTCACTGGGGAAAAGCACTGGACTGTGCAGCAGGGGGTCTGTTGGCAGACAATCCCGATTCTGGCATCTTCCATGAAGCCATGCATTCATTCATGTTTATGGCATGTTGGTGTGTCCTTATTCGCGTTATTAATTGGCAGGTTGATTGTTCATCGTGCTGTATTTGATAAAATTGGTCTGTTTCATAGCTATGACAGATTCAGGCAGAATTAAGTCACCGAAGGAAAAGATTTTTTTCTTGTTTTTTTTTTTTTTTTTTTTTTTTTTTTTTGAATAATTCTGACACAAATCTCAATGGCTTCGAGATATAAGTCAGATGCTACCAGGACAATTACAATACAGTCACGTTTGTACGGATCGCACTACATTGTCAGCCATAGCCCGAATTGTGGCGATTGCCCAAGGCTCTTGATGCACAGTTACCCGATGGTACGGGAAAATCACTACCTGGGCAAGACAGTAGAATGTTACTCAGCACAGACAAGAACTAAGAACGTAATTTCTCAGCCCTTTGTCAGAGAGGAGTTTGTGAAGGCACTTGAGTCTCTGTAAATTTGACTGATTGTTTCTGCGTGAGAACCAGAGGCAGGGAAGATAAGTGACTCTGACAGAGAGGAGCAATTCAACTTCTTCATCAAAAATTGCAAGCTCGCTCCAGAGCAAAAAAATGACAGCTAGTCACTTCAGCATGTCCGATCCATCAGTTCTGTGCTGGAACTTCGATTTTCCCAGGTATTTTAGTGAGAAGTAGTCCTCGTTATTCGTTAGTTTTAATGCCCCATGGGCTTTTTGTCCACCGCGTGCATGTGGTTTTTAGTATCACTGTCTTAAAGTTTGCAACACAATATTGAGTATAGAATCTTAACTTCAATCAAACTGACTTCATTTACCACAAATCTGGTATTCTGATATCCCTCAAGCTGGAAACAGATTTGATTTTACCGCTAATGATTGGTTCATCCGTCCTGCTGTCTTGCTTGCAAATATCGCCCTTTGTGGTTTTTATTGTTATGCATTGTTTCATATTTTGAGATGTCGTTGATAATGTTATTTGAAATTAGACTTGAATTTGATCTTGATATTACACATTCAGCTAAATTCTTCTGTTCCAATCTACAAAAGAAGTTATCCAAATATTTATTTCAATTGAAATAAGCGTTTAACGTGTCATTCGCCTGTATCCTGTTGATATTTTTAACCAACATCATTAACCATAATTTGCTTAACATCAGGTAAATAATGTACATCTTGCGGAAGGGTGGAATTTCGCTGCAAATGGTAAACCTCAAAATTTAAAACTTTAAAACTTAGACATTTTTCATAAAGGAACGGCAAACACCCACTCTCACTGATAAGCCTCCCCATTCCATTGGTTCACACTTCTCAAGTGAGTATACGTACACTGAATCAGAGGGAAGTCTAGTTTTTCACCCGTACTCTCGAACACGTGACCCATGTTCATCATTAAATGCGTAAAATGTAGTTGACAAATAGGTCACAGTAACCCAGAAATCTAATGAGTTCATCGCAACCTCGTAGGGTTGGCCAATTTCAGGAAAATATGTCCATGCAACGTTTACGGAAAAACTGTAGATACGTTGAAACATACATTACTTGATTTCAATTTAGAATTATACCTTCACCAGATTAAAGATTTCGATATACGCAAATATATTACCCGCCTTCGCATAAGTGCACATAATTTAAGTATTGAAACTGGACGCCACAAAAGACCAAACAAAATTCCTGTTGATCTCAGAGTTTGTGATATTTGCAAAGAAATCGAAAATGAAAAACACTATGTCTTAAAATGTTCTAAATTTACAACTCCCAGAAATTTTTGAGCGAACTAAAACAGATTTTTAACTTAGATAGCTTTGACGATGAACACTTATTTATATTTATAATGAGTTTAAACGATACAGAATTGATTTCAAAATTTGCTTTTTACCTAAAAGAATGTACAGACATCAACGGACCTCTATGACATCAAATTACCTTTATCTATTTTTTTTTCTACTCGCTTAATTGCTTCATAATACATAATTGTTTGTTGCATTTGTGTGTGTGTAATGTGTATCCCATTGTATTTTTTTTCAATGTTGTTATTGTTCTTGTTGTTGTTTGTATGTATGTATGTATGTATGTATGTATGTATGTATGTATGTATGTATGTGACAGATTACCATTGTAAATATTGGTGTAGTCAATAAAGTCCAAAGTTCACATACCTTACCATACCCTCATATGTGTAGAACTTTTGCTCTAATAAGTCGAATGAAAACGTTTGAAGTACTATTATGATGGAAGAACACGATTTTTCAGATACGTAGGTCCCATGACCCAACAAAGGTAGGTCAGGTACACTTTTAAAATTCCAGTTCCCCGTACCCAATCTAATTGTGGATTCATTATTATAACGCGAAGACACATTTAAGGGCCAAGCGCATTTTGACCAAGCATTCCGAAAGCCTGGTGTAATCTTATCACTAAATAGGTCACAGTATTGGAATAATAAGCCGTACTGACCCAGAAATCTAAACAGTTCGTCGCAGCCTCATGAGTTACCAGTGTACATAATTTGGTTCAAATCCGTGAAGGCCTTTTAAGATATCGTGGTCACAAGTATTGGCCAAACACGACGCCAAAACATAACGCCATACCCCAAGAGAGGCAAAAAGACAGCACAACTTTTTTTCATTATTTTGACTTATTCCTGTCGTCCGAGTCTTCGTGTTTAATAGTCTCGATTGTGTGTAGCCAGTACTGATGAGTACGAATGAGGCATTTCTTGCGACCCTGTGGGCGCTATCAGTGGAATGCAATTCGTATCAGACAGTAAGTGGTTCTGGTCCGCAATATCAGAAATGCGTTTGTCTGCAACATGGATTAAATTAGCTATATCCAAATATTTCTGTCATATCCCATACAAGAAAATGTGCACTGTTCTTACATTCTGTAACACAAAAATGAAGGTGAAAGCAACAGGTATGGTCATCTGTAAAGATAAAGTCATAAACTAATTCTTTCTGCATCACGAACAAATGGTTTGCATGTTTGCCACATGTGCGTGTTAAGTTCAGAGACATTAACCGGTGGGAAAATAAACCTGAGGATTGCTTCTGCTGGGGCGATCTTCATGAGCAATGCGGCACTCTACTGCAAATTCTAAAAAAGAGCAGGGAAGATGCAGCCGAATGGGAGGTGCGGCAAATGAAAACGTCCACATCAAATTAGTATCCAGAAACTGCCGGTAAAACTTTCGTCGTAGATCACTTTGAAAAGGAAGAATCAAGGAGTCTTCCCACTATTGACTCCTTGTAAGAACCAATGAAAATATATCAGATTTGAGAGTCAAAGCATTTAAAAATCCAGAACACCATGTGGTTGTTTTGAAAATATCTTGTCAAGACAATTCGGAAACATGACTGTGTTCCATATTGATCCCTCTTGTACATACAAAAATAGAGACATAATGCACATTACACCACAAACAGTCCCTATTACATGTACATTATTGTAAAAACTTAAGACGTGAAACCAAATGACGATACACATAGATGGCACACTGAACAGACACATCTGCCGGATATAACCAGGACATTATACGTCACATACGGAGAGCAGATATGGCACTGGATTCAGAATTAATACATCTTGTATGAATCAATCCATGGGTATACAAGCATAAATTTAAAGATTAAAACGCGTGTAGTCATGATAATCGAAAACTATACGCTGTAAAATTATTGAAGTTATTGCTCCCCCCCCCGTGGTTAATGGTTGCATCAGCTTATCATCTCGTACCTTTTATGCTCCTATTGTCGTGTTCCCATTTAGTGTGAATGTGTAACGACAAAATGTTACGTAAATCCTTGTAGGCCTACTTCTTGTCATAATACTGTGAATTAGGTCATTTTTTCCACACATTGCCTCTGTGAAAGCGACTCTCTGTGCTTACTTTGAATCATCCTGATAATTTTCAGTGTTCTTCCAAATGTGATATTTTACCATTTTTATGTTTATGATTACATGATATATTTATGACTTTCAAATACAATACGTTAGAGTTTTGTTCTGAGATACAGGGGATAAAATATAACCCTGCGACTGTATTATGTTAGAGAAAAACCTTAACAGAACAATCTGGATGTTCTGTTACAAGTGAAATAGTTGGTAACAGACGCAGTTTGACAATTTATTTCTCCCAAATGTCGCCATCGTTATATTCTGCGGCTAAAAATTCGACAAATTTCTGAACATTAGATATTAAAACCATACAATAACATATCAAGTGTAAATTTAACTTTTAACCCTTAAAGCGCTGATTTAAGACTGAGTCAACTGTTGACTAAGCCTAGGTTTTTTTTAGACTAGGCTTGCTGGTATTTGAATGAAAAGTATCTTCATGAGGAATTTGAATCTTTCAACCATGTTTAACGCTAATGAGATAACGACTATAACTGTGATTAGCACTTTAAGGGTTAATTACAAAATTTAATGATTCAGAGAGCACGTATTGCACAGCTAAGTTCACCAAATATCTAGTAAAATTATCCACCAAAAATTTTAATAAAAACATAACAACTCTTTTCATAATATTTTCTCACTTAAGAGCGAAAGTTATTACTTTTCATCATGTGTTCATTTTACAAAGGCTTATTCAATTTTCCCGTCAGTTCATAAACCGAAGTGAATTGCCACAACGCGGAAAACAGACAAGTCCAATGATAGTTTACTCGTCAAACAGGTTGTGAATTGCTCATGTCGCAATCAGATTCAATCCATCAGTCATAGACGACCACGAGTGGCTATATTGGCCGCCAAATCGCTGCCAATACTGAACCGAGTAAACGCAGAACAATTTTCCAAGCTCTTCCGTGAATGGTGGAGGACCCTCACGGAGAAAATTACCCTCTCACACCCTTGCCATTCCTCTTAGGCTTCCCGCGTACACTCTTCAACCAGCGCGCAAAGCCCTAATTTGTTTGCTTTATTGGGAGTGAGAAGGCGATCGCTTCCCCCATTTGTGACTTTCACATTCTTCTTATGAATATTCTGACACAAACGCCCAGGTCTGCAGTTTCCTTGAATATTTTCAATCAAAAATGGAGTGCAGTTTTTGCACACACGCCTTGGTAGGTTCTTAGCGACAGACGAGTAGGTAATGCGATCTTATTGCAGACACTTGCTGCCGAAATATTCCATGGAAATTTCATTCCTGAAGTTGACATGAAATTGTTTGTGAGTGCGGCACAAGGAGACCTGTCGCAGGCTTTTTCAAACAAAGCCAGAAATATGGATGGGAAAGACATAAGTTGTTTGTGACCATCGTCGAACTTCATGGGAATGGAAGCAAGAACGCGTGCCCTTTGTGTGTGACTGGCAGGTGACTAACAACGACTGCGGATAATATACGTCTAATGTGACATGTTAATTATAAAATTTTTGTTCCGGAAGTGGGTAAGTTTTGGACGCCTGACACGTGTAATATGAAAACAGGCTTAAGAAAGAATTTGGTTTGCTTCAGCAGAAACGTTGTTCATATTTGTGTTGTATTTTCTTGTTTAATTTTTATGATACTTGTATGAACAGGTTTCGATGATACATACTTTCACAATAAAACACTAGTGCATGATCTTTAATATCAACAGCACGAGTTTTCCAGTTTCGGGGTGTTAAAAAATAAAGCTGCAAACATGAATTTTTTTTTTATCATATCTATGAACTAAGTTTTCACATCCGTAGTAAATGTATGCAATTTATGTAAGTTAAAGATAAACAAAAGCATTCAATAAAAAAGAAAAAACAAAAAAAACAAAAAACAAAAAACAAAAAACGAAAAACAAAAAAACAAACAAAAAAAAAACAAAAAACCAAAAAAAAAAAAAAAAAAAAAAAAAAAAAAAAAAAAAAAGCATTTAATGTAAGTGTAGACGTACAGCATTTGTGTAGCAGAATTTACGAAAACTGTTTCCCGAAACAAAAGAGAGAGAGAAAAGAAAGCATATTCGGTCAAAGTTGCATCAGCAAAGTACATAAAGTATTGTTTGAGAGATCGTCTGTAAAGTACTGATGTGCTATTTCAACCCATTCAGTGGCATCATGATAAAACCATTGACAAGGCATATATTTAAGGTATATTGGTGTTCTGTGTTCTCATAGAGTACTTTCAGTAGCAAGTTTGCTTTTTTCTCTTGTATACGCACGCCCAGACCCTCTACTTAGAAAACAGATAGCAAACCTATTTTGTTCAAATGCGCGTTCTGATCCGTTTTTCTTTTCTATTTTTTTCGTGAGACGGACATCTTAACATTTGCCTTGCAGTGTCAATACTGTATAAAACGGATCAGTTTGTTTGCCTTTATGCCAAATCGTCTCTTATTTCCAACGCATATCCTTCCGCCAAAGACTGACAAAATAGTGCAACTGTTTATTTGATATATTCCGCTGCCCTCTTTATAATTTAGCAGAATAAAAAGTCAAAGATACGATTATTTACTTAATGCTTTGGTTCTGCTGTTTCTACACCACAATATGTCCACGACGTGTCATGACGCGGAATGCGATCAATTGTAGGGATATCATTTTTCTCTGTTCTCAAAAGCGCAAGTCGCCATCACGCAACATATTTGTCTTCTAAGTAGACAAAAGTCCGTGATTTTTCATACACTAAGCGTGGAGTGGAGACTACATGGCAACGGGTCTGTTAACCAGGCAACAAACGTATTGAAAGATGATTTTGTATTATTTCAAAGCACGACATCTGAACCAGTTTCATTATCGTAACAGGCGATGGATTCAACGTACCGGCATAATGCTTCACAAAAAGCCTGCCTCGACTGTGGAGTGTATCACATTGTGCTGTGTTAGTTTACCTGCCTTTCCCATTCTGCTCATACTTGAACAGAAATAAAGACAGGTGCTTTTGTATAAGAGGCGAGAGGGTAATGAATGCCTTTAGCAGACGTTCGTTATGGAGTACTTCCAGGTTTAAGACCTGCAGATGTATTGCACCAATGTGAAGAAGACTGTTGCCATCGTTTGGCAAGCCTTAAGTCCGTCATAATCATCATACTGCACAAAAATCCTATTCAAGTCCACTTTCTTTGTTGTCATAAAGAAGTTTTATATCGTAAATATATATATATATATATATATATATATATATATATATATATATATATATATATATATATATATATATATATAAAATAATAATAATAATAATAATAATAATAATAATAATAATAATAATAATAATAATAATAATAATAATAATAATACACCGTCACTCGGCCTGTGTATAGATGGAAGGTACCACAAAATGACCAATTATATAAATAACTAGTCTGTTCAATGGAAGGTAGGTTATTACAGTTTGTGTTTGCCACTGGGTGACGTGAAGATCCGATGTTGATCTTGGCCGCGCGGTTTATCGATGGGACATTTTTGGATACTGGATGCCCGTCATGATTCACACTCACCCACTCACCCAAGACAACATTAAAAGTTTATATGGGCACTCGGACATGTTTCATTTTTTATGGTTGTGCCAAATCTGAGAAATAACTTTGTAACTTTTACGAAAATGATACTTTGTGCCTATTATTGAGAGAATTTGAATGCAACTGTGAACAGTATCAAGAGGGGAAAGCAGCTTTTTTCTTCAAAATAAGCGGCACAGCTCAAAACCCCGCACTTATTTTTGCATCTGTGATCATCAACATTTCTGTACAGAGAATGTGCAGTCGTTCGTTAACGTAAATGACCAAAACTGAACGTTCTCTAGACGCAGAGAAAGTTAAGTTTCTCAATCAGACATTGCATGTACAATGTATATTAACTCTTTCAGTGGCAAGCGCTGATTCGGTCAACAGTTTTCCTCGAGGCAGAGGAAAGCTGTTGAGCTGGACTGTTCTTTTGGTCTCCGCGACTTTTGGCCCGTACTTGATTAAAAGGTCGGTTTACAAAGGATATGAATCTATTATCGTTACTTCACAACACATCGACTTCTGTAGAAATTAGCAATGAAGAGATCACGGAATGGCGCTTACGTCCTAATGTTACTGAGGTCATATCTGGGCGTACTTTGTTCAAATTCTGCCAGAGAGAAATGTGCATGTAATTAAGATCTATTAGTTACGGTTGCTTAAGTGTTCACTTTAAACCTGGTGGAAACACGTTGATATTCCTCATGGAGATCAGTGAAATTTGCTTCCTATCACACCTGACTAGAGAATCCGGAACCCTATGAAACTTTGAAACAGCTATAAACTTGTTTGGAGTTCAGTACTCCAGATCAATATATGTCCAAAGCAAAACATGGAGAATGCAAGAAGTGTCGCGATGGTTCACGTCTACTTTAGATGGGGATCGGCACAGACTGTTGGTACATGGTGGAAAAAGAGACCAACCAGGTAACCCTGCAAGAAAGACTACAGCCAGTCGTATATGTAAAGTGTGCAATGTGTCTCTTGATACCCGTTATAAACTATTGATACCCGTTATAAACTACTGGAGCACGAACATTTAACAAGCCACAAACTTGCAAAGGGTAGATCAAAGAAATAGGAATGTGGTGGAACAATGTGACTCAAGTGACTGACACTGACAGTGATAGAAAGAGAGCAATGCATTTTACCATACATGTAAAAATACAAAGATAGATAAAAGTTCGATCAAGGACCCTCTATCAATAGAGTTGATAGAGGGTCCTCGGTTAGGTACAGGACTGGTATCTCTGTATTGATGCAAATTTAAATTATATTTTGTTCTGGAGTTTAATCCATGTATACAGAACTGCAAGATGCTACTTGTCACTGAAGTAAGCCTTATGCTAGTACTTCCGTCAATATATATATAGTGTATTCTTGATCTGGTATTTAATTTGTTACATTTTCTTTACATAGGATAAAATTTATATGTAAAACAGTTGTCACACTCTTTTTTTCCAAGACACCCCTCTCATAAGGCTCAAGCACTGTTCCAACAGCAAAATCAGCTAAACTAGCGATAAAAAAATGAAATGTTGATTTTATCAAGTGTACACTTTCAAGCGGTGAGGGGGGTTCCAAATAAATGTAACTTTTGTACACTTGTTAAAATGTGCACAATTATGGACGGCCCCTAACTGTATCATATTTTGATTGATTGAAAGATTCAGCATTGTTCGTAATGGTACACAATGGACTGAAGTTAGTCAATGACATCGCAACTGTATCATTCGTATTTGCATGGATATATATAAACGGCGTTTATATGTCCATGTATGGTATTTGCAGAGCCTCCAAGTCTCCCGCTATTTTGTGCTTTTTTGCTAAGTCTCCCGCTCTCCCGCTTTTTATAAAATGTGTCTCCCGCTTTTTGTAAAATTAAAAAGTAGCATTATTCCATCGGTGGCTGTAAAGTTGTACTGTTTTGTCGTGTTGTTTTAATATATACACACGCAATATGTCTATGATGGTGCCTAAAATGGTTCAAAATGAAGGAAATGAAGGTGCAAATTTCAAATTTTGGCTGGCGGAGCAGCCCCCCCCCCCCCATCTCACTTATGCTTCGCGTGTTCGGCGCTCGCCTTCCCGTTTTTCAGTACCTGGAGGAGGGAGATTTCCCTCTTTTGACCTAGGCTAACTTGGTGGCTCTGTATTTGATAATGAAGCCGGTGCGGAACAGCCACGCGGTTTGTGTCAAACAATACGCTTCTATTGTTTGGAATAAACATATTTTATTATTTAATTGAGGAACAGGGTCAGGTTATATTTGAATCTCATCGGGAAAAATGATTCACATTTGAACGATCGTAAGGAAAACAATTCCATACATATTTTACCTGACACCACATATGAAGATTACATAACAGAAACAACGCAATAGGTGAACTTTATAACGTATGTATCAAACACACAAGGGGTTGCCAAGGTAACTACTTAGAAACCTCATCGTTCCTGTAATATATTGTTGAATCGATTTAACTATGTTTTGGTTTGATTCGATTGCATCCGTTTTAGACCCACAAAGAGTGGTGATCATTGTAAACGATGCATATATCAGAATTATTTCGATGCAGTTTCTCCCGTTGCTAGACATATTTATCACAATGAAAATAGTGCAGAATATCTTCATTAACTGTTCCGCAGGCACGAAGATAAATGTGAACAAACTTCATTTTAAATAGATAAAGGTTCAGTCTGGTGCAGCCTATGTGCATCTGCACGAATTTTATCAATGTACTTCACATACACACACACACACACACACACACACACACACACACACACACACACACACACACACACTTTTCTGTTTTTCCTGAAATTCTTTCTTTCTTTCTTCTTTACCAGCAAATTTGGCCGACACTTTTCTCGGACACTATTATACATAGAACTCCAAACTTGGCATGATTGTACCTCCATACAAGGAATTTGATCGTTTTATACAGAGGGATAAAGATGTTTAAAATCATGCAAAGGGGGGGGGGCATTTGAAATTTTAAATCTTCAATATCTTCAAAAGTATAATAGATAGAGATGTCATTCCAACTTCTACTCGGGGGTTATTGACCAGTGCACATCTAATGAATTTAAAACAAAAGTTGTAGCAATATAAATTATGCTAACTAGCAGCATTGGAAATTTTAAAACTTGAATATCTTCAACACTATAATAGATAGAGATAAAGGTTCAGTATGGTGCAGCCTATGATGTCATTCCAACTTCTACCAGGGGGTTATTGACCATTGCGCACCTAATGAATTAAAAATATAAGTTGCAGCAATTTGAATTATGCTAAATAGCACCATTAGAAATTTTAAATCTTGAATAACTTCAAAGCTATAATAGATAGAGATGCCATTCCAACTTCTACTCCTGTGTTATGGAATAGTTGTACATTGCCATACCAATATGCTTTGAAGACACACACACACTGATTTGCTAAGCAGCAAATCATCTTTCCTAGTTTCAACACACACCTCTTTGCATGTTGCTCCTATGGGATACATTTTCGGAATTTCTCATACGGAATGGCAATGTATTCATATTCATAGCAGATGGCAAAAATAAGCGGGAGAAGTTTCACCTGGTATCGGTGAAATATGTACTCGATTCCGTAGCCGCATTTCACAAGACGTTTGGCAATGTACCTCAGGAGGCAATTGTTACACAACTTATCAATCCTTAACATATTATAGATATGAAAAAATGGAATTAACTTCCGGTACTCATGTCCTTTCGAAACAGTTTCCTATCCAATCGCTTCATTAAGTTTATGTATGCATTCTTCATTACTCCAGGAAAAGGGCTGCAACCAAATGAACTGTCACCAATGATAGCTTATCAACCCATCTAAGATAATACTTCCACATTCAAATAATAGTCTTATGTCTGAGAAGTATCAATATATAATTTCTAAAGATGAAAGTCCTAATGAGAATCGGAAGCCTTTAAGAATATTATTCATATAGGTGCCTTTTGGAATTTGAGTAGTGTAGGTAAAATCACTTATGAATGTGACTCCCATATTTTTCTGAATGCACTGCTTTCATGAAACAGCCCCCCCCCAAGAAAAAAAAATGTTCCTTTTCACTAGAAACCGCTCAATTGTTTGTTTTTCTTACATACTTTAACAATTTCTTCAGTGTTGTTTACCAGCATCACCGCCTGGTACAGCAACATCTTTACATTTAAAGAACACCTCTGAGGTGACAAAATGTTGCTTTTAATGAATCAGGAAGCTCAAAACGTTTGAGTAATTGATTTCGCTAAAATACTCTTCCATAATAAGATAAAGCTGCTGTTTCTACACTATGATAAACGCCTATCTACAAGCACATTAATACTGTGATTAAAAGATAGATAGATAGGTAGATAGATATATCGATAGATAGATAGATAGATAGATCGATAGATAGATAGATAGATAGATAGATAGATAGATAGATAGATAGATGGCAGCACCTGCTTCATGTGTCACGTGACATTTTCGACCAATGAATGAAGCAGGTTTTGTTTATTTCCCAGGTAAAGCAACAGGTGGATACCATGAGGAAATTGCCTGTAATAGCACCAACATTCTACATGCTTCATTCGATTTCGGGTCACTACAGAGCGATATAAAGACAGTATATTCCGATTCTGCTGCGTCTATTCCATAGTCTGATATCGCCTATATTATTAAATGCAAGTGAAGTGTGGGGGCCATATGTATTGTCTGCAGTAAAATGTTTTTCAAAAGGAGAAATTGGCGAGTACCTTGCCTTCCCTTTTCAGATAGTTCATCTTAGTTTTCTGCGATTCTGTTTGGGAGTACACAAAAAAATCTGCTGATATTTCGGTACCAAGTGAACTCGGAGAGTACCCACTCGCTTTTAAGATTTTTTCTCTCATGTGCAAGAACTCGCTGCGAATTGTCCACTTCCAGCCAAGCTCACTATTTTACGATTGTTTTCTATACAACGCAGAACATAAACATACATGCAAATTTCATTGGATAACCGTTATACGAGACAGCATCGGGCACGGTGATCTTGATTTATATAAATAGTTCACTGTATGTACTTTTGCACTTGCAGTTGGTCGTTTTGATGTGATGTTGATATGATTTGTAATTATGAGTGTGACGTATACCTGTGCATGTTTGTATTTTGCAATATATCGCGTTTTGTACGTGTGATGCAGCAATAAAGTTCAGTTCAGTTCAGTTCAGTTCAGTTATGTAATAAGATACAATTTGACTGCATGTCATTACAATATTAGGGCCACAAGAATAACGAGGATGGACTGTAAATTGTTTAATTCAGGATCTGAAATATTTTACACAAAAATTACAACCTCATGCAGGAATGAAATAGTTTATTTCTCTAGAGTAAAGCTCAAATACTCTGATCATTACAAGAACAATCTGCCTTTTCTAGCTATCTCACAATGTTATTTTACACGACACATCAACTATTTTTTTCATGCAGATCTACTTTGCTTATTTGGAATCTGCAATAGAAGTAGTATTTTGCCACTCACAAGGACTTTTTTGTATGACGTGATTTTTTTTGTGTGACGTCATGTCCATGTTCAGTGATCGTGCTTTGAATGTGGTATCTGAATTTTTTTGTCTTTGGTCGGATTTGCCATAGTTTCTCCCAGATGGATCAGATTATTTGTATCTCATTCTGGCTTACTGTGGGCTCGCCGATGGAGGTATCATTTCTAATTTATTGTATCCAGTTGAAGGCTGTATCATAATGTTGTTCAACTCATTAAACACCTTACCATCGCTGAATAGTCATTGCTTCAACCACCGTGTCTTTTCTCAGTGATCAAGTTCATCCACCTTGAGTTATAGTATCGTCATGAACGAGGACACATAGGACGGATTAAGGCGCGTTCAGCGACAGAACCATATACCGCATCTGACTTTGTCTTTTGAACCATTGTGCAAGGGCTACGTATTTGTACAGACATCAATAGAACTAAAAGTTTCAGATTCGTTGTGACAATTTTGCAGTTTATGTATCTCATGTTTAGAGCTATGATATCGAACTTTTTGAAAAGTATAAATTTGATAGATTTTTAACATCTATATTGTGCTAAAATGGACAGTTTTACGAACAAAAAGATTGTCAGCTGTCAAATGTTTTTGGTCCTCTGCAAGTTTTCTTTTTTTAGTTAAAAACTAATTCCTTCAAAAGGGAAGCTGAACACAAGTATAACTTGTGACCAGGGAAATTTTATCACAAACGCGGAAAAAAATAAATTTCTGCAATGTGCAACTGTCGACAGAGCTAGAAGCAATTTTGTAATATCCAAGACGAAAAAGTTCATTTAGTTTGTGGGAAAATACAGATACACGAACAATATTCAGTCAAAACAAAATACGCCTTTACCAGAAGGTACTTTACTTTAGAACAAAAAAGCCTAACCTCTAAATTTTTCAAACTTCAAAACGGAACGACGGAAGTAGGTTTTTCCATTAAAAATAACCAAGGGCTCTTGTATGTGAGATCTTATTTGCCGCTTGAAGAGAAGCGAGCCGTTTTTTCTTTTTCCTAATAGAAACAAGATACACACACACACACACACACACACACACACACACACACACACACATGACCAGGACAATCAAAAGATTTGTTTTTAAATATCTTATTTGTTTTTTATTAACCTAACGGAAAGAACTTCTTATTGTACAATATAATGAATTCCCGAATGGCTGAGCTTAAGAACGATCAGAATAGTTGATGGAGAGCGATCCTGTGTCATGGTGCACGACTATAGGTGTCAGAGAGCATGATGGGGAAGCGACTTGGGTCACGTGTCGGAATTGTTGCGTACCCTCTTCTATTGGTTTTTGAACAGCAGAATGAAAAAGCCAATTGCTGTGTCGATCCATATCACTTCAGGAGCACTGACAGTATACAAAAAGGCCCTTGTCTACCATCTAAAACAGAAAAGTTTGCTCAACTTCTTCACGTTGATGGCGGCACTCATGCCTTGTTCTTTTTGTACCTGTGCTCAGACAGGTGTCTATCATCTTCACGGACAGCCACGTGTGTACAGGTGATTCATTAATTCATGCGCGTGTAGCCAACTATTAGCAAAAGAACAAATATAGGCCTACGTTCTTTCCTCGCGCACTTGCTGGAGAAGCGATTCCTCACTGTGCTGTTTCCCGCCAAAGGCACTTGTCGGCTGCTTGCACTCGTACGCAACACTTCACCACGATCGCATTTGACAAGTTAGCAGGTACATAACCAGATGATTTGCGGTCAAAGATAGTGGGTGGACAAACGAGCATATGAGGAAATACGATGTAGTATGATCGGTCAGTATAAGCCCGGTTAAATATTTGTAGAATCTTTAATCGCACGTTACCGCATCCGCACAAAGTGAGGTAAACTTCATCGCACCTGGCACTTTATTGACAAAATAAATGAACACATATTTCAAAGCCTTTTGAAAAAAAAAATCAGTTTGTATTGTGGTGCAGAGTATTGTGTTTATTTAAGAATATCTTCTTATAAATAATTGTATATAAACGTTGGGATATACGCTTGGTATCTGATTCGTATAGGACTCCTCTCAGCGTTTGGTATTGTATCCCATGTTACATGCAAATTTGACTTTGCTTTGTTCTACAGAACCAATTTCCAATAGAGTTGATTGTACAGCCAGGTTTCATGTTCAGCTTTGCCCTGACAACACATAAAAGTACATCTGCTGGCCGACTGATATAAACGTCCATCGAACACAGAATCGACCAGTTATGTACACTCCAGTTTAAACGATTAGGATTAGTGTGGACGCGTGTGTATGTAATATGATAATAATAACCCATCCCACACTACATAATATTCAATCACTCGAAAAATCCTTTCCAGTTATCGTAAAAATTGATTTTCTGTCAACTTAAAAACTCATTAGTTCACAAGCACTACTTTGCCACGTGACACCCACAAGTAATCCTGAGCTGCTGTTCGTCATAGTATCCCTCGAGAATTAAACTAATTAACTGCTTACATAATCTGGATTGTATTAAAAGATATTTATTTTATTTTGAATAAGGAATTCGTACAAAATTTGGATTTATTTGTATACAATAAAACTAAGGCATTCTACTTCATGTAAAGATAAATTTAAATATGAGAATAATGTTTGCATTCTGTTTGTTGTTTGTTTGTCTGTCTGCCTGTATGACCTGAGCGTTGAAAAAGCAAATGTACGTTCGGATATAATTTTACTAAAATTGGTAATGAAATGGTAAATCAAATCTGATCGCCAACAGATTGATAATCTACCGGTGCAAGATTAATCAGCTCATATGATGCCCTAATAATATTGAAAATAACAACAACAACAACAACAACAACAACAACAACAACAACAACAACAATAATAATAATAATAATAACAATAATAATAATAATAATAATAATAATAATAATAATAATAATAATAATAATAATAATAATAATAATAATAATAATAATAATAATAATAATGGTGGTTGTAGTAGTAGTAGAAGTACTAGTAGTAGTACATGTAGTTGTAATGATAATAATCTGACAAGAAATATGACTGGAACATTTCATAAAATAAATGAAAATCATTGAACAAAGAGTTCTAAATAATGCAGCAATGACATGTCCTATTTTCTTTCTTTAAATCGACAGGTATAAGTGAGTACTATTTTTGCTCACAGGGTATATGCAATATGAAAGTTGATGAATCAATGCTTAGCCAGCTTGCTGAAAACGGATTGCCAGCTAAAACCGGTTATTGGCCATGGCTATACCCACAAGCCTTATGTACATGGTGTTTCATGCAAAATCATATTTGTTGCAGAAAACTCTAAATTGATAGAAAACAGTCTTAGAGGATAGTTTTTCTATGGAATGTCCCACTTAGTTTAAATTGAAGTCCTTGATTATATCAACAACTTCTGTGGGGGAGGATCTAAATATATATATATATATATATATATATATATATATATATATATATATATATATATACATATATACATATATACATACATATATATTTATGTATGTATCCGAGATACTTTGTATCAGTCAAACAGGCAAAGTATTATATATATATATATATATATATATATACATATATATATATATATATATATATATATGTATATAATACTTTGCCTGTTTGATTGGTACAAAGTATCTCGGATACATAAACGTAAAAGAAAACTTATCCTGCACCAAAGTATATGGTTTAATAACATGGTGCAGGGTTACAAGGTTAAGGGGCTTCAGAATTGTTTATTGTTTATTTGGGGGTTTTTAACTGTACCATTCAGGATTAAAACACAAAATTGCGTCACATATCGCTCTGATTCCAAATTAATTGGAATGACATTTGACAAAAGATATCCATTTGGATACGGTAACATATACAACATATTCTTCTGGATACGGTAACGGATGAACAAGATGTACTTCTGGATACAGTAACAGATAAGCCTATATACAAATCTTTAAGCCCTGTTGGTTGCCGTTAGCACATAATTTAGACCTATCCAGGGTCAAATATTTCCGTCGTTTAAAGTTTGGCATCGATGAATCAAGGTTATGTAAAAAGTGTTTAAAGAAATGGAAATATCATATGAAAATGGGAATTATTCTTCATGGCCATATGAAAAAGCGATCGGGAAAATGGACAATACAATGCACGGCGAGATGGAGACTGGTTCCCTTCATTCAAGAAATTAAGCATTGATAATCATGTACACAGATTTTTCAGCGTAATCGGTAACAAAGCATCTTTGTCAAACTATAGAATCTTGAAGAGATCTTCATTCGGAGAAAAGTATTTATTTACCATGAAATATTTAGAAAATGCACGTTTAAAATTTAAAGCAAGAACCGGATGTATTGGAATTCAAGAGGATCTTTTAAGATGGAAAAAGTCACAGATAGTAACTGTCCACTCTGTCACAACGGTCGTGAAAATCTGCAACATTTTATGTTTTTATGCCCAAACCTGTTTTCAATTCGGCAAGAACGTTGGAAATGGTTAGAAAACGAACTATCACGGGGTAACAAAAGGCACATCTGGGAAATTTTTGCTGCGTCTTCCCTGAACTCAAAAAAGTCTCTCCTGCTTGGTAATCTTGCTTTCGATCACGGGGATGAAGTGGGGTGGCTTTTTGATGCAGCAAGCAAAAAATGCATAACATAGGCCGGGAAGGTTAGAAGAGCGTTTGTGGAAGGGACCCAATAAATATATGTAGATACATAGTAGTTTTTTTATCTGGTCTGATATTCATTATTTTGCACATAGATGGAGTCAGACCAGCAGAGCCGGTGTCCGCTGCGGCGTACTTACTACGCCTGCGCCCCCCCCCCCCCCCGTCACTCTGCTGGGGGTCCCCCCAATATAAACCCACATCTCCATAAGTATGCAATCAGGGTGAATTGACAATTTTGTAATTTGATTTGTACACACATACAGTTGTAATGCCTCTGTTTCAATGATTATACCACTGGAAGCTTTATGTTCTACATTGTATTTATGTAATATGTACAATGTACTTGGCCTTACGCTTTCTAGAGTTTTGTCCCAAGGAGTGGTTTATCTCTAATTGTGGTGCGGAGGACACAAATCACGAAATATTAATCATAGATACTTAATTTTTAACGTATACATACATGCACTATCTGTGTCAATAAGGATGACGAATCACTTGTACATATATATTGGACGCATCATGGAATTTACCCCGTTCCATCAGTGCCCCTGCTGTAAAGGGGAAGTTTTCCTCATAATAATAATAACAATAATAATAATAATAATAATAATAATAATAATAATAATAATAATAATAATAATAATAACAATGATAACAATGATAATAATGATAACAATGATGATAATAATAATAATAATAATAATAATAATAATAATAATAATAATAATAATAATAATAATAATAATAATAATAATAATAATAATAATAATAATAATAATAATAATAATAATAATATTGAATTTGAAAAACATCTGAAAGCCTTTTTGGCATTATTTCTGGTGCGTCCCTTTCTTTCAAAACACCGCGTCGGTTATTTGTTTCTTTTAACGGAAATATGAATATGTGTATGATTCTTTAGTTATACGCCAGAATTCAATTAAAAAATCCTCTTCGAATGGAGAAGGGAAAAATGAAAAATACGCATAGCCATCAATCATTTGAAATAAAAAAACCTTTTGCGTTGACTATAATAATTGTCAAAATAATATACTATCATTATCGCTTATGGTGAGTACAATGTCAATTATTCTTGTTTGAAAATAGTAGTAGTAATAATAATGATAATAATATTAATAATGATGATGATGATGATGATAATAATAATTATTATTATTAGTATCATTATCATTATTATTATTATCATTTGGGGTTAGTTGTCTTCTATCCTTCGAAAATTTTTTTTTTAATGAAAGTCGACCAAAATTGTAGCGCATACTTTGGTTTCTTAGAAAAGTTACCGTTGTCTGAATCATGGAGTAGCATCTATATATCATTATATTTCACTCCAAAATTATAGACCACAGCGACTTCATACTCAAGAAGGTTACAACACCTGCTTTAGTTATAGTAACAGATTGAGGTGTCTGCTTGTTGGCAAATAAATGTCTGACGTGGCTGTACTTTATCGTCTGGCAGAGACAGCAGAGTTTGCTAGCAGCCAAGTGGTGGGCAGCAAGCAGCCCTATCAATAAACAGACACGGGTATTAGTCCGCTGAAGTCCAGGAAGCAGGCAAATTGGCGACTTTATCCTGCAGCGTGGGGCGACTGTCAGACATACATTAATACAACCTTTGTGGAAATTTACAAAATATCCTTTTGAAGAAGAACTTATCAAAGTCAATTTTGTGAGATAAAGACCATGTAATGATAAAGTGTAAGCGTCTTCTCTAATCCTACTCAGAGTTACTTGGGCCTCGTGGTCGCCCTTAATACAAGATTACACCGGTGGTTAAAATGATAATGATATCAGATACCTACCACCCGTCCAGATAAAAGCAATCCCAATTTGTGGTTACTCACAAAAGACGAATATGCCGACGCAAGTTTGATGCAAATTTTATGACTTAATGTAAACAAAACTGCATTGAGATTCAGTTCACATTTTGTTAAAAACGGCGAATATGATAGTATACTTCCTATATATACATGTGGATGTACTGGTTCATATTGACATTGATGGCACTGTGTAACCTTTTCACCACCATCAGGAATTCAATACAAGACTTTTAGAATGAATTTAAAAGTGTGACCCTGTTAAAAAACAACAAGTATTACTTATTGGTATCATTGCTACAAAAATGAAGTTGCCCTTTCTCTTACCAGACTGTTCGCACGACGAGAGCAAGTGTGTCAATGTTTGCGGCACATTTAATCCATTTATAATTTTTTTCAGGACTGGCAAAAGAAGACAACTATATCATTCATATTTAGAAACAGCTGCAGGTTAAACCGGGTAAATAATGCTTTGACACAAGAATAGGAGAGGTCACAATTACCAATTATCTGTGTATTCAGCTGAATACACAATCCAATACATAGAATTCTTTAGGTCTAGAAATGTGTATTCCCATTGGATTGCATGTTAGATTAACCTCACATTAAAAGACTACTTTTAAAGCTGCAAGAATAAAATTGGTGTGAACATTTAAGCTATGGAAATAATTTTACTACACATATTCTGCTGTTTCTGTAACGAGTGGCTTGAAAGTTATTAAGCAGTAAATTGAATGAAAAGCGACGGGAATGCACAACTCTAGCCCTGAATGAATGAAATGTCCTCTACATGGGAGCAGTAGAAGCTTCTGTTCTTGCTCTCCCCTATTGCAAATCTAGTTGGCTCATAAAAAAAATCCACCTGTCAGCACACAAGTCCTGCAGCACATTTTAGCCCCCCCCCCCAAGAGAAAACTGTGCCAGACCAAGGCTTCCAATTCACACATAGTTCCGTGAAAATAGGGGTGATGATTCATGAAGACGATTTACTGGTTTCTTGTGACCATTGTAGCAGTATAGCGACCTCGCAAGCGGTTTTAATCCTCGTCAGCGAGGTCTCCTTCATGGGTGAAACTTGACTCGCGCTCAAGCACTCCGTTCCCTTCGAGACATACCTCGCCGTGAAACTTACCTCGCGGAACCAGAGCCACACGATAGTATTGAATATTGGTACCCTAAGAAAAAATTAGTAAGTGTACGCCTGAAAGTTTACAAAGACGGCAGTGGGAACCACGCAGGTAATTTAAGCTCTCAAGTGTGCATGCTCAGGAAGCGAGGTACTTTTCACGCGTGAAAAGTATCTAGCGCTCAAGACAATCTGATAATTTGAATTTGCATTTTATGCCCTACTTCGCTCATACAAAACATATATAATATAGATAAAATGTATCAAAATTGTAACCTACACACATACCGGAACATGATGTTACAAACCGGAACATGATGTTACAAAGACCTGTTGGCCTATGCATGTGTCTCCCCTAGCGGACCCGAGAGCTCAACAGGGAAGTATGTATTGAGCCCTGGAGTCCCCCCCCCCCTTTATGAGAAGCCCATGGTATTATTAATGCACAACAATTAAAAAGACTACTGACGGCTAAGAAATGGCAGCATACTATATGCACGACTTATTCTTTCTGTGTTTAAAGCAATCGTAGACAAAATGAGCACTTTCCCTTGCAATTTCCTTTTTGAGTGGGTCGAGGATGTTATTCAGTTTCTCTTCATTCGGTAGGGCTGAAAAGTTAGGAACAAGATTGGCCAAATAATCAAAGAATTAAACCTCAATTGGTCATAAGCTGCACAATGTAGAATAAAATGTGTCTAAGATTCCACTGAAGTGGGATTACAAAATTGACATGTTCTTTCATCCCTTTCCAGACAGAAGAGCGAGGTCTGAATCATGGCTTGGGATATGACGTGAAAGCCAGCTAGCTTTGACAGCGCATCAAGCCGTCGAGGTGTCTTGAAGCGGCAGATTCGTGAAAGCTAGCTCGCTTTCACGAGCGAGGTCTCGATCACGCAGCACCATGCTTAGCTCATACAAATGTAAAGGGTGCTACAAAATACATTACGAAATTAAGACCTGTAGTGTGGTCCTTAGACGCTCTTAGTACGATGCGCACCAACCGTTCATATATGTATCCCGCACTGGCTTTAAATCCCATTTACTTTCGTTCATTTTAATTTTCATCTTTAGGTCGTGCGCGGTAATTCTAAAATCATAATAACGTATATGTGCTCATGCATATTTAAGAAAGAATCCCGCGTTCTGAATTATTTGCGATATTTATCATTTTGTGGTCATTGTGTTTATTGCATTTTTACATTCATGATTTTACTATTCAAATGAATGAATGAATGAATGAATGAATGAATGGAAGCTGGTTATCTAGATAGATAAGTGGGTAGGTAGGTAGTTAGCCACCTAGCTAGCCAGCTACATGCAGAGGGATGGATGAATAGATAGATAGATAGATAGATAGATAGATAGATAGATAGATAGATAGATAGACAGATAGATAAATTGATAGACATGCAGATACAATGCATTACGTATTTATTCAGTTCCCAACTTATTTACATAATTTATTTGACCTGAAAGCGAATTCCCTCAGCTGACTGTCGAGACAAAACCATTCCTGAACTTAATCATGTGCAGAAACCGAACCATAGCTTGATCCTCATTCACAAGCAAAAGGCGTCACTTTCCACGGGCAAAGTTAAAGCGTAATTCTATCACTTCCACCTAAGTGACTTTATTCTGTACGAGTGCCATTTATCGTTACCTCTAAACGTTTAATCCCCCTGTCCTTCTTAAAGAGTTAATACTTTTGTTCTGTCAGAATAAAACACCAAGAGTGATACTTGTGTGTGTGTATGCTCAGCCAACCGGAAGTTATCGATGACTCTCTCTTCGCAATTTTGAGGAGGACTCGAGTTTGAGAATTTATGTCAAGTTTATATATGAGTGGCTGCTAAACGCACATGTAGCCATTTCAACAGGACAGTGAGTGGCCAGATAGGCGCTAAATCTCATTTCTTGAACAAGCCATAATACTGTAGGTATGTCATGGTCTCGGCATAGACTGGTCATGACCGCTGCCAGGGAGAATGTCCTTTTTGGTGTTTGCCAAATGCAACGTACATCCCTTTTCTAGAACATGGTGGCAAACACCATTTACCACCTTTAAGAAGCACTGTCGACAAGAACGGCCACTAAACCTGGAGTTTCTGCGAGTTAGTTGCAACAGGATGTCTATATAAACTGTGTAGGCCGACTGGAGCATTGATCTAAGGATAGTTGTAAAATTACCTTGGTTTGGCAATTGGTGTTGACTGTGTTTTGAGCAAGCGAAATGAGCCTAATCTGGAGGATAGAATGTAGAACTGGAAACACGTGTTCCAATCTGAGGATTACCAGTGTGAAATGTATGCCAATGAACCTATGGGCAAGACAAAAGTGTGGACATCTGCGTGTGTTGACAAGAAAGCCTTTCCATAGTGTTACTCAACACTTCCACCTGTGCTCCCCCCAAAGCTGCTTAGAGCCAGCTCCATTTCCAAGCCACGGTAAGCTGCAGTGCGCTGCTCAAAAGACGGGATCCGGCAAGCCAGTTTGTCGTAGGCATGCTGGCTAAACCCCATGCCTGCCACCCGCCTGCTTGATATAGTACTATTAAAAGCTTGATGCAGAGAGGCCTTTTTGATCATAAGCTGTCAATGAACTATCATTAGCCAAATTTCCCCTACTCAATCTTTCTCAAGGTGTTGGGGCTAATCCTGTGTTCTTGTTCTCTATTGTATGCCCAAAATGCCAATAGATTAAATTCGACATGGGAAAATATCAGGCAGCGCGGGGCGTGGGGTTTTAAGGACTTTGTCTTCTGTATCAGAACGAAGTAATGAAGGTCATGGACAGGGCGATATGTAGCACGGCAAACCAAATTCTTTTCATACAAACTTGCGTCCTTACTTAATTTAATTTCCTCACATGCTGAACTATTTCACTTAATTTAGCTTTTGTGCCCACAATACAGTCTCCGACTAATTGTTTTGATGCGGGAGATGACAATGAGCCATATATTAGATCACAGTGCATCGGTATGGTAAAATATCACCTTGGACAATGGACTTATCCGAGCATTGACTCACGACCTCAGATGGTTTGGCGTTTTAAGCTCAATATGCCTGAAAAATTCTGATGACATCAGAGACTCGCCCACAAGCCATTCATGAAAGGTCAGCGTAGAAAAAAAAAGATGGATATACCATCTGGATGAACATGGACCGTATACTCTTCATGCTCTTCTAAATACAAGACCGCATAAGCAAAGTAAACATGGTGAACTGTTCACGTGAAACTTTTGTCGGCGTAAATCCACATTAATATCACATATAATTTCACGAGTTGATCTGGAAACATGCTACAGTCTAACATGGCACGCCTTATGAACCCAAATGGTATGATAGAAGCACAGAAAACCAAATCATCATCATCATCATCATCATCATCATCATCATCATCATCATCATCATCATCATCATCATCATCATCATCATCATCATCATCATCATCATCATCATCATCATCATCATCATCTTCATCGTCGTCGTCGTCGTCATCGTCATCGTCGTCATCATCAACCACAACAACAACAACAAAATAACGTTTACTGAATATTGAATTATTGTATTGTTTCTTGTTATCATCTTATGGTACTTCACAGAACAAACTCTGTATTTTAGATGAAAAAACGGAACTGCGTAACCATTCACCGGGGCTACTCATGTCATTAATTACCCTACTGACACTGTTTTTTTTTAACCGAAAGGGTTACAGTTGGAACTTTCTGCCTATCTTAACGTAAATAAGTTAAAATAGGCTGCTGATGTACATTTAGTCTCGAACAAAGGACTTCTGAGGCTTCAATCATCCGGATTGTGGTCGGGAGGAGGATCCATGCGTTAGTTAACATAGGCCTAGTCCTGCGTCATTGTGACGTTCTAATCTGAATATGCTACGTTATCCGCCATTTTGTCAATATTACAATATTATTACTCTGAACATAGTTTTGAATCTAATGCTGTGATCTTACACACAGAAACAGTAATGGACCAGAATCTTCATCAACTAAATGTGATTTTAAACATGAAAACGTCCTTCCTTTCCATACATGTTTTGCCATGATCACGAAAGAGTTACTTATTCTTGTTATTTCCTTAATTCAAAAGTCCTCGAGGGTTTTGCGATGGTAAAAGTCTTCTTCTGTTATATTCGCCATATTAATCCTATTACTGTTCCCATGATCCGGTATCGCAGTCTCAGCCCACGTGACCTGGTTTGTCATGACGTCTTTAATGGACAGAACCTGGCAGTAGTATAGGGTGTCCGTGTGTACCATGACATACGGCGGCACAAAACGTGATATAAGCAGCAAAGTGGTCGTCTATTCTTACACACAATCTGCTGGACGTGCTGGGCGCTAGCATCGCCGTATAGCATAACGCATCTGCAAACAGCATTAAAACTACATCTTTCGATCGACCAATGGATTTAAGAAAGGTCATATTAGTTGCCTGGATTGGTTGGGTTCCAGCAGACCCCTTTGCTCTCCCGTCAATAATGTTACAGCTTGCAAGTGAAAGACAATCTGAAATCCGCGAAAACCAGTCATACAGAATATCGAAGCACACAAGTGCATGCACAAAGTCAGCTTTTTACAAATGCCAATTGTATTTAAAGAGAAGTTATATTCAATCTCAATTATGGAGATATTTGTGTTGAATGAAAACAAAATAGGATAAATGGTTTAACTTGAGGTTTTTTGATGGAGAGTGCAAGATGATTTTCAGAACTGCAACTGTTATGCAAAAAGCCTATATTCACGATGGAATGTTTTTCAAACGTAAAACCTCAGAATGACATTTCCATGCACATGTTGCTCTCTCATCTGCAGTTGTTTGATAGCTTACATCAATCCGCAAATAATACACTGGACTGTTTAAAAAAAATGGGAGAGAGAGAGAGAGAGAGAGAGAGAGAGAGAGAGAGAGAGAGAGAGAGAGAGAGAGAGAGACGGTTAGCATATTTCACATGTGTGTTACACATATGAGAGGCGCGAATGATCAACCATGACTAGTTTGATTGCAAGATAGATCAAGCATATTTTACATGTGTGTTACGTATGAGAGGCATCAATGACCAACCATCACTGCTTCGACTGCAAGATGGATCAGACATTCGTTTCAAATAACATTCATTCAGTGCTTTTTTTGTGCGTTTTATAGGCTGAAATATGTTTAATGTGGATGAAGTACACAAACTTGTCCTTTATTCATTGATAAATATATTCTACAATATCCATCAAAGATAAGTGTATTAAAAATACTTACGTCAGAATGAGACACCCCCAAGTACATCGTGCAATGCAATTGAACCAAAATACGACGGTCGCCTGTAGCTGTAAACAAGGTGTTGCATCAGGGAGGTTGAAACTTAAGAGTGATCGAGATTCGCGGGGAATCACGGCTCACTTGCAACAGAGAGAAAGCAGCACTAAGGAGGGGAGGGGCGCAAGAGTGACAATTTTTGTATTTACGACATTGTACGTTTTATAGTTTACAAAGTGATAAGTTGCTGTTAAAAGAACTTGCCCTCCGGAAAAAAAATGGGGGAAAAAAAAGTACTGACAACACAAGCTAGTTGGACTGAATAAATTACATGAAGCGTCAGAAGTGACAACAAAATATAAGTTGCGTTTGATAAATTACTCGAACCACCATGCAGTGGTGGCAACACAAACCATTTTGCCTTGATTAAAATACTCAAATCACTGCTGGTGGTTACCAGCTGCTTTGAATAACATACTGGATCCGCATGTTATTGAGGCAAACCGTTTGCCACCAACAAAACCCTCGAAACCGTGAGAACAGGCAAAACAAACCAGTTGCTTTGGATAAAATAGTCGCACTACCAGTACGGGCAATATCAGCCACTTGAAACTTGATCCAGCATGTCACTAGTGGGAACACAATCCAGTTGCGTTGAATAAAATACTTGATCCAGCATGTCACTAGTGGGAACACAAACCAGTTGCGTTGAATAAAATACTTGATCCATCATGTCACTAGTGGGAACACAAACCAGTTGCGTTGGATAAAATACTTGACCCAGCATGTCACTGAATCCCCAGATTTTATAAGACAACACAGTCACTTTGAATAAAATACTTGTACCACCACTAGGATTTAAACAGCACTGCAGTTACGTCGAATAAAATACTTGACCCAGTAGTTGTGGCAACACACACCAATTGCGCTGAATGAAACACTTTACCCTGCAGTAGTTGCATCACAAACCGGTTGCGTTAAATAAAATTCTCGAACCACAAGTAGTGGAGAAACAAACTGTTTGCGCTGAATAAATACTTGGACCACTAGTAGTTGCAACAGAAATCGGTTGCGTTGAAAAAAAAATACTCAAAGCACCAATAGTGGGAAAAAATTAGTTGCGTTTAAAATGCCTGAACCACCAGTAGCGACAGAACAATCCAGTTGCATTCAACAAAATACTTTATATCTGGGTAACATATTAGTTCTTTATCGCCCTGTCTTGGGGTGCACACACTCCATCAAAAAAGGTCAAACGTAACCTATTAGTCCCTTATCGCCATGTCTTGGGGTGCAGACACGCCATCAAAAAAGTTGAAGGTAACATATTAGTCCCTTATCGCCCTGTCTTGGGGTTAAAGGTAACATATTGACGTGCCATCAAACAAAGTCGAAGGTGTGACATTTTAGAGTAATAGTTAAAGTCGAATTGAATAAGAATTATTCTATGAGAGGGAAAACATTTATGTACTTTCTTGTGGATGATAAATTCATTTTGAACTAGCCATAAAATGAAATTTTCGTTTGTGACTGTACTTATTGTTGATGTATTGCTTGAAATGTGATACCTAATCACAGTCAACAAATATCAGAATTTGATGCGCTACATTGACCATGGCTATGTTACCACTTCTCACAGCTACTTGTCAAATGAAATGCAATCTTTGTAAAGCAACCGCATGCATTCATAAATCCTTCTTGCTCTTAATCTTTTGAGTGTTTTGATTCTTCCCTTCCTATGAATATTTATTTAGATTATTTTGTGACAGGACTAGAATTTGAATAGTTCATCCAGCCGAACAATGGGTCACTTCAATGGAATTGTTCAGAATAAGGTGTAACTTGGAAATGATATACCCCTATGAACTTTTTATGAGGTAAACGACGCAAATGTTTTACTTCCAAAATTGAATATATACTTCGAAAACTATACCGCTATGTCCTGCGCATATGATTTACGGTTTCTCTTAAACTTTGATATAATATAACTCTTTGTTCTTTGCACATGCAAAGTTGGCATATGATATACTAACGTCTCTCTGTATTTTTATGTGGTACACGATGAAACTTTTCAAGGTTTTGTGCCCTTTTTAACAATTATTTTCATTGTCTTGTGTTCTGTAAATTGACTGAACTTCACATGAATGAATTTTATTGGTTGTATCTAAAACATCATGACATTTTGCCGGACATGTATACAACCACACAAGGTTACAAGTACATCAACTGCATGGGAAAAGTAAGAATACATACATATATACATACATTCATGCATACATACGTACATACATACATACATAAATACATACATACACACAAACATACATACACACACATACATACATGCATGCATACATGCATACATATATACACACATAAAGGCAATAGAGACAGAAAAATATACATTCCCCCAGCTGGTAAAAATATTATAAAGAACCTCTTTTTAAGACTACGTCTGATGAAAATGATACTGATGTATTTATTTTGTCCGCGTCATCTAATTTCATGATAAAAATTAACTTTTGGAAATCTTCATAACTTTCGAATGTAGGGGAAATGTCGGATAACTTGTCAAATAAAATTTTCCTTTCGGTCTCATATTTTGAACAGTTTATAACTAAATTAATATCATCGTTTATTTTTTTCGAATTTTTCACACTTTATTTCTTCAAAAGGAACCTACAGGGCCGGCAGTGTTTTCCAGTTTCGATTTTAAGGTTATGGGCACTTATTCTGGGACGCGAGATATTCTTTTTGTCTAATTATCCAAATTAAAAATGAGATATTATGTCATTATAATGCCTGTTTTGAATTTTTTGTACGTTCTCAATTTCTTATCTTCCTCTGTATTGTTAATCATATCTTTCTCACAGTGGTTGATAGAATATCTTTTAAAACTCTTTGGCCAAAATGTCAGTCGGAAATTGTAAAATGTTGTAGCCGACATTCCCCCGTATGTTTTTGAAACCCATCTTGTAGAATAGAGTTTGTAGGGAGGATATCCACTGAAAAGTTGCGGTATTTATATTTTCGACATTACACGTGTTTATTTCAATGTGAATGGCACGGTTCCTGGCAGGAGACTTTTCTCGATTCACTGAGCGCCACGCGTTTGCTGAGGAAACCCATCACGTGACTTTCAGGCTGAACAGCAGGGGGTTAACAGCGGAACACACTGTTATCAGGTACAGTGTTTATAATCTGGTTCATTGTTGTAATTCTATTGGAACTTTGACATAAATATTTGATCTCCTGGCTATTACCACAACCGCAATGTCTCCCCGTATGATAATAGTAAACACTAGGATTACATTTTTTTCTGGAATGAATTAATTCATGTTATGCCCTCCATGTCACTTGCAGTGCCTCGGTGTTACGTACTATCGTCCATTGCCTTGCACTGACCAGCTTTTTTAGCCCATTGTTGTCAACGTGAATAGCCTTCAGGTTGAGGCCTGAGGCCCGCCAAAGTGGATTTGGAGAGAAGTCAAGAGTTATCAAGCGCGGGAGATTTGTCCTGGAAAAGCCTTGGTTGGCACAACTTGCCTAAACAAGTGCCGCACTAACCATATGGGCAAGTCCTGGTCCTAATCTCTGCATTACTTGCGAGCATCCCGGCTGCAGCCAGATAAGTGAAAGTGGGATGAAGATTTGGTTACGAAGCTTTAGGATTTTCGTTACAGAACATTACTTAAAACGTAGAAATTTGAGAAATGAACACCGCTCGGTCCGATCTTCTACACCGTGGACGTATTAGCGGATCGATTGTGGCGCGAGTTCCATCGATATTTAGCTAGCGGCCAATCGTACAAAACTTGTTCTTCTCATCAATAATGCACGCTATGTTTCTGCATCAATTTCGGAAGATTGTCCTGCGATTCTCCAACAAGATCTGCTGGGGGATAATGGCGCGATTGTTGGAGAAGGTGGCATACAATCGAATGTGGCTGCCGGCTATTGGCTTGATGGAACCAGGCTCGCCACAACCATGGTGTATGCTGTTAGTCCAAACTGTCTTAACCTTCATTCATCCTCAGCGGAAAACCTAAAAAATCGACGGAGGGAACAACTTCATACCATCCGCCTCTATAGGCTCTTTTTGGCTTGCCATCTACATGAACAAGACAATAAAGCTAGCCTAGAGTTTCAGAATTGATACAACGTACAGTAAGTTTTGTTTGACGTTCTTTAGTCATTTCATGAATATCAACACCTGTTTTATTGATCATAGGAGCTTGCACCAAGATCGAGTTTGAGAAAAAATATCACACAGAGAAAAAAATCAAAGCCGAACACCATCATTTTGCCTAGGGCCAGCTGCAGAAGGTCAGAGACCACGTGACAACAACGAGATATACCCGAACAAGGAGATTTTTCAATTACTGTTTACAAGTTTCCACTACGATAAATCCATACAGATGCTGTAATGCGAGACAGAAACAGGAGACTTGCATGTGGAATGACACCACACCTGTCCACGGGCACGCTTGGATATCTTAATTTACCCAAACTCCTGTTGATCAAACGATACTGCTGTAATCCATTTGTCTGTGCTTAATGGTCGTTGGAAACTGAACGATTAGCAGGAAAACAACAGGAAAATAAAATGTGAGAAGCCATGGTTAAGATAAAGATTATTAATATAACGCAGGAAAAGAATATTATCAAACTCATCGTGAGACAGACGGATAAAATCCAGCTGCAAATGGGCCATAAATGTTCAACAACGTGGAAAAAGAGTTTACAGCGCATGCGCTTTCATCATTTTACATATATCCCTACAACTTGCTCGTCAGGGTTTAAAAGACTTTGGTTCCCAGCAATTTCATTAAACATTAGAGAGACCACAATTTGGAAAAGAGAATAGGTAGGCCAAGAGGATATCAGTAATAAATAAAAAAAAACCCTGTGTACATATGATTCATTTTGAAAAAAAAATCTGGAGAAAATCTGAACTTCTTGTAAGTTATTCCATGTTTATTGCGTGGTTGTTCGTTGTAGCACCTTGTGCTGTGTGCTACACAGCTTGTAATGTGTTATCTTCTGTGCAGCTGGCAGGGAGCTAGTAACTTTTGCCGTGCAGCTTGTGGTGTCTACTGTATCGCCTGTAACATTTCTGTTGCCGGTAGTGGTGACTGATATTACTGCCAGCTATATTTGCTTTACGTATAAACAGTCTGCTGAACGACCAGTATCGTCAAATACAGTGGTATGATCTGCTGCAGCGTCTGACAGCTCGTGACCCACATCTTCTGGCAGCAGTGTCAACTGATAATGTCAACTGTAATCCAATGTCGTATATAGTGGGGGAACATCAGTTCTACACTCAGAAGGATCTGCTACAGATCAAAAACTTCTGCCCGACATCTGGTTGTATTTACAGTAAAGCCAATAATAAGTCAAATCAGCAATTCAATTGAGCATGGTCAGTGAGGCTTGCCTTCCTTTAGGACACAGGCATTCGATACAACTTTCTCCTATTTAAGATAGAATATACAGTGGTCAGTCTTGAAACTATGTAAAGAACTGTTCAACTTGAATAGGGAAAGGTCACTTGCTGCATTAAATGACCAGTGGACACATGTTCTGAAACAGCCATTTGAGTTATTGTACAGCGACTTATCTGATGTACGGCCGAAACAGTTGCCACCCAATAGGAGGTATTCATATTTACTGGGATCCTGTGCTGCCATCTAGGCTGCAGCAAGGAACTAGGCAGGAAGGAGGGCAGATTCATGTTTCAAACAGGACCAAATAAGCTGCCGTTATAAAACTAACGACTTGAGAAAGCAAAAAGCTTCAAAAAGTCATTCAATCAGTTTTAAAACATACAAGATACTAAACGTCTTTAAAACATTTCATTTGTTTGGTAGTAAAAAAAGTTGTATCTTGATGGTTAAGTAACATAACTGGTGCAAGTACCTTTATCATGGCGGAGGCATAGTTCCGTTGCCTGGCAACTGAGGCTACCAAAGCAGGTCTGCAGTTAAATGTACAAAAAATTCAACTACTTAAGTGTGTTGTGCAGCTGATAAAGTATTTACATGATGCAACCAATATTGCAATATTGGTCGTGCAGGCCACACATTATACAGTAAGTACAGTGAAACCAAGATCGAGTAGCTTATATGCAGCTTAATGTATCTGCCAAGAAGTTTTAATTGCACAGATGAAGGTGTCTGGTGACATAGTCAGTGACGTTCATGGAAGCTGTATTTTTCAACATTAAAAAAAACTGGATTTCTATCACGAAAACCAGAGTTTTGTAATCTCCATGGTTTATTTCAGATGAAATCCTCTGTTTTGGAACGAAACCGTGATTTTTGTCCATAAAAATCCAGGGTTTAGTAACAAAACTCATACTTTGTTTGTAGTTTCACAGTACAACAAAACTCTGCTATTGTGCACAAAACCCTGATTTTCTGTACAAAAATCTATAATTTGTCTTTCTACATTCAGTAAAGTTTTTGAAACTCATTATTTCTTCCAAAAGCTCCTGGTTTTCTTGACAAAATTCGGGTTTCGTGACAAAAATCAGGAATTTGTACGCAAAACCCAATGTTTCGAGTTTTGCAGGCAAAATACTGAGACACTGTGTTTTGTGGATTTTGGAATAACTAGGCAAAAAGCTGTGTTTGTCATGATAAGAAACCCTGTTTTTTGTGAAGGCACAAAAGCTGGATTTTCAATTAGCCGATCACAATAGGTCTAACTTTCATTAACGCACCATTGACCAAGACAAAGTTACGTTTCTTTCCTGCATTATTAGTATTGTTTTTGTTGTTGTTGTTATTATTATTATTATTGTTTTTGTTGTTGTTATTATTATTATTATCATCATCATCATCATCATCATCATCATCATTATTATTATTATTATTATTATTATTATTATTATTATTATTATTATTATTATTATTATTCCCCTTAAATCCTGCTTCTCACTGACCGTCATGCATTGCGAGTCTCCTTGTTTACGAAGCAGGCTTTCTGGCCCCCAGTTTAGTGCTTTTCCAAGTATAGAAGCAGAGTCTGTTTAGCAGGCCACACGTTTGGCTCATGGTATCGAAGCCGGCATTCTCTCTCTTAGCGAGATGCCGGGATTTTGTAATCTTTTTGTCACCAAGATGTTGTCTCAATGAAATGCAGGTACATGTGACAAAACTATGACAAAACGTACTTAGAAAGCCAGAAGCTAAGGCATATTTTCAGGAAAGATTGACTCAGTTACAGATTATTAGCAAACCTGCGTCAATAGCGAGTGCTTATCAACACCAAATGAAATGCTGTCATGTAAATAAATGATGTTTCCATTTGGTGACAGTTTACGAAAATTGTGGTTTTGTGACGTCAAAAAATCATGCAGGGGTATAGAACGTATGAAACGCTGGATTTCGTGGGATACAAAACCTGGGATTTGTGTACTTCTGAACAACATCACCACAATGACCAGAAATATCTGCTTCATTTATGAGAACTTACCGAAATACGAGAGCACTGTTACTTGGGATTATTTTACGAAACTCAGGGTTTTTTCCACAAAACCTTGCGTTTTGTTAAGAAAGCTGGGGACTCTAATCCACAAATCCTGGGTTTTGCACAAAATTTTGGGCAATACAAAATCCAGGTTTTGTATATGAAAACTTAGGCTTTTTGGGCGAATCATTGAACAATATGACACTCATTGAAGTCCGTTATGCTACCAATTATTGGTTACAGCCGAGGCTGGTTAGTTTTAAGGTATGTGAATTGTCCCTGATCTCTGACAAAAAGACAGACAGACAGTCTGTTTAATGAAAATCAGATTATTAATCTTGTAATATTTTAGTTTTAGGCATGACTTGCTGTGTGAATTTATCCAGTGGTATGACTGGTGTTTTGTGGAGCGCCGTTTGTGGATATAATTATGCGAGTAAGTTGCATTGTCACGAAACTAAGGGATGCTATTAAATAATATCGCAAAGGTTTTTCCTGTTCACTTTAATTGCTGGCAACTGGCTGGTCAGGATAATTTTGATTATCTGGGATATGGAATAGAATTTTAGGATAATGTTGCAAACTTACAGAATTCCTGGTGAGTTGAATATCGTGGACTGTTGGTGGCGACTTCCACTGTTTGTATTGTACATTGCTTCTCAGTTTTTGGCCTACACTGATCAGTCATATATTAAACAACAAAACATAGATTGGTTAAGACACACTGCCTGCCTTTATGTATGGCCTGTTATGTTTTTTTTCAGGAGGAATCGTTGCAGTGTTCTTCACTGCATTGTGTAAGTCACTAAGATTAATTTAGAGACTCCCATATACCAGTTATTGTGCTTTGTGTAATCTAATTTGTGGACATCGAAAGCCAATTTCATAAACGGTTCCGAAAATATTTTGTACAAATTATTTGACAGTAATACGAATATTGTAATTATTTTACTCAGCGTGGCATTTCAAGGTAGTCGCTGTACTGTTTGCAATTATTTAAACTATGTTGTGGCGAGACAAAGCCAGCTCAACTCATATTTCCGATGTCGTGTCGCAACCACTGGACATTTGTGTATCACATAAGGTACTTTGACCATTAATAATAATAATAATAATAATAATAATAATAATAATAATAATAATAATAATAATAATAATAATAATAATAATAATAACAATAACAATAACAATAACAATAACAATAACAATGATAATGATAATGATGATGATGATGATGATGATGATGATCATGATAATAATAATAATAATGATAATAATTTATCAGGAAAGCTTACCCCTTAATAACGGGGGCACCGATGGAGCAGGGTTACTTCCATGGAGAGTCCAGTTCATTATATCTGGGTGCCAACCCAGACATTTTGTTTTTCCGAGACTTCTTTCTTTCTTTCTTTCTTTCTTTCTTTCTTTTGTTTCTTTCCTTCTTCTTTACGACCAGATTTGTCCAGAGTTTTTGTCGGACTTAACTATTCCGAAAACCACCAAACGTGCCATGGTAAATGACCTACCAGTGAAATTACGCACCTGACTTGGAATAGTCATGATGATTAAAATTATGCAAATGAGGGGCAATTAAAATTTTAAAAGCTCCATATCTTCTAAACTATTGGAGACAGACACAAAATTCTAACTTACATACATAGGTTTGAGACAACTGGCAAATCCAATAGCATACAAATAAAACTTGGGGAATTTCAATGTATGCTAAATTCACCAAATTTCTCCTCAATCCACATACATGCCTTGAATTGCTTGCTGTATGACCTATTGCTTGATCTCTGTAGTGCCAGGCAACCATTTTGCATTCATAATTAATTAGCTTGAACCTGTCTCACAGGCAGCTTTCTAGGTGTATGCTTTGGAAGGTTTGGGTCTTGTAGCAAATTGGGGGGGGGGGGGGGGGACTCCCAACAACTGTGAAATGAGGCTCTCAGTACAATACAAAGCATCTCTTTCTGTTCATACAGGAACAGATTGACTCCATGCTGCCATATATACCAGGCAGACAATAGTTCCCACTGGTGTCCTAGCTGGCCTATTTTTGCCTGAGGCAATGTCAGTTTGCCGAGCTTATCAGTCCCAAGGGAACACAGGCTCCAGACTTCTAGGCAGAACAAGCCTGAGGGTACCCTCTCTTAAAAAAGACTAAATACAGAGCTGGGTCGGCCAGCCCAAGGAGGGTAGAATTTGTGTCATCTCAGTGGACACTTTCGTGTCTTCTTTTTCTTGTAACCAGTGAGATGAAGCCTGTTCTTCATAGCCAATACTGAGACAGTATAGTTTTGTCTTGATTCACAGGTTCTTGTTCATGTAGTTTCTTGATAGCTTCTGTTAAAATTTGTTAATGTAATAAAGGAAGACAGTTTTGTATTACATGTATACACATCCCCTTGAATTATAATATGTATACACTGTACATATGTATGGGCATGTACGAATAATGTGCATATACATGCACACATACTCATCCATACTGCCCAGAAGGGCTGACCCTCTCAAGAGTTGGCACTTTTCCCTGATCCCATGGGTGACTTTTCTCTGGTCCCAAGGGTGCCCACTTTGGAGAGGTTTCACTGTATAAGTAAACACTGGGATTTTCTTGAATAGCTTTAAAAACTATTATAGATAGAGGTGTCATTCCCACTTCAATTTATGGGTTTGTGGCAAAGCCCCATCCAATGAACCATAAACCAAAGTTGTAGGCTTTCAATTTATGCAAATTAGGCAAACATACAAAAATTAAAATGTTGAATAGCTTCAAAACTATTATAGATACTAGCTTCATTCAAAGTTCATTTTATAAGTTTGTAACATGGCCACATCCAATGAACCAAGAACCAAAGTTGTAGCATTTTACTCTACAAAAATTAGGCTAATACACGAAATTTAGATTATGTTTCACAATGGCAAAGCGTAGCATTTCAAACTGGTCTAATTTTAAAGGCACCCAGACACATTTGCTGTAAAGCAAATCTTCTTTTCTAGTTTACAATGATATTGACCGACATCACGTCAAATGGTAGTGAACTGTCCGTGTGGTAAAACTGATGGGGGAAATACATTTAGGTTAGGGCCGTACACAAATCACTTCTCGCTGGGTTTTTCCCGCTTGCTTTTTATGTATGTCAGGTTAAAAACTTCAGTATAGTAGTAGTAAGAGTTTGATGACCGTTTTTCAACATATAAAGCACAAAATAATCAAATTCAATGTGCAAAAAGGCAAAGACTTACTTTTCGAGGCACATCAATATTTCATGGATCAAGTGCAACCGAACTCATTTGTTTTACATAGTCCCATAACAAAGTTGCTTGTCAAACTACAACATGGATGCATGTAGCATCTCAAAGTCTTCTCGCGTTCTCGCTTGTATCACATAATTTGGAAAATTAAGGTGTTTGTTGTACATGTCCCTTATACCCTGAGTGAGTGGGCAGAACTCCAAGGCACGAGCTTCGTCATGCACGCTTCCTGCCATGCAGCAACAGAGTCGCTTTTCTGGGGGTGGGTGGGTGGGCAACCGTGACCATCTGCCAGTTTTTACCTTCAATTTATCAGGGGACAATCGTAATCTCGAAAAAAACATTCGCATGTTCTCTAGTGCGTAACAACTGAGAGCTTACAATACATTGTGAGCAGAAAAATCAGGATTTATATCTTTATATGTAAAAGAAACTGCGATTTTACAGACTCATTATGTCTAGGTGCTAATCTAACCCAAACATTTCTTTCTTTCTTTCTTTCTTTCTTTCTTTCTTTCTTTCTCTCTCTCTCTCTCTCTCTCTATCTATCTATCTATCTATCTATCTATCTATCTATCTATCTATCTATCCATCCATCCATCCATCCATCCATCCATCTATCTATCTATCTATCTATCTATCTATCTATCTATCTATCTATCTATCTATCTATCTATCTATCTATCTATCTATCTATCTATCTATCTATCTATCTATCTATCTATCTATCTATCTATCTATCTATCTATCTATCTATCTATCTATCTATTCGGGGTTTTTCTCGGACAATATTATTCCGAAAACCACCAAACTCGCCATGGTGACTGATCTACCAGTGAAATTGAGCACCTGGTTTGGAATGGTTATGATGTTTAAAATTATGCAAATTACGGGCAATGAAAAATTTTAAAGCTCCACATCTTCCAAACTATTGCAGATAGACACAAAATTCCAATGCATTATGGGTTTTAGGGACACCTGCCAATATAAAGGACAGTGAATGAAAGTTGCAGAATTTTAGATTATGCAAATAAGGAGCAATCAAAAATTATAACTTGAATATCTACATTTTATTATAGAAAGACATACCATTCCAACTTCAATTTATAGGTTTGTGGCAAATCCACATGCAATGGACAATGAACAAAAGTTGAAGGATTTCAACTTTTGCAAATTAGGTGAATATACAAAATTTAAATCTTGAATAGCTTCAAAACTATTATAGATAGAGGTGCCATTCCAACTTCATTTATGGGTGTGTGACACAGCTGCATGCGATGAACTGTGATCCAAAACTGTACAATTTCAATTTATGCAAATAAGATGAATACACGAATTTTTTTAGATCTTGAGTACCTTCAAAACTACTATACATAGAGGTGCCATACCAGCTTTACTTTGTAGGTATGTGACATAGCCACGTCCAATGAGCCATAAATCAAAATTGCATCCTTTTAACTTATGCAAATCAGGCAAATACACAAAATTGACTGAAATGTTGAATAGCTTCAAAACTACTTTGCACAGTAGTGTCATTCAAACATCACTTTATAAGTTTGTGACATGGCCACATCCAATGGACTGGACTGGGGGGCCAGAGTAGCTACTTAATGATTCCGTTTACACTTTGCTCTGCCGACGTAGACTTGTACTTTTTAGTTAGAAGAGTGCACCCGGTGGACCCTGTAGTACGTTGGCAACGAATGCCGTTACCATGGTAACGAAAGAATAATGATTTTTTTACATGCAATTTTTCGATTGTCACCAAAGAGGGCATATATGTTTGTATAATTTATGTATAAGAACTTCTGATACTTTATTGGAAAGGGAATTGAAAAGTAAAATGTAAAAATTATAATCCTCTTATAATGATCATTGTCCATTTTTGTTGAAAAATAAGTGTAATTTTGCAGTCAATGCCTGAACAAAAGTTACCCAATTTCAGAAGCGAGGTAATCTAGGACTGTGGTTAATATTTTAGAAACATTCTCAAATATTTCTAACTATAATACGACTACCTACATGAATTTTAGTCATTTTGATAGAAAGAAAAGGACCATAAAAATACCCCCCCCCCCAACAAACGTGCAATTTTCTGTGATGAATAGCGGTCATTCCTTGTCGATGTTAATGTACCATAAACAAAACACAAAACAAAACCAAAAAAACAAAAAAAACAAAAAACAAAAAACAAAACAAAACAAAACAAAACAACACCCCCCCCAAAAAAAACAAACAAACAAAAAAAGACAGTAAAGTTACTTTTAATCCTTTTCGTATGTGGGTATAATAATTGATATTCACTTGTAAAATTTATATTTTGACAGTTTATGCAAAGAGAGAGTGTAGGTTATTTGTTTTCCCGGTGTAAGCGAGGGAAACACATGTGCATCAGTCAAAAATGCAAGCCTTGTTGAACTTCACATTTATGTACGAGGTCTGTATGATTTACGATCCTTTGAAAATGTTGTGCATGCTCATGGATCATAACATTGTTATTTATGAGCTACCACTGCACAACCTGTTTTACCACCCTTGAAAGAAAGTGGATGGAAAATTTTGCAAAACAAGCTTCAACCTGTACTTGCAACTCTGTCACCAGTTCCCGCAATATGTGTGGACATCCTAAAACGTGGATGTAAATCCTCCAAGTGTACTGGTCGTTGTTCTTGCAAACAATACAAAATAGCATGTATTACAGCATGTGCATGCAAGCAACATTGCGTAATCTGGCCAAAATTATTTAAGCTATAACCATTACAAGAAATTCCTTTGTTAAACATCCTATTAACACGTTTTTAAAGATTACCCTCCCCCAAATAATCATAAAAGATATAAAAAAAATCAAAAAAATCATTGGAGTGTTACCATTTGAACACATATCGTAGAGACCTACCTCAGGTACATTTCCACCAAGTTTGAAGTCAATCTGACTGACAGTTTCTTTGGATAAGTCCAAAATGTGAATTAGCATTAGAATGCCCATTGACTCACACTATAATCAATGGGAAAGGTGCATTTACCAATAAGTACCCGAATTGAAAAAAATCGTTAAAAATCAGAAATCCACAGCAGTGCCACTTAGTGATTAACTTTGTTTGACCCTTTCACAAGGAACATATCCACCAAGTTGCAGCTTAATCTGAGCGCCGGTAAGTCGAAAAAGCAAAAACACACACAAAAAAATCATAAAAAATGGAAGAAATTGCAGCAGCACCTGGTGAACGAAGATTCCTTAGGAGTGCTCCTGTGTGATATCAAAGCAATTGGGTGAGCGGTTTTGAAGAAGATTTTTTTATGATTTTCCCCCAAAAGAACGAAAAAAAAAATCATAAAAAATACAAAAATCACTAGAGCGTGACCATTTGAACAAACTTGTTAGAAACCCACCCAAGGTACATTGGCACCTAATGTGAAGTAAATCTGGCTGACGGTTTTGGAGAAGAAGTGGAAAATGTGAATTGTGAACGAAGGACAGACGACGGACAAAGAGCGATGGCATGCGCTCTGCTGGCTGACAAGCCAGTTGAGCTAAAAAGACATGATTGATATAAACAATCGACCCATAATGATATAAGCTTATTCATCGACACCGACTCGTATCTTGTATATCCTTGAAATCCAATTTACAGATTTCTGTTTAGAACTGTTAATTATATACCCTTGGTGGTAATGATTATGTTCTAACTCAACATATGCGTTTTTGGAAGAAAATTTTATCACATATAAAACGTCTTTAATACGCTGTATGCAAATAAAGTTCCCGCCACAAAGCACGGGTTTGACGCCATGCGATCACGGGGAACGTGTGGGTCACATCACTGTCACAGACAGGGCCATATGTTCATTTCTCACAAAATTATCGTTTTTTTTTCTTTTAAATTTAGAAATTTAAGTTCCCAAATGCCAAACTTGTATTCATTTAGTACTTTCCGAGCCACATATCAAGAAAAATTTCCAGCTGCCTTTTATAAGTATTCTTTATTTCCAAAATATTAGTAATATCCCGCTGGTCCCCACAAGTACCGACCCGTATCTCGCCATATCCCGCCAAGCGACACTAGGCAATCAGGTATGCAGTTCTGGCGAGAAATTAATATGCATATCTCCTATTGTCTAGTATGAACCTGCTAATTACCTGCCAAGTACCCCATACAAAAAGTAAGGTTCCCATCTACTGTTTCCGATTTCTTATAGTGATGCCTGAAACATAGGCAATTCAGTCAACCTTATCTTGCATATTGATGTTTTATAATTTTCCTTCATAGATATCACCTATGACGTATGAGATCTTTCTGTATCAAGATTTTTTTTGGAGTATGGATCTAAATTACAATATGGATAATGATAATTTAAGGCTCACAAGAGATCTGAAGGTGTTTTAAGTGAATGAATGACCTTTATTGCAACTGCACCATTTCATACATATCCATGGTATTTTGCTGATGGGTCTAAACAAAAACACCAAACAGTACGGTTGTATAGTACAATGATTCGTCCTATCCTCGAATATGGGTGTGTCCTTTTGACAATTGCACTGAAAACCTGTTACAATCTATAGAAGCTGTGCAGTATGAGGCAGCCAGGATCTGCCTTGGCGCAACTAGGTACACTCCACGTGTCTTACTTCTCGATGAGCTTGAATGGCAAACTCTGGCAAATCGGAGGAAATACTTCAAACTTATTCTTTTCTTTAAAATGTACAATAGGTTGACTCCACAATACCTACATGATCTCGTTCCTCGTGACGTTGCATTCACTACTGAGCGCCTTTTGAGAAATCGCACTGAATTACGCCAAATTAGGTTCACCACCAATCGCTTCGGCGATTCATTTCTCCCGTCTGCTATCAAATTATGGAATAACCTCCTGGTTGATGCTCGTCTCACCAATTCCCTGCCGCAGTTTAAATCTAAATTAAATCTATTACTCTTATGTGTTGACAAAAAGCCCACATACTTTAAACATGGAAGTCGTTTCCTAAACATATGCCACACGCAGCTACGTCTTAACTTCTCTGTTTTAAATGCCCATCTACATCATGTCAATATCCTTCCAGCCTCAACGTGTGCATGCTCTCATACTACTGAAGATACGAAACATTACCTTTTGTTCTGCCCCAAGTTCAGTGTGCAAAGGGTCCGTCTACTGAACACTGTGTGTCACTTACTCGCTCCAGGTGTAAAGCCGACTCTAATAGTTCAGTGCTCTAGTGACATTTTATCAAGTATTCTCTTGAAAGGTAGTGAGGGTCTGCCAGACACTGATAATGTATTTATCTTTGAGGCTGTTCAGACATTCTTATCAGAATCTAGACGTTTTATTTACTAATTTGGTATATGATCTAATTTTAAGTCTTCATTATTTGGCATCAATTGCACTATTCGTGTACACGCCTTGAATTTAGTCTGCTGTTTTCGTCCAGTGTGTATTGTATATATTCCTGTGCGTCCTTTTATGTACTGGAGAGCCTCCAGATTAGTCTTTGTGTACTATTAGGCAATCCAAAGAAAATAAATATGTTTATACTATACTACAAACACAGTCTACATCATAAAGATCCCCCATCAGCAAACCTGTTGGGAGCATAAACAACACTTACAAATACATAAACACACAAGTGTTTTGTATGATATAGTTCATATTGCTAATTCACTGATACAGAATTACTACATGTCCTCCTGTCTCATATAATATGTAATTGGCCCGTTATTTCTACTCATTGGAACACAATGAACAAAGTCAAACACTTTTAGGACCGTTACCTTAGCTTTTATATGTGCCAATGTACCTTGGGTGGGTATCTACCAAGTTTGTACAAATGGTCACGCTCCGGTGTTTTAGGGATTTTTTCATGATTTTTTTGTTGTTGATTTTTTTTGGGGGGGGGAGGGGAGGGGGGCAAATCTTAAGGTGAAATGGCCATGCCCCTGTAAAATCAGCCTACCATCCCCTTTCTGGTCAAATAAAGCGAAAAGCATTCATGTAAACACGTGCAAGGTATACATTTTTTAAAAGGTTATGACCAGCAGATTGTGAATAAACAAACAGCACGACCATTTTGTGCTAAGTGTTGTATAAACAACAATTTCTTTTATTTTGAATTTCAATGAAACATGGTTATACACATGTGGAAAAAAAACTTACTGGTTTAACCAAACTTACTCCCAACATATGTGGCTAAAAAAAGGGTCCCATAGATTTTTTAAAACCGTGTTTGTTTTGGAATTATGAAAAGCTAAACCTCAGGAGCCCATTATGTCTGGTGGCAGGAACTTTGAGGCCCCATAACTGCAAAACAAACACAGTGTTAAAAAATCTATGGGTCGATTCTATAACCACATATGTTGCCAGTAACTCTATGTAAGCAATTTGCAGTTTGAGAAAACCATTTAGTGGTTATTTCCACATTTTCAAAAATATGTACTTGGCATATGTTAACATGAATCATTTTTACTTTATTTGGCCAGTAGGATAGTAGGCTGATTTTCGAGGCGTGGCCTGCTTCGCAATCCATGTAAAAGATATGGGTCTTTACTTTTTCAGTAGGCTGATTTTACCGGGGCATGGCCATTTCACCTTCAAATCTTCTTCTCCGAAACCGCTCACCCAATTGCTTTGACATCGCACAGGAACACTTTTAGGGACTCCTTGTTCTTAATTTTTTCACCAGGAGGCGCTGCAATTTTTTCCATTGTTTTTTTTAAGGTGTCTGTGTTTTTGCTATTTTTGACTTCTTTTCCAGAGCTGTTGCTCAGATTAAGCTGAAACTTCATAGATATATTCCTTGGGGAAGGGTCAAACAAATTTGTTCACTAGACAGTACTGCAGTAGATTCCTGATTTTCAACGATTTTTTTCAATTCGGGTACGTTTCGGCAAATGCACCTCTCCTATTGAGTCAATTGGCATTCTAATGCTACTTCACATTTTCGACTTCTCCGAAGAAACCATCGGACAGATTGACTTCAAACTTGGTAGAAATGTACCTTGGCTGGGTCTCTACCAAGTTTGGTAAAGTGGTCACCCTCCAATGATTTTTGGATTTATTTTTGAATTTTTTGTTCTTTTTTGGTGAAAATCTTTTTAAAAAAATCTCCTAACCCGCTGACCCAATTGCTTTGATATTCCACAGGAAGACTGCTAGAGACTTCTGTATTCCTAATTTGCAGCGATTTTTTTTCTATTTTCTTAATGATTTTATGTGCGTTTTTTGCTATTTTAGACTTCTTCTCTAGAACCATCACTCAGATTAAGCTGAAACTTTGCAGATAACATCCTTGTGAAAGGTTCAAACAAAGTTGTTCACTAAGTAGTACTGCTGTGGATTCCTGATTTTTAACGATTTTTTTCAATTCGGGTACTTACTGGTAAATTCACCTTTCCTATTGATTACTATGTAGCTCAATGTGCATTCTTATGCTAATTCACATTTTTTATTTTTTCTCCAATACCGTTATCCGGATTGACTTTAAACCTGGTAGCAAGGTACCTTGGGTGGGGTTCTACCAAGATTGTTGTAATGGTCACGGTTCAGTGATTTTTAATTTTTTTAATGATATTTTTGTTCCTTTGGGGGCAAATCTTAAAAAAAATCTTCTTTTCTGAAACCACTCACCCAATTGCTTTGATATCACACAGGAGCACTACGATGGTCTCCTGGTTCTTAATTTGTTCACCAGGTGGCGCTGCAATTTTTAGCTCAGCTGACTTGCTTGTCAGGCTGCACTTTAGAAGGTTTAGTCGTCCGTCATAGAAATACTTCGAAATGTCATATGCACTCAGCTAAATCTCAACACAGGTCCATTGAGTGGCAACCTTGATTTTGTGGGACAATCTTAGGTCAGCTGAGTATGGGCTGTTCACGCAGTCCTCCAGTTTAATGGACAAAATGTCATTGAAAACATATTTTCAAAAATGTATGTATTAATTTATACTAGCCATCTCCTTGTGCAGTGCTGTGTAGAATCTGTTGTGATTTATCATAGATATGTGTCATCAAATGTGCAAGAATTGGCCAGTATAAGTATGGGTTTTCCTTTCTGGACATTTGCCTTGGGCGGGGAAGGGTAACACAGTGCTTCATAACTTACTCCCTATGTTGCATGAACCCAAGCTCTTGTTACTTTATAATAATATAATAATAATTTATTCGGAAAACTACCCCTTTACAGCGGGGGCATCAATGGAACGGGGTTTATTCCATGATGCGTCCAAGTATATTGCAAGAAGCCGTCTATATTACAAAGTAAGGATTTGTGCGTGGTAGGGCTGTATCTACGTTCAGCACTGAGCCGTACGTGGAACAGCATCCATTTACCATTTGAAATTTACTTTTTACATGCGCATGCAACCATCAATAGGCTTCTTATAGCTCCATGTATATACACATATATATTGTCCATTACATTCTTTTGACAAATTAACCTTCCCTTAACACTAATCACACATACATTTTGGATGCTACCTCTTCAAAATACCAAATCGCGAATTCCGCACCCAATGCCAATGGTTTGTAAATTATAAATAAATAAATAATTTTATCAGGAAAACTACCCCTTTACACCGGGGGCATCGATGGAACAGGGTTTATTCCATTATGCGTCCAAGTATCTTACCCATTTAAAGTTTGCTTTCAACCGGTGTAACCAATCATCAATATCATAATTTTGTCCCCCGCGCTAAAACTAGAGATAAACCACTCATTGGGAGAAAACTCTAGAAAGCGTAAGGACAAGTACATCGTGCACTTTTGGTTTACAATGTAGAAAATAAATGTTTATCATCGTCATATTTACAATGTACAAAATTAAAGTACACTTCAAAATAGATAAAACTTATATACAATATAGGAGCTCCATTTAAAATCTATGGAATCTGCACCTTACAGGGAACTGTACAACTCTATTTCCTTACTGTGAACAGGCACAGTTGAAGATATATATATATATATATATATATATATATATATATATATATATATATATATATATATATATATATATATATACATATACATATATATATATATACATGTGTGTATATATACATACACATACACACATACACATTAGCTTATATATCACAGTTAATTTTTTAAGAATCTACACAGAAATGTCACAGCCAGCACCTTCAAGAGCTACCATACGGCAACGCCATGCTTCTTTTAGGAAAGTTTTACAAGCACTGTCAAATATATCATTAACAGCATGGTCATAATTGAATGATATTCCAAACAGTAGCGTAAATTTCGTAGTTAAGGAAGAGCGAGTAAAATGTTCCCATACATGGGTATAACCATGTTCCCACAGGCATTTTTCCAAATTTCGCCAAATCTTAATTCTTAATTCCTTGGAGTGTTCACATGTGAAAGTGAAATGAAATAAATCTTCTATACCTTGATTACATAGTTTACAAATTCCGTTGGACAAATTCCATCTCTGTAATGTTTCTTCCAATCCTAGACATCCGGTTCTAGCCATAAATTTTAGTCTAGTGCCCTTGAAGTCATTTACCTGGAACATGTATCTCTCCCCAAGCGTGGAATACTTAATCAATTTGTAATATGACTGCTATTCGACAGTGAGTCTAGATTCAATTCTTGAAGACAACTTATTTGTTGAATCTGGTCAAACCTTTGGGTCCAAGATAATTAGTTCGATTTTTTGGCAAAATATCAATAAAATTCCTGGTCTAAGTAATTGACGATTTAAAACGCACAGCTCTGAGCTGTCTTCCCAAATATACTAAATGTTTTCTCCACTTCGTTTGAGTGGAGTAGTGACAGTATAGAGATTGCTTTGTTTGGGAGTTGAATTCTAATCACTTTTGCGCAGTGAAGTAATCGTGGAAAAAACGTATTGTCATTGATTGTACCACCAGCCTTCAAAAAAAAAAGTAATGACATCTCATTAATAATTGTGTGATATTAGGTATATATTAAGAGGTCAAGACCATTATTAGTCTCTCAAATTTTCGTCGAAGTCCCACTTGATAAATCAAGTTTGTTACTGCCCTCACAGCAATAATGAGCAAGTGGATGGGAGCCATTGCTTCCTCAGTATCAGCAGGTGACTCCCTTCAAAATGTGCTCTACTCCCGTGGGTCTACAAACGAGGTCCATGACGGCACCAATCAGTTACACTGAGTCACAGCGGTGGCATATGCGTCAACTTTTCAAAGTTTCCCTTTAATTTTCCCCTTTTTTTCATTCTTTTGCAATAAGTAAGCTATGCGTTTTGACGAAGATTGCTTCAACAATTGTTTCTTGGAAGTGCTGTCAAGTCAAGAAACCCTCGCGTGATTCAAAGGCCGAGAGACAAACGTGCTTGCGGGCTAAGACACCGTTTATAGGGGATAATGGTAACGTTTAAGAGACCCTGCAGGTGATAAGACCGTGGCAGGCAACAGTTGTGGCATGTCATATTTGCACGTGATGTCCCCGCAGTCAGTTCCCTAATGATCGCTATAGATGTCAAATTACACAACAAACAGTTGTTCCCCGCCTCGCCGGCACGTGGCTGCATGAACTTTACCTGTGTAACAGGGACATTACCATGTTGTTTCTCAGATGACGCCTGTGGATAACGGACACCACCACAAACTGAGACACCTGTAATGACTAGTTTGTCTTTACGGCTGGGCGATCTGCTTGTTTTGTACCTTGTGTCTGGACTACAAGCAACCTGTTCCACAAGTCGCAGAATGTAATTCCAATGTCAATGTATGAACATGGTTTATCGAAGGCCTAAGGAACTGTGAGAAACGGTAATTTAGATGTACCTTGACAAAGACACAGAGAAAGTCCTGTCCATGTCACCTGGACAAGAAACAGCTGGGCCAGGAGAAAGGTTAAAGGCGCTCAATGTGAATTATGAGATTTTGACAGATTGGTCCAATTATACGAAAATTTAGGAACCACCGAGGTGCGTAAACATCCAATCAATTAGACCTAGGGTGATAATCATGTTTAATCCAGATCAAAGTGTCCCAGTGTTTTTCTTCTTCCCCTTTCGCGCCCTTTTATTGTGGTGGAGTCATTATGTACACAGCCACCGTGCTGGTTACATGCCTTTACAGAAGGTGATGTAAAGGCAGGGCAAGCAAAGCTGACCATCAGGAGAGTTTCAGGTATCCTTCGGCTAATTACCCCTCTTTTTTGGCTTTTATCCTTCCGCAGGTGTGCTTTTGATCAACGCCACCTAAACCGTTGAAGGAAAGAACTTTCCAGTCGATTTGACTTGAATACTGAGAGGAACTCCGGGACGTCGTGAAGAGAAACACCTTCAGGTGTTAAAATCTTTGTTATCCGTTCATTACCTCATCTGTTCAGGTAAAAATAAATAGAAACTTTCCTCTAACAGCCCGACCGCAAGTTCATTTCATCCACTTATGGATTAGTTACGCCTTGCACAGAGCAAGTATAAAGCCACTGTAATGAGACTCGAGGGAGTCGGGCTTACCACACCTTGTGAGGTGAACCCCTATGAGCAAAGAAGCTTTCAAGTCAAATTGTCCGTGAAACTATTTTATTGGCAAAACTCTTTGTAAGAAATTGGTTCGGGCTTATTGTCAGTTTATTGTGACTGACCTTGTCTTGAAAACGTAGCGTAAATAATTATAGGTATTCTGTTGAGTAAAATAAACTTTTGACACCGCGCGACGCTTTTCATGTCTACTTGATTTAGAGATTGTTCTATACTGGATAGTCTCAAAATGTGGATCCGTGAGCACATACGATGAAGTCAAGGGTCGTTCAAAACCCTACAACTTATGAAGTGCGACCCTCTAGCCGCAGAAAATGCGCGGGAAGGGTCATTATAGAGAGGGATCTGCCTAATAAGCGATGTGTAAGCAGATAAGCTTGTCAAAGTAAATGTTTTGAAGTGCAGCAAGTACTTGTCACACATGCATGGGAGCATGTTAGTCTACCACCAACATGTAAGAATGCCTAATTATTGACTATGCAACCTTTTCCAAAAGATGAACTTCAACGAAAGTGCCTCAAGATTTGAGAACAGTGGCTCTTTGTCATGCAGAAATTAAAGAAGCACTGTTGGAGGTTGCCACTTTGTTTACCAGTAGCACACTGGGGCAAGGCCTGTCGGTGCTTTGTGTCATGTTAGTTCTTTATCTCTTGCACTGAGAAAAGAACTGCTGGTGAACTCATCTTAAAATGAAGAGGTCCCACTAGTTTCATAACAATCACAAAAGCAGCTCTTTAGCTTTCTTGTGTTGCGGAAAACTACCTCTTGCCGAGTTAATCTATTTATTTTAAAATCAAGTTTTTCAAACGCAAAATGTTTGAGATTTCTTTGTCTCGAGTATAATACTTAACGCAGTTGCGTCACTTCCGCATGAAAGTTTATTTGCAAGAAATGCTGAATTGTCAAACTAACAAGAACACGATGGTTTTATACATGAAGAAACCTGTATCACAAATATCGTGATATCCCATATGATTTTTAAATATTCTTCACAGACCAATGCAGTTCTTTTTTTTTGTTTTTGTTTGGTTAATGGTCTAAATTCAACACCTAAGCATGCTTAATTTATCAAACCGAATAGGGAAATGGGTTGTGTTTATGAGTCGTCAGAGTTCCTCCTGTGACGTCAAATATACCCCGTTTACCAGATTATAAACCAAAGGCACATTTGCTTCATAATCAAATTGTCTGTTGTATGCTGAGCAGATAATACCACATAAAGTCTCCACTACACACCACAAGACAGTTTGAAAAAACGCGCAAATTTTATCTGTTTAGAGTCATGTTCTCGGAGAAGGTGCTACATATACCACGGGGGTATTTGAATTCGAGCTAGACTTTTCAGTTTTTCTTTTGATGGTAGCACAATACTGCTTTAAGCAAGCTATCAGTTACATTAAAGAAATGACTCATTCACCTTCCAGACATTCGTCATTCAGATTACATTAAAAAAGAAACATATTTCATGCTATAAATAACAGTAAAGGTATGACTAAACAATCTATGAGACATTCTGCATTCAAGTTGCAAATTATCATCTGCCATACCAATACTGACAGTAAATACATGACTAACCCTCCCCTCCCTCATTCGACATTAGGGTTGCAAAATAGTAACTATCACGGAACGCCTCTCCATTTTAGGATAACTTGTGCGGATATACATACATATATATATATATATATATATATATATATATATATATATATATATATATATATATATATATATATGTATATATGTATATATATATATATATGTATATATACATATATATATATATATGCGGTATCTGAAACGCATAAATATTCAGGCAGTATGTCATTCTTTCTATGTTGCCTCTTTTAAAATACGATGACATTTAATTACCAAAGTAGCCGAAATTCAATTGGGCCAATCCATTAGTTGCGTGTATTTTGAAGGGGTTTTGTCGAGTCGGGAATACTGTACAGAAAAGACGCTAACAAGATGGCTGTTATCAGTCAATGAACATGATTGACTCATAGATGTGTGTGTCTACTGTGGAGCGGTGTATAAGTGACTGACGAGGCTGTAGCTATTGTCATCACTACACGCCAATACCAAGCCTTATCCCACCTTGCCTCTTCACTCTGCCCAGATATGCTTGTGTGGCAGCCAAAGTGGGGGTCAAGTATATGACTATTATATGAATAAGTAGTCGTAGTGAAACTCTCTACATAGCACTCCAGCTTCCACTTCCACATTAACTACACCAATAATGAGTTACTTGTAATGTAAATATGATAAAGTGTTTTCCCAGCCAGTCTACTCTCTTCTTTAACACATTTCTCTGCGTCTTTGCCAGGTGTAAGCGTGGAATTGTCGGCCAGGTAGGTTGGGTTTGCCTCTTTTTTTCCGTTATCAAACTAATCAATTCAGGCCCAATTATCTTATCATTAAGATAGAAATTTACTGTAAACTCCCCACCCCTGCAATGGGGTGACATTTATCTTTGATAATTCTTTTGCTTGAAATCCAGGGTCACCATGCGATTATTTTTGGGCATACCAATTGGCCCCCAAATGGTAAGTTGGCCTATGACTGCATGACCTATGGTGAACGCTAAGCAAAAGGTCACCAATAATAAATCCATGGTTTGAGTTTGTAGGGGATCGACATAGATTAAAAACATATCAACATGTCAGAGCAAGGCTGCAAATAGCAAGCAAAAGTTTCACAGAGTAGCATTCGGGATTGCACATCTCAGGCAGGTAGCTTTTTAAAAAAATATATATCAGCTTTTGATTGTCTGGACCGTCAGAACCGTCCAGCCCATGATTGATTACCTTCAAGGCTCGGGGTCTAGACAGCGTTGCATGTGCGTAGGTCAAAAGGGACATCCAATTTGCCTGGGTATAGTTTGAGAGGGTGGCGATCATACAGAGATATCGTGCTTGAGTGTGGATCTCAAGTGCTAGATCTGCATAAAAATCTGATATCCCTGGATAATAAACTACCGAGTTACTGAGCGGTCATATGGGTATCCATAAATACCAATGACATATTAATGGAGGCTGTTTGGTTGCGAGCGATCTTCCACGTCAATTAGTTTTGTCATAATGGCTGCGGGAATATGCGTCATAACAAGAAACGTCAATCAAATTTTTTAATCATTTGTTGGGACAAAAGATAACAATTATTGGCTAATTACACCTTACTTCGCAGAATCCCTGGTGTCAAATGATTTGCAAATAATGGGACTTTTATCAAAGTATAAATATTTAACTTGTTGGTAAATAAAGTTGAAGGCGTCCATTGAGTTGCATGGTATAGGACTATGCCAGAGCTACTTCGCTTTTACTCTAAATTGTTCCTCCAGTCAACCAGTCTTGAGCATTGTCAAGCGGAGTCCCGTGTAAGCTGGTTTTTCAGGCCAGCGACACACAGAACTTGCTTCAAGCCTTCTATTCTCCACCGTTACAAACAGCTTTTCTGTGATGAAAACCTGGGTGAATTAGTTGTCATCGGCCATTGAATACAATCCATCAATCGAGTAGAGATTCTTTGAAAAGTGCCCTTCACCAATGCTCAGCATAAAGCCACGGGAGACCTTTCTAGGCTATATATCGACCCAAGCCCCGCCAAAACCCATGACCGCACCGTAATATTTGTCACTTAATTTGACTTTTACAATAAGTAGAAGAGACATGATTAGTTTTCATAAAATAGTTTCATGGCCATAATCATCATTATGAACAATTTTTTTTATCTGAATTGCCTCGTATTAAACGAATAGAAATGCGACTTACTCTCAGTCTGAGTTCACAGTTTAATATGTGCTCCAAGTGCCGTGTAACAAGCGAACATATATATATATATATATATATATATATATATATATATATATATATATATATATATATATATATATAATACACCTTTCAGCAAAATGAAACAAAGGTTTGTTGATAATTTGGAAAATAATAGTCATTTGATAACAAACTGACCTTTTTTGTATTCATCACTGTCAAGGACTTTAATTTTAGATACTTCAGTACAGAGTTGATGCATTTTATACGTTTTAATGTTTGCACTTAAGATTAATTTTCGGTTGCGTATAGCTATATTGCTCCATGTGACAATACTGACATTACACATTCATTGTTGATAAAATCGATACATCTTGTAACTATATATGGACCCAAGATGAAGTCCAGTAAAACCCGGACATTGTGAAAGTAGAAAATGTATAGACTTCTTAGATAGTTACATTATAACATTTTAAATTCAGGAGCTGGGGCAGTTCTAGTATGCGTGCCTTTCAATGAATTTGGACTCTGATTGTACCGCTAAACCTTGCAAATTACTGTGGTAGTTCTCTTGGAAATGAACCCCATAGCACACAGCAGATGCAAAAATGAGACACCTGCTGGTCAATAAAGTAAGAAGTTAAGGTCTTGCGCTAAATTTATAAGTGCGGGGGAGGGGGGATATGAATATCTGTAATAACACATAAAACTCATAGAACTGCGCAAGAAATGTACATAAAATATCATGAAATTATTTAACAACGGGATAACAAAACAAACGCATTTTGGGTATCAAGTATTTTTTTTAAAAAGCTGATAGATTGGAAAGTATTAACGCAAGTACTAACGCAAATAGTATATTTGTTTAAAATGACACGCATAGTGTAAAAATATTAAATTTGACACTGAACGTCCTCTTTGTAACATATGGGTGTAACGTCACAAGCATTAAAGAATAAGGAAACAAATATTTTCCAGGTTTAACCAAATTTTAACGTTAATGGTCAAATCACAGTGTTGGTTCAACAATTCAAAATAAGATTTTCTATATAGTTTTCCAGTACTTTGTGTTTTATATGTCACCTTTAGGTTTCCGAACTACAATAGAGCGATTAAAACATGAGGAATAAATGAATATCATGGACGGTCCTAATCTCCCGTAAGAGAGGATTGCCAAACAATGGGATACAAAGCAAAAGAGCAGAAAGGTTTTTCCAAAATAAAAATTTTTGATGCTTTTATCAAAATAAAATATGCATAATTTAGCTATAATTGTTTTAGTCAAAACTACTGAAAACTTTTGTGATATGTTCTTTTCCTTATATGGTAAGTTGGACAGCCCGAAGCATTAATTATTTCTCAAATATAGCCATGCAGTATCCCCCATAGTTTGGAGGCACATCTGAAAAATATTTTTATGCTCTACAAATATTAAACTCTAAAAAACTAATATACATACATACATATATATATATATATATATATATATATATATATATATATATATATATATATATATATATATATAGAGAGAGAGAGAGAGAGAGAGAGAGAGAGAGAGACGGAGTATGATTTAGAAGGTTGTAAATTGTAATTTAATATTTCTGTATATTTAGTGGCTTTTTGTAGTCCGTTGTATGCCACAATCATATTTGATCTATCCTTGTGTCCGTCCAGCGATTTCTTCGTAACTCTAATTTGTTAGAGTTACGATGTAACGTTGTCAGGTAGTCACTCTAACTGTCAATCTCTCCGCCCTTTTCCGTATTGAGTAACATTTTAGCTTAAACCAAAGCCATAAAATGAGATCAGAGTAATACAACAGTGGTAAGATGAATAGGTGTGCCTTGCAGGCAAATGTAGAATGAGCAGGTGCTGCATATAAATGCAGCTTGTTTGTGAGGATCATCAAACTCAACTGCTATCACTTTACAAGGATTATCAAATAATGTAGAACGCTTCTCTGTAAATACTGCAAAGCAAAGACTGAACTGATACTGACGTCATGAGATTAGTTTTATAACGGCTATCAAGGACTTTCATGGTGTCTCTATATCATATTAAAATCTTATTTTATTTCCTCCTCTGAAAACAGCATATAAACAATGCGTGCAGTGTATAATGTGAAGTCATCAGCGATATTGTGTCATTAGCCGGTGAAGATTTCTTTCTGATTGGTCCTGTGTGTGCAGCCACCGGCACAGAGTTTAGTTTGACATCAGCCTGAACGCCAGCACAAGTCATTATGTCTTCAGTGTTAAACTTGATGGATTCACAACGGCTAAAATTAATGGGATTAGGCTATTCTTTATAGTTGTTTCAGACCATGCAAAATCTTTTAATGGACATCCTTAAGCAATTCTGATTAATAACTGACAGATAGGAAAGCCTTGTTACCAAGTATTATCACTCCCAGGGAAGCCACGACTTCAATGGGTCTAAATCGCATTACATCTTCCATTTATATTAACTTAAACAAATTTATGACTTTTAAAATTCTAGGTAAGTTTGTTGCCCTGCATTGTATTGTTTGGCATTTTATTGACAGCTTATCCCCCACATCATCTTTCTGTTTTCTGCGGCTTACTTTTGCTGCAGAAATTGGCTTCTCGCTTCGCGTTTCTGGGCGTCATCATTTTCACATAATTTAGTTAAGACAGAAAATATCACCTATAATAAGCGCCCAAGTTCATGTTATTTCAATCCAAATCTTCATCACACCAATTAACCTGTCTTAATGGGCAACGTGTATGAGGTGGTTAGGCACACGCCGGCTTCAACCACACAGACCCCTCACCAAGATCCAAATTTCCTACTAAACAAATCATTTGTAAGAGTCATACGCCCAATATCACTGCGTGACTGTAGTAAAATTTTTTCGCTGGATTGACTCGATCCAACCTCATTAAGCAACTTGGACGGTGTACATGAAAAATGAAGATTTTTGACGTTCAAATTGCGGCACGAACATAAAGAATAGAAGAGGGCTTTGCAGTTGTATAATTGGCTAATTTCAGAGGGGTCTCGGTAATTACTGAGAATAGGAAGCGAGTTTTGGAGCACCTTCCTTCACTCGGAAAAATGAGAGCTTAAAATTAACGATTCATTTGTTATGTACGTTCCGCACTTCAAAGCTGTGGACGGGTTCTGTAGGCACAATGGCCCTCCTCGGCAGACCGGCAGACTTGACGAGGGCTTTCACTTGACAACGTTACATCGTAACGATAATGGCGGCTCCACCGAGTCTTGGGACGATGGTACCATTAGATCTACCTTTACATGCGATACAGGATGACAATTCACTTTATCTTTTCTTTGTGGAAGGAAACAAGTATATTAGGCTAGGTTAGTTTGCTCATTTTTTCCGTTTTGTATGCAAAAGTTAATTTTCCCTCAGTTTTCTTGTTTTTCGTTGAACAATTTACCTTATCAATATCTTTAATTTGCCATTGAAATAAGGATTCAAAAATTAAAATAGTAAGAAAAAGAGGCACAAATGCTCATGTGGGGCTGTAGTCTTTGTGTATATTGGCAAGGTTTCTTGGTAATGCATCAGAACAGAATACCACCAGGAGATAATTTAAGAGGAATTACCTATCAGTAAACTGGACAGCCGTCTAATGTCATGTATCATTGTGAAGACATTGTATGTGTGCAATAAGGATAAAGACTATGTTCAGTGTTTGATTGGATGTTTTTATTTCTTTCATTAAAAAAAAAATATATATATATAGATGGTAGATGAAATGTAAAATGTTCAATGACAATGATAAAGTGTAATATGTTAGGAAGTACGGGGTCTGCAAAACCTTATAAGTCCCTCATACGTTTTCATTTCTCTAAGGTCTTGATGTAAAAAAACAAAAAAGGCGATAAGAGTGTATGAATAGAGCACGTAGGGGTAAGGGTGAGTCCGGGATGACAGTTACCCTGGCTTGGAAATAGTATATGGATTTCTAGCCTGTTGAGGCCGAGTGTCAAATCATGTTATTTATCATTGTGTAGGAATATATCCTCAGTCAAGAGCACATCTTCCTAGCAAAGTTTTGCAAGCCTAATTCCCAATGTTGTTTCTTGCCGTACTAACTTTTGTTGAGGATTTCTTTATGGTGCTGTCGACTCCCGCTGGTAAGATTGAGCTGTTGCCGTGTCGGGCATGAGCCGTATAAGGTAGAAGTGCAGGTGTGCCACAATGGCGTTTTCAACCGAAATTAAGTCCGCTTAAAGCTTATTTGTTGCGATTAGAACGCTTGAAAAACAACCCAAAGCATGGTCAATACAGTGGTCCTAATGTAATGGGAAAAATCTGCTTAGGTGTATGATGCGGTCCACCTGGGGAAAGCGTTATTGGAGCCCTCAGAAGGTGTACCGCCGTTGACAATAGCCGCCTGTCCCTCGTTCCCCACGGGAGAGGGCCGCATTCCACCTTCTACAACAATTCAAGTTGAATATACCAATGTGAAAGACACGCTAGGATCAACTTGCAATCTCATTCATTCATTTGAGGAGCGAATATTTACACGAAATTGGACACCACTATTTGTGTATGGCTCGTTTGTCTGTTGATTTTCTCCAAGTACTTATCTTGGTCCTCATAGTATAACAGTTAGCTTTGCTATCTGTGTACATACGCGGACCAGCAGAAACCGGACATAAATAAGTGACAAAATAGCAATGCATCGTTTACGTACATTTATTTATATATCCGACAGCATTTTTATGATTTACAATCTGCAAATAGTGGGGTGACATGAGTTATTTATCCCGTTGACATATTTCATTCGCTTCGGAACTTAGATTTCTCTCCCGCTAGAGTGAGAAAAATCTATCGTATTTGGAAGTCAACATTTTATATTTAGTTTATGCTGTAATGTCCTAATATATTAATATCAATGGATTATGTTTGTGGGACAGCCAGACATCAATTTGCCTCTTCTAAAAATGTTCCAGTGTTTGATTGAGATAATGATCATTTGGTGTATGTCACTTAAAAAAGATAATGTAACAGCTGTTAACTCATTTAATTTCGCTATATTCTTATTTTAACATAGTTCGCTGATGGCATAAAAAAACGCACGAAAATAAAATCACAATGAAATAGTGTTTTAGCAAAATAAATTATGGTTAATAGCACCTGTGCCCCCCCCCCACCCCCCTGAAGTTAGCATTCCAGTTTTATGCCTTTAAAAAGGTGAAAATAAATACATTTATCAGTGTACAATATTATTGAGGATGGATGGTCACGTGTCAATAACTGGAGTAACCATTGATAAATGAACAGTAGCAGCCACTTTAACTGTTGTCAGCTTGACAGTAACTTACGAGTTAGTGCAACCAGTAACCTGGTTCTGCTTCATTGTTAAGTGACAGCAAATGATTTTCTATGGCAAGTACATGTATAATGTTTAATTCAAACGACAACCGAAGGTCTTTCTAGTTGGTTTTAGCGTCCTTTCTGGAGGTTTCGGCGAGGGAATGGGAGCACAGGGATTCTCTGGGTGTTTTCTTGTAACAATTGTACGCAACAATTGGTGTAAAAAGTAGGTACAAAATATGAAAATTATCAAAATGTGGCCATCATGCTATTAAAGTTTACCAGTTTATGACACGTAACGATTTCGTGTTTGGTAAAAGTCTTGCTCCTCGTTGCTGTCAAATTATCTGTATATTTATATCTCTTGTACTCATTCATTCGTTCATCTATAACCATCACATGTAGTTCATTTCTAGACCAAATATCACAGATATATACTTTGTTAACATAATAAACCTATATACTCAACTTACCGCATGGCTTTGCGAAATATTTCTGCACTGAAGGTGGAACTCAAAATTGGCATACGACCCCAAGCTTTTGGCTAAACATCTGGTTTTGTGACTGTATTGAAAAATATTCAGGATAAAATGACCAAGCTTGTGCTCGGATGATCTGAATACCTGTATTTACACAATTTTACAAGTTTTTCTTTCATTCAAGTGTCTGTGTGTGTGTTTTTTTAAACAAAGGTGATACAAAAATAGGAGAATGTTTGTTTGCTTGTTTGTTTTTGGGGGGTTTCGTTTTGCATTGTTTGGTTTGTTTTTTTTTTTATATTATTTTTTGAAACTGATAAAGTTTGTGAATCTACTCACTCTCTGACAAGCATTAAAAAAAAATGATCATTTCTTCTGAAACAGTTTCCTGGATTGTACTTAGGCTAGAAATTGCAAATTTGGACATGTGAAAAACGACATATGTCGACCCAAAATACTTTAAAATGTCAGAATGAACAACACTGTCCAAAAGCGACTTGACATTTTTGGGGTACACCACTTAGTAGAGTATCTGGTACTTGTGCCATGATGATATGTCTATGTGTTAAAAACAGTGGGCACAACAGTACATAATAAGATACTCTTTCTGAACAATGTACACATGTACATGTATGTATGTATGTATGTATGAATGTATGTATGTGTGTATGTATGTATGTATGCATGCATGTATGCATGTATGTATGTATGTATGTATGCATGTATGTATGTATGTATGTATGAATGTATGTATGTATGCATGCATGTATGTATGTATGTATGTATGCATGTATGTATGTATGTATGAATGTATGTATGTATGTATGCATGCATGTATGTATGTATGTATGTATGTATGTATGCATGCATGTATGTATGTATGTATGTATGTATGTATGTATGCATGCATGCATGCATGCATGTATGTATGTATGTATGTATTTATGTATGTATGTATGAATGTATGTATGTATGTATGCATGCATGTATGTATGTATGCATGCATGTATGTATGTATGTATGTATGAATGTATGTATGTATGCATGCATGCATGTATGTATGCATGTATGTATGTATGTATGCATGCATGCATGCATGTATGTATGTATGTATGTACTTGTGTGCGTGTTTATGTGTTCATGTGTGTATGTCCGTCTGTCTGTGTACGTTTGTTTATTCATTTATTCATTCATTCATTCATTCATTCATTTGATCTGCCAAAAAAAATGGAAAGTAAGTCCACAATGTACGTGGCCTGGCTGATCCGGACTTCCCTCTGTACTGATGGTTACTCATATGTTTATATATCAGTTTTGTCACGTGGGTAATTCTACCACTTGATTATCCCAAGAAAATCATGCTGTAGCCTTTGACACTGTTGCCTCTGTCAGTTTTCTTTACCGTCATCAATCTCGCACATGCGCAGAGAATGAAATAAATAAAGATGCAGCGAGAAAGGATTTTTTTTTCACAGAGGACCAAGAGATCCCTTATATATCATGTGACGTATTGGGTTACTTATGAAAAGGAACAAATAGAATTATAACTAACTTGGTAAATATATTAAAACCGCGTAAGGTAAACAGTGGAAGTTACTTTCACCAATACGTGAGGATTATGTTATGTAACACACCATGGTAACATAGTGTGCAGGCACTTGGTCCTATCCCGATCGACTACTGTTATTTGTTTAATGAGAGCAATAAAACATGTACACAAAGAGCTATTGATCTCCATTAATGCAGGATAAAGATGGAGACATGCCAATCTCTAGTCATTCAATGGATAGAGTCTCATATTTCATATCCAATTACACGTCTTTGTTCCATTGGATCCAATTTCGCACCCTACTCTTTATATATATATATATATATATATATATATATATATATATATATATATATATATATATATATATATATATATATATATATATACATACATATAAATATATACATATATATATACATACATATAATGTAATATAGAAGATGAATAAGTTGAAAACAGTTCAACCATATGTTCAACACGCATGGGAAACCGAAGACAACGGTCAATTTTCAGTCACTACTTTATTTCCACAATTATCTATCAAATTTCGTCATACGAGAACAATATTGACTTAACATACATGCACATAAATTTATCTATTTGTTCATGAATTCATTCTGTAAATTAGTGTGACTTACTCCAAATTTAATTGTTGATAAGACTTATTTTAAATTCAAAGCAGTGAATTTTAAGAGAAATATAAACTAATTTGCCTATCAGTTGCCAAGACAAACAGAACTTTAAAAAATGCATGTATCTGCAACAAAGACTAAGATAAAATTCACAATAATTTTAGGAGAACTCCACTGTAATCAAAGCAGTTGCATAATTTTCATTTATGTGTGTATGTACGAATGTATGTATGTTTGTATGTATGTATGTATGTATGTATGTATGCATGCATGTATGTATGCATGTGTGTGTGTTTGGGCATGTGTGTATGTTATAAAGACAAATAGACTATGCGGATCTGAAATTTTTTAGAGATGAGTTTTAGGAAAAGGGTATGAAACCTTTTGCGAAATATAATGGGAATAGCGAATCTTACATTACAGAGTGAATACTCTCTGACGTCACTCATGATTATTCCCCACCAGCAACGATCCCGATTGAGCCAGGAAATCTCACTCTCCAGCCGTGTAAGATTTTGTTTATTTCTATGTGAAATTGGGTATTCTTTGCAATCCCTCGTTGTGTACCCGTAGCAGCTTTAGCGAGTATTTAACAGAACAGAACGGAGAAAAATATGCGCTAGGCCCACTTTTATTACCCACCTGATGTGTCGTGTTTGTTTACGTTCGTCGTAGTTATCCATGTCACGTGTGGCGTATAATCAAACATCCCTCAATAAGTATAAGTTTATGACATATTCAATGTTAACCATGACGCTATGTACAAATCACAGTTCTATCGGCTTACAATACAGTCTCCGTGTCCGCAGACTATTATTAAGATGAACATTTTATTCAGTTCTTTCTTTCTTTCTTTCTTTCTTTCGTTCTTTCGTATATGATATCAGGATAAACTGAGACTTTCATACAGAACAAAAGAGTCTATATGAGAAAGTGAATGATAGTGAGATATATGCCCATATAGGGTCAGTAGAATAAGTTTTAGATATGATTCATTATTATTACTTTCCTGTCATTCAGTTACGTTGGTCTATATTATAATTAATCATTGTCTTTTATTATCTGGAATTTAGACCTAAATAAAAGAAGCACTAAATATGTTTTCAAGTTTGAACAAAATAATCTTATGGAAATAGCTGGCTGAGCCACACTATCAAGCACTCAGAACTGTGTCCTTTGAAGGTGAAAGGCCGGTTGCTCCTTCCGTTGGCTAGAAAATTCAAAAGCTCACTAATTCGGTCAGGGAGGCAAGGTATGACAATCAATTGGTATACACCTCTGTGCACAGTCTTTGTAATTGAACGTACATTTATATGTACATAGATACAGATTTTATGTATGTATAAATATAAATGTATATGTACACGTACACACATATGTATGTATGCATGTGTGTACAAGTTTCCTTTCTCAATGAAGCATACGTTTTGAGAGTATTTTCTACATGCTGTTGATGTTGTCTGAAGGTACATGATAGACACATGTTAGAGATCATCTTAAGTTTGTTGGGTTGGAAAAATTTTTGCAGTTTTCTTTACAAGACACTTTTAAATCTTTGCATTTATTCTTTTCTGCATATGGGCCTCGGTAGTTTGGGGTTATATATATATATATATATATATATATATATATATATATATATATATATATAAATATAAACCCGACAAACTTTTGTTATATGGTGTTTACTGATGATAATACTCACATGGAAGTAAATTGTTGCATTTTCATGACACCACTGATATATAACAAGCTGTTTTAACATTTAATAGGAATAGGATGTATTCATATCTAAATGCGGTCCTACTCTAACACCTATTGAGCAAATGAGGGAGCCACCTGCATCAGGGCAGATCCATGTATTTAGCATGGTCAAAAGTACTTTCTCAACAAAATGAACAACACAAACACACAATAATCTTAAGAAAATGTATTAACATATATTTTAAACATAAAGGATGCTTAAAATAATTAGAAATGGGCTCTCTTTTGGTTGAAAAGGTGTTATTTAGGGATGTTTATGTAGTATTTAATACAAATCTGCCCTGATCATGGTGGAAGCATTAGTCTGTTGCCCCGGCAACACAGGAAGTGAGCAGGATCGCAGTTAAATATGAATGTCTCCTATTGAATATGTCTATAATTCTATCATAGGATGTGTGTGTCACAACCGCATACACACACATAAACACGCACTCACGTACACACACATACACACACACACACACACATATATACATATATGTATATATATATATACATACACACACACACACACACACACACACACACACACATATATATATATATATATATATATATATATATATATATATATATATATATATTGCGTACATTTAGTACAGAAACGAGGTACACAATTAACATTGTCAATACCGGTATCCCACTGGCAAGTTTTGGTCTGCGACAAGGGGTTAAATGTTCGAAAATAATTTTAGTGATCTTTGATGATAGCCGTCGGTGCGACACAAAACCTTAGTATGCGGCAGTGAGAACATCTTTTTAGACATCAAAAAATCGTTTTTGGATATCTTTAAAGATGGCGGTCGTTTTGCAACATGAAACAAAATATTTCTTTGAGTTATGGTGGGAATGAGAGATCATAGACGCCCTGAGCACTGTTGCAATTTCGCAACATACGGTTTTAATTCCGCCCTTCTAAAATTTGAACATCTAACACAAAGTCTGCCTCTTCCCTCTCATTTTCCATGACAGAAAGGGCCTTGTGAGCTATAGAGGCATTTCTGTCTCGGCAAAGCCAAATGTTGGCGCCGAAATCGAGGGACCATGGACTATTTTCTATAGCTTTTGGTTGTTTTTCGGCCATCTTTTTGAGTATCAGTAACTCACTTTAAGATATTTTAGGACGAATTATAGATGTCAACCAATTATTTACAGATATTTATGGGGCGCCCTCTATTTATTCTGTATTTATTGATACAAAAAAATCGAATAATTGATATCAATAAATCGCTTTTAAATATACATAATTCGATTTCTTGATATCATAACATGCAGATATAAATATCTATGAGGCGCCCTTTTACTATTTATCTGTTTTCTAAAGGCTAGTGGTTGTTTTTCGGCCATCTTTTTGAGTATCGGTAACTCACTTTTAGATATTTTAGGGCGAATTATAGATGTCAACCAATTATTTACAGATATTTATGGGGCGCCCTCTATTTATTCTGTATTTATTGATATAAAAAAATCGAATAATTGATATCAATAAATCGCTTTAAAATATAAGTATCTATGGGGCGCCCTTTTACTGTTTATAATATCAATAATTCCCAACCATTTATAGATATCAAGAGTTCGAACATTTAATATCTAATTTAATCCGGATTTATTGATATCAATTATTCTCATTATTGATAGCAAGAAGCCTTTTCTCTTTATTGATGTCAATAAGTCGATTTTTTATATGAATGAATATTTTTTTGATATCAATAAATCATTTATGGACATAAATAAATCTCCTTGAATTTTTTATTTCAAGAATTCAATTGATTGATATGAAGAATTCAAGAAACCTTTTAACAAATTACTGTATGCTCCTTCCTCATGCTCTGATAGTGATACGCTTATTGGACATCACTGATATATAGCTGCCGACGAGTGAAAGGCTCCTTTATTTCTTATTCTTTTTCTGATTCTACTGTTACCTTTTTTTCTAATTTTGGTTAATTGATTTCAATTGTTTACAGATTGAAGTGTTAGGTAGATTAATAGATATGTTTATTCAACAAGATTCATAGTTGAGGGTACATTTTAACAAAAGCTTGAGAGTAGAAGCCCGTCTGGGCTTGTATATATCCTCATCCATGAGAAAACAGTAGGTTTATAGATAAGGTCATACAAATAAATCTATATACATGTGCTTCATAAATTTTCCACACGGACAAGTCCAAATAACCTAAAACGATTTAGATATAAAATACATGCAGAACAATTTAATGTCCAGACATTGTCTGCGGAGGGTTTAAAGGTATCTGATTCCATATCTTGGTCCCATGGTGTTTGATGGAAAAAGATGTGAAAACGCTGGCACAAGAAAAAGCAAATAAATTGTGTCTCTGTCTGGTAGAATATGAATGTATATTTAAGTTTAAGACAATATATCCTGAAAAAATTGTGGAAACACGCCATTCATAATTTCAAACATAAAACTGGATGTCAAAAATTTGTATATAGTGTCAAATTTCATGACTCCATATTCTGAAATAAAGGATCTGTATGAGCATTAAATCTGAGAAACTCATAATACATATTTTGTTTTTTAATTTTACCAGACAGTCCAGATTACTTTAATAGTTGCTTCCCCATGTTACATTACAATACGTATAATATGGATAAACTGTACCATAATATCAAGAGAGAAGTACCTTACTATTCACAGATTGTCTCATTTTCTTCAGATTACCAATAACTTTGCTGATTTTATTTGCATTATTATTAATATGATATTTGCAATTCAATTGTACATCCACCCAAATTCCCAAAAAATTAATCTTACAAACGTGAGAAATATCATGATTCATTATTTCAACATGAATGTTATGAGGAACATATTTCTTCTTTCTTACATGATAAATCATAAAATGTATTTTGTCAACATTCAAACATAGCAGGCAGTGTTGTCCAATAAGCGTATGACTATCAGAGCATTAAGTTGGAGCATCCAGTAATTCAGAGCATTGAGAGGGAGCATACAGTAATTCACAGCAATTCGAGGGAGCATACAGTAATTTGTTTTTAGTTTACTTGAATTCTTGATTTCATTCTTGAAAGGTAATAAAAATTCACAGGCCTACCTGGTAGGATGCTGGGAAAAGTTAGGAGGCAACATGTTAAATTAGAATCCCAGTGTACTGGGAGTTGAGGGAGTGGGAATGATGGTAGCCCTTATAAGGGCTCCCATGGGTGCTCCCATGGGAAAAGCTTGAGCCTTAGAGGCGGGTATAAGGTGTGTGAGGGATGGATTTTTTTTATTTTATTTTAGAGTACAAGCAATGAATGTAGGGGGATATACCCAGGACCAAGGGCCCACCACAGCTGTGAGATAGTGGGTGGGGGACCCTATTCGGCGGCTCTGGTCCTGGAAAATATGACAGCACAAGCTGGTAAGGATTACCATGGTTTCTCCCACCTCATTTTTTTAACCCTTGGCCACCTGTGTCACACAGTGACACAGGACAGCGGCAGACAAGCAGAGAGCCACATTATTATTATTATTATTATTATTATTATTATTGTTATTATTATTATTATTATTATTATTATTATTATTATTATTATTATTATTATTATTATTATTATCATCATCATCATTATCATTATCATCATTATTATTATTATTATCATCATCATCATCAAGAGTTCAAGTAGATTTACTAATATCAGTAAATGATTTTTTGATATCTATAATTCGAATTATTGATTTCAAGAATTTCTGATATTCTTCATATCAATAAGTCGAATTATTGATAAAAGTAAACCATTTACTAAATATTGATATCGATAAAGACAAAAGATTTCTTGATATTAGTAATTCAAGTTATTGATACCAATTAATGAATTCTTGATATCAATAAATGATTTCTTGATATCAATAAATAATAATACATATCAACAAATGAATTCTTGATATCAATAAATCTGGTATAGATAGTAAAAATGGGCCCCATAGGTATCTAAAAATGATTTCTTGATATCAAAAATCGAATTCGTGACATCTAGAAATGGTCGGGAATTATTGGTACCAATTATTCGACTTCTTGATATTAATAATTCATTTATTGGTATGAAGAACTCGAATTATTGATGTCAATAAATAAATTATTGATATTAATAAGTTGAATTATTGATTTCAAGAAGTAGGAAGAATTATTGATATCAATAAATCGAATTATTGACATAAACAAATCGATTTATTAATATCAAAAAGGATATCTTGTTATCAAGAAATACCTAATTAATAGTTAAAGAGCACTCCATAGATATCAATAAATAATTATAGATATCTGTAGATAAACTTGCTGTCCATGAATACAGAATATATAATAAGATAGCACCCCATAGATGTCAATAATACATTTCTTGATATCAAGATTATAAATATCAATGGTTCGATTATGTCAATAGTTTTTATTCATTGATATCAAGAATTATTTTGTGATATCAAGAAATTCATAATAAATGGTAAGGGGTACACCATAGATATGCAAAAATGAATTATACATATCTAAAAAAAATCATAGATATCTAAAATACTATTATGAATATATGTATACATTTATATTTCAATTTACGATATCTATGAATGACGTATAATTTTCTGTTGTGTTAGATATCTAAAATTAAATTATGGATATTTATAATTCGAATTTATAGAGATATATGAATTCCGATAAAATGTTACAAGGACTTGTTATTCTAATATGCTGTATATTTGCGTTTTTTATCAGACAACTGATTCTCAATAAAATGATTATCACTGATCATTTACTATTATTATTTCAGTTGTCATTAAATTACGTATTTTTATTACCGTTGATCATGAATTATTTTTTCATAATTATTATTACTTTATTGTATTATTACATCATCATCATCATCGTAAAAATGATTGTCATCCTGGGATATTGTTTTCAAAACACAACTGTGATAAATGTTTGAGACCCCTTTGCCCCTCTCGATAACAGAGAGTTGTTGGTTTTTTAACATGATCATTCATATACGCATGCATGATGGTATGGTTTCCTTGACTCAATGCTGTACTACATTGTAATCCAGTAGAAATAAGTATTTATAATAATGGTCAGACTCTTGTTCTTCTTGTTATGGCCCACTCAATTATCTATACAGTGTTATCTCTTCTTTGTCGTAGAGAATCTTCATGTCAGTTTTTCCTACCATTAGGTGATCTACGTTTTAGCTGCTATCAGAGATACACAGCTGGGTATTCCTACTAGAAAACGTGCTCTGATGGTTACTAGTTGAAGTCCCCTTATTGTATGTCACGCTGATACAATCTTCTTAAAAATTACATGTTCAGCGTGTTTTTAGTATCTAGAGAATGTGACACTCCTGTGCTCAACTGACCATGGATAAAGTGACTGAAGTGGTCCTGTGACTTTCGTTTTGGAGAAGATTTTTTCATAAAAATTTTACCTCCCCCAAATTTAAACAAAAACTATTGGAGCATGACAACTTTAACACACATGGTAGAGACCCATCCAAGTTTCATCCTGGCCAAATTTGAAGTGAATCTGATTGACGGTTTTGAAGAAGAAATATAAAACGTGAATCACTATTGCAATCCCCTTAGACTTACACGCAATCAACAAGAATGCAGGCATCAACCGGCGAGGTCCCAAATTGAAAAATGCGTAACAAATCAGGGATCTTGATTATCACCGAGGGAACGACTTATTTTAACTCCCCCACAAGCTAAATTTCCACCCTGTGTCAGAACAATCCAAGGAGCACTTTTGGAGAAAAAAATCGAAATAAGCTTTAATAAACAAAAATTAATAGAACATGGAAAAAAATCACAGCACCAACTGTTTTATAAATCAAGGTCAAGGAGTCGCCCGAAATGTCCCTATGCCGTTTCAAGGTCGTTTTGGAGAGGATTTTTAAAGATTTTGAAAAAAAACCCACCAAGAAAGAAAAATCACTGGGGCATGACCATTTGTTCTAGTTTAATACAGAAAAAACCTAAGTAATCTTCATTTTCAAGTTGTGGAACTGAATTTAAATCCAAATAACAAGGTTAGAAGAAGCAAGTTCAGCACCAAATTATGCCGGCCAATCAGAAGTCCTGCTTCCAAGTGTACAAGAGAGCGTTCGATGTGGACTACTATTTTGCCTTTATTGATATGAACAAATCGAATTTATGATATTAAGAATTCACCAACATTATTGACCTTATTACTGACATGAAAACAGATTACTACAATACTGATATGATGCAGACTGTTACAATCCTGACATGATGCAGATTTTTACAATACTGACAGGAATGCAGATTACTATAATACTGACATGAATACAGATTACTACGATACTGACATGATGCAGACTGTTACAATACTGACATGATGCAGATTGTTTCAATACTGACGTACTGCCCATAGACGAATTGATCCATTATAGTTTACTGTAATCACGACACGAGCAAAAGCTTGGATAAAGTCAGATACGAAGCAAATAGTTCTGTTGTAAAACAAAATACGATGGTATTGGCGTGACGTCAGACAGCAGCGTTTAAGTTTTGTTGTGCAAGAGGAGGTGATAAGTGGTTCTCCGTCTGGACTCAAGGCTACGCACTCCACCTTCTCACCACTCAGCAGAGTGAGCAAGAGCTGCTTGAGGGTAGCAAGGTCACTTTAACTATGACCCGCGGATACAAAAAGTCAACAGGACAACAAAGTTCCGGTAGCCATTAAGAAGATACTTGTGGGAGCGCTGATCCAAGATGATCAGCTGGCAGTATGTACTGTCAGCTTGTACTCAATGGTCGTTGATTATGATAAGTATTTACTCTCCCGGTTGACAGAAAACCTCTTAGAGTAATGACCATTCGCGATAAATAACAAAAGAGTCCCCTTCAACAGTGTCAATTACGTAATAAGTATATATACTCCACCATCACTCCGTGGCTATTCAACAGTTAACGACCATTTACACGACAACCGGCGTGACACTTTAATATTCCATCCAGGGGAACACTTTCAACATAGATTGTGCTATCAATATACATAATTATAGTATATAGATTTGTTGAGAAGTCAATCTACAAATTATCCAGATGTACTGAAGTTTAATGAATTAGATGTATTATACAATAGACGCTAAGCAATAAAGAAACGGCATTATTTGAGGTAAAATTATCATACAGAACAAACCGCACACTTTGAGGACATGAAATTAAATGAGACTGTTTCAACACTCTTGGCATATGGTCTGGTCTGGTCTGGTCTGAACATATAACATTTCAATGAATTGCATTCACAACAGACGGCACAGGCATTCTGTAGCAAGGTAGCAATACTACCAATTGATGTCTCTTCAGAGTATTCTTCTGGACAGACACCTTATTATAACTTACCATGGCAACGTAGTAGTAGCTGCATTGTACATACACATTGGCAGGCAACATGGGGGTGTTCAGATCCCGTGGTGTTACGAAATAGTAACCTCGTCTCTACACCTTGGCTCGTAAATTGGCCCCGAAACTCAATCCCTCTTTACTTGTATATTTTGCTACAAATGATTGATTAGATATTTTACTGAAGGAAGCGCAGAGTTGGCAGATAATATAAATGAGATAGCTTTTGAAGCAGGGCAGCTTTTTATAAAAGAATCCAGACTTTTGTTTTTGAATTTGTGGGCCTAATTTCCGGTGCTATATACTTCATCGAAGTCTAACAACCTATATATTTGTGCATCTATGTACTATTACACGATTCAGTGAAAATAAATATGTTTAGAAACAAAATGAGCATATTCCGATCTCAAGGCGCCTGAACTAAGCACCGTCAGGAAATAAATCATTACAAAAGGTCCACTGAGAAACTACATGGATTGATCCGAAATGGTAGGAAGCCAGAAACAATCCTAATTTTCGGCCCTAAATTTACAAGAACAATATTAAATTGGCTTAAAATAGCGGCAACAAAACATAGAAAGCATAACTGAAGATATTGTCGTTCATATTTTCTGTCGAATGGCAATACCACTTTTATTATCCTATCTGGTGATGATAATTCATGGTTACACTGTTGTTGAATGTTCTGTTGAAATGACAATACCACTTTTATTATACGAGCTGGCTTGAATTATCAATGCTATACTTTTATTACTCAACATGGCTGCAATAATCCGTGGTTATCCGGTTGTAAAATCACCGCACTATTTGGAATTGAAATACAGACTGAACAAATGGCTTCAAATGTAATTTGATCAAACAGGTGAATATTTATACTCAAATGAGAGCGCATGCCATTTCTTTTTGCAATGTCTCACCTGTTCTGTCCAAGCGAATTTCTGTTGAAAAAGGTTTGTAATATAGTGCCACCGGAAGTGAATCCCAAGTTGGTTGTCCATATAGCAGGTGATATATTGCTCAGTTATTTTTACACTTGGTTTTGATAATCTTACTCCTTGACAGAGATCTTATCGTTGTTCAACATGTTATTACTGATTACACTGAGACAGAATGTATTTTGGCAAGGGATGGATCTATAGACCGAGGAAGGCAGAAGAATGCCTTGTCCCAGAAGTATATTTTGTCCTTTTCTGTATATCTTCCATCTTTCGGTCAGACGTGCGTAGTTGACACATCACCCAGCCGACTTTTCAATATGGTATCCCCCGAACCCAGGGAACTAGGGTCTTACAACGCGTTAAAATACTTCTGGTGCACTAATAATTTGATATCACGACATAATGATTGTCACAATTAGATATGAATAGACACTTCAATAATAAATCAACCTCTGCCGGGATTTACCCAGAAATAATAGGAATAATGATAATAATAGTGATAATGATGATGATGATGATGATGATGGGGATGACGATAATATATATATATACATGTATACATATATACATATATATATGTATATATATATATATATATATATATATATATGTGTGTGTGTGTGTGTGTGTGTGTGTACACATATGCTCTAATTTCTAGTATTCAGTATTGGATTTTTAAAGTCAGTTGTATTGATAGTTGATGTAATGTTGCTTGGAAAAGTCCATATCTAATATCGTTAGGAACAGTCCATGTCGGTCGTAATAAGTAACTTTTTAAGTAACATTTTGTACATTTTAGTAATCCATTGTAAATGTATATACAAAACAATTTTTTCTGTCCATCTTCAAGCTTACGGCCTCAATGGTTAAATTGTAAAAATGCCGTGATATGTCTGCACGTTGAAGGAAGTGAAAAAAGAAACAGCAAAATTAAAATGACAATTAATCCATTCATTGATTAATAACTGGGCAAAAAAGTGTTACTGAACAGTTATATTCTATAGTCAATCATAAACAATGCAAGAAAGCAATAAAGTACAGCCTTTACCATGAGAATTGGTTGAAGTAACTAAACCTGTATCAGTAATTCGTGGTATATCAAAGGAGACGCAAGTTTGCGCTATCAATGCTGCATTCAATAACGTGATACATTATATCTTCAAGTATGATTGTGTCTATCTACGCCATCATTTACATTAAGGCCCCTTCTATTTTGAAGAAGTCAGATCAAAGGAAAATAATTCGATACTAGAACCACTACATAGTTACACTAGAGGCTAGAAAGTGACCATTCGAGGGAAAAGAATATGTCGTGTCCAGTTCATTGTCTGCATCTGCTGTGATATGAAATGAATAGAAAGAGATACTTTAAAATATTATTTAGCGGGAACAGTCAATCAGGCACGTCAATCTCTCTGTGAAGAATGGGAATATGATTGCAGAAGTACTTGTGTTCTCTACAGAGACAGCTGTCTGGTGGCTCTTAAATCGCATATTTTTAACCATTATTGGGAAAATACAGGGCATAAATCAAAGGGTCCATTCCTATCTTTTGGGAAATTAGACTAGGTAACATTTGACAGAAGCAGTCCCACTGGGGGCTGTTGAAACACCTGTGCGCCCATTCATACATTGTCCGGCCTCCACCCAATCGTGGGAGTACACGCTGTCGCAATAATACTGGCACAGGTGGAGAGGGCAAGGTTGGTCCGGCATTGCGTCCATCTGCCATTGGGCTTTTCTCTGCTAGATGCCAACACCTCTACGCATTAAGAGGTACACCCCGTGCTCTGGAGTACCTTCAGCAACACGGGGACCCCGACACGTCAACGTCCATTAAGCAATGGCTCTTTAACCTGATGTAGGTCGTTTGATTGTAAAAGGAAGTCTCCCCATCGGGAGTTGTACTTGGAAACTTTACTCCCAACTGAGGCGATCAGCTGGGCTTAGTAAATAAAGAGAAGTTAATTTCATAAGTGAATACCACTCGAAGTTCATTGTTCGATTTGGGTAACATAACTTCCACAAACACGCTATCTCAGCGTATGAGATAAACAACTAACTGCGAGTTTTTGACGCTTCTTTATAAGTTATGCTGATTGGAAAGTTTGTCCCTCAGAATAACGAAACACAAAGGGGCCAAATTGAGAAAAGGTATACTGAAAAGAAAGGCCATTGTTTATCAAGTGGAAGAACTTGCATTTGAGTGGATAATAGCCTACAATTAGCAGCCACACATTAAAGAATGGCCGTAGCCAATTATGAAAGGAGATTGTCAAAAGATCCTTCTTGACCAGGCCTGGTCAACTCGGCCATTCCTTTGCCATGACGTTTGGACACGAACGAAAATACAAAATGTAACAATCGGCGCATTTTGTATCATGTACTTAACCTGTCATAAAAATAGACCCGAAATGTAACACTCCCCTTATCGTAGTAAAAATAAGTCCAAAATGTAATGCGTATACGTATCAATTTGCCAGTAAAACAAAGCGCCTTTTGTGATAACACAAAATGTAACAAAAGTGACTCAAAATATGGTAACGGGATATTAGTGCAATATCGTAAGAAATGCCCTTTTTAACATATCTTTCTCTCTAAACCATTTGTACTAATACTGATATCTGAATATCACAAAGGAAGTTTTATGTATAATCTTTACAAGTATAGTTTTACTAATATGATGATTATTTATAATTTTAGTTAAACTGGCAGACACAGGCTATGTAGTCAGGCTTCAAAACAAAAATTGCTCATTTACAGGATACAAAAAGTATTTTGCTATTACTGATTTTTATGCCAATTGAGATAATGGTGACATCTGTGACTTCCTTCGCCAATTAAAACCAGACTGTTTTTTTTTTTAAATCTTGTTTGGGTAACTCTTTCCTCGTTGACTGAAAACATTGGGAGTTTAAAAACGTACAAAAAAATCCTCCTACTGCATGTGAATGCTGATACATCCTTACTTTAGCATTCACTTACAAAACATTCCACTTCTGCGTGTGAATGCTTTTGCAACCTTACTTTACCAGTTACCAAGCTCCAAGCTTGAAGGGTATCACGACAGCACTTTGGAGAGGTCAAAAGTTTTACATTTTGGGCTTCATTTCATCAAAGCATGTGCAGACGTTACTGTTTGGGTAATTTTTACTCTTCCTCCCCCTCCTCCTCCTCCTCCTCCTCCTCCTCCTCCTCCTGATACTTCTACCCTGAAAACTACTACTGCTACTAACACCGTTACTATTACTGCTACTACAACTTCTTTGACTACTGCTGCTACTACTACTACTATTACAATGACTGATACTACAACTACTTCGACTAGTGGTACTAATACTCTTACTGCTACTACTACCACTTTCACTACGAATGCCACTACTACTATTATTACTCGCACTGCTACCACTTGTACTGCTACTACTACTACTACTACTACTACTACTACAACTAAATTATGAGATCTGCCCCTTTTACAACGTGGGTCGATGGAACGGCTTTAATTCGATGGTGCTTCAGGGATATTGACAGCGATATTGACCAACACAATATTTAGTGGTAGTAAGCTGTCGGGGAGGTAAAACGTGATTGGGGGAATTACTTGCAGCTCAGATCTGTACGTAGATCACTCCTCGCGTGGTATTTACTGCTTACCTTTTCATGTATGTCAGGTTAAAAACTTCAATATACATCATTCAGTTTTATGTCCCGCAAACTAAAACCAGAGATATGACACTCACTGGTACAACCTGCAGGAAGTGTAGGGACAGATACATGACACACTTTATATATACTGAAACAAAATGGCATTATTTGCATTGTTGCATACAAACATAACATTCGTCATTTTCGTATTGCAGTTTACAAATAAAGCAAATATTATTATATATTTAGTACATGTACATGTTTCTAAATGCGTCTATTTATCGGGCACACGTATACAGCATGGGATTCTCAGTGCGCTACCTAACTATTCATTAGGAATTCCTGTGTAGCTGATCTTACCGTCTTATTGTATCTTGTTGTGAGTAAATTCCTCCAAGGAAAAGAACAAGTGGGTGATGACATTGTCGATTGTGCTTTACGTTGAGGTTGCACTAATTATCAATTGTTCAAACAGATACAATGTGGCAAATACCGTGAAACAATTGTTGAAGTTGTATTCAGCTCACTTATTGGCTGTGTTCAGATAGGGTCAGGAAGGCCTGTGAAATGAAGAATGAGGCAATAGTTTACCATATAAGAGGCAATTGTTTCATATGTCTCAAGCTTATTTCCCTAATATTTGTTAACAAAACAAACTTGACTGTAACTTATCAGGTTAGGCTAGTACATATGCAGTGTGGCTTTTGCAATATGAAATAAGAGGTGCCAATACCAAGGCAACAAGCTCAGATGTTAGCACATGAACACATTGATTCTACAAATACCACTTGTTTGCTATAACTTAAGAAAGTCCCAAGTCATATTTATGGTTCCTGTAATTACGTATATTTATCTCGGGTCATTTTCAAGGATGAACCCATCAATAAGCTGATAATACCTAACACAATGGAACTTGTTTTGAAAGAAACATCACAGCTTGATTCCCCCCAGTATTCTTTACCTCCTTTTCAAGTGTTTCTCACACAGGAAATTCCTTCTCCTTCTGTACACAACGTTTTTTTTTTTTTGCTTTAAAAACAGACTTTCATTAGAGCTGTCATACAAAATGAACCGCCTCCAACGAAAGGTTAAATTTTTGGTAAGTTTTTGGCCAGAGCCACGTGATACTTGTGCAGCTGTTCTATGGTAGTTCGTGCAGCTGTTCTAAGGTAGTTCGTGCAGCTGTTCTATGGTAGTTTGTGCAGCTGTTCTATGGTAGTTCGTGCAGCTGTTCCATGGTAGTTTCATTCCATTTCGGAACAACTGGTGAATGATCCTGTTGGGAATGGCATACGTTAAACTGTAAATCTATCGACAGCGCTTCATTGTAGGGGCGATTATCTCCGTCATGTGAGGATTCATACTTACCAATGGTAGTGAAAAGATTACCGGTTACAACAAATTGATCAATTAGAGCTTTAACATTTGACATCCTGCTTTCATGTGTAAAATTCACAGCTGAGGAGGCATGGAGTAAAGCGCAGGAAAATTTCTGTGTCTGTTGTTTTTCAAAATTATCTTGTGACGAGAATTCGTCTCAAGCAGATCGGTGTTAAAGCCCACACCAACTATTATATGTTCAACAACACTATCAATTCCATTTAATACATTTTTATATTTATTTCTTCAGTACATCATATTTAATCGTGTGGACTACATAAAACTCTTCCCCCCCTTTTTTTACGTCGGAGAAAAAGCTGTTTTGATTGATTGAGGTCGGTAGTAAAATTTTTCTAGTGGTGCTTTCTCTGCAAGTAGTGGAGTGAATCAAAGTGGGGTCCTGTCACCCACTCTGTTTGTGGTCTATTACGATGACTTACCGATGAGATTAAAACAAACTGGTATTGGATACCATGCCGAGAAATAATTTCTTGGTGCTCTCAGCTATGCTGATGACATTATTTGTCTGGCAGCCACTCGAATTGCACAACAAAACTGATGTCTGTATGTTCAAATTTTAGTACTGAGTATAATGTATAATATAATATTAAGCAGCTCCTCAGTATGTATGTTTTTGGAATTCTATGTGCACAACATATGTATAGAATTCTAAAATAAAATGTTCACTTCCTAGATGCATTTTATATTGTCAGCTCAATCCAAAGTGTCACATTTGATTCCGTGTGTGAAGAAGACATTGGGGACAACTAGCTGAATTAATTGATGTAAAAGATCAAAAAGACTTTATCTTTTCTCCCTCCACGAAACACGAGATATAATTGTAACTCTGTATACATATCTGTATATTTGTCACTATATTGTGAGCTGAACCGGTAGCGACAATATAGACAATTGCCATTCCTGTATTGCTCCTGTACTTATATTTTTCTACACACACACACACACACACACACACACACACACACACACACACACACACACACACACACATTTATATATATATATGTGTATATATATATATATATATATATATATATATATATATATATATCGATGTTAAAATGGTACAAACGTGTTCAGAGTATGGGTTCTAGATTTTTAAATTATGATAATTAATCATACACTGATGCACCGATGCTCCAAATGTACGTAAAAGCATTGGTTCCAGATTATAATTACTCATTTAAACGGAAACAAAGTACAGAAAAGTCAATATTTCCATTAATAATAATAATAATAATAATAATAATAATAATAACAACAACAACAACAACAATAATAATAATAATAATAATAATAATAATAATAATAATAATAATAATAATAATAATAATGATGATGATGATGATGATGATGATGATGATGATAATAATAATAATAATAATAATAATGCAACGGCTGTGACTTTGGAGCGTTGTAATGCAACACAAATACAGATAAATGAGATATACGCGGCGGCTTTCAGAAGATAAAGACATTTGAAATGGTCACTCTTTAAATTATGAGAGATTGTCTCTGGGTAAACATTATCTGTTTGCATATTTTGAATTGAATCGGTGAAAAAGATTGCCTTTTCGTAGGTGTAAGCATTTCCAGAGGGTACCAAAACGGTATTAGTTCGATCATTCAGATTAGGTTTGAGGGAGCTGTGGAAAATCGTCAAATAACAAATCAAAATGTGCTTTGAATCTTATCAGAAAAGTTGATATAATACGTTCGGTATATCTCTTAAGAAGTGTTATTTATGTATTAGGTGCTATATTTATTTCTGACTAAATTATATTTTATGCAACAATTTTAATCAAATGGCAACCATATAAGTGTTCTTATAAGCTCATGGTCTTTCAAGAATTAAATATATATTTTGCATAAAATCGGACAGTGGACTGACTTTCCGAGGCATAGCTCGGGCATTAATTCACAAAGAAACGTTTCTTGTTGCATACAGTTGCCTACGCAACTATGACTTTCGAAGACACAGGCTGCATTTTTTCTTAAATGTTGCTCTCGTCTTTTTCCAATGAAAAGGAAATGTGATAAAATTTGCCTCAGGTTAAGAGCTTTCCTTGCTCACCAAGGAAAACTGTCACCCTCATCTCAGTATGGGTACAAACAAATTAAAATACAGAAGTGTCTGCATAAGTTGATGCTATATAACTCCGGAAAATAGGTAGTCTTTACATACCTCCTGGGTTCAAATGTTCTGGATTTTTTGAAACCGATAATACGTGACAAAGTTAGGAATAAAGAAACAAGCAAACGAACAAACGAGTGTTAAAAAATGGACAGTTAAAATTGTTCCAATGGCGCAACCAATTTTGATGCCATATCTTTTTTTTTTCAATTGTCTCAAGAAGGTTGTCACCAATTATTAAAATTTTTCGTTGCATAACTGGGCCAGGGCTACCCTGCTGAAGTAAACGTTTATTGACTTTGACTGACATTAAATGGTAGAGTTTTGTTTAAATGTTTCCAAAAACTTGCTTACATGAATGTATACACCGCATGGAAATAAACAGAATGTTGAGTGAATACAAGATGTACGAGGTTTAAACAGTATGTTCATTGACCACAAGATGCACGAGGTTTGAACGGTATGTTCATTGACCACAAGATGTACGAGATTTAAACGGTATGTTCATTGACCACAAGATGCACGAGGTTTGAACGGTATGTTCATTGACCACAAGATGTACGTGGTTTAAACAGGATGTTGATTGAACATAAGATGTACGAGGTCTAAACAGGATGTTGATTGAACATAAGATATACGAATATGTTGTGTGAGTGTTTACTCGCAGTCCGGCAATTCAAACATTTTCAACTAAATGAACAAAAATATAGAATTTTTAAATGGGCAGGCGATATGATAGTATCTTGCTGTAAAAATATGAATGCAACGATAGTTTCCCACTAACTCTTTCAGTGCGCATTTCGCCCAAAACGCGGAGAGGAAAGCTGTTGACCCGGACCAGGCAAGCTAGTAGTTGAATGAAAGGTGGTTTCACAAAGAATATGTAGTATCTTTATTGCAGTTGAGAGCAATTCGACCCTAGTAGTTCCACTTTAGTCGCAGTTGGAATTGAAAGGGTTAGGCTGATGTTTAAACGGGATGGACCATATCGATAAGATGTATAAGGTACAAGATTCCTGTTTTAGTTAATGAAAAGTATGTGCCAGACATAGTCATAAACAAAATGAATACTCATTCCTATAAAGGATTTATAAGTTATGCAAAACATTATATCATTAACAACTATGAATCTATCTGCAATATTGAAAATTGTCATATTTGCACCTCCAATGGCTAAATTTTCTTGATGTTATCACTTACATGTACATTATTTTGACTTAAATGTATATATGAATTAACACTAATAATGGTGTTTGATAAAATAGTATACTTCCGTCAGCACTGCATTCTGCGCATGATTACAGTGTTTAATTGACGAACTTTCATTTAAGGGTTACATTTTCGGGTGGCCTGCATGGCAGCGACTCATTGGAGTTTCTCCATGGTTTGTAGAAAACATCAACCTGTATCTTCACAGCATGAGACCAAATACATTTCATTCATTAATTCGTATCCATTTTTATTAAGAACATCAAAACTATCTATTCTGATTGATTTTTTTCTGAAACATTTAGAATTATATAGGCTCTTTTCCGAATATCTGGAAAGCGAAGAGTTGAAATATTATGAGGTGATATTTCACTTAAACTGCCTAGAATTCTGATCCCGTGCAGTTTAATGTTATTATAAAAGATTGTGCCTGCATTTTAAGTGCAAGCTTATACATATTCATCCGTTTATCATGAATGAGGTAATTCAAGCAATATTTGGTATTTGACATTATTCTTTTGTAACAATGATTGGATATGAATACCCCTGGAATTATAAGATAAAATTACACATTTGTACTTAGCGCTTTCATCACTATCTCCTGCCAAAATGAGTAACTTTTCATCCTAATTCGTCTGAAGAGCATGCTAAAACGGGACAGTTTAATAACCTGGGTTAATGAATATATATTTAAAAAGGTATAAATGTTCGAGAAAGACCCATCTCAATGGTCAGAAAACTTAAGAAAGTCCTCAACTGCAAATAAATTTTCCAGCCCAAATTGAAAAACCGGTAAAACATTTATGGTAAACAGGAGAAACTACAAACTTAAGAGGGCATGACTTACCGCTTGATATATGTACCATATGGTGCAAAATTTTAGCAATGGATTTGTTTACCTGAACTTGAGGACACACGAATGACTTGGTTATATGGCGCTAGGGGTATTTCGTTATTTTACCGTATTAAAATTTTACTACCGGGCTCAGTAGACAACTGGAGACCGTGCCCAGTAAAACCTACTAAAGCTATACCTGACCTCAATATAGGGTTATAAAGGTGACAATTTTGCGACACATTTTACGACATGATGGATAGACCACAGAGTGAAGAATTGTAAAGTTTATCAGATGGTGACAAATTGACGTGATTGAAGTGTGTCGGCATAAGAAACATTGCTACCTGGGTCAGAAGTGTACGATAAGGTTGAATTCAATGGCTCGGCTTGCCATCCGAAGTCTTGTAGGATGATAGCCAGCCTGACTTCACGACACTCCAACTGAACCTATGTATGGGAATATGTCTCAAGGCTGTCCTCGTAAAACGAGTCCGCAGCAAGCGGTAATTTCGTCCTGCTTGACCCATTTCATTAAAAATTGCCCTTTCCCAAATTATTTTCAATAAAAATTCCATGAAAGAATTTCCATGATAACATGCCAATAGAAGACAACTTTCTTAGGGGCACGCAGAGCGCTAAGCGTTAAGAGCAGGACGGAAAGCTGTTGGCTCAATCCAAAAGTATGACCTTGTAAGGGTTAACAATGGGTATATATAAATAAATGTAAAAAGAGTCCGTATTCAAAGTTATGTAGTTATGTAGTTATGTATCGTTATCATTCAGACATCAGAACGAAAAGAATAGTCTACTTTCAAACAAGGAGAGAGAGAGAGAGAGAGAGAGAGAGAGAGAGAGAGAGAGAGAGAGAGAGAGAGAGAGAGAGAGAGAGAGAGAGAGAGAGAGAGAGAGAGAGAGAGAGAGAGAGAGAGAGAGAGAGAGAGAGAGAGAGAGAGAGAACCGTATTGTATATATTGAGGAACGCAAACATCGTTTTTTATTTTATTTTTGGCAATTGACAAGTCAGTGTATGAAAACTTTTTGGTTGTGGGCACGCTGGTGTCAGATGTAGTTCAGAAAGGAAAGTATGAAAATTCATCATTTATTTCGAAAAATGATGAAAGATGGCAGATTGGTGGATAAATCAAAACATATCCGTACAGCTATTTTTCGCCTAACAGTTGACTTTCTCGTTTAAAATAGACAGATATAAAGTAGATATATGCAATAAGCAGTGATTTGATTCATTACTTTGCAAAACAACTGGCAAATCTGTTGACAATTTTTGTTTAAACGTTGTAAACATCTGCAAGACCCAAACTCCCGCAGTATTGATGAGTGCCATACCGGTCAATGGTACGCCTGCAAGCCTCTACCACGTCAACTCGATGATAATTTTTAGCTCACAATCGATTGCTTATAGTGTTTATTGATTATTCGTCGCCTGGTGCAACTGTCATTGATTTCTTATAGCATAAATAACAAATGACAAAGCACAACATCGCCGTATCAATTTCAGAGCCCTCTGGCGGCAAATCCTACATCGTATATGACAGTTACCATAGTAACATCCTGGTGTTTAAAAGGAGAAATATAATGAATAAATGCGTTTATACCTGTTAGCACGTCACCACATCTCATATGTTTGAGCGGTATTTAAATCAATCCAACTCATTCCTTGCAGGCACAATGCTGAAAGTGAGTATTATTTATAAAAGGCCTAACATAAAAATACAATGACAGTTGTAAAAAGAAGCCTTGTGCTTATTGAGTGAGATAGCAAAGAAGTTGTATAATTGGATAAATAATGAAACTTTGCGTTCGAAACACTACATAGTAAACTATTAGAATAAATCTAATTTGTATAAACTTGGTTTCGTATCTTTTATATGAACATTATTCCTGTGTGGCGGTCAATGGTACTGGACGTTGTCCATAATGCTCCTTTTAGCCCAGTCTCAGTTACTCTGGTAGACTTCGGATCGAGAATTGTAAATCGGCCACAAACTGGGTAGTCGCGACAGGTACAGGGGGAGTTGTACTTTACAGACAAAAGTCTCTCATACATGTTTTGTGGGGAGAGGCGGGGTCCAGCGGATCAATACCACAGGCACAGCAACGTAAATGGCTGTATAACATATACATAACATAGACCACCCACACACTCAATTGCACGACTTCAGGGGAAGGTTTCACGACCGAAAAATTATTTATGGGCACGCAAGGAGCAGTATTACATTGATTCAGTTGCAGAGAATTTGAGTGAAACCTAGCTCTATCTTTTTACAATTTAGTCAGTTAAATTCTGTTTTAGATTTATGAAAGGCTGAAAAAACACGACAATTGAACTACTCGAAAACACCCCAAAGCTTAACATACATGCCCCACGTCTCTGTATCTGTCTCTCTCCTCTGTCTGTCTGTCTGTCTGTCTGTCTGTCTGTCTGTCAGTCTGTCTCTCTGTATGTATATATGCATGCTTGTGTAGTCGTGTTCCTGTTGGCTTTTGTTTGCCTTTGCGGTTTGGAACAGCCGGTTTCAAAATAAAGTTTGCAGATTTTATGTTTGCAATACTATATAACGAATATACATTTCAATGAATTCTAAACATAAAAATGTATCGGAACTTACATTTTGCAAAGAAAATTAACTTAACAGTGTTTTTAAAATTATTATGCAGATAACTCTACTTGAGGAACCCTTTCACAAGCAGTTTGATTATAGCAAGTGTCTCATACCATTGTTAAGTGTGTACTGGAATAATAAACGGGGTGACGTTGCCTCATCTGGGAGAAACAAACATGGTGTTAGACCCTTTCAAAATGTTTTAGACACAATTGTATGGGAACATACACATTACGTGCTCAATAAGTAATTTTGGTAATTTATATGTTAAATATCTTTTGGATGCAGCTGTTTAACATGCAACCAGTTTCTACGTAATCAAACTAAATTAAAATGAAAATATTTCAAATTATTTTCTGCAGAAATGACCAAAATTATTTATTAAAGTGTGTGTCAACACAGACTTTTTTGTATTTTCTTTCTTTCTTTCTTTCTTTCTTCTTTACCATCAAATTTGTCCCACACTTTTCTCGGACTCTGTTATACGTAGAAACTCCAAACTTGGCATGATTGTACCTCCATACAGGGAGTCTGACCGTTTTATACAGAGGAATGAAAATGTTTAAAATTATGCAAATTAGGGGCATTTGAAATTTTAAATCTTGAATATCTTCAAAAGTATGATAGATAGAGATGTCATTCCAACTTTTACTAGGGGGTTATTGACCATTGAGCATCTAATGAATTTAAAACGAAAGTTGAACCCATTTAAATTATGCTAATTAGCAGCATTGGAAATTTTAAAACTTGAATATCTTCAAAACTATTATAGATAGGGATGTCATTTTAATTCAACCAGGGGGTTATTGACCATTGCGCATGTAATGAATCTAAAGCAAAAGTTGTAGCCATTTAAATTATGCTAATTAGCAGCATTTGAAATTTTAAAACTTGAATATGTTCAAAACTTTTACAGATAGAGATGCCATTCCAACTTCTACTCCTGTGTTATGAAATAGTTGTACATTGCCATACCAATATGCTTTGAAGACACACACACTGATTTGCTATGCAGCAAATCATCTTTCCTAGTTATACAATGTCTTTATTTATACAAAATTTATTCTGATAATTTTCATTATTGAATTTATTTTGATAGACAGACAGATAGATAGATAGATAGATAGATAGATAGATAGATAGATAGATAGATAGATAGATAGATAGGCAATAACTATCAATTTTCAACCGAGACAAAATTGTTGTTACAAGTTCTGAAAACAGTTTTTTAAAGAAAAACATATGGATATTGAAGGTCTAAAGTTTACCAATCAAAGTCCTTTGCTGTGATATTTGGTGACAATGGACTTGCATATACAATCTGAAACAGAGGAATTAACTTTCGGGCATAGAGACAGAAAACAGAACTATTTACAATGTCAAGGTTCATATGTAGGTGTTATTTTGAATCAACGTGCACTTGGTCTTTCAATCAGGAACATCCGTATTTCAATGGCGGCCCTGAAGCCAACATGTCATTCGCATCTTGGGAATTACTCCCGAGGCCCAAGTTGCGTGTTTTGTATTGGAACTTGGTGTGCTTTGCAGGCAAAGATGTGCTGAAAAAAAATCCGATAATCAACATGCAGCTTAACTTTTAGCTTGCAGATAATCTTGAAATTATCACGTATAATTATGACAAGGTGTTCAAGTCATTTGCATAATGTAATGTACTTCATATGAGGCTATTATATTAAACTTCACCTTGTTATCCTAAGGTATCTTGTGTTCATCCATCTATCCATGGTGTTCTGGCACCTTATGAATACTAACATGTATTGCTTACATACATGGTCACATGTATTGCTTACATACATGGTCACATGTATTGCTTACATACATGGTCACATGTATTGCTTACATACATGGTCACATGTATTGCTTACATACATGGTCACATGTATTGCTTACATACATGGTCACATGTTTTGCTTCTAGTTCGTACCATAATAACCAATATTAAAATTCTAGTTAATGACTGGACTTCAAATCGCAGGGATAGCACAAAGAAATTAATTTGGGTGTTAAAATTTGCCCCATTTGGTGTGTTTTGTTGGAACACCAGGTAAGTTAGGTATATTCGACTTGAATTTGCCAACAGCCGTTATGATTTGACCTAAATAGTGCTTTCGTTTTCGCAAAAGGCCGCGTCTTGTGTATGTAGAACTAAGTTTTGCAACTATTGGTCTGGCCAGGTTGAAGTTTAAAAGCCCATTTTTTCGGTAACAACTAGCCCTGTTTCCCTACACGTGTCACTACCTCCGCGTTCATAGGAAAGCTCTGCTGGCGTTAGTTTGAATACTACGAGAAGGAAAGCACGACAAAACGACGAGACCAAGTGAAGAGCTGGCAATGGCATAATGGAGATACAGTGGTAGAATGCGTAGCTGTGACAATGGAGATATAGTGTTAATTCTAGTGGAATGTGTAGCTCACACAACGGAGACACAGTGTGAATTCTAATAGCATGTTTAGTTGTCACGAAAAAGTTGATACAAGTGTATATGCAAATACTACGCACTCCACATGAAATATACTTGCGTGATTGTAACTTTGCCTTGAGATGACAATAAGAGGATTATCGTCACCCTGAAATGACTATCCTGAACCGAAAGAGGAAATTATCAACTTGAAATAGGACGTTCAACTGAGGCACTTCTGAATCTTGTTGAAACTCCTTAGTGTCATACAAAATCAAAACATCAACTGAAAAAATGTTGTTAGACTGTTGTTTCCACCGTCCTTGTTGGTCTTATCTAAGAGATAAGGCTACTGCTGCCACACATTTCCTTCCCTGTTTGCTATGTTAACGCCCTCATAGGGAATACTCTTTGCTTGTCGTCTTACCCAGACATCCCTCCAGATCATCACATACTTGGGCAAACACAGTGGAGTTCCTTCGTCTTACAAAATCGTTCTATGTATGTATGTGTGTGTGTATGTGTGTGTGTATGTATGTGTATGTATGTATGTATGTATGTGTGTATGGTTGTATGAAATGAAATGAAATGCATTAATACATTAGAAAGCAATCTGTCAAATACAAGTCATAAACAACACAGATGCACAATATATGTATATATATATATATATATATATATATATATATATATATATATATATATTTCTTGTTTTATTCAGTATTCAACATATGATTAAATATATGAGCACACCCTCAAATATTTAAAGATATTATATATTATAATGAGATCATCACACATTTAAGGATATCATTAAAACGATTTAATGCCCCCCCCATTTTTTCAACATCATGCAAGTGTTATTAGGATGTGTGTGAGGAGTTTGTTTACTTTATTACACCATTGCTTTTCACGTCTCTTTTGGGAGGAAATGGTGGTCCTTAAAAGGACCTTTTTGGTTGTTTTTGTTGTTGTTGGGAGGCTGCATGTATCAATAGCGGGTGTGACCTCCACGCTTCTGTGAAGCAAGCTTGGATTCGCCTTGGCGTGCTGCTTCTCAGCTTGTCAGCTTGATGATCTCAGCCCGGGGAATTTGATTCCACTGGTCTGTGAGCCTCTGTGCCAGTTGGTCCAGGGTGGCTGCGGGTTCTTCATGCTCATCTCTGATTCGACAGCCAAGCACATCCCACAAATGTGGGACAGGTCAGGAGAACTGATTTGCCATGGCAACAATGGGATATTGTGTTGCTGTAGATACTGCATGCTGACTGGGCAGTGTGTGGTCGTCTGTTATCCTGTTGAAACATTAGCCCTGGATATTGTTGGATCTTTTCGTTAACTGTGGGCAGGATCTCATCCATGTGGCGCTGGCCTGTCATTGTCAGCTTAACCCTGATGAGAACTGTTCTCCCTGTTGCTGTAATTGCACCACCCCCCTCATCATGACACTGCCTCCTCAGTAGCGGTCATGTTCAACCATAGATCCTTCTACGAACCTCTTGGAAGGGATTTCGTTGAAGTTTAGTCTTCCATCGTGGAAATCCAAGCAGAATTGGGATTCCTCTGAGCACAACACGCTGTTCCATTGATTTCTGGTCCAGATTGCATGTTCCTCGCACCACTGCACCCGTGGTGTCTTGTGTGCAGGACTGAGAGGGGAATGGCTGAGGGCGGTATGCCCGCAGTTTGGCCGACAGTAGTCTTTTGTTAATGGTAGATTGTGACGCTCTGATGTTGCAGGCCTGGCGACACTACTGATGACACATTTTGGTGGAAACAAACCTGTGCCTCTTCACATACTGGATCAAGCAACGGTCGTCTGTCCCATCTGACAGTCTTGGTCACCCAGATCCTGCCTTCCTCTTGCATCCTCTGGTTTCCTGGAAACAGTCTCATCACATTTTTACCGTTGGCCTGGAGCACCCCATTATCCTGGCAATCTCCCGCTGGGAAAGGCCAGCCTCCAACATCCCAATGATTCTGCCCCTGTCAAATTCAGAAAGTTATGAGTGACACATACGCCGTGGCATTGTGGGTTCACATTGATCCCAGTAGTGTGACCCCCCCCCCCATAAATGCATGTTTAGAGCCGCCCGTGTTAAACAAATGGGGGTGCCATCTTTTTCCCCAATCAGTATATATAAACACTACTGACTGCAATATATATGTATATATATGTGTATGTATGTATGTATATATATATATATATATATATATATATATATATATATATATATATATATATATATATATATATATACATACTTATATTTAACATGATTAAATAACTTCTTCGTATTTAATGATATGACTATATAGGAGCACAAAATAATTAGGTGAATATATTGTTACCAAAAGGAGACGGTTTCTTTTTAAATTGACCTCCTTTCTTAATCAATTTCAAAACTGTACACTGTGCATTTATAAGTCTATTAGAGATGAATTAGTATGTACCCTGCGGGTATGGCAGTGGACGTATTGCCGACTGGCAGTGCCATTGCCTCGTATTGTGTTTATGGCATTCCAATCTTCAAATTATTTAAACTCCTGAACAAAACCCTCAACATTTACGATCTCTTAGAGATAGGTTAAAAATAACTACAATCGCAATAAGGAATAATCCTTTAAACCTTGTTTTTCTTTCATACACATAATTACCGTCACAATCACATGTGACTATTCTTGTAACAGCTTTGTTCGGGGATTTTTGGTTTTCGAAGGAACAAATGTCCACATTTTTAAGAATCATATTTCATATTTTTGTTTTACTTTAGTTAAGCTCTGAAGCAAACGTGCGGAAAGATTTTAATAATTCAGGTGTTAAATAGTGAATTCTGCATCATTTTTAGTCTACAATATTGGAAATAAATGAATTTTTCTCCGCAATAATCTTTAATACGTGGCTATAGCTCTCTGGAAACGAAACTGTTTCGTGCTGCTTTTTGGTGAACATGCACAAGTCGTATGAAGGAGGTGATTGGTACCTGCAGTCACGTGGGACAAACACGTGGTCACACATATATTTGCCTGGGTAGATTAAAATTTTCACCATGTTCAAAACAGTTCACGCACAGCAAAAATGATCTCAACCAAGTCGTATTATGAGTATACAAGTTATAACTACACTGAGTAAGATTTCAATCTCATGGTCATAATTGAACAAGTCTACTGAAAGGTGTAATGCATACCGCATGTCAGACAGGCCTACATGTTGGGATAGTGGTTGAATCCAGCCTCGTTTGCTGGATGTAGCTCTGCCTTACCACTTAAAGTTAATTTTACATTTATGTTTTGCATGAAAAAGTATCTTAAAGGGTATGAAACGATATGTTAAAAAGCACTTTGAGAACGGTGTTAAGTGTGGAGCGGTACAGTTCAAGTTTGCTGTACATATCAAACCTCTGCATAATATTCATCACTGTCTGGGATATACAACCAGTTTGATATGAAGCCACCCTGTTGATATTGTTGTCTATGAACTCCCGTTAAGATATTGCTGTGTGTCAAACATTTGATGATTTTGTTGTACAACCCGACTGGTCATACGCTGCACACGAACTCTCTTCATATATCTCTTTGTACGAATTCAGTCAACGTTATTACGGTGTACTAAAACTATTGATGATATGTTGCTGTGTATCAATTCTCTTGGTGATATATTGCTGTGTATCAACCGTCGTGGCGATATATTGCCGTATATCAACCCGTCTGCAGATATATTGCTGCGTATCAACCCACTTGATGATATCCAAAATTCAGAACGTCATTCAACTGTCACCTTTGTACAAAGGTACTCCGCAGTGTTGTCGCTCGGTTATTTTAAAACGAACTTACACAATAAAATCTAGATCTATACCAATTTAATGCATCCCAAAGCTCTTGCTGTCTGCAGCTTGCACCATGATTTGATTTCAGGTATTTTTCTTCAGGCAATAAGACGAAAAGGCGATAATTCAGACCGTTGTTGCATATGGCTGAAGAAACTAAAAGAGGTCGGTGTAAAAGCAATTGAATGGTTTGGCTCAGTAGTCAGACCATCTTCTAAATTGACTAAAGCTTCGGGAATCAACTGACTGTCCCGTGAAATTATACGTGTATTTTCGTTGAATGCCAGCTTCCGCACTTACAGTGCATGAGAAATGTAATGTTGTACCCATCTTGACCACTATAATCTAACGCTCTACGGGCTCAAATCTATACTTTAGCTTGTACTTTGCAAGGGGGCGTAGCACATCAGATGATGTGTTGTTTTCGGTTTTGATGGTCAACAGACGTTGTGTCAGTCTTGTAATGACTCTTCCTAAGAGCTGACAGTTCTTAAAAAGAGTCATTATAAGACTGAGACAACGTGGCTATCCCCAGCTTTGCCTGTCAGGTTTTCTTTCGTCTCAAATAATGTCATGAACATATCACATCGGTTTACAGAAAAGGATGATATAGACAGTTGTATTTACTCTTAAGTTTTGATCCATTCGAGTGTGAATACGGAGTGCTCAACAACAAAAAAGTACATCCAGAAAAAGGCTTAAAGCTTGTGACATTGTCGTCCCAGTCTAAGTGCTTGCTTGTGTGTTGAATTAATTATATGTCATTTTTGTATGTGGTGCAATAATGAAGCCCTCATCCAAAGTCATCACGGTTGCAATATACTTACATTCTGTTCTGACGACAGAGATACAATTTTGTTCTCTGGCAGTCTTTTGTGCTCATTCGGTAACGCTGTCATACATTAAGCTCAATAGCTGTAAGGGAGGAAATGATATGCTATTATCACCTGCTAAAAAGCGGCAAAACTTTCGCTTGGTGTTGGCATAGACATGTAACAAGCCCGTGGAAGTTTTACCTCAGTTTACTAATGGTGGGTCTATTACGGGCGAAGCCCTGATCGGTTTGTACTCCTTGGCCCATCCATCACTGTTTCGAAGTCAGAGCAGACAATAGGATACCGGAGAGACAATTGGAGCTTTGTCTGTGGTTGTATTAATTAACTGTGCCGCTCAGACTCGGAGACTAAGGTGGATGGAAGGCGGGAGTACCAATTCTCGCGTAAACCACGCTGTTCCGACGCCGGCCAGGTACGGTCTGGTTCCCATCGGACGCTTGTGGTCTTTCCTGTGGGCCTGTACCTGGCAGTCCGCAGACGCGCTGCGGTTGTGCCAGCGGACGTGATCAACCGATCACTTCCGTTTTTAGTGGGCAAATTGGCAAAGTGCTTGCCTGCCACTTTCCAGTTTTTCCTATCAAGCAGGTGCATAGTGCTATGTAGATAAGTCCACCTGTTTTCATGAGCACATAGGTATGGCTGTAGGTAAACTAATACGTTTCATAGCGGTGTCAAACACAAGCGCTTTTTTAAGGAGCACAATCAAAGAAACTTGATTCAATATTCGATGAAAACAATCAATAAAAAGCATTAAAGGGCCACATAGGCACTTGTTATAAAAAAAATGCAAGAAAACAATGCTTGGAACCCAATTGAAATTGAGCATGACGACTTTTATGGCTTACATTCTAATTATGTTTAAAGATCACCAAAAGCATGTCTCAAATCCGAGCATAACAAACTTTTTGCAGACACGCACGTATTGGGCACAGTTAGGGCACTTCGCCATCTCTGCACGTGCTGTATAAAACAATGTCGCTCGCAGTTGTCACTTTGAAAAAACAAAGTGTCTCAGAAAATACTATAAATAAACGAATTTAAGTGAAGGAAAGAGCAGGTGAAGCAGATACATTTGTCCTGGGCAAACTAACATGAAATATTTCCCGAGACTGCCTTTAAGAGGTAATGTTTGAACTTGAAATCTTAATGGACTAGAACAGCAGACACTTGAATCTAACTTTATTTTACCCCCCGTTTTTTTTAACAGGTAGATATCCATTTGTCACTGTTGTTGTTAAGAAACCCTATGGTGGTTGTAAACGATTTCGTTTAAAATAAACCGCGGCACATGTTAGAGACGGTTGTTTGGTACTTGGACATTGGGCACACGTGGGTAAGGATACCAAGAGTATCTCGGGGTAAAGAATATTCCATGCTGAATCCATGTTGTCCGGAATTCTACCCTCTCAGAGTAGGTGCTTCAGAGAAGTGGGCTATATTCCCTTATCAGTATTGAATCTGGCGGAGAAAATTGCTCGTCGTTTGGAGTCACCTCCCGCCTTTCGACTTGTTAGTTTTGTCTTGATCGCCTAATCAGGCCTAATGAACCTCTTCACAGCCTGTATCAAAATTGCGCCCGCAGCATTTGCGAAAAGGGCGTGTGCATGGACATCCAAATATGGCCATACATGAGGTCACCGCGGGCTGCAGAGTGCTGGCTGTTCAATAGTTTGAGAGACACCATTCATCACCTGTCAATGTTAATGTTTCCGTTAAATGAAATAAAGTAAAAGCATGGTTACATCAACATCATATGCCTCTGGTAGTCTGCAGCGAGGTGTAAAACTTTTAATCTTTATTTCTGAAAAAAAAACTGTAAGTGTGCGGGGAAAATCATTCGCAATTATGATTCAGTGTGATTGTGCTGTGTGAAATTTATGCCATAACCAAGAATGTACACTGGACATTAACAAACTTTAATGCCCCAGGTTTATCGACATTTACTTCTTACATTTTGGCATGGATATAAAATAGACGACAATGTATGTATGTATGTATGTATGTATGTATGTATGTATGTATGTATGTATGTATGCATGCATGCATGCATGTGTGTGTGTATGTATGTATGTTATATGTATAAATTAATAAGTGAGCCAACGGATCAATGCCCAAAAAGTTGGGTGTACTTTTCATTGATTCAAAATAAATATTGTGTATTTTTTTGTAAAATGAATTACATTGTGCAAATAGCAATTTATAGGGTTATCAAGATTTTGTGTACTTTAGAGTTGTCTGAAGATCCTTCTTAAATTTGTATTGATTCAACGGCAAAGTCTTTGTGTGTGCGTTTCAATATCTTAAAACAAAATGTCACCGTAGCTTGCCGTCAAAGGCATTCGAACAACATTATGTTAAATTCCCGTCATTATCTGCTAGCGTTTAAAAGAATGCACCTGCGTATTTGTTCCGAGTAACTGAATATTGCAAATAAATGTTTATCAAGAGGTATTTCAGACACGGAGACACACCTTAATATATAAGAAACACACAAGACAATACTCTTTTAAGAGCGATCCACGGAAAATCGGATAATTATGAATAATGCTATATACCGGCCTTTATTCATTACTATATCAATGGAGGTCCGACTTAAAGCAATGAGAGTTTTTGGATTTAAACACCAGTATATTATGCGCGTGAACGATACAGGTCAGAGTAAAACCAACGATAAAGTGTGCATTTGATACCTAGTATAGATGTAACAGAGGCTACTGAAGTAAAAACAACGTAAAGCTGTGGATTTCAAACCTTGCAATGTATGATAGACATCATGGCGGTCACAATAAGAACAACGAGCTGTCGACTTGAAAACCAAATTAAAGATATAATTAAAGTCAGAGCAAAAGCTACAGGAAGGTGCGGTTCAAACACCAGTGGACGTAATGAAAATTTCTAGAATGAAAGCAAGTAGAAACTGTGAATTTTAACCCAGTATATACGCCATGTAGGTTAGAAAAAAAAAAAAACAGCGAGAAGCTGTGGATTTAAAAAACAGTATCACAAATGTAATGGAGGTCACACCAAAAATCACAATGACGGTGTAGATTTAAACACCAGAATCATAAATATAATGGAGATCAGAACAAAAACATGAAGAAGGTGTAAATTTAAACACCAATATCATAAATGTAATGGAGGACAGACCAAAAACAGCAAGAAGGTGTAGATTTAAACACCAGCATCATAAATGTAATGGAGGTCAGAACAAAAACAACTAGAAGGCATGGATTTAAAGCCAAAATAAACCTAGCAGGAAACTTAATTTGTTATAAAAAGGCTGGGAATCCAAATATTATGGTGTAGCTATAATGCAAATCAGAGCAACAGAACATACATACACTATGATCGAATGAAATAAAATATGTTCTTATATTTTTGCTTCAACACTGCAGACACGCATCTTGGCCAAATATCAATCCCATAATTCAACAGTGATGACATAGCGTCCGCACATTCATATTATCAATATTTCAATAACTGCCAAAATGACAATGTTTAAAATTGCTTTATGCTTTGTTAGTGTTTTTAGTTATGTGCTGCTACAACTCTGATATAATAGTATTTAAATAGAGTACACGGATTTTTAATTGTCCAAATTTTTAAACCAGCCTTGAGAGGTTGCTATGTCATCACTTCTGCATCCTGGGATATATTACTGCAAATGTGGCAGCTTCCAGGCCACAGTATATATGGGACACTTGAAACAACAATAGTTTTTGTTCTACAGATCTGATCTATAAAATATTTCCATTCTTAACATGTTTCATGTAAGAAAATGTTCTGAGTTGGATTTGTTCTAGCTTCAAACACCAGTATCATAGACGTAATAGATGTCACAGCCAAAACAAGAAGCTGTGAATTAAAATGCCAGCATCATAGCTGCAACTGGGCACAAGACATGAATTCAAAGCGATTGCCGATGGAAAAGTAATAGGGATCAGTATCCATATTCAAGACAGCGTTCTTAATTTGAACTTTAATATTTGAATTGATTGAAAATATTTACACTCCCCCCATGAGTCCTACATTTTGACAAAGGGTCCAAACTAACAAATGGTTCAACATTTTCTTAAATTTGTGTTTGATGATGAACACGGCGGTCGTCAATTTGGGGGGTCAATTGAACTTCGATTCGCCGATTTGTAGTATGGATCTAGATGTAAGAGCATCTGATGAAATGAAAACGAAGGTTGTAGACCTGTAATTTAGATGTTAATTAGACACACGTGCATGATTTAAACGCTGGACTATCTTAAGCTTATAATAATTATTGAGGAAGGGACCAGTCAAATTTCATTAGAATTAGCTTGTTCAAAGTATATTTGATTATCATTAAACAAAAGATTAAAGTTTTGAAATTTTGCAAATATAGAAAGATTTGTTCTCAAGCAAATCTTACATTCTAGTTTATTTTGTGCTTGAAAATCATCATATGTACCAGTCATGCAATACAATTGGCTATTAATGGGAGAACCCTCCGCTGTGGATATTAATGGGAATACCCTGCGCTATGGAGATTAACCCGAGTTCCCTCCGCTGTGGACATTAATGGGAGTACCCTCCCCAGTCTATATGAATGGGAATGCACTCCGCTGTAGACATTAACTCGAGTATCCTCTGCAATGGACATTGATGGGAGTACCCTCCACATTGTTTATATTCTTTTTGAACAGTTGTGACAAGTATAATATGCTGGTCATGAAGTGCACTGTCAACGCATTAGATTGTCCTGAGAAGTCCAAACGCAAAATGGAAAACTGATATTATTTTGAATGATGAATCAAGGTGTTTTACTTTCAGCATCTAAAGAAATTTAAACCGGAGTTTTATCGTACGCACAATCTTTAAAGCAGTCTTGTCTAGTCTGCTCGATCATTTCGTTCATACGTCATGAACTGTAACAAGACCGTAGGCCTAGGTGCTGCTCGCCTGCTGCAAAGAGACCGACTGTGAGTCAAAAAGCCGGTGACTGTGTAGGGAGGTCTTATGTTGTATGCAGGCCGTATTGTTCCTCGCCTCCGCTATATCCATATTTGCAATTTACTTTGTACACCGGTGTAGAAAATCTACAGGACGATTACGGGTCATAAAAAATTATTATTTCTTGATTAAAGGGCCCATCAAATTTCTGATTATATGCACGTGCACACTTAAGTTTTCACCGCGTGCAAATGGTGATTAATGACCCGGGCCAACGTGAAGGTAAATCCCGAGTACACGTGCAAGGGTCGCACCATGTCACCGGAATAAGTTCTTGGTAAATGGGCGCCAGGCATACTGAATGGGATTCTAACGAACGGTCGAGTTGTCAGAAAAAACCTAGAAAGACATCGTATTACATCCCAGAGAAAAAAGTGTTAAAGAGTTACTGCACATATTCAGAAGACCACACGTGACATCTGATAATTCCGTATGAATTCCTGAAAAAACTCAAGTTTCAATTTTATTGTCAAATGAAAGTTTAAAGTTATGAAAGTGATATTCCAACCAAGAGTCTTAAGCTTTATAGTTGCGCTTCGATGTACAGTCTCCGTGAAATAATTAGTGAAAGGCCAAAAAGTCTACTTGATATGTTAATTTAAGTGGTACCAGTAAACATTTACTTTAGTCCTTCCTTCAAACTTCGGAGTAATTGTGGAAGCCCTATTTGCCTCAAATTTGAAATTTTGCGTGGCCTATCTAATTTGCGCGACCGAATTTCAAAGCCTGGTATTGTTCCTTTGCTTAAAACGCTTTCAAAGGTACAGTTGATTTTATAGAAAACCCAACTGAAGGGCCACGAAACCAACGATATCCTTTTGGGGACACAATGAACTGCCGGCCAAAATAATTAAGTTTCGTCCATGTGTAAAGGACAACAATGGCTGCAATTTCTCTAATCTACAGTGCCTGCAGATGAAGCCAATTAGGGCAGCATCTTTATTTGGAGTTATTGTAGGTGAAATCACGCCCTTTTAATGAATATCGGTAGCATTGTTGAGATTTACATGATATAAATATCGTGAAACAAGAAACAATTTGAGGCGGGGAATTGCCCCTGCAGTGATATTTTGGCAAGTACCTGGCACGCGAGGGGGAGGTCTCGCTCGTTGAACGAGACAAGCGACAACATTTAGTATCAGGTCAATGAAAATGGAAACAATAAACATTCTTTGTAACATATTTTAGCCACAAAAAGACAAAGGATAGATAAGAATCAGCAGAAGTAGCACGTATTCAAAATGTACTTGAATAATATGCCCGCAGTGCGTACAGATGGGAAAAACATCACAACACGCTCGCAAACTTGACGATAACATTTAGTGTAAACCAGGAGATTTCTAAAGCAGTCCTCTTTAATCAGCTTCTTACTGCTTCATCCTCGTTGTATTATCTCTGTGATCCATGTTAAGCCTATGATATCTCTATTGATATATGAGGTCAATACATAATTGATTAAATTATTTTTAAAAGTCATTTTTTTTCAGGTTGATGATTCGCTGTTAAATATTCGGGTGCAAACATTTTTTTTTTTCAAACGCACATAAGAGAACTTTCGTCTCTGGCGTCTGAAAAGAATGCTGCTTTTAAATTGATTAGGAATCGCAGGTTGCAGAATCAATCATCCAAAAAGAATATGAAAACCATAGGTGATGGTGGAGCTTCTTTAGCCCTTTCCTGATCAGAACAAGCCAGCTTCAATGGCTCTCCTCGGCGTGGTGCTTCGCGGCCAACCCGCACCTGGAAAAGTATTGACTTAAGGCGTGCCATCATGATTGGTCTTCTCTACAATTTTCAGAACAAAAAAACTGTTTTTATTAACATGGAATTTCAGTAACAACATTGAAGCAGACGACAAGTTGCCTCCGTGCGCTTTTTGGCTATTTGTCTGGAAAGGGTTAAATTTTGGTTGAGGAAAAGAACAGGCCACATGCTGAGCTCGTTTGGAACACGTTGTGTGCGGCAAGAGCGGCACACGGTCTCCGGGAAGATGTTCTTTGGCTGGCATGCGCCCTGTCGAGCATGATATATGTTGGCTTTGTTTGCCAACAAAATCGGACGTATCCATTTCAGGGAGAAAGAAATAGCTGTTTTGAGATCCAAGGCTTCATATAAAGTGGGTTGAACATCATTATTTCTTAAAGATATATTCAAGACCAGTATTTTTATTTTCCTTATGCTTTGAGAATAAGAAATAAAAAAAAAATGAAAAACAATGGAAATCTTCTTAGAAAACGACATCATTCAATTGCGTAAAAATAAAATACTGTTCCGAACATATATGACTTCATCATATTGTAAATGTGGGGCTTTAAAAAAACCTACGTCTGTACAGCACAAATATGTGACCGACAGATGAATTGCTGTAAACGATCATATGGTGATTGATAAATGGCCAGAATATCATTTATATGAACATGTACCAGTAAACACGAGTTACTTTTAAGAAAGCTTGTGAAGGGTTCGCACATAGACTAGAGATGATGTTGGTTTCACTCTTCGTTGGTAAATGTATATCTTGACTTCGTAAAAATGGCTATCCAGAGTTTCTACGGTAGTTATGATATATAATATAGTCACAGGACCAAGATAACAGCTCTCCTCGTCATTGTACATGTGCTCAAAGCACGCAAAGGAAAGATCTAGACTTGGACAAGTTTTTCTGTAGCTACAGGTATTCTGGCACATGAATGATGAGTATTTTCACGGTAAATTTTAGCCTAAAACCATTAAAATAAATGAGATAAACACAATACGACATGTATTTTAAGCACAAAAAGAGCTGAGATGTTGAATTTCAGGCGCTCTGGCATAAACCTTATGGCGATAACCTATAGGAGCTCAGATTGCTTTTAAGTGACAAACGGCTTTGGTAGCTGTGCCTATACTATACGACATATAAAAAGAGCAGTGAAGGGACATAAACTTTATTACGAACCGTTTATAACTCTTTCCTGGGAAGAATATATCTTTCGAGTACAGATATTAAGGTCTAAATATTCACGAAGCTTTAATTCTAATTGTAATTGTTTGTAAATGAGCAGGGACATTTTCTGATGCTGAACTTCTTTTATCGATTGTTGTCATATTACAAGTCTAAGCCTAATAGAAGCGGCATTGTGCCAGCAAAAGGTGCAGTCCGTCAGATGGCGCTTTGCAGGCCTCGCAAGTTCTTCATCATCACCATAAACAATGTATTTTCACTATAGCTTCTCCAACTGCATTAAAACAACCTTATTACATGTTTGCCAACTTAAACACTCCTTCAATAAGTAGATACTTTCCCCATCGATTTTGACCCAGTTTCCAAAATGTTGACAGCTGCATCAAGCTGTAAACTAGTAATAAAAATATTTAATGACGTTATCATACATAGATCGGACATTAAAATGTCCAAAATATGTTCTAATAGTTACCATAGACTCATGTTTATCTTTGATAATTTAACTCCAAGTCTGTCCATTTCGGTGTGACCGGCAATATTGAACACTATACAGTGTCCTAAAAGCATATTCATGAGTCTTTGTAATTGTCTCTATAGACCAAGAATGAAACAGAAACAGACTCTCATTCTCATTCTCATTCTCTCTCTCTCTCTCTCTCTCTCTCTCTCTCTCTCTCTCTCTCTCTCTCTATCTCTGCATATATAGAGGAAGAGGGACAGGCATCTCTATCTATCTATCTATCTATCTATCTATCTATCTATCTATCTATCTATCTATCTATCTATCTATCTATCTATCTATCTATCTATCTATCTATCTATATATATATATATACACACACACATATGGGGGGGGGTGCGTGCGTGCGTGTTATCAGAAATCTGACTAGGGATGGTTAATATGTACATGATAATTCATAAAATCAGCATCTTCATAATCATCTGAACCGCTTACATGATTAGTTTTTCGTGTATAGTGACTGTAAACTAATAAATATGAAACCTCTTTCTGTCACATTGTGAATCGCGTCGAGTGAAGAGGTATTCAGGATATGGTAGATTTATACATCTGTATCATTATGAACAAAATTCTGCTTACATATGGATTACTGAAAATTTTCTTCCTTCAGAATGTCAGGCAGTTCTACCGTCTTGAATAGCAATTACATCAAAGATGAAAGTGGGAAACAATCCTTGATCAAAGTTTTATTGTCAATGTACACAGCCTAATGGAAATTTGTCGTCTGCTTTTATGAAGGCAATATAAAAGACGGCCCATCATTCCTGTGGGATGTTGGGTGTATCGAACCTTTTGTTGTCTGCCGGATATCATTTAAAAACTCTCTAATCTATCGTTGTCTCATATGCGTATAGAACACTGGCTATTAAACCTTCTTCCTCATGAATGTATCTTACAACAGAGTTTTAACTAAGTAGACACTATTTCTACTTGGAGTATCAAGAGATTTGAATTTACGTGTCTTGTTTTGTTCATTTGCATTCACTCTTAGACTTATTGTGCCTTTAATATTATAATATTGTGTGTCATGCTCACTATATTGGAGAGTGTTAAGGGAAATTGGTATAAATTGGTTATAACAATGTGATATATATATATATAAATATATATATATATATATATATATATATATGTGTGTGTGTGTGTGTGTGTGTGTGTGTGTGTGTGTGTGTGTGTGTGTACATACAATGAGTTGTCCAAACAAGTACGCAATACATAAACAGAATCCAGTAAATGATAATGGTGTAATATTTTCAAAGCGTATATATAGTTGTATTTTTAAATTAAGCGCAATTTAAATAAAAGTGAGTTGTATGATTTCTACAGCGACGGGCGGGACAAGGTGGCTCTAAAACTATACTTTTTAAGAAGTGATAAAGTTGAAAGAAACGTATTGCATGTAACAATATAACAGCATAGACTATTGAGCTGAGAAGTGTTCAAACAATAAGGCAGCCTTATACTTTCATTATGATTAAACACATGCAAACAGAAATGCATCTCTTGATCAGACACCCAAAATAATCACATCCTTATTCTGTTGTGTACATGATATTTCTAAAAAACCTACAGCACATGCGTCAAGAATACCTTATGGAAAACTCATTTACGTGTGAAAGTACCCTGTGAAAAATATATTTTAATTGGCATGTCGAAATTTTTGATAAAAATACCCTTACCCACTGTTGACATATGGATGGCGCATCCATTTCAAGGAGCATTTCTAATTGCCACTTTCTCTTGTTTGCTGGCTTGAACAGTCATCCCCTTTTAGCATTTAGGAAGCCATAATCTACTCATGTGGCAAACCTGGCCAAGTATTTTCCAGGCACGCTAATAAGTCTGGAATCACTGGGTATACATTGTGCTCCCTTGTCACTCCTAATACCCTCTTCTGAATCTATGACTGTTCACCTCGACACTAACCCCCAAGCGTACCCTCTAGTCACTCTTGTTTTTTTTTTTTTTTTGTGCGATTGATTTCGCGGTAGAATATAAGAGGTATTAAAAGCATAACAAGACCAATGTAATAAATTGTATTGAGGGAGGTGTTTTTATGACAGTGTATCATTGTCATCCATCTTTGTTTAGGCAGTGGATATATTTTGTTGTCATATCATAGGAAGTACAAACTTTACAAACATGCGATAATTATATTAAAATACTACTAATAGGTAAGCTTCTTCACCCTGTCGCGTATGTTTATCATTTATATACAACAGACCGTGAAAGGTTGTTAACGGTCTTGTCTACAGAACACGAGACTGTTATACTGCCTGTACTTGTGCCTATCGTGTTATAAAATTACAAATATGCCTGTGGAAAATCATCTTCATTGTTCAAACGAGATACTGTCCGATAAAATTCGAATTTAGAAAATAGCTGAGAGAAAGTGAGGAAGAGCAATGAGAGAGGACTGTACACAGCTGGCGGGTTTTCACGGCTGCTAATCCATAGAGTGACTACTATACGTGCAGCTGCCAGTGTTCTGATGTGTCAAAGAGCTGTACTGACAAAACTAACAGCGGGCCAGGATTGCACAGATACGCCTTCATGAGTTTACGTAATGGTTGATTCTCTACCAAAGCTCCTAAATACAGAAGCAAACACTTGTTTATGCTGTGCTTTTGGTTGCTGGTGCAACGCTGGAACTGTAAGGCACCAAAACAGGTGTGTTTCACAGGAAAATTCTACCAATGCCTGTCGGTTGCTACAAACCGAAGTTTAGATGAAAGAATTCCGCTTGTAAAAGCCAAATCTGATGCTAGCAATATGCCGTCTGTGTATTGAAAACAAAGACAAGACGTCATTTGAAGTTTGAAAGCAAATTGCACCAGCGACTGGTGGCGAGTATCAGCAAATGTTGATACGGGGGTATTTTGTGAAGTGTATGTTGTGTACACTCTACTTGAAACCACAAGATTAGGCAGACAAGTTGCACTTAGTGCAACTTACATATGGTGACACCGGATTCGTGTTTTGTCGGACTTAATTTTCCGGACTCAAGTTGAAATTTAGATGCATATTCATGAAATCACTGTGAATCGCACAAATGTAGAGCCTAAACTGTGGTGTTGTCGACACTGGCGGGTAAATACGACTAGATGGCACAAGCAGGTTTGGAGAGTTCTCCGGCCGGGAAAAGAGCCTCGTTCTCTCTGCAAGGGCTCTCATAGTATGGCCAATTCCAATCTTCAATAGTTTTCAGTTTGTCTTCATAATTATTCTACAAGTCCTCGATGCAGGACGGAAAGCCACTTTGCACTGCACTCTGTCATCAATATGGAATAATTTTGTCAGTAATGATGCGAAATAGAAAATATGATTCCTCTTTGTCAGCTGCTCGGTATATATAGCCAGCATACGCAATGTCTTGGACAATGAATACTAAAACTCGCACGTTGCTCAAGATTGCGCCAACAGCATTGGCAATCTTGGACAATCTCAATGCTTGGTGAAGGAAATTGGGTGAAATAACTTACTTTGAGTGCTCTTGTTGAAATCAGCAGCGCCCTGACATTAGATAATATGTGCATAGTAAAGCTGGGCAAAATTTAATTTTCAACTGATTAGATTGTTACAGTGAATATTGGGTGCAAGTTTTGTTGATAGATGTTGATTTTCTCGGCTAATAATTGAATTATCGGATTTAGGCAATTGAATGAACACGGCGGCTCGGGAGCACTTAAAGGCTCGTCCGCCTCCACACAAGCACGTGCTGAGAACCCTTTACCTTGAGTCACCCAAACTCCATGCTGCAATTTCTGTTCCCCACCAGTCCATTAATGGCCTCTGCGTGTCAAAGCTTGCATCTTTATATTATCAAGTAATAAAAGGTGTGATATATTAAATCAATGGTCGTGCAGTTCATTCTATTGCTAATTGCTGGTATGAAATAAGTGAAACTCCCGCCTGGACAGCTAAATGCTTCGGCACTTTAGCCATTTAAAATCGGTGGTACTTTGCTCACTGACCGTTCGAGGATTTGTCTACACCAGAAAAGGAAAACACGTTCTCAGCATAGTTTATTTACTGCAGGCCAATAAAGTATGTCGATAACTGAATATTACTGAATAAATTTCTTCTTCAGTTTTTTTTTTTATAAAAAGGATGGGGAAACGCCCATAGCCTTACATTTGAATGTTATTTCCTCACAAGATGCGGTAACGTAACGGTTGGAACCTTGATTGACGACTTTTGTCAGAATGCAGTTTCAATTTGTACACAGATTAGCCATTAGTGAGATTGCTTAAACTTTTATTTGAAGAACCCATCGGTAACGACTCGAGCTTCTTCACCAAATAACAACTGCAAATAATGAAAAAAAAAATCCTGGCAAAAAATGTCAGGAGCAATAAAATCATACACTGGTACCTTTGCTGTCATTCAGCAGACCAACCTCCGCGTTTTTAATGTGTCTGACGATAACAATTCATTATGGAGAAGTTGTTTTAACACGATGACGCAGTGAAACCATCATCGGAAAAGTGGTAACTTCGTTGGATTCAAAATCCATCAACATGCCCCAATTAAAGATGCTTGTGCGATCAAGTGTAGGGTCGCTGTTATATCTACCAAGATATTACCTAAATGAAATTTAATTTGAATGTATTTGCAGCGTTAAAATGACAATTTTTTATACATCAATTTTGCATATCCGATAACTTTTTTATCGTTATTACATCAGAGAGACAGAATTAGCTCATTGGTGATCTTTCTTATAAAAAGTTTACGATCAAATATAGACTTGTATTGATATAATCCAGCGTAGAATATTTGAAAACAACCCAAAATGTGCATTTTTTAATAAAAGCGCTCCATTCCATTGGGAAAATAGATATTCGTACGCAGCGGCAGACTTGTAGCTGTCTGTCAAAACATCCGTTCATCTGATATTACTTTGTAATATTTATTACAAAATTCCCATCATTCTCGCGGCCAAACATCATTGTGTGACAAATTACGGATATTCCATTCGTATCCACAAGTTTCGCTGGCGTGTACAAAGCAGACGACATTCTTTGAGCATTAATTGACCGCGCTGGCTACATGGATTCACACTTTGAGACAGGCACACCAAAGTATCGATAAGGCATTACATGCTGTTGGACAAGACGATTTCTGGAAATCGGGGATTTGTAAATCCACCCCGGCGTAAATGTTAGACAGCCGATCGTGTCACTGGTCGAAAACAGAATGGAAGTGCTAATGCTGTACACCAATAACAAAGGGGATTGCCGGCGGGAAAATGCTGACAAGAACAGAAGGGGATGGGCTCTCTCTCTCTCTCTCTCTCTCTCTCTCTCTCTCTCTCTCTCTCTCTCTCTCTCTCACACACACACCCACACCCACATCCACACCCACATCCACCCACATCCACCCACACCCACATGCACGCACGCTCACACAAAACGCACGCCCACACACACGCACGCCCACCCACACCCACACCCAAACCAATCCACAGATATATATATATATATATATATATATATATATATAATGGAAAAAGTACAAATAGATCCAATTTTCACCTTTTTACGATAATCCTCCACATGTCATTTTTTTCAGGAATGTCTGGATAAGACATGTCAGCGGGTGTTCCCAATAGAGTCTTCGGAGGCCACTGGAGAAGCAGAAATGCACTTGATAGGTTATCATTCAAAATACCTTATGGTAATCAAGAGGCAGTAACTTATGTCATGTACAAACTTTTTATTGAAGAGAAGTGGAACCGAAATTACCATTTTCACTTAATTTTTCACGCAGCAAATATATGAAATAGTGTGTGATTTTGCATTTAAACAGACTACAGTTATGGTAATATATATTGGTGTGGCGTTAATGTGTTTGTTGACTATAAAATGTGAAAGAGCAGACGTGCCCCCGACTCGGGTTTTTCCTGATTGTCCTTGATTAATCTTATTTCCTACATATGATATCCGCTATTATCATAGCAAAATTGTGAATTAACATTCAGCTGTTTTAAATCCAACCAGACCCAGTACAGATGTTTTAGGCAATTTAATTCATATAATTTACAATATAGGAAAAATATATGAATATATGTGACTTTTTCTCGTTTTGCCCCCTTTATGAGCTACCAAAACTTAAGTCTGTGACTAATGTGATTGCTCCTGGTGCTCATCCAAATTTATTGATAAGCCTGGTCGCTGATAGACTCCCTGAAATCATGCTATGCGGTAGTGCTAATCTTTCGAAGGATTTCAACACCGATATTTTTTGTTGCAGTGCAATTGTCCATCATCCAGAGAGACGTTTTGTCAACTGATACCGATGTTTTTCTTTTCCTTACATCTACTTACTTAGCTCCAACTGATTTGGTATTCTGATTTCAGACAGAATTTTGCGTATTTTCTTGTGTATATTGTACATAATTTTGTGCGTTAGTGTATGTCTGGAGATCCACTCGATTAGCCACCCTGTGACTACTGGGTAATCCATTTTGATTTGTTTTTTGTTTTTGTTTATTTTTTTTGTTTTTTGTTTGTTTGCTTGTTTTTTTTGGGGGGGATAAATATGTTTACAATACAATAAACTTCATAATATAAGTTGCAGTAATTCATACAGACACCAACAGCAAGAAAGACATACTCACATCAATATGAAAGACCGGTCTAAAATCCTTAAACTACACGTCATTTGAAGTGGAGTTCCAGATATATACTTTACCGTCCTTTATTGATGACAATTCAAAGGGTAATCAAGTCGTTTATGGTGAATTTGATAACATTTTTAATGGGATCAACATAAAAGTAAAGACAGTTTTAAGAGAAAATTTACATAAAGTGTATCTACAGGTGTTTGTGCAAATTGTTTGACGAATCTGCGTCATTATCACTACAAAATTGAAACATCACAGGGGTTTGTGTCAAAGAATATTAATTTCAATGCATATTTTGACAAAATATCTCAAGGAATAGGCGTGTACAAAGGAAGCGAAGGGTGTTTCGAAGCAATTTTTAAGATTGCATCTAAAAAATAAGCAATAGACGAGGAATTTGTCTGCATCATCAATGAAGAAATTTCAAATATATTTCCTTTGTATGTAAAGTGTAATGTACTGTTGGTACAAAGTAATGTACAAAGTGCATTGTACACTTAGTAGCTCGGTGTATGGTAATACACGAAGCTTGGATTGTTAGCTGGCAGTACAGATGGGATACTATTGAGGTGATAAAAGCATACGCTGCATTTACTTTCGCTGTGCAAAATTCCCATTGTAACCTAGTCCCTGGGGGATATGGGTCACTGTTCTGATATTATTCAGCACCTACACGTGCCTCCGGCTGGGCCCAGGTAACAAATTAAACCATGGACCTGTTAACGAGGTCCATGATTAAAATGACGTCAAAGGAGGTAACAGATAAAAGGGCAAAGAACATCCATTTTAAACATGTTTCAAAAAATGTCCAAGTTACTTAAGGCCTAACAAAATGTATGTGTGGTTCCGGTAACCTGACAGACACTACTAAAAAGGTCTAACCCTAAAATTAATAGAACCAAAAAAGTACTTGCAAACTGCCCTTCCCAAATAAAAATTGATCGATCCAGGCTGAAAGATTTTTTAAAAAAAGTGGTCATCGTGTGCCGTTATTTTGCTGTAAAGTCAACTCAAACACAGCCTTTTATTTCAAATTATCTGGATGGTTAACTTGGGATGGGGAAACTGCATAGCCACAGTTGTTCGGTGAAACAGCACAGCCTCGCTTGTTCGGTGATCGTTATCGTAATATTTTGCAAGGTTCCATGTGTCCGTTCTCTGGGTTATCAGGGAAAACGGTCGTAAAAGTACTTTAAAAACATGATGTACTATCTTAACGTTAATCTGCCGGCTTGGTTGTGTCTGAAGCAGTTATCATCGTTAGCTACAAATCCAAATACGACGCGGCACCTTGAACCGCCACGTGGTAAGCAGCATTTTGAACATTGCGCAATGCATTGATTGTGGGACAGTCGCACAAAAATTCATATGATTTGGATATCAAAGTGAATCGCGGTCACAGCATATATCATATCATTATTGATGTTCTGAAACATTTGCAAAATATATAGTGTATAATATTGGTTTCATATATTATAAGCCCACCCCCATCTCCCCAATACTCATTCACAAACCATTGGGTGCAGAATCCACAATTTTCAAAATGACAGCCAAGTCGATTGGATAATTTGAAGATGTAGTATCCAACATATATGTGTGATTAGTGTTTAGCGAAGGTTAATTTGTCGAATGAATGTAATGTACAATATATAATGGGACTTTTCCAGAGTTAACATTACCTGAAAATGTAAATACAACGCCACACAGTTACCAATTGTAGGCCCCAGAATAGGGTTTCTGTATCAGACACTTGAGTCGCCCTCAGGCTGTGAGCACAGCAGCAGCACAGAGCAAGACCGCCCCCCCCCCCCCGAGTCAAAGATAGAGCTTAGTGGAGAACGTTGCCTGGACAGTGGATACAGGTCCGAAAGTACCGGCGCGTTTTTATATAACTGGTAATGAGTATGAGTAACTCATGCACTTTCCTCGGGACGAAAAATAAAATCCCGGCTGAACGAGAATTGTGTTGATGGAACAAACAATTACCACACTGGTGTCCATACACTGCCTGGAACTATTAAACATACATACATTAATGAGGCAGACTTCATTTTTTGGTCCTACTGTCCGCGGCTTAATCAAATGGAGAGCAGTTGATTTCATGAAACCTTCGCATGTGTCTGCGATACAGACCAATTTCCATGTTTTCCCCACTCCACAAGTGCATCAGAGAAAATTGAAGCTTGGTCTGCTTTGAAGGCAAACCTAGCATCGGCAACTGAAGATCCGGTGATACATGGGGTTAAACATCAGTGCCGTTGTTCAACATAATTATTCAGTCGACATGGCCGTTTTTTGGCATCTTGTGTCGAACACAAACCGTTTATTCTCCCAAGAATGCTTATTTCTTTCTTTACTCTTTCCTTATGGGGTATTTGTGTGAGATTTTAGCTGACATTGCGTTGCCTGCAGACTCCAAATCATCCCACAACCTACATGTTCTTGTTCCTACCCCACTCAAGATCTGCAACATTACCTGTTCTTTTGTCCAAAGTATTCAACTTATAGATTTAGACTTCTCAACTCCATCATCCCTATTATTGCTCCCGGCGTCCACCCAAATCTAATTATACACACAGCGAGTGACCGACTAGATCATATTCTTCTCTTTGGTAGCGACCAATTGTCCATTCCCTTCAACATACAAATTTGTGATGCTTTCCACAGATACATCATAGATACATGACGCTTCATATCTTAGTTCTGTTATGCATAAGCAGTAATTTTCAATTGAGTTAGTCGCTGATTTACATAATTCTTACTTCCTAAATGTCCTTCGTGAAATTTTCTACCGCTAGTCCGTATTATTGTGAACAGGGACGTATGTGTGTACATTCTACCTGCATTGAACTATTTTGCTTTGTTTTGCATTTTGATGACTACTACTGCTGTGATTTTTGTATGCAGGGTACAAATCTGAAGCATGTGTACAGTTAATTGGGTAACTTTTTTCTTGTTTTGTCCTGGGTGTTTTGTAATATACATTCTGTGTGTCACTCCATGTTCAGGAGAACCCCTCAATTAGTGACATCTCGATGTACTGTAGGGCAATCCAGTTGAAATAAATATGTTTAAACTAAAAACAAATGTGGTTTTGGCACTTTTATGCATATTTTCAAAACAGTAACTGAGAGAGACGCCATTGTAACCTCTATTCGCAGAGCATTGACCATTGCTCATCCAATGAAAACAGAAGTATCACATTTCAAATTATGTGATTTAAGGGTATTTCAAATTTTGAATCCTGAAAGTAATCAAAACTGTGATAGATTAAGATGCCATTCTAAACTCTGCAGTGTTGTTATCATTGCCAGTTCAATGAATGCTAAAGAAGGGTGGTAGCATTTTAAATTACGACTTTAGAAAAAAATACATTTTGCAAATCTAGAAATGCCATTCCAACTTCCGCTTTCATGCTATTGACCAAATAACGAACAGAAGTCTAAATACTTTGACTTACACCAAATTAAGCATATTTCAACTTACATTTCTTGAAAAACTGCAAACCCGCAAAAGTGGTGTTAGTCTAACTTATGTCTAATCACCTTTGCCTTCTTAACCTCACAGACAGATTGTTGCAAACTTCTTGCTTTAACTATGTTCCCATGCTGAAGCAAAAGCTTGTATCTGACTATCTTCACGTGACATCATACCTTAACCCTTTGCAACATTTTCCAAGAAGAATTTAACACATTGAGGCAGTGACCAATAAGCTTGACCAAGAGAGGGGTGAAACATCGACTGCTCTGACGCCGATTGTTCACAGGAGGTGACAGGTTAAGCACACAAAACCTTACGGGGAATGGGACTGCCTAAATATGTTATTTGTTCACCTGCGTCTAATAGCAAATCGTGTGTTAACAGTATACGACCAAAGACAATTAACGGAACAAAGACACATAACAGTTTTAGTGATCACAGAGGATTTATTGGCATCATAGCGCAGGACACTCAGAAAAACGTGAAGTTTTGCAGTTGAAAGGTGCTGTCGTATCTGCGAGAATTCAGGGTGCGAAAGTCGTGTTGATTTACCACTGAAGTGTCTGAGTGGGAAAACCGATAAAACATGTTCGCACGGGAAAGAACAGACAAAACTACCGTAGATAGGATGGGAAATAAAAGCTGACTTGATTTACGGGACTATATGTAAGTGCAAACAAACAAAATAGGCAACTATTATGTACATATATATATATATATATATATATATATATATATATATATATATATATATATGTATGTGTGTGTGTGTGTGTGTGTGTGTGTGTGTGTGCGTTTGTTTGTGTATGCAATTGTGAGAAGCCATTTCCTTCGACAGGATACAGAAAACGCACGTCTTAAGATTGCTTTGTAGGCATCCAACATTAGAGTATCACAAGTTCAGCTAGGTGATGATTGCTAAGCTATTTTGCTAAAGTGCTTCAAGGACAGCATAGATTTGCCAGTGACAAACTGAACAATGATCATCCAATTAACAGTAGATTAATGTATATTTCATTACATTTTTTTCAATATTTTGTAGCCTGAAATTGATAAATTTGTGCAAAGTTGTACAATTTAAGCCCGCAAATTTATTGCTCACAGCAAACAAAGAGGGCAGCTCTACCCTACTTGCCGCAAAACAGGTACCAAACGTTCAATCACGTCAAATCCAACTGTCCCTTTAAATTCGATGTCTCTTAAAACTTAAAAGCCAAGCAGCGAAGCCGATGTGACATGCCTAGGTAAAAAGTGGAGGAGCTTATCTCAACGATTGACGGCCATCATTGCAACCAGATACTAAGCCTATAATGCAAAATTGGCACATATAACGTCAACCCATGGGTATTATAATATTTGTTTTTAAGTGAAATTTACAAGTACACAGCTGTTATATTATTTTTAGTAAAAAAATTCATAGGATAAAAGTTTGGTTTTCCAGTGTGTTTTAACCAGCCCTGAGAAATAAGCATACTTTACTGTTGCATTTTGAGGTACGTTTGAGCAAAGAGGTAGCCGATAATATTATTCGTATACAATAAATTTTTTCCTATCATTTGATCAGTATAATGAGTACATCGCAATACTACAATTTTGCATCGGTGCCGGTGAAGGTATCTATCTATCTATCTATCTATCTATCTATCTATCTATCTATCTATCTATCTATCTATCTATCTATCTATCTATCTATCTATCTATCTATCTATCTATCTATCTATCTATCTATCTGTCCGTCCGTCTGTCTGTCTGTTTGTTTGTCTGTCCATCCATGCACCTACACACATACTCATACATCTGTTCAGCCATACAAATAAATATTCTTTATATATATATATATATATATATATATATATATATATATATATATATATATATATATATATATATATATCCTATGGGCGATTGATGCCGAAGGTTGCTAGTTCGAGACCACACACACACACACACACACACACGCACACACACACGCACGCACGCACGCACACACACACACACACACATTATTTTATCTAATTGCTAGGCTTCACTCTTCGTTTTCAAATTATAACTTGAGCAGTCTCGTACCGTTTTAATTGATAACTGACTATGCATGCAAATTTTGCAATGGCCCCGTATGTTGCAAAATTTGTTTTTCAACACGGGTAGCTTTGTTTAGTCTTTCGTGGATCTGTGATCATGTCTACAGCTACATTGAAAGTGTGCAAAGCAATTATATACGCTCTAAGTAAAACCATTAGTAATATTTATTTTGGCATGGGAGTGGTGTTTTGGATTGATGGATTCATATTTTTCATTGGGCTGCTCGTGTATGGCCTACAAGCTGGGCCTACTTTGATACAGTGATGTTTATGGTGTGGATTGTCGGATATATTTTTGTGTATTGCTCATATTTATTTATTTATTTATTTATTTATTTATTTATTTATTTATTTATTTATTTATTTATTTATTCATTCATTCATTCATTCATTCATTTATTTAAGAATTTCTTTACCCTGGGTAGCCCTTTCAGAGCGCAGCTCTGTTCTTCCAAGGGACCCAGCATACATCTATATATATATATATATATATATATATAATTAGACAGTAATTAAAATTAAAGAAATCTAAAACTGCTGATACTCTGATTATATACAAATAACTAAATCTACACGAACAAAACACTTTATGAAAACAACCTATAAAACTATAATTGTCAATGGAGAGTAAGACAAACTAAAACTCTCAAAATCTTTTTAAAAAGTGATATTTATAGACACGTTTTTTTTAAATCATATACATTATCAGATTGCTTTAAAAAATAAGGAAGGCTATTAAAAATTCAGCACCATCATACACAAATGAACTTTATAGTCGAACTTGACAATAGATACTAAATAACGAGCCCGTTGGAATCACAACTATACTTTGCTAGAACACTGCGCAGTGTTGCTTTATGAAAAAATATATGCTTTAAAGCAACTTTTGCCTTTTACACCCCAACACAGAGACCACCTTATATATATATATATATATATATATATATATATATATATATATATATATATACATATACATATACATACATACATACATACATACATACATACATACATACATACATACATACATACATATATAAATTTTAGTTTTGAAGTAAAAAAAAAATGATACGTTGTTCAAATATTTTTCAGGTTATTCAACAGCGACATTGAAGACAAGAATTTTATTGATATTGAAATATTGCATGAACCAAAGAAAATTACTCTTCAATATTATTTCATATATGAACAGTGTACCTAAGAATTGTAAACGAATTGTATTTGTTGATCAGATTGAGACCCAGGACAAAAAAGCAGCAATGGTTCAATTCAATCTTGATCTTTAACAGCCGCTCCCGACCGAGGATTATGATCAAATACGTGCAAATGTTTTCAATACTTTCCGCCTCTTGTCCACACGCTTGCAACGCCTCAAGTTGGGATCCAATTCCACATGTAAAAGGTCTGAATACATGGTAGCGTCTTCGAGTGATACTCACCATGCTGTTTAATCTCGATTACATGCGCAGTATCTCTCGAATTTGACCTCTGGGGCGACCTTTTGATTGACACTTGGTGCTTCTGCACTCGTGAACTTGAAAAGTCTAGTACCCGGTGATCGATATCCGTACACAAAGAAAGGTTTTGGATCACAGAATGGGTATTCAGCAATAGCAATAAAAATTGGGAGTTGTCTACCAAGGTAGGAGAGTCTATCGCAAAACTACAGTTCCCTTCCATGTTTAATACGAGCAATTTGAAGAACACTTCACTACTTTGTGACAGCTAAAACCTTCCGCCATTTTGAACGCGCCCCGCACTCTAAGACAGAAGTTGTGGTTCGATGATTGGGACTTGTATTCAAGTGCCAAGTACGTTGAAGAGGCATAAGGAAGCTTGTGTCATTACAAACAAGTAGAAGTTGATTGACCCTGCCGTCTGAACGTATCAGGAAACCAGAGACAGGCAAATACGGTTTTCCACAGGAAGAAATTCGAGTTGTGTCTTTCCAGATGACAGCGAAAGAAGAACATGTTCGGTGGAGGAATCGACCTTTAATCTTTTTATGAGACCTCCAAGAAAGGGAGCAAACCTGATATATATTTACTGACTGGCAACCTCTCCACCCAACGACTATTTTCAACGAGTCTGTAGGCTGTCGGCAACATCTCCATTATCTGTTGTGGTAAAGGCCAAAGAACAGATTTGTTGATTCGCTGCTCAAGATAAGAACTCCGTGGAGGCCCAAAAGTACTTGCAGGGAGAAGGTTAAATCCAAAGTGTTAGTGAAGTGTCGAGGTTTGGATTGACCCCTCATATCGTTACTTGAGAACACAACCGGGTCATGGCATTGTAGACTTTCTGTATAAAATCGCTTATCTTGTAACCTGTGAATCAGGTGGTCCCATATACAAAGCAGCCTAATGAGTGAGTGATAAGAGTCGCCGTTATTTTTCATGGAAGTTAACAGTAGGTCGTACGCAAAGTACTATGCACTACTCAAAAGCATATTGGAGGGTAAAACTATATCTTCAATTACTAGTTTCGTTCACGAACACGATTATCCAGAATATGTTATGTATGCATAGTTGAACAATAGGTGTATGATATACTGAGCTATACATTGTTCAAATGCGGAATATCAAAGCCATGATCGAGTTGGAGATACGAGATGCGAATCAGAGAGAGGTGAATCAAGGGCCGGTGGGCTAGAATACAAGATGTCATCTTGACAAAATCAGAGTCGATAGATGTGAAAAAAAAAGAAAGAAAAAGAAAAATGCAGCACAGGTAGTTGGCAGGTAAAACGGAGAATTCTATGATGTCAATTTATTCATGTCCTTTAAATGATGACGGTGTAAGCTTTAGACATCGGTGTGTTTACTATGTGCTTCGTTGTACCCTTTTGCACTTTTGCTTTGTCATGTATGCTGTGACTATTGTACCTGTGAACGTGAATAGAAATATACCGACACTAATGATGATAATAGTGATGATGATGATAAATACCAAAACTATTACTAACTATAATGATGATAATATCAATTATAGCAGTAATGATGATGATGGTGAGGATGATGATGATGATGTACTAGATGATGTACTAGATGATGTAATGGATGGATGGATTGAATGTGTCTTTGTATCAAAACAGCATGTCCCAAGTCACCAGCTTTCGTAGAGACGGACTGGGCGTCCTTGTTGACTGTGCTCTTAAATCAAGGCGGAAATTGTTAAATTTAAACCAAATACTGATCGCCATGAGGGAAATTGTAGGACAAGTGTTTATATGCTATCTTCAAACTGTCAATTGATAAATATATGAAAGATTTGTGGACAATTTGATTTCTTGTTTATGTGCATTTTTAAAATGAAGGCTTTTGAAAATGCTTAGCACTTCGGGTTATTTCACAAATTGCTAAATCAAAGAATAGACGGCTACATGGTTAGGTGGAATGAAACTAAAGATATGTGCCCTGACTGGCGCACAGGGTCAGCACAAATAAGGTCCTTGACTCATTCCACCTCAATGACGCTTTGTCCCGCCAATATCTAAATGTCATCTGCTAGTTGTATTTTACTAATTTAGGGATTATTTTTCAAAATTTTGGATGAAACTTGCATGGAAGATTATTCAAAATTATATGCCCATGGTCAACAGCTTTGCTTGGCGTGCTCTGGGCGCATTGCGCCCAGACCGCGCCAAGCAAAGCTGTTGACTCAATCTTCTATGAAGGTGAAATTAATTAAACAATATTAAAAGCACAAGGGTGTATAATGAGCCCAACTTTATATAATGTATTAATAAATAATTTTCCTCATTAATTTTTGTTGATTGTGACCTGGTGATTTCGAGAGACAAGAGGATCATGCACTTATTTTACACAAAGATTATTTAATATCATGTTCCAACTGTTGGCAGGCCAACAGGACTAGTTGTCTTGAATATTGTTTTTGTGTGTACGTCATTAACACAGTCGTTTTGGATGAATCTGGAAGTACTTCTCTCCCTGCCCAAGTGGTGTGTTCAGTTTGCAACAAAGTTGAAGGTTTTCTCATTTAACCCTTAAAACGCTGATTTAAGATTGAGTCAACAGCTTTCCTCTGGACATTTTACGCAAAGTGTCCCGAGGAAAGATGTTGACTAAGATTACGTTTTGCTTTAGACTAGGCTTGCTGGTATTTGAATGAAAGGTATCTTTATGAGGAATTCGGATCTTTTAAAAATTATATGTTTAACGGTAATGAAAAAAACAACGATAGCAGTGATTAGCACTTTAAGGGTAAAAAATTAAAATAAATTAACAAATATTCCTGTATATGAGCAACTTTAGTTTAAAAACCAAACTACTGTACCTTTAAGGTAGTTTTATTTATTTTCACATTAACATAGGCTCCGAAACATGTTCTGAGTAGTTACCCACTAAAGACCCTTTAAATCATTTGGGCTAATACAGCCTGTGTCAAAATTTTACACAAGAACATGCGCAATACGGACAACAGTACTTCCATATGTATATAGGTTAGACAGTGACAGGTTAGCTTATGGAGAGTAAAGAGTTCGTACTGCGAAATAGGGTATTGTCTACTGGGAAGTGGTTCTGGACAAAAAGACACAAACACAATAATAAACTTATTATTGCAATTTTGTGATAGGCTACTGTCTGTCTTGTGACATTGTTGAGTCTATTTTCTGATCAACTACGAGTGCCTTGCTCTCTTCACAAGTTTATATAGTCCACCGGTTCTAACTCCAGAACACTCATCTCAGACAGCATTTGCACTGGGATCGGTGTTGTTCCGTCTGTCCTGTGCAACGGACCTTTATCTGCAAGAGGGGTTAATATAGGGTGTCACCCTTTTCCCCAATCGTTTTCTTTGAATGAAATATGTTTAAAACAAAACAACTATATTAACTGTAGACCTGTTGTGGCAGCACGGGATCTCAGTTCATATGAACACCTCCTATTAGATTGTAAATTGTGTCAATTTTTGTGCTATATGACTGTTAATGTGAAAACGTTTGAAGGAAATCAGTCAGACGGTCAAGCAAAGTGAGAACTAGAAAAGACGATTTGCTTCAAAAGTAATTCTGTCTTTGTGGTTTCAAAGCTTAATTGGATGATGCTGTAGCACAAACCTAAGAGTTTAAAGAGTAACGGACACCTCTTCTTTATTAACTTGTTCAAGAGTTCCTTATTAGCATACATTAAGATTCTACAACTTCCGGTTGTGGTCCATTGAATGCGCCTATAGCGCGACAATATGTATTTAGAGTTGGAATGGGACGTGTATCCATAACAGTCTTTAAACTATTTAAGATTCAAATTTTGTGTATTCGCCTAATTTGCCTAAATTAAAGCCCTACAACTTTGGTTCATGATTAATAGGCTGCAGCTATGTCACACACTGTAAATTGAAGTTGGAATCACCCTCGCAGCTATAATAGTTTTGGATATACTCAACTTTTAAATGTTTGGTTGTCCATAATTAGCATAATTGATTCTAAAACTTTCTTTGACTGTAAATTAAAGTTGGAATGGCACGTCTATCAGTAATAACTTTGGGGATATTCAACTTTTAACCCTTTCCCCCTTGAATTAAGACTGAGTCAACTGCTTTCCTTGGCATGGGTTGGGCACTAAGTGCCCAACCCATGCCAAGGAAAGCTGTTGACCTGGGGCATGTAATCTTGATAAGTCTCATGTACATTTCTCAGTCAAATTGTTTTACATAATTGTTGAAATTAGTTTAAAACACTGAAGCAGACGACATTTGACCACCAGCCGGTTTGAGGGGGAAAGGGTTAAATTCTTCAATACCCGTTATAAGCATCAGGAACCGCAAATGTGTGTGTCAGAACACAGGCATACTAGCTAGCAAAGATTTCTTTCAAGAGCAAATTTGTTTGCAGGATTTTAAAGCTTAATTGCATGCCACCATAGCACAAACAGAAAGAAAGAATTTAAGGAGTGCCAGATAATAATACCTTTTGAAACTTGTTTCAGTGTCCCTGTATACCATAAATTAAAATTCTACAAGCTTATGAAGATATTCAACATGGAAACTTTCGGAAGCCACTTTTGGGAAAACAAAGAATTTGATTTAAACATATTTCATTTCGAAGAAATACAATTGGGAAACAGGGCAATGCCCTATATTAATCCCTCTTGCAACAGAGAATTAAGACGTTGCACAACAATCAAGACAATGTTCAATAAAGAATTTAAGGTATACCGGACACCTCTACCTCATTTAACTTGTTCAATTTTCTCTTATTAGCATAAGCTAAAATTCTACAAACCTGTGAACATATTCAACATTTAAACTTTCAAGTGCCCCTAATTTGCATCAATAAAAATTGTACAACTTGTATTGTGGTCCATATAAAGCTATGAATTCAAGTTGGAATGGTATCTCTACCTTTAATAATTTCGAAGATATTCAACATTTAAATTTTCAAATGGTCCTAATTTGTATAATTTTTAATATGGTGACTATTCCAAATCACTTGCTTCATTTCACTACTAGGTCAATCACCATGCCAAGTTTGGTATTTTTAAAAAACAAGAGTGTCTGAGGAAAACAGTCAATCAATCAATCAATCAATCAATCAATCAATCATAAATAAATAAATAAATAAGTTAATAGATAGACAGATAGATAGACAGATAGATAGACACACAGATAGACAGACAGAGAGACAAATAAATAAATAAATAAATAAATAAACAAATAAAAAAAAAATAAATATTTGAGGAAAAACAAAAAATTAGTGAATGCACACAGACTTAATAAGTAAAAAAATTATGGAAAAACAATATGTCTGTCTTCGGGCATAGACATAAATAACTGAGCTGAATAAGCTTCCCCATACTTTGAAGCAACCAGGGCACAATAATCTTGAATGCCACTGATTTATTTAAACGAAGATACCAGTTAATGATTCGGAGACAGTGAATTCTCACGACGAAATAATAATGAGTGCAAATTTATAGGTTACTTGACTTTTCAAATGGGTCTAAGTTCAAACAGCAATTTTTTGGTGAATAACTCCAACATAGTCTCAGTAATATTCACCAATACAACGCTAACCATATGTATATATATTTATACTTTTGATAACATTCCATGACGGATAGGGATACAGGATAACGTTCTTGTGACTTACCGTATTTTCCGCTGGGCTCTTGGTCTAAGATGCAGATCGTCTGTTGTCTGGCATTGAGGCAACACTTGGTATGGTGCAGGTCGTTTGAACTGGTCTCGGAAGTAGCGTACGTGAAGGCGTGTACACGTGTTTGTGAAAAATGACTGCTACCATCATATTCATTTAAAATAATATGTGGATGTATATTCAGACCAACGGCCCACAAGACTCCCATAGTTCGGTACGGAGCGCCTCTAATATTAAACTGTTTTAGTGCATTTGTATACTTTTACGTAACAAGATAAAGGCGGGTGATATATTATATATATATATATATATATATATATATATATATATATATATATATATATATATATATATATATATATATATATATATATATATATGTGTATATGTATGTATATATATATTTATATTTATATGTATATGGTTACGGTTTCTAAAACCGTAACCATATATACGTTTAAAAACTTACGGTTTCTAAAATGGATACTTTCATGAAGTTTGTGTGATGTGGTCATGTGAGTGTAATACGGTAGAATAGATATGTAAACAAAGCAGAGATATATTTGTTGGTAGTTATTAAGCAGCCGGAGTGAGGCATGCTGTATTGATGAGTGTTTATTCTTGTAATCTGCAACATCGATGATGTGTTTTATCTTTCCTCGCCACTTCACATCAGAGAGGTCCCAGTTCGCTGATCGACATTGCCATACAAGAAAGACACTTTGAAATCACAAACTAATTCTAGTCTACTTAAGAGGCTACTTCATTCTTCCCCGATGAGCACAGTTGCTGTCTCTACTGCGCATGCTCAGCGGTGTGTTTAAAAAAAAAAAAAGGACGGTAGATCGACATGATGAATTGCAGAGAAGTCATCGTAGAGCCGGGGATAGATATTTGGTCCATGCGTTATCCTATAAGGGCATTGCAGTTTCTTTCACACTTAACTGATCAGATAACCTTTACAATCCAACCAGTAATCTGGGTCATACAAATAAAATACAAGTATTGAGTCAGTGTACGGTCAAGCCTTTCCTGTAATAATACGCTGCCAAATATATCCTTTGTATACATATAGCCGATATTTAAATCCGTTACTGTGAAACAGAAACTCGTTTAAGTATTTGCAAATTACCGTTATTCATTACCCCCCCCCCCCCAAAAAAAAAAAAAACCAAACAAACAAACAAAACAAACAAACCTCGACCGTCTACTGGCAACTTCGAGCAACGCATTGCAACTTGCCGGGGGCTTCGACTCCCATAATTAATTGTAAATTCCATGGCCACTTAAATTGTATTCAGACTTCATTGAACAGATAGGCCTAGCTATTACCTGGCGAACTTCCTTCTATTTTTAATTTGTGACCTTTTATTTTGCAAATTCTAGATATCACGTGACATTGTGTGTTGCGCGTTCATGTATCTCTTGTGCTGCGAATTGTTGCGCATTCTGAATATCTCAAGCGATGTTATGCGTATTTTGGATTACTTGTGATGCCAGCCTTCAATTTGATGGGGTGTTATGATGCTGCAATGTTCACCGTGATGAGGGTTGATATGGTGGATGTTTTGTCATTTGTTTAGTACTTTATCCTGTCAACTACTTATTTTAAAGGTAAAAGGTAGTGGGCAGAAAAAGTGGGCACACTTTTACTTTCTGGGTAGGCTCTTTAGCTGTGATGTCATCCTACAATGGTCATGTGATAATAAGGTTTTCTTTCATCTCTGTTTGTGGGCCGGGCATGCCAGGGTGACATTGGCTGAGGTGTTACCCACTTCTTGAGTTGACAAGAGATTGTGTATATTGGTCTGCCACATGCATATAAGTAACACACAATTAGCCACCTGGTGGAAGCAGCACTTCTTATTACCTTTAATAACTCAAAATAAGCATAGTTTACCAATGGATACAAACAGAAATAAGCGATAGCACAAAATAAACAAAGGAGCATGATTAGGACAGAAAAGTGAAACTTGGACGTGTCCTTGGAGGTCTCGGGATAAAGACTTTTAATCGAAGCCTTGCGATATATTTGTATAGTCCTATAATCATATGCTGCTGGTCATGGTCTGTAAAAAGAGGACGATGTTTTTACTGAATTTGTATGTTAATCGTAATGAAAATATGCGTGCATGGGTTGTACCTACGTTTTCTCATAACTGCAACTCCATTTCGCAGAAAAGTATGACACCAAGTAAACGGTCAGATCAGATTGTCAATAAGTGGGTTGTTCGTTGTTCATTGGTTTCAAACTCAAAGCTCGACATAGACCCGATCTATTATTGGCATTCGCCAAGAACGCTGTTTTAAGCACGATGTCCATAGCACGCTGTCTTAAGCACGATGTCCATAGCACGCTGTCACAAGCACGAACCCACTCCTTTGAAAGACCCATAATAAGTGTCACCAAGATGAACAAGCCTCAAACGCCATGTTTGTTCCTTGCAGCATTTGCTCCCAGTAAAATATCGGCATCAGTGTTAACTCTTATTACATAGGGCCTACAGAGCACCCCACTAAAGCGACAATATCTCTTTTCAAATTGCCTAGATGTACACCGGAATTTTTATTTTGAATTTTCTTTTAGACGGCGGTCAATTACATCATTTGTCAGCACAGGTCGTCATGTCAAGTCTACAACAACGTATGTTTTTCTTTGTTCCATTTTTTCAAACTTCAACGCACAGGAAGCTTAACCCGAGCTTCTGGTGCCCCGATGTAAAGGGGTAGCATTCTTAATATGTTATTACTATTGCTGCTCATAAAAGCAGACCCAAAATATAATACTTTATTTTTGTTATTATTTAGTTCAGTTATCTGACACATTTTTTAGGGAACAGATGGTGTCATCATAACGAGTTTTCACTGTATTATTATTATTATTATTATCATCATCATCATCATCATCATCATCATCATGATCATCATGATCATGATCACCATCATCATCATCATTATTATTATTATTATTATTATCATTATTATTATCATTCACGTCAATAAAAGACATGTTACACAGAGTTCGAAGAAAACTACATTGGTATTTGCTGTTGGCAGAAGCTTGCCCAATGCTTGCTCCAAAAATATAAAGATTGCAGGGGCGGATCCAGATGTTTCAGAAATTAACGACGTGAGGTTCCTCGTCGGAGTTTTGGAGATGATGGGCCCTGGTCAAGCATTAAAGCAAAATTCGCTTGTAAGTGCCCTTTAAATTTGCCCCGGGATGAAGTGACTGTGGTATGGTCAAGCTTAAAAGCAAAATTCGCGTGGCAACTGTAGTTTCTTGGTTAGAAAGAGGATGCACACGTCGGAAGTGCCCTTTATATGTGCCCCTGGATAAAATGACTGTGGTATGCAGCATCGAGAGTTGTCCTGCAGTACCGGGTGATGTATCTCTTAATTACACATGTTGGTAAATTATTTTTCCTCCAAATGCATTAAACGGGTGATTTGTTCTCCGTACCAACTCAAACCTCTGCATAGAGGTGGCGATCAGCCAATCAGCCATCACTCAGCAAATCTGGGTCAGCCGTGAATTAGCTATACCTCGGTTCATCAAAACTTTTGGCTCGAGTCGACCTTGGGGGGAATATAAGAAGTAAAAACAACTTTACGTGCTTAGTACTCACTGCCTAAGTGTTGGAAATCCATTCAAGCAGTTTAATAAGTTGCTGCAATATGTCAATTAATCAGATAACAAACTGAAGTGCTGCACATCACAGGTGTGCTGAGCAGCGGAAACAACCAGGAAGACACGCACCCTAATTAGGTGGAAACAAGTGAGACTGAAGATACATCTCTCGCTGTTTTGCAACAAATAATTTTTCACTATGTATTGGTCAAACTTCAAAATTATTTCCCTGACAAATCATAGCAAAATAATACCTTGATGAACTTGCAAAGGCTTATCCGTTTAGAACAAGAAGTACGTAAAATATTGTTGTTGACATGTAGGGCTTTAATACTGCAATGGAATCATTCAACAATATGATATGAATTTGTTTTTAAATTTCAATTTATGATTGCAGCTCATTTAATTGATGAAGACAACGATGACAATTATTGCTTGCGAAAGGAATACCAGCGGAAAAGGGCATCGACAACGGAAAATGCAGGTGTCATCTTTCTTAATTTCTTTTCTCATTTTCCTTTTTATGGAGCATTGGTCAGTGAATTATGTGTCATCAGTCCAGCATTTTGCGCTTATTTGAATAATTATTAATGCCTTATTTACATCTATCTTTACATCAATACCGTCTATTTTTAGCTACATTCAATGACTGCAGCTTATAATCTGCGTTGTGAGCGAGCCGGACTTGAGGGCATCATATTTGTGAATACCAGTGGCTTCAATTGTGTCATGTTTTGGACAAGATGGTGTTATATCATATACAACCGTTTGCCAACAGGCAGTGGAAAATACACTATTTCTGTTTTTCATGAATAAACATTTTTACTTACCTTTGATTGTACCGTGTAATCGAATAATTTTAGTGATAGGGACAAAGGAAATCGTTTGGCACACAGGAAAACTGGAGTCTATAACAAAATAAATTTACTACAATACCATGTTACTGTTTGTTTTTTGAAAAATAATCCAGCATAGGAAAACACACGATCTCAAAATTTCTGTTTCAGTGAGTTTTTGTAATAGATATACTTGTATTACTGTTGAGTCGCTATATGCAAGGAATAATCTGTTCACGAGGTACAGACCAGACGTTTCTGTTTCGTCTGCCGTGTTCCTCAAATTAACCACACAGCCATCCATCCATGCATCCATGCATCCATGCATCCATACATCCATCCACTTATCTGTCTTCTTGGTCAGTGTTAAAATCGGCATGAATGTTTCTTAATTCTTGGTATGGGAATCGGCTTTACAGTGATTTTACTACAGTTTTGCACAATTTCATATTTTATATCTATTGTACATTTGCGAACATTAAAACATTTGTGTTCCAAGTTTACAATTTGGGACGGACTTGTCATTGATATAATGGAAATTAAAATTTGGTGAAGTCAGAGTGGAGTGCCAGTACATTGTTCACAACCTGTCGATATTCTGATGAACTTATTGCAATGTGTACATTTTTCAAGTGATGTAAACTTTGTGAACTCCTATATGTAGCATATGAACAATAAATGGAATAAAGCAAATTTGAGACAATGCTATTCCATTCACTATTCTACACACCAGTTGTACTTTATACAATCCCGTAGGGCAAGAAACGCCTTTACGTACAAAAACTCTTAATTCTGTATGAGTGAATTCTTGAATAGAAAAGAGGATAAGATTTGTGAACAAAGTTGGCCTTAACGTAAACAAATAAACAACATAAACATAAAAATAAAAATACCAACATTAACAATGTTATTTTGATCCTTAGAGTAGGGTTTGACACTCTTATTTGAAAATGAACAGAGAATAGTCGATATATGTCGTGGTCTGCATTCATTTCGTATTTCCACAAAAATTCAAGGTGTAGCACCAGAGCTGTCGCCTTCACGGGACTGACAAGAAGCTCAAATCTTCAAACAGTAAGGTATTTAAGGTGTGTAGGCATGTCGATTTTCGTACCTTAAAAGTGAACAAGCTTTTGTAGCAGAACGTATGCGGAGACTATTGGAGGGTTCAGTCGTGCCCTGGTATACCTTTGCGTCGTTTTCGCTAGAATTCCGTGGTTGATTGCCATTTTGGGTTCCTACACATTATTTGGAACTCTAACACGTATGAGGTAGTCGTAAATTTTATTTGTCATTTTGAAAATTATTGCTGGCATAAGATTACAATGGCAGAGCAAAGTTTACTAGCGATATGAAATAATCAACTCGCACCATCGACCGTATTGCATATGGCAGAACACATTTGCTTTGAGCACTCGTTCTGCTATACGACATCCTGTGCTCGTAGATGTATTGTATATCGCCAACAAATCATGTCATGTATGTATGTATGTATGTATGTATGTATGTATGTATGTATGCATGCATGTTTGTGTGTATGCTTGTATGTATGTATGCGTGTGTGTGTGTATGTATGTATGTATGTATGTATGTATGTATGTATGTATAGTAATACACATATAGAAGATGATTCATTACTTGGGAACCTCTACATCATTCTGAATTTATGAGTCAAAATTTCTTACCACAAAACACTCAGTCTACATCAGAAAATGACACTTTGCAAAATCATGTGTGATTTACACATGTCTAACAAATGAGGAACATAGTGACCAGCCTTTTCATCACGCCATTCCAGATGATTAGTTCTGAATACGCGACGTGCGTGATTATTTCACTTAGATGTCACAAAATTAACAAATTTCCTTTTACATAAAATATGTAGTTTTGCAGTTTTAAACTATTTCCAGCAATCGAGTCATGCAACAACGAGGTAAAATGGTGTCTAGTCAAAAGCGAAGAGGGTTTTCTAATTTAGCATAGGCTTTGATTTTAAAAACATTTCTGACAATCTAAGACAGGATTTTGCTCATGATTCTTGGATTGATGTTCCAGTAAACCATCATGTGATGAAAGAAAAAATTATTTTCCGTGCCAAGTTATAGGGAACAAATGAGAATGATAATGTCACCTGCATCATTGTGTATGTATATGTGTGAAAAATCAAATGACTTTGAAAAGAAGACATACAATATCTCGGCGGAATGTGCTGAATGGTCACATACCTTTTCCGACGCCCAATTTATATTTTCTGTGATTACACTTTTTATTTGCTTGCCGAATACATCAAGTTTAATGCATTCTCCCCAACGCCAAATGCAATATAAAGCACACATGGAACAGTCTGGTTTGGAAGGCGATTGCCGATGGGAAAAATGCAAAGAGAATACATGATGATGTGTCCTTGTCATGGCAGACACTGGTCCTTTTATATTAGCCTAATTTTAATGAACAATAAGACACGGTCATGATATAGCATTCACTGAAGGATGCAGGAGTGATACAAGGGGAAAGACGTGGACAGATCTGCTGGGAAAGTTCGTCTGTTTAAAATAAGGCGCGAACATGGAACCATCTGCTCATTTTATTTGACTCGTCGGGAATGCAATCGCCTCGTGCTCAATTGTGTTTTGCAATTCCAAATTTGACACAAGCAAATCAATTAACGCGTTTATTGCTTGGTTTATTGAATTTAAACATTTGATGCTTAAAGGTCCACAATGCTAATGCTAAGAGTTTGGTATTCAACTGACCCGAAATTCTCGAACCCACGTGATTTGGGTGCGCATTGATTTCGAAAGCAGGGATGAATGTGCTGGGAGACAGCCAGATAAATTACACAGAGTGAGACGAAGCTTCGCAAGAAACTACTGACAGAATCCGGGGCATAGCTGATTTGGCCCGTAAGGTCACACCTTGATCTGACCTTGACTCGTATTTTGAGAAACTTTGCATGTCACACAGAACAGGTAGTATGAAAACCCCCGGGCGCAAACTCGACCCCCGCCAATCTTTACATTAAATATAGGCACGGGAGGATGCTGGTCTGAGCACGACACGCGCCTTAGTAGAGTTCCACGTCTTCGAGGTTAATATTTAACAGAGGTTGCAGGAGACGCTTTTGTAGCTTACAGTACAATCAATAATCAAGGAACTCCTTATGCAGCCATCGTTTTCATAGGCATAAAGCATACCCGGCAAATCAAAATTGAAAAAATACCATAGATTGAATCCTGTCAGTTGGAAAGAAGCACGTTCGATATAGTGATTATTCTTATATCGTATAGATTTGTTTTAAAGGGACTCCTTGCCAGTTCATTACTCACTTCACACACGTCAATACATGAAAACACGAGGCTCAGAAAACAGGTCTTGGGTGGTCAATAAACTTAATTGTACATTCAAATATACCAATGCCTGCAGCCGCGGATTGCCAGGCTACATCATGTATGAAAAGAACAGGGCCACACCGACCAATGCAGTCAAAGCGCACACGAGAAAATCACAGAATAACGGCAAATTGGAGCGCATACGCGCAATTACAAGGATGGGGATGGCTCTAGGCAGATCCAGACACACAACCAGAGTGAATTATCATTGAATATTATGGTTTTCTCAATATAAGGTGATATGAAAGCCATTATGGGGCAGACATTGTACTGGTAAAACGGCTAATGCTACACCCCTGGAGAGAGATGACAAACATAATGCTTTGGTTGTCACCTTTTGTGCCTGCCCGTCTGTCAGTCATTTTTTTTCTAAACAAACTTGTGTTCTGGTGCTCAAAACTTTGGCTCACGTCGTTTTCAAATACGTATGTGAGGTTTTGTATGAATTATATGTGGAGTCAGAGGAGACGCACCCAGCAAATTAATTCTGTGTGTCTTGGCCACAGTAAGTATCCTCGTCCTTACTTCATCGGACACCTCGTCATGAAAACTTGAAGACAAAATTTTGTTCATGCTGTACAGTTAGATTCGTTTACCATTTATTGTGTGACAAACTGACAGTATATAAGATACACCGGATGCATTTGAGCATAAAATTGTCTGAGGATAAGTTGGGCGTAAACGTTTGGGGTTAAAGTGTGGCAAACGGAATGTGCATCCGCCTGACAGCCAGTGAGCATTTACATGGCAGACTATGCATCCGCGTCAGTCAGTAAGTACTTGTATCACACAGATACTGTGCATCATTAACTGACCGTGCGTAACTATATGACACAGAGGGTGTACGTCCGGGATACAGTTGTGCTTTTCAAGCTTTTGAAACGACTTCGAAGAAAACCGCGCATGTTCCATTTGAGTCCACATTTAGAACATAATTTCCACTTATTTACAAAAAAGTAGAACTACTTTACTTAAATAGCAGTAACTTGGCCATCGCCGCCACATACGTACTCAAGGATATACGTTAGGGTACGCTCACTTTTCCTCAAATTCCACCTTTGCCACATGCATGCTTAAGGATATACGATAGGCCAGAGGTGACTCCCCATCCCCATTCCCTCTCCGCCACATACGTGCATAAGGATATACTTTAGGTTAGCAGTGACTTTCATAAATTGTTACATTTAATCCAAGATCAAAATTTTTAAGTGTGGTAAAGAAAAACATTGCATGAAAGCTAACAAACACTGGAACTCTGTTAATAACAATTTAATAATGTTAGGTAGCGTAGCAATGTACATAAAGATTACACCAAAGGCCATCACAATTCACCACAAATATCGATTCAGTTCAATCTTGAAGATAGTCACCTCAAATCTGCAGCAAATATAAGTTTATGCTATGAATAGAAAAAGTGTTTCACAGTTTTTAAATTTGATACCTTTTTGTCTCCAGAGTCATATAAAAGTAACTAAGGATTCATTCAAGATTGAGAATGGGCTGTAGCCAGCTGAACAGTGATCTGTACAAAATTGGCGTTGTAGAGTCTTCTTCATGCTCACGTGGAGCTAATCGAGAAACTACATATCACTTTTTCTTCGAATGATAAGTGTCCAATTCTACGGAACGAACTGCAATGTAAAATAATAACTCTTAGTAGTTATAACTTGTTAACTTTATTTTTTGGAATAGAAGGAAGAGGAATTTCAAAAGGTCAAAATGTGGAAATTTTTCAGGCTATCCGTAAGTATATTAAATTATCTGGTAGATTTAGAACGTGATTCAAATCTGGTAATCTTGTACAACTACTTTACTTGTATTCATGCTTACACCCCCTTTTGCTCTTCCTATTTGTGGTCCTGCGTGTCACCTGTCTGTGTATTGATGCTCGCAAACTCATTGTAGTCTTGTTATAAATATACAAGACGCCCTCATATAGGCTGATGAACCTGCCGGCCAATTGTATTTTGCCAATAAAATATGTTTAAACCAAAGTAACTTTCCTGTGATGAGTCATCATTCCAATTTTAAACACCTGTATCTCAGTAACGCCAACTGACATTTCAAACTTGAAACACGCTTTATCAGTTGTAGTGTACTCTACAGTTTGCTATAAATTTCAGGCCGAAATATGTAAAATGTAGTTTGTACTCTTTCTGAAAATGTATCCTGCAATTTTAAGAGAATTTAAGTTAATTATTATTTGTTACACTGTAATGCCTATTTCTACATAGTGTGTGTGTGAAAGAACATTATATATATATATATATATATATATATATATATATATATATATATATATATATATATATATATATATATATATATATATATATATATATATATATTATATGTATATATATATATGTATGTATGTATGTATGTATGTGTGTGTTTTTGTGTGTGAGTGTGTGTGTGTGTGTGTGTGTGTGTGTGTGTGTGTGTGTGTGTGTGTGTGTGTGTGTGAGTACGGTAACTTCCAAAAGTTTTTTCGGTTGGAACTTTTTGATCCACACGCTTCATTAACAAAAGTCTTTTCAGCGTGTAACTATGACTAGATTATGGAATATCTTATATGCCAACACGTACGTTCCGCTGCCTCTAAAAGGAAATTAATCATGCCAAAATGATTTGTTTTACGTGTACTTTAAGTGATAATATTGATCCAGAATTCAACGAAAATGGTGGGAAAAAAGAGTGGATGAGAGAAATGTGGCTGTAACGTTGCGCGTGGCCAGTATGACAGGCTTAATGATGTAACTTTAGACAAGGGGAGCGGTCGATAAACAGAACACAGTGATCAAGCGATCTTTTCTACACAAAACAGGACAACCTATGGCAGTAACAAATGTTGTTATTGAAACTCAAGTATATTACACATGACTATATTCAAATTGTACTTGACCCCCGCCCCAAAATGAAATGAATGGAAACGACATGAGCCCCCCCCCCCCCCACCAAAAAAGAAAAAAGATATGTTGGACGAAACATGTTTTTCGTTGGAAGCATTTATATTATAGTAAAGATTGCCCTCCAATTCAATGTTTTGTTGAATAAAAAAGCAAAAATAAGAATAGTAAATCTGTCGGTATACCAATCAATATTGTGCGATGTAAATATTCAAGTCATGGAACTGATGGCATTAGATACCGAGCCCCACCCAACAATGTACCTTCGCGTTGGATTACTACAGCCTCGGCCTTCGCGTTCACGCCGCATCCTATACACGAAAGTCAATCCAATCAACACTGTACGTAGTTGTATGCCCTGTTCTCATTGGCTGCCACGGGCAACCCATGTTCCCCCTGTCCAAGCCACCAAAATATCTTTGCAGCATATCGGTAAATGTGGTGAAAGGTCTGTAAGGTGTAGAGCCGCAGTACTACTGTTACACAATTGGTCATGTAAATAGATTTGAATGGACAATTAATGGAATGGATGTCAATAAGTGATGGATGGAGGCTGATAACCTGTCCGACTGTCAACACATCGACTAAGATGATACATGGCTTGACTCTATTAATTCCCATGCATGGAGGCGCACAGCGGCTATAATCGACGAGCCATTGTTCGCCACTTCCAAGCAGTCTTTAGGGATCTTGATCTAGATTTACAATGATTCTTAACACATAATCTGCTCTCGCCGCGCTGCCGAGTTTACCGGCAAAATAATGCAGTGTAGGGGCCAGCAGAATGCCTCGACCACTTCTGAAGCTCAGGAAATCGAAACTACTCCATTTATAAATTGGACGTGCGGGGGAGTCAATTTTCTATGTTCTTTATACCCTCTTTATACCTTTTTCTTTTCTTTCTTTTTTGTTGTTGTTAGTTTGTTGTAATTTCACACACAAGTCTGGTACATGCCAGTCATCATGGAAGGCTTCTAAAAGCTGTGTTATTCCACAAGGGATACTCCGGGTCCACATATTCTGCATGATGTGACTCAGGCTTGTCTGCGTATGCGGTTGCCTTGGAACGTGCTAACGAAGGATGTTGTCATTTGTACTGCTAACAGTACCGACACTATTTTTTAATCATGTTACTATATTCACCCTGTCATTCGTTGTGTGCGAAAGGATGACATATACATTTCAAAAATGTATTAGTTAAGCATAAGTGAAATGAACAAGCAAGACGCATAGATAGAGATAGATAGATTGATGGAAAGATATAAAATAAGTAAAATATTTTGTATTTAAAAAAAAATATCAGTAGAATTATGTGGAGGTACACTTTGATTTCCAGAGTTGAAATAGCATATATATCATCGGGTTAATCACAGATTAATCAGAGTATCAATGATAAACAGCAAATGGAAAACAATAAGTACAGGGCTGCCAACATTGGAGAAAAATACACAGAATCTAATGATCGCACAGTTACACAAAAAGGGTGTGAGAGAGGGTTATCCCCATCCCTAGCGAGGGACATTTGGAACAATTGGAACTTGACTGATGCATTTTCCTGAATTTGTAGTCTTTTGAGACTTGGGTTAAAAAAATATGTAGAAATAAGTAGGGACTTTTGAAAACTGAAGAGAAATTGACTTTTTAGATTTGTTTTTATGAAGGTAGATGGGTTGACAAATTCGTAGATCTAGAACAAATTAGTAGCATTGGCAACAAATACCGTACCTTCGTTATGTTTTCCTGCATTATGTATTATAGAAAGAGAATCCACACAAACGAGTTATGCAATCTGAGATGAATAAGTGTGAGACAGACAAAGAGAATCCAGACAAAACGAGCTATGCAATCTGAGATGAATAAGTGTGAATAAAGACAAAAAGAATCCTCACAAACGAGTCGTGCAATATGAGATGAAAAAGTGAGAAACATAAGTGAAAAGATAAGTGCTGAACGTGTCATGATACGTCATCAAAACCATTGACAAACGGTGTGCAAAAACATAGAGCCAATAAAATGAATTAAGAATGATAACACATCGGTTAAGCCTATCGAAAAAGACAGCGCCAGTTCTAAGTGCTTGCGGCTTAGGTCGATATATTAAATTTTAACTTACAAATTCTTAATGTAAGGTTACACCTCTCACCTTTTTGCATGCAAACATACATATGTGCATACATGCAGACATACATACATACATACATACATATACACATACATACACACATACATACATAAATACATACATACATACATACATACATACATACATACATACATACATACATACATACATACATACATTCGATTGCATTATTTGTTGGTGATACGAAATTAGCCAAAGGATACAGGAAGTCACTGGTAAACGAGCAAAACGAAGGAGGTCCCTGGTGATTAGTGTCAGCTTATAACTTCATATCGCCAACAAATGAACAAACCATGCTATGTTATATATATGATTAATTACGTCTCTTATTAACTGTTGCTGTTTTTCATGTGTATCTGTTGGTGATAGTTCCATTTTGCAGCAGGAGATGTCGTTGTCATACTTCAGAGAAACATCTTGTCTTCCATGACTTTAGCCAACTGTGTGACGGACCCGCGGGACGTTGTACAAAAGCGAACTATGATTGATTAAAATTACTGGCTAGTGTAGCATGATGTGGCCCCTAATTAAGTCAGATAAGGATGGTTTGATTACCTTGCTAGTGCTTCCTATCTACTTACTTACAGTAATGCTCCATACTTCGGATAATTTACTTGACCAGTAATGTTGCATTTGAGCTGTCTTCTTTTCCTAATGATGATTCATATTTGGATAGTTCACTTACATTAACAATGTAACATAATTGGATATTTTGCTGGTATTAACTCTGTTTAAAACATTATGTCAAAACTAGGATGCCACACTTACCTCAGTATTACCCTCCAGCCGCCCCACCCCCACCCCCAACTTGTATATCATATTTTGGCAGTCATACACATATTTGGATCCTTTATTTAGTCTGTTTGCCTTATTGATGATCCAAACGTAGATGGTAATGCTACAGGTTTATTTAGTCCATTTGCCTTCGTAATGATTCAAATTTATTTTGTCTATTTAGAAATGATAAATATTTGTTTAGTCTATTTGCCTTCGTAAAGATTTACATTTAGATTGTCTATTTAGTAATGCTAGATATTTATATAGTCTGTTCGCCTTCGTAGTGACTCAAATTAAGATTATGTACTAAGTAATGCTACACATTAAAAATAAAATGCCTTCATTTATAGTGCTACACATTTGAAAAGTTTTCTTACCTTAATAGACATGCAAATTTAAATAGCTTGCTTACCTTGGTAATAGAACACATTTAAATAGTTCATTTACCTTAATAGAGCTACACATTTATATAGTTTAACTGCCTCAATGGGCCAGCACATTTGAATAGCTTATACATTTGGACACAACGTGTTTGGAAAATTGGTTTACTTTAATGATGTTACGCATTTAGACCAATTACCTATCGCAATAATGCTACGTATTGGGACAGCTGACCTTCCTTAATAGAGCTATACATTTGCATAGTTGACCTGCCTTAACAGAGTTATATATTTAAATAGTTCGCTTACCACAATGGGGCCACATATTTGAATAGTTTACCTACCTTTGTGACCCTACATATTTGGACATTCTTCCTGGTATTAATACGTGGTTAGACTGTTTGTTTATCGTGATGATGTAACATATTTAAAACATTAACCTGTCTTAGTAATGTACACATTTGAACAATTTAGATTTTTGGAATGGTTGTTTCTCAAGTTTTTCATTGACATATATTCCATCGTCGTGGACAACATTAAATGGCTTACCATATCTCGTGTACCGACACTCATAAATGTCTCCTTCATCCTTGAACAGCAGACCTCCACTGTCTTACATGGAATAAATACTTCAGTTGCACACGATATTATAAAGAAAGATGTACCAAAAAACGTAATGATGCAATCACAAATCCTTATGTATTTATTTTATTATAGCTACAGACACACACACAGATCTGAAATTTAGTTGCCTCCTTTTCCTCAGTTTTTAGCGAGGCTAAAATAAAATCTTTTGAGGTAGAGTAGAAAGCCCACGCATGATTCTATTTATAAATGATCCATTTGGCGATAAAAATACCAGATTTTGCGGGCACATGGTTAATAACATACCTTTTTATTATTATCAGGAAGTGGTTCTGCACAAAAAAACACAAATCCAATTCTCAGTTGACACCCACGCACCACAAAATATCCCTGCTAATTGCTCCAGCAGAATTCCCATTCTTCCCTTTTCTGCAAAATCCTTGGTTTGTTTGTCTTCATTCTTGAAGTTCATTTTTATTTCAAAACCTGTTGGATGTATTATCCTAAAATCGTATGAAAAATGCTTTTAGTGGATTTCAGTCCGTTGCAATTTTTAATGAATTATGACAATTCTAATTACAAGTAACACTGGATAAAGACCCATAGCAGCACATCTGATTAGGTTAGCTTTCTGTGAAAACTGTTCAAGGTACACCCAAAGCGACAAATTTGACAGACTAAATAGTGCGATGATATTCTGTCATTTTGGGATTATTAAGGTGCAAAGTTAAGCTATAGATTAACTCTCCACCCAATTTGGTGCTATTTTAATATACTGAATGACTTTTACTTTGAGAGCTGTGGTGTAACAGATCTCAATTGACCGCCAATCATAAATGAACCAGCACCGTCTTTAAAGGGGGACTTAAATCTGCAACTTATGTATAAACTGTAAAGACAAACCAATGGCTTTGAAGAAAAAAATCAAACGTATCCAAAACATTATAAAACAATGAACAAATCCTCCAGAAATTGAGAGCTTTTGTAATTTTCATCTTGAAATGAAAGGACGTGTTATGAAATACATATCCGCCAAGTATGCTTCATTTATCACCGAATGAACGATTTTTTTTTACCTTAACAACTGCACTAGATAATGTATTATCAAATTAAGGGATATTGTATGCCGCCGTTGAAAGCTTGCCACAGAGTACATACTAAAGAGGTCATATCGCAAAAGATATTAGCATTCATTATGTTTCAAGTGTGTCGTTTGATAACTTGGATAAAATTGGACAACTGTCCCATATCATGTACCTGAGTCCTCCGACATGATTGAAAAAGATGCCTTTTGGAAAGTCATCATGAACTACCACCCTGACACAGGTTTCTGGTTAAAAGAAGATATGTGGGTGCAAGGATGAAAACTAGTGTTGATACCTTAACAAAGTCATATCGCACTGGCGACGGTTAGATACAATAAAGGCAATATTTTCAATTGTAGTAATTTTGTATATCTCATGTATTGCCACGTGAAACCAGTTTACTCATCGCAGTTAATTTCGTCAGCAAGACAAAAAGCACCCATTTTAAATTATTATAACCAAACGCAGTGTATACTTTGCTGCTGGTTATTGTTGCCCACGATATACAGTAGCCAACAACAGTGATTTAAGAGAAAATTGAAGAAACGGAATAGACCATAATAACAAACCAACAAATAAGAAACCGCAAATTAAGCATATGGACATTAAAGTATGGTCCTGTGACTGAGCAGGGGACACATTTGGGAAGTTGTGCTTCCAGATGAAAGCAGCTCAATTTGTACGCCGCATAACAGCAGAACTACCCAGCACTCAACTTGCACACAGTGCTCAAGAATAGATGATGCAGAAATCCCCCCAGACAACAAAGGGATGCGGCGTGTGGTTGATCATTAAAATCTCCGTGCTTTATTTGGCGGTAAAATAGGTGCAAAATGTCGTCTGCGTAGTCGTCGCGCCCATTCAAAGGGTATGCCGCTGAGATGCAATGCTAATGGTGGTTCGTCGTATTCTTGCAGGTCAATGTAGTGTCTTTCCGTCGCGTTTTATTGACACAGAAATCAGAGAACAAATCAGGGCCGGTAACGAGACATCATTGGATTGTTTGAAACAATCACCTTGCGAAAAAATCAATGTGTTTTAGTGGAATAGTATATTAGGAAATGCATTGCTCAATCGTCTTTGAAGGGTAAAAGATATTTTTGTCAGAAGAATATTGACTTATCCGGCAGCATATACCTACCACCTGTGACTGTAAATTTATCTGTCTGTCCGCCATTCAACCTGCCGTTTCTATTTTAAGTTGTAGACTGTATCAAACAGAGATCTTCAGTTGGGTCATGCAAATACAAAAGAATATTCTGATTATGAAAACATTTCCATTGATTTTGGAAGCTTACTTAAATGTGATGACGATTTAAAATCTCGAAATTAAATATAAAAACAAACATACCCCCGAATATAACAGCAAGAACCGTTCTTTTGAGCATTGCAATGACTCGTGTGCTACATTTGCATGATATATATATATATATATATATATATATATATATATATATATATATATATATATATATATATGGGTACAAAGCGTGCTTGACTTCATTTTGGTCTGTTCATTTTAATAGGAACATGATTTTTCTTGTAGTTCAATGCTAATGACCACAATTCTACACACACAAATCACTGCTGTTGTCATATAAAACCTGAAACAGGCAATTTTCCTCGCATGTGCGTAAGTCTTTTGTGTGTAATCACAGGACCTTGGTTTAGTTTTTCAGAATATTCTTATTAGCATGTCAAATAATATAAAATGTCAGCAATCCTGTAAGACCCTGTAAGGTTCGCTGCTTGAACAAATAGTTGCGTAATTGTAAAATGGAGGAGATTCGTTTGGCCAACGAAGCGTCATGATATTAAGTGAGTTTTAATTTTCGTTCAGAATGCAGGAGCTCATATTGCCTTCAGAGAATCTTCCGCTTCACAGGAGAAAATGGACATTAAAACTACATTGACCGCTGCTGTAACTTAAGCCATGGAATGAAAAGGCGTCAAAAATATTTTACGTGATTATTCAGTTTAGATGGTCCAATCGAATTTACTAAGTAAAGAATCCAATGTACGCTGGGTACACAGAAGTGTAGCCCTGTTAGTGTGCTTGTGTTATTTCTTAGCTCACCAGATTGTCTAACTGATGATGTATCTGTGCCGTAGATAAAGATACTTTTTCTCCCTTTACTCGTAATTACTGTTTTGCTGAATTATCTGAAATATACCTTTGAATGCTTATTTGCATCTTCCCACATTTCAAGGGCGTAGTCACGTGTGTCAACACGAATTCAATACAAAGTGCAAAACGCGGACTGTTTTGTTCATATTTGACTGAATGACTAATCAAGTCTTCAAACATATGGCTGTGACTGAGCAGAATTTGTTAGTTATATCCACAAACAAGCCAAAACCTAATAAACTATCATATGTACCGGTAAATGACATAATAATTCATACTACTAGTATTAAAAGATATGGTTAACTTTTAAAAGCCAAGTATGGAGGAGACAACTGACATAACCAACCAGGAACTAGCACATCCTTCGAGGCGTGTTGGTTTGAAACGGCTGAAAATGTTGAATATTGTAGATTCACTTAATGTTGCTTTCTTTCTATTTTCGCTTCCTTTCCTGATGACTGAAAACCGTGAAAACAAAATCACATTAAAATATTGTTATAACATAGGTTTAAATGAGCTTGTCCGAAAAAGTAAAATTGGTTATGGTTGCTTCTGTATTCTTTTGTGTTGATGCAAGCTAACTTTAGAGTCAGATGTTCAGCACATAATTGTGTTGCACATCAGCTACTATAAGCTGCAGAATTCTGCTTTACAAAGAGCTACAGTTCCACGGCTTCTCAGTGCAGTTGTCAGTTCCCATCACTGTCGTGTGTATCTGAACGCATTTTGTCGAGAAGTTGAATCCAAAAACGATTTTACCATATCAGGATATACCGCTGGGGTGACTTGCATGACTGTAATAAAAATCCCTCTTAACTTAATATGTCAATACCAGAGGATAATAACACAAGTGTATGATTTAAAAAAAGTACTGTCGTTAAATGTAAATTTTACATAAAAGGACCAAAACAAAACAGGAATATTTTAATGTCACGTCTGAGCTTATGCTTCTGGTAAAGCTTAGGCTTCTCGTCTTTGATGAGAATTTTGACATTCATCTTAATGAAATTCTGCGGCCAGTAAAAGACGGCCATTTGAACCATCTTCTCACCACGGATAGCCCAGTGGAGAATCGTTGAAAGCAGCCACCTGTCTGGAGGTTGACGTTTCAATCTGCCTCGCTGTGCTCTGATTGAGGCACAGCTGCACACCGTAGCTAGCAGATACTCATCCCATCTCTTCTTGCTTAGGGCATCCTCCGGGGGACAGTGTGAAAGCGTACAATGCTTACATACTTTTCCTGTGCAGCCAAAAAAAAAAAAAAAAAAAAAAAAAACCTGGCATGTCTCTCACTGTGTAGATTTATAAAATGCATCTTTGGTAATGCTCACTAACCAAGTTATTTGGTAAACATATAATGCAACTTTTATGGTAAGACACACTTCTTCAATTTGTTGAGTGGTGCAAAATGGTAAAGAACTCGAAAGGTCATAGCTTAGGTCGTCAGCTGGGAGGGTACAGAGGAATGAGGAAGCCAGCCGGTATTCAAGAGATCTTTTGCAGGAAACATTGCACTGAAGGAGCCATTCTGTCTTAATAAATTTGATCACTCGACAAGATGAGGAGTTTTTTTTATACTAATCTGATTATATTAGCAAATATATTTTGTTTTGAATATTTTCTCATGGGAACAGAATATAGCAGCATGTCTGAACATACCGTCCAGCATTGGATGCTTAAGTATGATCTACATTGACTTTATATTAGTTAAGAGCAAGCCATTGATCCATATACACTTTACAACTTTAACAAATTCCAGAAAATTTTATATCATTGTTATTTCCAATATTTCGTAAGAGTATTGAGCTAACACATGCACATTGTTTCCTTCACATTTTATATAAAGGAAGGCAATAAATCAATTACTAGCATACAGTTTGCATACCATTGAAGCTCTTCCTTGCCTCTAGTCACCAAATGTTATCATCAAATCACCCGCACACACCCATCCCCACCCCGGCAAACCCCCTGTCCTGACCTCCCCCCCCCCGTACTGACCTTTTTTTCCCCCACGTATCCAATATGGATTCGTGGACCAATAAGTTAGAAATACAATTTGTTTGGCTTGACACAAATGTCAATATACAATTGTTTGAACATCCTTGATCTTGGGAGAAAATATGCACAGAATGATAATATGTGGTTGTGTACTTTGATGTCAAGGCCTTGTCATCGCAAGTCGTTATCTACGAGAATGCAGGCTGGATGGATAGCGATCAATGTCTTCTATTTCATAAAATCTTTATATTATTGATATGTATGACTTGCATCATGCGGATATTTTAAAGGTATGTTATATTGTATTCATAGGCTGCAAGTCGTGGTAAGATATTTTAAAAGAAACAAAGCTCATTTAGCAACATAACACCACCCATTATGTGGGCCCCTTCAATCCGCATGGACACATTATTTGGTTAAGAACACGAATTCATTGACTACGTATCAAACAGGCTTCTGCTTTGTCAATTGAATATTTACCTTGATCTGAGAAGGAATTAATAAAAATTAATAAAAAAGGGATATCGCGGGGCTGTAAATAAGATTTCCTCGTTCGTATGTTACAACAAAACCCCCACAAGATATGGGTTTTTTTATTGCAAATATTTCTGACATAAATTTATTCATAAAATGCACACTTGTAGCAGGTGCAAATGTTTGGATATGTTTGCATCTCCTTGTCTTTATACTATACTATGCTGTCAGCCATTAGTCCTTTTGCTTGTTCAGACTTTACGTTTTTATAATAAACATGCTTGTTATCTTGTCAGCAGCTCAAACAACATGGCATGTGTGTCCAGTCACTGGCACACTGACCTTACAGTCACTGGCACACTGACCTTTATCCTTTGCTCTTTGCTCTTGGAGAACTATACAAATGTGTGCAAGAATTACTGTCAACTCTTGACCAAGACAGTTATTGCGTTTTGTCCTTTGGCACTCCTTTTGACTTCATTAAAAACCATCTAATATTTTGAGGATAAATTCTAACTTCAAGTGTTTACATACGGCCTACTGAATAACTTCATCGCTCGCAAGTATGCATTGCCTCCTTAATTGAAAAGGTATGCGCATGGTGTGAGGGTAGCACAATGGCATGGTGTGGGGGTACCATAGTGGCACGGTGTTGCGGTACCACAGTGTCATGGTGTGGAGGTACCACAGTGGTATGGTGTGGCGGTACCACAGTCGCATGCCTGTACAACCGCTGGATCCTACGAAGCAGACATGCTGGAAGAAATCTTTTTAACCCAACACCGGCGCAAACGAAGGCAATCATTGCGATAAAACCACAGCCATGCAAATGGAATGCCAGCTGGCTCGACAGTGCGGGTAGACGTTGGTAACGTTATGTGCTGTTGGCCATCTCTCATCAGGACAAATTGTTTTACTGGAAAGTACAGGCAAATCATTTCACAAGGCCATCTCTCTCGTCTGTAAGCATCACGAACACCGCTAACACGACATGTCTTAACGATTGCAAAAGAGACGGGCTGGATACAGCTGGGCGGTTAGACGGTTAAATCTTTGGGTCATCTCATATCAACAATTGTCATTTGAAGTCGGTTTTATTCCAAAAACTGCTTACAACTTAAGGTTACTTTTTTTCAATACAACACCATTTATGTATCTGTGATTGTTTGCAGAGTATCGCGTCTGTAGTTACGGGGTACAGAGTATGAAGAATGTTAAATATCACACCAATTTGTTTTGAACGTGCAAATATAGTTTTCCCCCTGGCAAATGGAAGAATATATCGGCACATGCAAATAACATCACACGTGCTTTCTAGAAGGCTGAACCTTGAAGTTATTTCACGTCAAATGAACAATCACTAAAGCCAATGAATGAATGAATGAATGAATTTAATGATTAGTGAAGGAACTGACAAACAATTAAACTTTGAACACTTAATTCAAACTTTAAAATATAAGAAAGGCAGTAAATGCAAAGATAATAATTTAAGATGCATCAATGGCGTCATAGCTTACAAGCCGTTGTGACTTGTATAATTCATATTATCTAAAGTGAAACATAAGGTTGGGTCAAAATAACTTTGAAACAAAATATAGTGTCTTATGTTGATATTGCTCTGTACGTGTCTAAGGCAGTAAGTGTAGTCCCCCTAAATTGACGCTTCAAGTGTATCTTGTATGTCAGTGCGATTACAATGAAATGGAAATTGTCTGAGTAGTCAGACACGATTTATGTGTAAGAATAAGTTTCTTTAACATTTCATGTCAACATGTGCCAAAATCGTCTTAATGTTGTGCTAAATGACAGACAAATTGTGGTTTGACAAAATATGGGATCGCGTCATTAATCTGTATTATAACGATTCCGCAATGAGGTGACAAAACGCCAATAACTGGCACATAATTGAATCCCAACGCGATTTTAATTAAGTCGCAGTACATCTGCAAAGGGCTATTAGGATTGCAAGGCGAATAATGCGGACTGAGACTCGGGTTTAGTTGTTCATGAATCGTTTCTCCTTCATCACGTTATCAATGTCCAAGACGTAGAATCAGATCAGCACGCTGTGGTTGGCTAGCAAAATATATGTGATTATGTCAGATGGGAACGCTTTGGTCATTATGGTCTGCTGAAGGCCCACTCTCACAAAGAGCCCTATCAATTCTCCTTTGCCTTCTCTACATCTCATTTTGCCAGCTGAATTACTGCAGCAAATGAAGTTTTCCCACCCAAATTTGGCTGACAGTTTTCGTAGATTGCGCTTCTAATTCGATCGGAAAATTTTATCCGTCATTAAATGGACTAATAATGAAATTATATGAAGGTACAAAGCAATAAAAATAATTCTCATTCGGTGAGTAGCATTTCTGAATTCAACTGTCCAGAAATTCAAATTTCCCCTTTCAATGGCGCTGTGGGCAGGAAAACAGTCGCTAAATATTGGCGCACTGATGTTTCATAAAACCTGCCTTTGGACAACAAAGTAAATCGAGTGATATTAGGCTACAATTTCAAAGGCCCTGAATTTGGCACTTTTTGCAAATTTCTAACGAACTAACCAATTATCTCTACGGCCATTAGCACTAGTCGCTCTCAATAAAAATTAGGTATGTGAGGGCCCTTCTCTCCCAGAACCTTGCCCTTCCAGCGCAATTCTATTCCTTGTATTTCCACCTGGGGCCCCGCATGAGATGATGAAGGTCCCTTGGCTAGGGACTGCGATGCCCTGGCCGGAAGTGGTCGTCCTGACTGGGTTCATGCCCAGTTGGCACAATCTTGCCTCCCATCAAAGGTGCTCTGGCCAACTGCGAGGCATTTGCTCAGATCAGTTCATTTTAAGAAGGTATGATGAATATCCAGGAATCGATATTGGACGCAACAGCACTGTGTAGGTGACAATATCCACAGTTCCATATATATATATATATATATATATATATATATATATATATATATATATATATATATATATATATATATATATATATAATGGTGTTTATAGTGAAGCTGCTATGAAGGCATGTCGAGTTTAGCTGTCAAAATGTGACATGATGAAGGAACAATATCGAACAAATAAGAACTTTGGTTTTGCCGGCCAGACCACTGCTTGCCGTGCGACCAACGCTTGGTGTTTTTTGCCCCAAGAACACATGTTAGCATTGAGACAAAGCCTAAAACAATAAAAACATTTGAAAATAATTACAATTAACTAATTTATCGAATCATGGGATAGAAAAAAACACAAAAGGCACCGGGGAAAGTTGTAGATCTGAACTAGTCTTGTGGCCTCTGCTCTCTTATGGTAAGTGTAAGCATTCGGGGGCTTGAATGAATGGTGGAATCACAAAGAATATGAATCTAATATTGCTATGTCAACTCACCACACATTGACTTTTGTCGAAATTGGCAATTAAAGAGTAAAGGAGAGAGGGTACCTACGGAGACCGGAACTAAGAAGAGAGTATGGCTTGGCGGTACAACAGCGTATAAACCTTGCACGTAACCCACCAAAACAGTCTGCATTTACCTTATAAATATCACTGTGAACAAAAGTTTATAAAAGTTACCAATGAGAAGCCCCTCTATCACCCCATCCCCATGTTTTTCTGTGTGGAAATTTATTACAGTATTTGTCATTGGTATTGATGGGCAGTTTTTAATTGTATTACATCATGCACCTTCAGTTAATTAAGTTCCACAGACTTTAAGAGAAGCCACCTTGTCCCTATGTACTGCAAGTTGTGTAACCCTATGCTACACGGCATGTATGCTATGCATAGAATACCTATATTTCTTTGAATTCCTTTATTTCTATGAATAAAAGCAAAGAATTGGTGAATAGCATTCAGTTGGAAGTGAACGTATAATGTGTACAGAATTCTGACACATCGACCGCGAAAGACGTTTGCAGTTTACGTGACTAGAAGTATGAAGTTAGGGGAATGTTATTCTGGCCAAAGCCTGCAGAGTAGTAGGTGACATTCTACATGTGTCCGAGAGGGCATTGAGCCAGTTACTGTCTCTATACATGCTGCCAATTCTAACATACCGAGTGTGGCCATTACAAAGGTTTTCGACTGAAGTGGCTTTTCTGAAGAAACCGTCATTTTCAAACGTCAAATGTCACTTCTATCATTAAGAGATCCGCCACAATGGCTGCTTGAAAATTACGAAACAACTGCAGTAGGTTTGTCGCTTCTACAGGCGTGCACCTCACTTTGCGCCAATCCAAGTGTATGATATAGACTATATGCCAGCCTTGTGGCCCTTAGATGCATGCTTTGCACGAATGAATTAGCTGATATTTCGTTGAAACCAATTAGGGAGTAGTTTATATGGCATAATCTCCGCTATCTTCAAAAATAATCCTCCTATTATTTTGTGGCCCAAAGCCATCATTTGCTTGCCATAATGTCTGCCGTGTCTAGCTTCTATGTTCACGCACGTTCGAGCTGATGGGAACATTATATGATTGTAATACACAGACTTTTCATGTTGAATAGCATATTTGGCGATCCTGTTGAAATCAAAATTCCAGGGGCTACTTAATTAAAGACAGCGCATGATGGCTGCGGGTCAAAGGTTAGCGCCACTCTGCTACCAGCTCCGTCTTGCTCGTGGTAAGTTAGCTTTAGCCTGATCACGTCAAATTGGGCTATCGAGCAGCGGGCTCTGCCAGAAATCTAAAGCAAACAGTTATGGTAATAGATTACGCAGTTTCCCGCCTCCTACATCGCGTAAGAATACATATCTTGTCCAATATTGATATTTCCCAAGGACATCATAATGTGCACAAGTAATACCTTGCTCAACCCAATCGCAAGAGTAAACTACCCCGCTTTAAGCCACAGCTTATCAAGAAAGCAACAGCAATATTTCATAGGTGTAGCTCGGCACCTCTTCCAATTAGGTCCCATTGATACCTTAACACCTGATAGATAAAATATTTTCTTCTGAGTAACGATATTTCCTTTCGCATAAACGTTTCTTGTTCTCTTGCAATCTACTCTAAGAATTTTTGGCCCAAGATTCAATAATATTATGGAAATGTGTATCATGTATATATATATATATATATATATATATTCCGTTTGCTATTAACACACAGTTCCCCTACCGAGTTAATTCGTAGTTTGAGTACATATATTTGCCAAGAATTAACGTAAACATCAGAAGAATGAAGCCAGGTGATTTCTGCTATTTGGTCGATTGCTGGCATTCTTTGTCTGAAAACATTCAGAAGGGTGCATGGAGATGACTAACAAAAGCAGGTTTGAGGAGCAAATTTACTCAGGTATTGGCACATAGTTGCCACTGAATGGCCTAACATTTGCTTTGCTCAGTCCGGTCGTCTGCTAACTGACAGAGCACGGGATTTGATACTGTCTGAAAGGTGCGCGTTAATCTTCAGCAGACGACACCAGAGTGACAAATGACACGAAAAATGACGACCCCGACCTGTCAATCAACTGCTAGGGAAGACAGGACATAAGGATTTTCATGCGTTAAAGTGGAAACTGGAGAAGCTACAATAAGAAACGCAAAGCACATTTTGTATAGAAGTCAGGTTTCAGCAGAAGGTTAGAAGGAAGCACATGACCATAGCACGTCGTCTTTTGGCTGACAAATAAGACAGCATTTGTTGACACAAGAAATTCCTTCCGCGTTCTGACCACCCTATATAGCAGGCTTATTTCCTGAAAAATTCAACGGGTAACCGTGTCGAGGATAAAAAAGTTCACAAAATGGAAAATTTTAAAATGGATTGAGGTCCATTATGCGACTGAAGAATGGCAATTTTCAATCAATGTGTGCGATGGCGTGAAATCTAAACAAGGCCACGTCTAGCGCACATTATTCTGTAAGAATATGTATAATATTTATCAATTACCATTTTGAGATTGGGAAGTATGCATAATGAATACAATAAAATTAGTTTTCTTATTACATTGTGTAGCCCTGGCTCTTGGAGCCAAGGTGTCCCTCATTTAGTTTACATATAGCAGACGATATTCATGTCAACGACAGAAAATGTCTAAATGTATTTATTTTGATAAAATGTCCAGATTCAATGGCATGTGTCGGGCATGAACATTTTGGTTGAGTTTAATTCATCAAGTGACATATGTCCTTGCTAGGCAGTTTACATTGGGATACCAGAGTGTTACTCTATGAAAACAAGAACGTATTGTGACAAGCAAAATTACACCCAGAGGAGAATTTTTCCCTTGAATAATTTTCAACTTTAAATTCCGCTCAAGAGCCATTGAGGGCCTGAAATGTCATGGCCTTGGTAGAGAGCTTTCACACGGCGTTGAATGTGTCTTCCGTCGAGACCCATTGATATTTTGCCATGGTGTATGTCAAAGGGTCATCGAAGAGCCAAGGTAAAACCGTAGTTGCATGCCAGGTATCAGCAAAATTCGCGTTTCAGGCTACAAGCAACAAAGTGAGGTGGAGCTGTAGCAGAAAACCCACGAGAGTATGGTTCTGCATTTGGCGTTGACAGTTGTCGTGAGCACGGCACAGAGGCGGGAACGGCTGGCATGCTGTGGGCCGCGGATGGATCCTGCCGACAAAGGCTCTGGGCTGCGAAACGGGAGCAAGGTCGCGAGTCCGACAGAAAGCCGCTGGCTACGTTGACTGCAGGTCCGGGAGATCAAATCATATCAGGGCCCGTACGATTCCCTACCGATATTAAAACGACGAAGAAAGCTTACCAACAGCAGTTAGCATATTATTCTGTAATAAACATACACACAGGCGACGGAGGGCACTTGAGCGGCTGATTTTATCAGTATGTCAACAAGCCTACATTTACCTGGGCAGCTTGTGCTAAGCTGCTATATTGCCCATAGAAATCTTGCTACCTGCTGAAACATTTTCGGTGCGTCCTGTCTTGAAAACTGATTTTTTGTACGTCGTACCCTTTCCGCTGGGTATACAAAGTGTATTGTATTTTGGGATAGAGCAGACGCGGCAGACAGCCTGGTTGTGCTGCCCTACACATCACAAGGCGTCAAAAGAAAGGCTTGTCTCTCCTGCGCTGGCAGACCTTGGCGAGTATGTCAACAGACTCTGCCACTCGCCCTGTGAGCGAGACATCCAATATATTGACTTATCCTCACATGCACACTTTATGTTTTGAGATTAGAGGTATAAAATCTCCAACCTGTCCAAATGAGTTCACCGAAAACTAACATAGGTAGATCCGCAATAGTCCATTTCTCCTGAACCTTAGAAATAGAATTACTTGTCCTCCGCTTACAACTGAGAGACTTGAAGACATTTCTTGACCTGGGATTCAGTACCACAACTTCCAAAACAGGCATTACAACAAGATTTATTTTGTCACATATATTAATTGTGTCCCTTGGGTTAAAATCGCTGTTAAGTCACACTGGGATGGCAAAGTAGCAAGCTGCCCCCACCAATACCTGCATCGTTCGTCCGTTGCTCGTTTTCGTAATCTTAAGTCGAATAACACTTGATGTTTTTGGAAATACGTGTTATGTTGGTAGGAACAACGCTGACATAGCGTGCCATAGTAACAAAATATTTTATGCATCACAAAGTTGTCAGCAAATATCTGGTTCTCTTACACGCGGTGTGTGTACATGGGGGTTTATTCAAATTTACAAAAACATCACCACCATGAAGTGTGTTCAGATACTAGTATGGGTTAATTTTTATTGTCATCAAACCAGAAAATTGACACAATGCACAATGATAAGGTACACACTTATCGCAACAGGAATTCATGTATGTCTTGGCCCTTTTCAAATTGCCAAATGAAAAGTATTCCCTTTCCCACTCACCTCGCTTAAAAGCCCCGGACTTAGATTGTCTGCTTACAATTTCACTGAAATTTATTCTTAATATACCTTTTGGGTGAGAATTGTGGCCCTGTCATGATAGATAGCATACCCTTTGTCACCCTATCATGATAGATTGCATACCCTATGCCAACATTTTGGGTGAGAATTGTGGCCCTATCATGATAGATAGCATACCCTATGTCACCCTATCCTGATAAATAGCATACCCTATGTTAACATTTTGGGTGAGAATTGTGGCCCTATCATGATAGATAGCATACCCTATGCCAACATTTTGAGTGAGAATTGTGGCCCTATCATGATAGATAGCATACCCTATGTCGCCCTACCATGATATATAGCATAACCTATGTCGCCCTATTATGATAGATAGCATACTCCATTTCGCCCTATCATGATAGATAGCATACCCTATGTCGCCCTATTATGATAGATAGCAAAAGCCATGTCACCCTATCGTGACAGATAGCATACCCTATGTCAACAGCTTTCCTTCCGGTACACCAGCTGTCCTTGCTGTGGGCTAGGCGCATTTATCAGGCCCGCGCCAAGGAAAGCTGTTGACTCAGACCTATTACCAGGAAAAAAGTGAAACAAGAGACGTACAGTGCAAAAACATTTCGACCGAGTATCGGTGATCCACCCCCACTAAAATATTCTGATGTAAAAACAGGAAGTTTCTGTGTTTCGAAAGGTCGTGCTCACATTTTTAAACATATACATGCAGGAGTCCGTACTTCATAAAACAACCTTTTGTTAAATAACTATCAGTCGATGTCGTAAGAAAAAAACGAAACATATACATTTATTTACAAACACAAACGCTAAAGGAACTTTATTGATAGATTGAAAAAAAACCTGTATTGACAGAATTACCCACGGTTGTATTCACTAATCACTCAGAACAATATTGAAAATTAAGTACCTAAAAAAGCATAAAAACATAAGCATAAAATTTCAGATTATCTATCTGGATTCGCGAAAACGCGATCAATTTTGTGGATGGAGAATCTGAGATCAAGCACAAACGGGGCTCACCAATTCGCATGTCCTATTTCTAGGAACAAGTTAAAATGGATGGGGACAAGTGAAATTTGAGAAAAATAGCATGTAAAAGACAGGATGGCTTGTCCCCGGCCAAGTATAGACATTGGAGAGAATTGTCTTGTCCTGTCTCATATAGAATTGCAATGCTCATATTTCATTCAGTACTGGATTGAATTTTCAATCTGTGATGACGCGTTCAGCTGCAATAAATATTGAATCCTTCCTCAAAATGGCCATTGGAAGAGTGTAAATGTAAAATATGATGTGGGGGGGGATTTCTGAATTGAACTCCCATTAAAATGCACATTGGTGACATGCAGAGAAAAAAAAGGTGTGTATGTGGTTATATTTGCTAATTTGAACTGCAAAAATTCAAATAAAGGTTCAATCATTGTAGGCTCCTTGCAATTAAGGAGGTCCTATTTGATAAACTGACCTAGAGATGTTTAACAGAAAAGAAGAAAAAATAAAGCTTAAAAGAAACAAACAAAACAATATAAAAAAATGACAAAACACAACAACAACAACAACAAACAACCCCCCCAAGCCTGAACCCAATATGTTTTGGTCAATTGGATCCACGCCAATTGTATGTGTGTGTGTATGTATGTATGTATGTATGTATGTATGTATGTATATATATATATATATATATATATATATATATATATATATATATATATATATATATATATATATATATATATATATATATATATTAGGAAGTTATATTTCACAAGCTCATCAAAGTTCTTGAACTGTTCCCTAATAAAATAAATATTTTCGGGGTTAAAATCCTTTTATGAAGTTCTTTTTAACAAATTAGTGTAATCTTGTGCATGTAACTATTGGGCTGTAGCTTTATTGGGTACCAAGTTTCCAAAATATTTTGGTCGAAATGTGTGCAAGGCTGGCCATTATTTTTCACCGTTTTGATATTTGTATGCAGTATACAATTGAACGATTATATGTAAATTCAATGTAGTTACATATACATATGAAAAAATGGAAGCAAATCAATAAAATATACCTGTATAAAAATGCACACTATAAAATATGTGCTGTTTCGATTGAAAGGTAAGCCGAGTTTATGGGCCGTTGAACTGAAATGCAGTGACAGAAAATAATGATATATACAGCTTCTATGTTTTGTGTTTTATATATACGGTGGTACCTGCTGTATGCAACCACTGCCGTGAGCAACCGCATTGCTTTTTGTGGTCACTGGGCTCAGACATAGGAGTCAATTTCTTTGTTAAATATACCTGTGGTGACAGGCCACCTGTTGTATGTGGTCACTTTTTCTTGGCAGAAGGGGTGGCCACATACAGCAGGTACTACTATATATATAAATAAATAAATAAATAAATAAATATATATATATATACATACATACATATATATATATATATATATATATATATATATATATATATATATATATATATATATATATATATATATGCACTCGCACATAACTACCTTCATTGAACCATTCTTTTTTAAGAATGGGGATTTGGTCGAGTGGATATGTGCATTTCCCATTTCAGCTGGGCGACTGGTGCTAAAGGTTGCTGGTTCGAGTCCCGCTGGTTCCGAACATGAAATATATATGTATGATTACATTAGAAAACACCAACTGGCAGGTATATCAAATTGTGTATTACTTCCTTCAATTCGTTTGAAGACTTATCTAACGTACCACCTGGCAGGTATATCAAATTGTGTGTTACTTCTTTCTATTCGTGTGAAGACTTATCTAACGTAATAATAGGTAGCTTTCCATATCCATTACATCAGACCCGGTGCTTTGCAAGGAGTACGGACACAATTGATTTTCTACATTAATTTGACCAAAGACCAATAGTGGGTCTCTGGTCATGTACATGACCACGTCACACTGTATGACTGCACTGCAGCCATCGAGTTTTTAAAGCTGGGCCTCTCATGCATAACCATGCATTTCTCATGATTTGCAAAAATAGTTAAAATGGAACAGATGTTATCTTTTGTATTTCAAAAGCAAGTGTTTCATAGTTGAAATAAAACAAATCATAACCAGTCGCCTATCTACCGAAACAGTAAGTTTGGTTTATATCCAGGGAGAACATCGAAGCAAACTGGCAATGGGACAGAGCAGAGTCAACACCTCTACGTCTAAAGACGACCCAGGAGACCAGATTGCAGTTGTGTATTCCCATTCAATCATTATATAATAATGATCGGTTCGTACAACGAAAAGCAATCGGCCAGGTAGCTGAATCTTTATCCTGAACTCAACCGAAAGCTAGTGAAATTGAAATAGCCGTCCGACAAGGATGGACAGCTGTCTGTTTGGGCTGTCACTAGGGAAGTCCAGCGGATTCTTCAAAAGTGATGACATGCATACATTCCAATTTGAATGAACAATTTAATTTTGTCCATGATGAAAGTACCCAAACTATGTGCTCAACTTGACAAAAGTGGAAACCATGTTACCCATCAACCATGGATTATCAAAGGTAGAATCTATATTGCCCTGGTTTTACTTCAATTTTAGTTTGGTATTACTTGTGGTTTGTATGTTTTGTGTTTTAGTTCTAGTCGGTTTATTTTTTGTTCATGTGATGAATGTGACTTACTTTGTGAATATGTTGTATTTATTTTATTTATATTTCGATGTATGTTTTATCTTTCCTGCCCCATCACTGGGGGTTCAATAAAATAATAATACTAATCGTATGTTTGTTTTGTCTCATTGAAGTTGAAAGTCGACCTGACAGCTCAGCGACGGGCTTGACCCTGCTCAGCTCCCGCAGCCACTCGGCTCAGTAGTCCATTGTGAGCTACTATCAGCAGCATGTAATATAAATTTTTGAATAGATTCACTACCTTTGCAATTAAAATGTGACAAAACCTATAATAAATAATGTTGTGGGTATATACCTTGATATACCATTCTTAATTCTCCCAAAGATGGGGTTTAAATAAAATTATTATTATTATTATTGTTATTATTATTATTATTATTATTATTATTATTATTATTATTATTATTATTATTATTATTATTATTATTATTATTATTATCATTATCATTATTATTATTATTATTATTATTAGTATTATTATTATTATTATTATTATTATTATTGTTATTGTTATTGTTATTGTTATTATTATTATTATTATTATTATTATTATTATTATTATTATTATTATTATTATACCAACTATCACTTAGAAGTTTCCTATTCGCATGCAGTTTGCTATTCATTCACTTGCGGCTTACAATGTTGTTTGCGAAGCAGGCCTTCTGTTCCGCAGTGAAGTGTGTGTGTGTGTGTGTGTGTGTGTGTGTGTGTGTGTGTGCATTTTGAGCAACAAAAACAATAAGAGTAGAATCTGTTTAGCAGGCACCTTGGAATCGTAATGCTTCACTCATTTTTCCGAAAAATAATAATTAATTGCCTGCCAAAAGACCAATCTCCGTGTTTCCTCCACTCCACGGAATTTGGTCTGCTTCGGGGAATTAGGGGCGAGGTTACAGAATGTTAGTGCTAATAATATTCAGACTTTTGGTTCTAACCGACAACTTCTCCCATTTTATACCTTCATCTTGTTGGCAAAATTTCTATGTTTACATTTCCAATTCATCAACACCCCCTTCCAGTCACACAAAACTGACAGTCTGAAAACAAATTGTGTGTCTATTCAGTTTCATACTTTGGCGAAAATGCAGTGAGGCAGCACCAGGTACGTGAGGACCTGGTATGACACCAGGACGACCGGGTCGAGACTCGCTGAAATCACTTATATCTTTCAGTGAACTTGCAGTAAGTTAGGATATGATCCGACACTGACACATTACCATGTGTGGGGTAGTCGCTGCAATATGTCGTCGTATCTGTACAGTTTGAAAGTTTCCAGGTATTCATATTTTTAAGTAATAGTCAAACTTTGATAGCACCTGGAAATGTTTCCCTGTACCACAGCACACCAAGATGGCTGTTGTTTGTGTACAGTTCCTGTTGGCATGCAATGCAATCAAGCCAGAATTAAATACACGGCACTGATTTAGGTCTGAATGTAATAGGAGGTATTCATATTTAATTATATTAACTGTGGACCTGCTCTAGTTGCCCAAGTTGCCAGGCAATTAAAGTATGCTTCCCCTGTGATGAGGGCACTTGTACCATCCAGAAATGACACTTTCTAACAAAGAAGTGAAAATCCAAAATATGTTTAGCATCTTGAATGTTTTAAAACTTAGTGAATGACCTTTTTTTGAGCCTTTTCATGCGTCGAGATGTTATTTTCATCGAGGCTCATTTGGCTCTGCTCAACACAGGAATCTGCCTCCTTCCTGTCAAGTTCCCTGCTGCAGCCCAGGTGGCAGCACAGGATCCCAGTTAACATGAATACCTGCTCTGGAAGGTAAAAAGTCTACCCAGCAGAAAAATAAAAGGCTAATTATATTAGTATGACAAAGAGTGTGATGTGAACAATATTTTAAGTTTACCAGTACTTTACACATGCTGCTTTATGTCCGTGCTGTTAAATTTTAAAGCGATGTACTTAAGATAGATGTCACTATATAATTATATGCATATACAAATTAATCGTGTCATATGTGGTTTAACTGAACGTGAAATCAAGTGATAGATAAAAAATACAGCCGATATACGGTCGTACCCTATGTACTACCATTGTGTATAGGGTATTCAAATATATGCAATCAACAATGCAAAATAAAGTACCTGATACGGTCGTACAGTGTGTAATGTGAAGTCTCTTTAAGAGTTAAGAAAGTATACAGAATGCCATGACTAAAGAGTATGATGCCTCAGTTCTCAGATGTAAATCTGTAAATTCTCAAAAATTGTTTATACTACATATATTATATCGTGTCGTTTCGTTTCGTGTCGTATCATATCATATCATAGTCATCATACGCTCATGTTTACTTGTAATTTTGCAAGGGAGACTGATCCCCAAACTGTCATCGCTGCTAATCGTGGTGCTATGTCTGTTTATAAGATATGAATGAAAGGTAATTTTATAGTCTTTGAATTGATCTGGATCCGAGATTTATTTAGTGACGTGACCAGTCAACAGTATCTTTGTTTGCACAATCTTGAAAAATATGGGTAATGTTGTACCGCCATAAATGCCGTTATACTTAATGCCTCGGGCCACTTGGTGCTGTATCCGCCAGTCCCAACAAACTATGGAAATATATCTAGCTCATATAAATGTGATTTTTCCAATGAACACGTCACATAAAGGTGTGAGTACTATCGATAAAGCCGGTCCATACAATGGGATGAGTGACTGACCTATCTTTGGTTCAGTTCCATAGAGCTCGTTTGTATACATAAGGCAATCTTGTGCACCCCTCATGTCTCATGACGTCTCGACCTTATTGTGCGCTTATCCACATATGAATTCATTTAATAATCACACTGGATCTGTATATGAACAGAAAAGTGGGTTTCAGCAAGTGGGGCTATCTGGCTCATTAACCACTCACGTGCAACCTCTGACGGGTGGAGCAACATGACCCACGGGGAAGAAAAAAAATCAAACCGGTAGAGGTGTATGCCACTCTCATTGAAGCCCACCTCTCCCCTTCAGAAGCTACAATACATAAGCAACATGAAGGGGTACACCTTTTGATTGAATTAAATAAAAATGGTGTTGTATTTGACTGTGTACCCAAGACAAGAAGAAAGCGGCAACTGAGATCTCGCTGTTGAAGCTTGCAGGTCCAAGTTTCAATAGACATTAGCTTACATAGCACTTATACTGTATATGTATCTGTGTTTCAGCAGCGCTATTCACCTATAGTGTATGCTAAGTGTTGGTGTGAATACCTAATTGAAAGAATATGGGTTTTTCAGATAAATGACACGCTGCTTTTGTTTGGGTGTTTGGCGCCCCCACCCCCTTCCTTACTAAGGACGGCTTACACCCCTAAGCTCACCATTAACCCGGCCCATTTTAGCCACATAGCTATTCATATGCAGTTGCTTTGCAAATTTAAAAAAATCTGGACTCATTCAAACAAACACAAGAATAACACAAAAGAGAGGCAAACCCGTCAGGCATTTGAGTCTTTGTGCGGCATTGGTCCCTAAGCCAAAGTAAAGAAATAAAGCAAGTTTTAGAAGCCTTAGGCGGCGACCCATGCAATAAAAATGTCAAAATAAAGCTGACAAAAGCTGCATAGAGAAGGTGAACATTCCCACAGACCAAGAAGTGAGCGGGATTCTCTTGCTGTTGCAATATCTGTTCTCTGTCTAGAATACTCGTCTTCTCTACTTACCACCTGAAATGGACACTAGAAATTCACAATCAGTGCAAATTTATTTACACATAACTGTGTATTTAGCGCGACAAAGGGATTACTTCAGATAACCCACATCCTGAGTTACCCCTCCCAACCTACGCCCATTCAATTACACGCTGCATTAGCCTAAAAACGTTATCTCAGCCTGGCAATCCTAGATTGGTGAAGCAAAATCAAACCCTACCTAGCACGCTGTCAGAGTCAAAAGATGTCAATCTTATCAAAAGTACATGCAACAATATACACCTTTTCCCATAACACCAACTTTGTTGCTTAAGACGGTATGCAAACAGTTACACCAACATGACGATCGCAAACCTGTCTATTTCACCTTTTCCCCCTTTTTTTCCCAAAGGACATGCATGTACTAAATGAACAAGACTTCCAGTCTGACCGCTTTGATGTCTCTAGTTAGTTTGAAAATTCAGTGTTGTGGCACATTACGATAAACAAATCAGTCTTATTTCGGTATCTGCTCTATTTAACTGTAACAACTACTCGGTCATTGCTTTGCCTTTTCTATTAAGTTCCCTAGGTGCGCGTTTGGTTTAGTCTCTTGTAAGCTCAAGCTCTCTCCCGTCTTGCTTTTTGAGTTTTCTTGTGAATTATCCCGTGAGCAAGCAGCTTCATTTCCGCTCCAAGGCCCTCGCTTCTGTGCCGTATGGCTGCTCAATGGCAGCCAGGCAGGTGGCGTCAGAGAAAACACTTTTGTGGCCCAAATATTAACTGGCTGTAAATGCTTTACTGAGGTCGCAGCAGAAACACGAAGTAGATGTAAATTGTCGAGTTGTCAGCCGTGCATCCGAGTCACAAAGCGTACCAATTAATACATTAGGTGTTCGTGTCGACAACACCGCAGGATGACAATAAGGCAATACCTCCATAGCATGATCGTTTTTGTGGTGGGGAAATCGGAAAATTGTTTTCTTTCTTTGTTGCCCACGGGAAAGGAGTCAACTGAGCCACGGAAAGCAGCAGCACATGGGAATTTGGAAACACCTGATTAAAGCATCGTTCAAATAGGACCACCGACAAGCCATGAACCGACAATCGATCGGCATGACCCTACAGCGTGGTAAAAATGCTTTTCACCTGTCTAAGAGCAAATGCTTTAAATTTTGTATCATAATAATATCGAAGAAATTTGCCATGACACAGAAACTCACAGTGGAGGTAAAAATCACCACTTTTAAACACGAACTCTATGATCAATGACACGCCAAGACTAAGAATATTTAAAAACATAAGAATCTTCTTTGTTTCTACAACAAAAGCAGTAGGGCGATATCTTGATAATATCAATATGGGGAGAGGCCAATAGACACTCTTTGTCCTCAGTGCCTCAACTGGACCAACAGCTCTCACAATCAACCTTTAATTTATTGCCAGTCTGGGTCTATAACCAGGTCAAGTAAGCAATACAAAAAAGACGCAAGATGCCCCTAGGTAACCAGTGAAGTCTGCAGGTTAAGCCGGCCCTGTAATATACACATGTTTAAAGAATGATAATTACACCTCTGCTTTTTGGTCGTCCTTTATAAGGACATAATCTGCTAGGAGCTGCTAGTTATTTCTTCAATGGAATTATGACACTGTCCCAAGCTCAGCGACACAAATGACTCTCAATGTATATGTGGTTATTCTCTTCATGTAGGGTGTTTATAAAGTTAAATACATAGTCTGTCACCTGCATGCAAAATGGTCATTAAGGATTAAAACCAATCATATACACCATGACACCTCAGTATGAAGGTCAAAAGTAGTTGTTTACTCGTGTAAATGAGATAGGTCAACAATACGAAGACGTATATTGCAACAACACTTAACCATAATCATAGATTGCTGCCATAACAAAGATTATCACTTCCATTTAAAAAAGGTCATAAGCAAAATGTTTCCCCGACAGAGGTCACACCAGTCTGCTCCTAAATTTACTTTATTATATTAAAATGTACAGTCAAGTAACTTGAACACTTGCAATTGCATGTCGATGGGGACATCAAACTACATTGGGTACGATCAGAATGCTTATACACATAATAAGGCCTGTGCTTCAGAAAGTATTGGTATTTTTTCAGCATGCAGTTAACATGAAATCTAATAACAATACGTAACTCTAGTGGTCACTACAATGTATATGAAGTGTACTGGTGTTCTGTGTATTGACTTGGAAAGTGAAAAAAGACCCTACAATTATGGCCTGTCATAGACACATCATTCAACTTGGAGCGCCATCACTTATATATGCATGCACATAATATTTTTATAATTATGGCATAACCCTTCAATTAGGAATGTTTTTGCATGCAACACATTTAATGTGTATAAAAATTAAGTAAAAGTAATTGAACATTTATGTTTGTGAGGAAGTTGTCATACTAAGCATTTTAATAAAATGAAATGGCTGTAAATTAATTGAAAAAATCAAGCATACAGATAAGAATTCTATTGGTAGCTTAAACAGTAATATAAGGTACTTCAATATTTAATAAGCAAAAAATAGACCCTGTAATTTAGAATGCTATTGATGTTCTGAGCAGCATATTTATATAAAGTGTTACAATAATAAATACATATAAATTAGAAAGAATTTAGTTTAGAGTGTTGGTGTGATATATATATATATATATATATATATATATATATATATATATATATATATATATATATATATATATATGTATATATATATATATGCACAATGTAGTTCCGGTTAGATAAAAAGAATGTGCAAATCAATTTAATATAATCACCGTTACCATTACCAGTCTGCTCGTATGAGATAAAAGCTCAAAGTATTCACTCTGTCTGCCTGTCTGTCTGTCTGTCTGTCTGTCTGTCTGTCTCTCTCTCTCTCTCTCTCTCTCTCTCTCTCTCTTTGTAAGAAAACATACACGCTGATAATTTTGGGGATCGTCCTTTGGCGTCACCCTCATGACTGGTGACTGCTGTCTCTGTGTAGCTAGCAGCAAATGTAGAGGAGAATTATGAATGCGTCTACCTCAATAAAGAACTTTCTATGTGCCAGCATGCGCACTAGCTGGCTTTGGTGTCACTACAAGTCCTGCTCATCAACGTGGCTTTCAAAATGCAATGCTAACGCAACTGACCGGCCCAAGGCCTCTGACAGTAACTCTGCATATGAATCGTGGACTAAATGTAAACGCTTCCTTGGCAGCTGTGCTATCTTTACGCATGCAGTACACAAAGACAATCGTATTGTCCTTTTTCTTCAAGCATGACAAGTCAAATGAGTAAACAACCTGTAACTCTACCAGCAGGCCATGAGGTTTGTAAACGACCGAAGAGTCTTCCACAAACTGGAAACTGAATAGGATTAATCATATTGAAAAGCTTGTCTTGTTTTTACATAAGGAAAGTAACGTCAGCAGCTTCCCGATCTCCAATGATAACGTCAATCAGCATTTCTCATGAACAAATTTCGGATATATATGCCACTGCGTGAAGTGAAATGAGTAGTTATAAATGCTCACTATACCCACAGCTTATGATGTTGCAGCATACACCACAAAACAGTTAGCGGCATACTACGCATAGGCCTGATAGTATACCGAGTTATCGCGGGTAAAGTCCTCATATGTGGGTGTAAACACTCTATTCAAAATAAACTCTAACCTGTAAGCATTTAACGTTACTTTTGACACGCAATAAGACTACAATTCAATTACACAATAATCGAAAAGGGGGAATGCAAAGATAATGTTTGCGGCGCGGTAACCATGTTGAGATGAATTGCAGAAAAAGAGATCAATAGACATACGACGAAACGTGTCTATTCTGCCAATTGTATAGCTTCAACACCACAACAATTTAGCCTTCTCTCAGACTGCAGTCAATGATCAAAGGGTGCTTCTCAAAGAATACTCGGGAATATTTTGTCATGTCAAATTTTGAATATCTTACGAGCAATTAGATATTAAATTGCACCATAATGCAATTTAATGGTCGATGTAACTGTGGTCTCTTGATATGAAACTCGCTCGTCATGTACACACAAGCGCCAACGACCAGGGATGCTGTGAATGACCGGGGTGGGAGGCTGAGTGATACATTGAAGGAACAATACAACACGCTGATCGCCCTGTGGGGTTAACCTGGGATTATTTTAGCGCGACTAGTGCAGTGGGTAATCCGACACAAAGGAATGAAATTTTGATGTTACAAAACAATAATAGGGATTTGTGTCAGTCTGCCTGCCTTCTCTACAAAGCTGTCAAACAGTCAATGTGTTTATCGATTTAATCTGCACCAAGCACAATCTGTTGTACATGTATGTGCGGCCTGGTTCACATGGATCTACGGCCAATTCGTAAAGGAGTGTCTAAAGCAGGTAATACTATACGATGGAATAGTTGTTCCCAGACAGGGAATCCCCTATACTAAAATGACGCATGAACTTGTAGGGTTATAAGTATCCAATTTTAATTTGATCAATAAAACCAAATATATTCATAATCATGTTCATGAACATTGGCCATACATAGAAACTTGGCTTCTGGCATGTCGAATTTAGCAACCCCATTAGAATTAAGAGAGTTTTTACAGGAACAAAAAAAGAACCTTTCGTATTTATACAAATATAAAACGGTCTTTACGCCATTGTTTATCACCTGATCATGCCAACACGTATCTGCTACTCCATTTTTCAGAGATGCCATGGTCGTTTGCGGACAAACCTATTATACCGTCGCAAGTCTTGAAACACTGATCAACTTCGAAAACAAAAGCAACATTAATTAAAATATGAAAGTGAAAACATGGTACTCTGTACCCTGGCTGTGACAAGATGGAATAAAACGCAGTAAATTGGATACAAGAACGGTTTTTCTATCACGATAACTGCGATCTTTCACATCACCAAATTAAGAAAATATGAATCCCACTCAGAAAAAATACTGACGTAAACGAGGGAGGGGACTTGTAATTACATATATGTTGTGGCTTGTATGGAAGTCAATATCCGATGCAAGCAGGCGGAAAATAGGAGGAAAATTAATAGACAAAAGTGGCAGACGCTAGATAATTTCCCTATGCGGTGCATCCGTTTCCATCAGCATACCTTTTCCATTTGAGCCTAGACTCGGCTCAGTTGCTAAGATATGGGTGTACTAAGCATGAATGGCCGCTTACTAGTAATTCCTTATTTCATAACTACGGAATCTCTTCAATTATCATTGTCACTATCGGGGAAAGAGTCTCCACAAAGGTCCGGTACATTTCAAAGTCCTCACAAGCCAAAGCACATTATAGGTCTCAAGTATATTTGACATGGTTTTATTTAAAATATTTATACGAACATTCATACGGATTCGGCTCTTCATAGCACAGTTTACAGCAAATGCATGGTTCTCTTTCAGTCGAATCTTTATAATTACACGATACCAGCATTCATTTTGTTGAGCCAAGCTCTTCTTTTTCACTGTTAATCCGACTCTAAAAACCAGTGAGCTATACACAATTTGATTCTTAAGTTAGTTTACAACGATACCAAAATATACATGATAATACTCCACGGATAAGCTTTCAGCTTGGGCTCTAGACAGTCTACAATTACACAGCGATACAAATCTTATCTTGTTTGTGTACATATCTAGAAGAGAGCCAAGTATATACGAGCACATTCACGGGACATACATTTCAAACTTTCTTTACAAGTATATAAGATTCACTGTCTTTTATATAATAAAAAATGGTAGCGTGGTCTTTTGGCAGTAAGTAAATTCCGGATTTAGTATATTATCTCTAGAATTCACGTACATAAAGTCTATTGGTCCGATGGTAGGAAATTTGTTCTTTGGCAGGCGGTGTTCGAGGTTTCTCAGTCCTTGTGGATACTATTTGGCCTAACCTTATGAATAAATTGTCGTTGCCAAGCCATTTCTTTGCTAAGACAAAAATACTTGTACTGTTTAACCGTAAAATATTATGAATACGTCCAAGAAGAGAATTTCCACTGTGATGCCAGAAGCATTAGTGAGTATATAATCCGAGACATGGCGGGGAAATTCATCGAACAGCAGACGACATTTCCGGTGACAAACTTGGGAGCAAGGGCTTGTGTTGTGCACTGAGCAATGCAACTCAGCCACAGTTCCAACAACAAGGGGTCATTTATAACCATGGATTTGAAATTTATCAGTTCGCATCAAATTTATTACTGTAAAGCATATTTGCCTTAGCATAGGAATATGGGTAGGTCTGCTGGAGACTAGAGGTTTATTACGCTCATATAGCAGTAACTCATTGAAGCCCTCATTCTGCGGCTGCAAGAGGGCAGTTCATGGAACATGGCTCTCCCATCTTGTCTCAGTACACAACAAGGGAAAATGCGATACGGGGGAAACAATGAAATCGGTATACATTATCTGAGAATAAATTTATCAAATAAAATGTCTTTACCACGTTCGGCCGTTGAGAAGATAGGATGATGATGTCATATTATTACTGTTCATGCTTGGTGTAGAATAATTCAGTGCCGTGTTTATATGCGCTACGCTGCCCAAAGTCGCTTGAGGACTCAGTCCATGCGATGTCAAACTACTTGTACCCCCTAAAGACCCCCCTAAAGGGGTGGTTGCTGGGGTATTCTGTCCTGTGGACTGAGCACCAGGGGCCGATGTTTGAGGCTGCTGAGGTTGGGTTTGTTGTTGTGATTGCCCATTGGCCTGTTGTTGTGATGATATTTGTTGAGAGTTCTCACTGGAAGTGTTGCCAGTGCAGGGTTTCCCGTCTTTAACTAACACGGGCACAGCCACACGCCTCGGAGATGGCTGGCATATGTTGTCTCTTTGTTGTTGTTCCATTTTTTCCTTATCTTTTTGAGCCCGTTTATGTTTGTAGCGATGATTCTGGAACCATATTTTCACCTGAGTAGGTGTCAAGTTAATCATACTGGCAAGGTGCTCCCTTTCCGGAGCTGACAGATACTTTTGTTGTTTAAATCTTCGCTCTAGCTCGTACACCTGAGCTTGGGTAAAGAGAACCCTGCGTTTGCGTCTTTGTGTCAGGGGGAACTGCATGCCCCCGTGCTTGTGTTGGTCGAAGCCTCCCAATGTGGTCATGCCCATATGGTTCATACCGGCAGACATTGAGGACATGTTAGCACAGGAACTTGGACCCATCAACCTGGATACTGAAACAAAACAAAGCGAAACATCCTTTACAAGTGGTTGAAAATTGATGAAAACAATAGATGTATTTTGAACACAAGTGTCAGTAAAATTTTATACTATTTAGAACTGTCATTTCACAATTCAACTGTTTCACGTTAATTCAAACTAAATCGTTTGAAAAAAGCATACACAAACAAACTAGTATTTCATAAGTTTTTATAATCATAAAAGAGTGATGTTATCCCCTATTTTTCAGCATTTTAGTGATTTACACAATAGAATAAACTCATGATGTTCATAAGATATAACAATACTTATTTGTACCACTGTAAAATTAACTTATAGCTCGATTTCTCCACATGAAATTTATCATTCTTCAGAAAACTGTCTTGAAAAATCTGCTGGATCATTACCTCAAGTATTGATTGCCGTTAGCGTTAGATAACAAGACTTAAAGCGAAGATGAAATGGTGGAATAGCAAGTTAAATATCCTAAATATATATGTGCAGAATATTGTAATAATAAGGTAAAAATACTATATTTTACACACACTATATAAACGGTGCTACCAGTAAAATTAAAAGTTTATAATATGTCTGCTCTCTCTGTTGTATGTGACCTAATGATTGATATGAATTCATGGCACCAGAGAATCAACATATAAAATATTTTTAAAAAGTCACACTCCGTTGTAACAAATATCAAGGTGTACCGAAAACTTAAACATTTGGGCTTAGATTTACAAAAGTTTCTCCGTTTAATAGAAGGGGATAGGGCAGCTAACGTGCTTTTCCATCAACACGTGCAGTCACATTGAAGGAAAAAAAGTATGCTCATTACTGTTATATCTTGCTATCGGTCTCTAGAATAAAGACGCTTGATACATGCGTCTTTATACAAGCTTATCAGAGTACTTTTTGGTGTACTTGATTGTGAATCAGGACTCCGGCATGGTAATGGTTTAGATTTGTTTGTACCAGAAATGTGAGCATTTCTGTTAAATGTGAATGCGCGTCACAGGCAAAGACCATCGTGCCAGATGAACCTGTACATATCTTTCGCCTTGTCAAAGTTATGACAACCGGCCCTTGTCATTACAGGTTAATCTAGTTTATTTATAAACTTGTTTTTATTGCATTAAGTCTTTATTTTGGAAACTTTTGCCGAGAAATCAACACATAGTGGCACACAATCCCGTAGCGATCCTCTGTACAGACCGCGGCAAAACAGTCGGCAGTAGCCTTGCTACCCTGTGACTGTCAACAAGCTAAGAGTACCACTCGGGTCGGCTGCTAATTCGATTTGCTTGTACAATGGCTTTACTAGAACACCTTGTCGAGTTTCAGAAAAGAGCTCTCAAGAAAAACTGCGAAAAGTCATGTATGGGTTGGTTGGCAATCGACCCCATCATGTGTACATGAGCTGTCGCAATGGCCAAGCACCACTCGTATTGCAAAAAGTGGACTCCAGGTCCGGAAACGACCATCCTGTCATCAGAACAACCTTGAAGACTTTGTTGAAAACCACTTGTGACAAAACGATTCACTTGAGCATAGACTGTGTCACATTGCTTGATGTGATAAACAAATATTTTGGACCACCAAGCGTTTTATCAGTAAATCAGTTTGAGCAGCGATAGCTTAATTCTCTACTGGAGCTCGAAACAAGGACAGTAAGTGCAGGTATAGAGGGCTGGTTGGACGAGCGGACAGCAAGAGGCTGTGGACGGACGGTCACTCTGGCCAGGTCTGAGTGGACACTCAGTGACCAAACAGCCATTACCTAATCTTTACAATTGAAAACATTTCTATCATAGCCTCTCAACTTATATTTGACCCTCTTTCCAGCCACTAACAAGCCATAACATTTCACTTGAAATTTGGAGAGAGATTTTGCAGCCTTTGAGGAGGTGACTGAGAGTTATGGAAATGTACCGTTTAGGGTCCTCATTTTAGAGTGCTCCTATGGTGTTGATGGGAGAAGTTACACTCAATTCACGTTACTATTGCAACAGATAAACTGTAGCACCACTTTATCAGACGAATTCTCAAGGCATAAATCCATTGGCAATGCAATAACGGAATTGGAGCACCCTTGATTTCAATGGGCTTACTCTCACTCCCCTGTAACTCTACTCAGGTGAAATTAATAACTGGTATAGGCAGCGCAGGCACTCGTGGGGTGTAGAGAACATTATGACAGTTTCTAACCAGACAAGATGCCACTTACAACATATACTGATTATCTGGAAGATAGGCTGCCAAACAATGGGATTGCCATAAACAGTTAAACATAGTAAGAGCACCTCCAATTGATATCGAGAATGTATACTTACTTGCAAAGCGAGGATCTGGGTTCGCACCATACCAGCTACTGGTGGAGTGTCGCACCGGGTCGCCGTAATGTGTCAGCTCGGTGCCATTGCAGTATTGGGACGGGAATGAAGGGGTATGGTGAGACAGTTGGGGCACATAGTTATGGTAAGGATTTGTGCTGCCCATGCCCATACTTCCCATTCCACTCATGCTGGCCGCCTGCTGGTGGTGGTGGCTGTTCCGGTAGGAGGCCGCCAGTGGAGGGATGCTTGCTTCAATGGAAGTCTTCTTGTAGGATTCCTCGATGGGACTCAGTATATCTGTCACGGAAAAGGGTGTAGTATGCTTTGGACTCAAGGACATCCTCTCCACAGCTCACAATATGGAAATTTGTTGCTTCGATAATATCTTAATGTTATGATAAGTCTCTCCACCTCCTTATGTCACCACGTTATGTGTGCCAAATTGCTCTTGGTGCGTTTTGTATACTACTCTGCCACTGACAAATTAGCGGTCAGAGTGGCTCTGCGCGTGCGCGCAGCTCATCTGAATGCTGGTGGGAGTAGGCAAAACCACTCTATCAGATACTAGGGGTGTTTACACAGCGAGCTAGGAAATGGGGCCGTGTCACCTGGTTGACCTAAGTCCAAATTATCAAAAATCATTTTCTACAACCGATTTACAATATTTGACAATGGCTCGAGCAAAGTTTTAGCAGTTCTTACCTGCATCCATGAACATTTTGAGGCCTCTTTGCTCGAATAGTGGCTCAAGGATCCCGGAGCGAAGTGGCTGGTACCCGACGTAGCAGAAGAGTAACTCACTTATGGTGGGGTCACAAATCGCGGATTAGGGGCGTGGCCTGCTTTGTCGAATAGCAAACACACGGGCTCGAATAAAAACTTGGCCTAATTGTTAGGGGTCTTAGCTTTATTGAGGGGGCTTGTCAGTACGGTCAATCAAATTAGACACGATGATTATTTAATGGAGTTCCCTTATTAAGCTTTCTCGAGAGGCATGTGTTGGGGAACCTTTAGTATATGAATGGACCCTATAAAATGTACATACACTCAAAGCTCGAAGGATGTATATACAATGAACAGTAGAACGGAATACAATCCAGGGAAAACAGAAAAAAAATCTATATATACTTATTAAGTTTTCAGTACATGCATTATGTATGTACAGATAAACAGTGTTTTTCTGAAACTAAAAGCTTCTTAAAGCGCACTAATACAGAAAAAAAGTTATGGTCGAAATCCAGGATGATTTCAAACCGGGTAAGAGTCCAACATGTTTTCCTTTAAAACATCACTCGTTTCGAAGTTTCAGGCAAGACAGCAGCGGTACCAAAGCCTTGTTGATCTAATGTAATATAAACTGGAGGAGCAAAGGTAATGGTGGATCAAATCAAAGCTATACCTGTGCCCTACATTATTCGATACGCTCCCATATCGGACCTGTCAATCAAGGAAATGAAGCGGTCTATAATATGTTAATCCACATTGAAATCCATGCCCCTTTTCCGGCAGGATGTCAACAATGTCCCTTTAAGATTCTTTCCCTTTGCAGTTAAAGAAGCCCAAGTACACGTCAAAGACTCGTCATTGTTGACTGTAATGCTGTAGTCTTAAGCTCCTCTTAAAAAGCTTAAATGCTATTTGACCAGCCATCGCACAAAAATAATAGATGGCTGATGATTATTACAGACCCAAAGTTGTATATTATTTCTATAAAATGCGACTCAATGTTATTTGAGTTCTCGACGGACACACGTGTTTCAATGTCTTTAATGAAATTATTTAGGGCAATTGGTTTAGAGCATAAAGATGCCTTTTAAGCATTCTCTTTGGCCACTGTGGGTGATGAATGTCCACATTGGTGGCCCGGCGATGACAAAATCTGTATATTGCGATTTAAAAGTACAGGTGTGCCAACGAACAAGCAGACTGATAGCTATTGACAGGCTTGGTAAAGGCCATAAAAGATTTTCTCGACGGGAAATATGTTCCATTCCCTAATGAAAAACAATCGCTTTGCTCTTGGGTAGGTGGAATGAATGTAAACTTTGACAGAGGTAGCGTGATCAGAAGGGCACAATAGCATACTGGGGCGCTTCCTTCTGAGCTGCTCCACGCCCCAGAAACAAAGGGAGCTGTGCAAATGGACAATAATGATGCAAAGCGTCATGATCGGAGAATGAGTGGGATGTATACCCTAGTTGGAAGTCAAAACTGGTTTCAAAAGGCGAATAGACATGCTAGAGCTGAAAGCAAGCCGTTCCAATATGTTGCTGGTGTCAAGTTGTATAGACCTGTCTCTGCAGGCGTCCAGCACTGTTCGATGCCATGAACCATGGTTTTATGTGAAACACGAATGGGCGCTTAGGACGAGTCCTGGCCTCTGACTGGGGTGAACGACCGCTTGTATTGTGGACCTCACCACCTTTAATACCCAGTGCAACAAATCCTCTGTAATTTTGTTATTTCTGTAAATTGAGGAGGCGGGGCAGACCGAAGCACATAGAGAAAGGTGAAGTAATGTAATTCCAACGCAAACATGATTTGTTCCACAAGCAACTGAGGGCCAGTCCCAAGTTGGTCATATTCCTGCCTTTACTAACAAGGCGAAAATTTAGACTAAATGTATTTGTGTTCAGCCCGGTCGTTGCCAGAGCCGATTTAAAACAAAGATACCTCTTAACGGCGATTTGTTTCTATTGTACTTCTAACGGCCTTGTTTGTAAGTCCCATAAGGTTTCCAGGATTTTCCTGCCAGTGGGTACCTAAGCAGGAACACCTGGCCGGGCTCAAGGACTTGGACGGAACATGTGCACCTCAACGCCTATTTGTGGACCAACTTGCAGCTTTTTCCTTGTTTTGTACAGCAAAACATTGTCAAGCATTTTCATAAAGGTTTCAAGCAGGAAAACATTAGGTCCTAGTTAGAACATTGCTGGGAATGTACCATACGGGGATGAATGTCAATACGACACTGAATTAGATCGGCATAGGGTGATCTTGCAGAGCAGATGTAAGGAAACGCCGATTAACGCACATCAAAACAACCTGTACTGATCCTCTGCAAATGTCATTCGAATAATCGAACATGAACAGAAAAAAAGTTTCCGATACAACATGCAAATTGTATGGAAATTTTGGAGGAATTTAGCAATGTTTTTTGGTTGCAAATGTCTTTGCCGTCAAAATTTAGTTTAAGAATCGTTAAGACAGTGTTTCTAAAGGTTGTGACATTAAATCATACAGGGATGGATGTCAATGTGAGACTGAATTAGTCCAGCATAGGGACATGTCGCAGAACAGATGTAAGGTAACAGCGACTGCAACGAAACATTCAAGTTGAGTCAAATATGCTGTTGACATGCTCTCATTCTTAACTGGTAAGGCCCACTCTTTCCGCTGTTACTACATTATATACTAACCTGGTAAATCGGAGATTGTCAAAATTTGTGGATTCGACCTGGGTGTCCAGTACTTTGCTGTTATAAATACTCTTTCCCAGGGTGACATTATCGACGGGTATCTGCTTGCTGCAGTGTCCCGTGTTATCAGGTATGCTTAATCCCGGGACCAGCTGGGACACAAATTGTTGTGCCATTGCGATAATACTGGAATATTGAAACTTACATGGGCGCCCAGCAATATATTTAGGGATTAAAACCAACGTGAACTAGTGAAAAATAATGTCTCATTTCTTATCATTATATTGCGTAAAGGGCAAAATGAGTCTGCATGTTTTGGACAGATATCATAGAACTGCCCTTTGCCTGTTACCTTTTCAAAACCAGATGTAAAATCATTAACGATTTTGTCCACTGGTGGTAAAAAAAGGAAACTGAAATGGAAATGATAACCAGTATGCATGTATGCGTAAGTATAATTAGTTATAAATGCGTGGCCTTTTAGTGGGATATGCCAAACCATGTGCTCTAATATACTGAAATATATTTACGGCATAACAAACGAAGTCCACATTTCAACCTGCGGGGCTTCCCTATTCTTTGTAATGTTAGAATTACACCAGTGTTTTCAAATACAAGATGTTCTTATGTAACATCACTGATAAATTACTATTAAACTCGACATCAAAATAATAGCCGCATTATATAAGAGATAAGCCTTAATGGCCGGGCTTAATGACCAATTTAGGTGTCATATAAATCTGAACGACAAATTGGAATGGGGTGAAAACAACAAGTGCATCACAGCAAGTTTTCAGGGGTTATAATGTATCGCAACAGTTTTGTGGGTTTCCCACAAATCTCCTTTTGAGCCATCAATGGTTACATACATTTCAATAATGAAAGGAGAAGACAGCGAGACATACACCCTGGACTGCCTACACACATTGGTTTAAGACACGGCCATATGACTTTCATACAGACAGCCATGTGAAAAGCAGATTGAAACAGTCGTCCTTGCTGCTGGCAGGCTCAAGCGCATTGCTTCAGGTGTGGGCTTCAGAGAATTTGTAGATCTCCACATGAAGTATGTCGGTTGCTGAAAAGCAGACAATTCCTACTATATCGGATGAAGATTTACCTCCTGCCTCGGCAGAAGAACACCCCGCATGGACGAAAAGCATGCGGGGCTAGGTTTACCTTGGATGGTTGGTATCAAGTTGAATGGGTCTTTTCTGAAGTCCTACGTGGGGCTCAAAGGGCCCTGCACACCTGTGCACTCTTGTATTCAAAAAGAATAATTGTATTTTTGGCCAAATCTATGCCACAATGGCCCAGGTGTAAGCCCAAACACTTAATTAATTGCATTACACTTTCTCATCATGCGTGTTGGGATGGGACTTCAAGTACAAAATGTTGCGTGGGGTATCCTTCGAAGGACTCTGTGGTCTTCATGATGCTGACCAAACCGCCGTTGTGCATGATTGTGTTTGCCGGGAGTGACAGCCTGTACTTGCTGTCGAGGCCCAAGAGGCCTATGCTTGTGAGGGGCCTAATTATCGCTGTTCCACACTTGAGAAGAACTTGCTTTACAAAGCTCTCCCATTAAAACTATGTTTTCATGCCAATGGCCGGGGGTGTGTTAACTGTCACAGAGTGGATAATACCTAACGACCAAACCTGTAATTTTCTCATTAGGACGCGGCATGGGTAGTCCGCACCGCACATGCTCGGTGGCTGAGCCAGGCGGTTATGAAAGAAGACACGCCACCGCCGTGAGAGCTCACACCCGAGCGATTGACTTGTGTGTGTAAGACCCCCCTATTAGTCCGATTAGATGCTACCGACCCTTAGCTTTCAGGAGAATGGCTGTTTGCACCGCCAATCTCCCGGAAATTATACCTTTACCAACCTGATAGACACCTACAGGGAAGACGGAGTAGACTTCAAAGAAAGAGGGATTTCTCAGCTCATTGCTCGGTGTGCAGGACGCAGCGTTTACCCAAGCAAGGCAAATAAATAAGCACAGCGAAAGAAGCATAAATCGGACATCATTTAAAAATTTTTCGACAATAAATTAAGACGGTAAACTTTTTTCTTTGAAACCCCTTGATGTTGGACGACCGCACAAGTCGGGGATGACCTCGTCTTCAGTTTGTGACAGATCAGTAGCCAAATTGTCAGCTTCCACAAGCGCCAGCAAAAATTGTTGCATAGACTGTGAACCTCTTTTTATATGCCCTTTGCCTACAGCACATTGCTCATCTATCTGTGTTCCCACGAATGAAGAAGACATCTACTTTTTGTGTGCTTTTCAATAAAAAAAACCTTTTAATTATTGTTAGGGCTGGTGGGGAAGCAAAAATATGTACGTTTACATGATATACAACGAAATAATAAAGAACCACGGCGTTAACACTTCATAACCCGAATGATATAAAATATTGATTGGTTTTATGACAAAATGTGTTCCCTACTGTTTATTTTATTATTAATGAATTTTGTGTATCTCATCAGACTTACTCCTGAATAATACCTTGTACTGATTAGCGACCGGAAAACCAGTTTCTAATTTGCTGCAAAGTAGTCAGAAATTAATAACTGAGTATACCGAGTACTGAAAAGTCCAAAAGTAAATTAAAGATAAATCTTTAATTGCTTGGTTGGTATTAACACGATAAAGTGTCCCCATGCATATGTTTGAAATGTATTCATTCTGACCGAATATCAAGACACTTTATTTTAACAATGTACATGGGAAGTTTTTTTTGAACTGTTAGTGATAATAGCTTTGAGATTTCGGGAAAAAAAGTGACTTATTGAAAATGTAACTTGTAAGAGGTTAAATCTTTAGATGTTGGCAGTGTCAATTTGGTGTCGTGCCTAAGTTAGTCACGTTTTTAAGAGAGCCCACCCTATACTCCCCTTTTGATATCATTGATTTGCTGGAATAGCCAGTCTTGGTCTGCCTCAGTTGACAAAGTCAGGAACATGCTGCCAATTACCATAGACAAATTCACTTTTATCACATATCCATTGATTTTTTTATTATCATCATTTTCATTTCTTAAACAGAAGCAGCGAATAGTATTCAACGAGTGCAGCGTCGACAAAATGTGTCTTACCACGTCTGGTATTGACGCTCTTACCATGTCTGGTATTGACGCTCTTACCGCGTCTAGTATTGACGCTCTTTGATGCAGATACTTTTTTCAGGCGACTACACGCAAACTCACCCAAATGATACGGAAGTTTTGAAGGTAGAAAACACGCCAACATTTGGAATTTAACGGTCTTACTTCAATTAAGCTTTGCGAATAAAGCAATTTGTTGGTAACACCACTCATCCAGTTAAACAGCATGAAACATTCAATTTGTTATGATGGAGAAAAGCAAAACAAAACAACCCCCCCCCAAAATAATAATAAAAAAAAAAAAAACGCTGTGAGTGCACAAAGTCTGTATAAACTTCTTGAATGCAAATAGTTCAGTAAACCAGTGTCCTCTTTGGCTGTTTTCTTTGATCATGAATGAAAATCGAGAGAAACATTTATTTACTTTCTTCTAAATCAATTCATTATATGGCTCAAGCAAAAGACGACAAGCCAGTGTCATTGCAGACGTCGCTTCCTCACAGAGCATCGGGGCAACGCCGCTCCTCATAGGTGGCGCCACATACCGGGTGACTTTATTTTATAGTTCATTATTTTATACAGTCACACATTTTGTCCTGCATCTTCAACCTTGTCAACAAAACGCACCACTTTGCTAACACACATTTCATTTTAACTACAAGAATAGAAACATCTTGCTTCAGATAAAGAGCAATACAAATTGCTTCCTGTAACTGTTGCAAAAAGTGCACATGACGTAATTGATTTACTTGCACGATACCGTTCGTAATGTCATAATTGAAAATGTGATCCTATGAGACACGTTAACTATTATTAATGTTTCGTAACGTAATGATGATCAAATATGTCCTACGATATCATTCGTTAATTATAATTGCGTCAAATATCAGGTAGTTTCACGTATTTTACTTCTTTGCAAATATCATGCACGTAAAAGAATTATGATGACTGTCTTTACTATGATTCATGTGACAACCAGAAAAACAGCAACAATTTTCATTTGTTTGTTTGACCATCTTTGGTGGTCTTTCTAGATATCAATATTTTGTCATTTACACGCAATCCTTGATCGAAGAAAGAGCAGTACATGTATCGACGTGGAAGCGATGGAAGCTTATCCCCTGAGCTGCCATTCAAATGATTTCTGTGTTCTTTTATGAATCAATTCACCTTGCTGGGAAATAGAAGAATCCTAACTGCGTCAAAGATCCTCTCGCCAAAGGAGGCTACACGTGTAGCCTCCTTGCTCTCACACAGAGCACTTCTGGGCATTAGAGGATTCTTTGACAAGAAGGCTCGATGAATCGGTTCTAGTATTGATGTGCTGGCACGACAGTCGACGAAGACATTGGGCAGTGTGTCCACAGTTTAACTGGTTCCGGTTGAAGAGGAGCCGTTGTAACTGTTGATTAAGCTGGATAATGAAAAGTGGGCGCAATTTAACACTGTTTAAACCGCGTATAAGGTTGTATGTTTAAAAAAAAAAAGAGAATAATTTGTGAACAGTGACATGCGCTGCACACATTGTACTTCTGATTTCAGAGGCGTTGCTGCAGTTACTTCTGGGTGGTTTAAACTTATTTTTATTCAGAGAATCACAATTGGGAAGAAAGACAGAGCCCTTATATGAATCCCTCTTCTAGAGAAGGAAAAGTTTAGTTTACAGGATAGACAGTACAGTACACCCTCTGCGCCGGCACTCGTCCAGTCAAGTAAGGGCGCCGGTAACTGGCCAGCCGCGCGTAGCGCCGCACGGCGTGGTCCAGTACGTCTCCTCCATCAGAGGAGGGGAGGCACACCAGGGTGCCGCGCAACACCGGCATCCGTGGCGTCCAATAGGAACTCGGGAGAGGCGTGGCAGAGGCGACACAGCGAAAAGGTAAAAACTATTGACATGAAGCACAAATAGTGGAACTGACAAGAAATACCAACTGGTTCGAAAATTTAGAAAATTATAACCACTGTCATAAATAAATGGTCAACAATGACAAGACAGTTTTAGTATCATGAAGTTGTTAGTTCAACATTTGCTTTTCCCCATTAATCCTTGTACTGATTAAACTACAGCAACATTTTTTTCAAGGTTGCAGTCACTACTTAGTATTGCCAAAGAAAATTGCATTCAGACAGAATGTCCTGTTACTCCTGGATCAAGTGAGCATGTTGTCATTGAATACTTGCAGCATTGCAGTAACTTCAGATATCAAGTACCCTGGATACAACTTTACAAGCATGTTCCAATTTTATAGGCCTACGTGCGATACTGTACTAATGTCCGGCATTACGTAATATGTTGTAGGCATAGCATAAGATGCAAGCGTCAGCACTACAAAGTATCAACAATGACGTCCGTGGATCAGGCAATACCACCTGGTCCCTATAGGTCCCTCTAGCGGCCGTTTACTAAACCAGGCTAGAGCGGGAAGGGGAGGCCGCAGTACCTTGAGCAGCTGAACGAACCCATTTGTCGTATAGCCTTTGCTTTTGTTAGACGCTGTTCCACAAATTAAAGTTCAGTGCTCAAGATGTCTATATATCCATTGAAATAGTGTCGTAATCTGTGGCAGAAAAGTGGGTACGGAGAGTGATTGTTGGAATCTCGCGCGACAACACCAAATCTGAGCGTTCATTGGCAACATGGCGCTTGGGGGCCTCTGAGGGACATAGTGTGAGTTGCGATTGGAAGGCTTCCAGAAGCGACCTGGTCACTGGTGACTGCAGACATTAAGGTAACACACAACATGTGCAACAAAAGTTACATACTTTTCGGTGTCTACTTAGGTCACCCTCACAGCTGTGAAGTTTTTCTATTAGGCAGAAACCCATTTCCAGCCCCAAAAGCGTGTTTGCCAGGCCCGGGTTCCAGCGAAGTGCCGACAATGCGAATTCGTCAATCGTATCATTTATCACACTTTTATCGATAACGTTTTCTGAACAGACATGAATAATTGGCATAATTTCCATAAAGCCCGGTAAGTTTGAGACTTTGGTGCAAACAAGACTATGGAAATTCCCCGGGATGCATAAAAAAGGCAATGTGCCGCCCATGTGCGCATGCGTAGTAGGGATTGACGAGGAAAATCAAGTCCATAGAATAGTTACTGAATACTTTTCTGATTGAATAATTTACCCTTAGGTTATGTCCTGTATTCACATGTGTTAATGGTAAGAGCTTGCTGACGCTCGTTATGAATACAAGTGAGCATGTTCGTATTTAATGCAGGTAGCATATACTGATGTCAGGCATCGCATGTCCTGTATGTAAGTGAGCATGTTCGCATTCAATACAGGTAGCATTAAATAGTGTCAGACTTTGCGTATCCTAGATGTTAGTGAGCCTAATCCCATTCAATACAAAATAACAATATTCTAATGTCAGGCATCACTTTCCCTGGATATAAGTGAGCATGTCCCCATTCAATAGGCCAACATGTGGGACCGTAACACTACCAGGCAGCACGCACCCTGGATACAAATGGAAATGTCCCCGTTCAATAGGCCTACATGTGGCACTGTAACACTACCAGGCACCACGCACCGTGGATACAAATGCATATATCCCCATTCAATAGGCCTACACGTGGCACTGTAACACTACCAGTCACCAGGCGCCCTGGATACAAATGAGCACGTCCCCATTCAATAGGCCTACACGTGGCACTGTAACACTACCAGTCACCACGCGCCCTGGATACAAATGAGCACCTCCCCATTCAATAGGCCTACACGTGGCACTGTAACACTACCAGGCACCAGGCAATCTGGTTACAAATGAGCACGTCCCCATTCAATAGGCCTAAATGTGGCACTGGAACACTACCAGGTACCACGCATTCTGGATACAAGCAAGCATGTTCATATTCAATATTTGTAGCACAACACTAATGCCAGGCATCAAGTACGCCCTGGATACAGTGAAACCCTGGATACAGGTGAAACGTTTCCATTCAATATACATACATGGGGCTCTATAGTTGTATCAGACATTACATGTCATGGATACAAGTGGGCATGTTCTAATTAAAGACATGTATCACTGTAGTAATATCAGGGATCGTGTATCCTGAACACAAGTGAACATATTTTTATTTAATTCACATCGCACTTTGTATAATGTCAGGTTTCCATTTAATACATGAAGCACTAGAGTAATGCCAGACATCACGTATCCTGGATGTAACTGCACATGTTCCTATTGAACACATGCACCTGTAGCACCATTGGAATGTCAGGCATCACACATTCTAGATACAAGTGCATGAGTATATGTCCATTCAATTCATTTAACACCATAGTAACGTGAAGCAGGACTTCTCCGGGTAAAATACAATTGGTGAAGAGAGTGTTTATGAAATTTTCAAGTCAAGTGACTTCCTAGCATTCACGGCAGTGGAGGAATGCTACCTATATGAATAATACACTGGGATTCGTATTTTATACCTTTATATTGGTAATTGTTCCTGTGAGAGAGAGAGAGAGAGAGAGAGAGAGAGAGAGAGAGAGAGAGAGAGAGAGAGAGAGAGAGAGAGAGAGAGAGAGAGAGCGAGCGGCCAATTATATTGCGTCATACTATTTAGGTCGTCCTCCATTAAGTTGATTTGTGCTAATAGGAGAGCACTGGTTATCAACTGGAAGTATAGCCTGAATGGCGATTTCCAAATCCCGCGACCACGCACTGAGAAATTCAAGCAACCCCTTCGTTACAAAGGACCCGCTTATTAAATTTGGAAAAGCCTCCCCAGATCCACTAGACAAGCCAATGACTTATCAGACTTCAAAACGAAATACCTTACCCAGGCACAAGAACCAGAGTCATACATGTGCATGTTTTAAGCCGTGTGTGTTGGTATCTGTGTTTAAACATGTACTTCTGTTCAGTTCTGTTTATTTCTTTTATTGTATATATAATGTATTATCCTATGATGAATTGTATTGTTTGTAGATATAGTTTATTGTAACCTGGGCCCGATGGAAGAACAGGTTTTAACTGAATAAATAAATAAATAAATAAATAAATAAATAAATAAATAAATAAATAAATAATCTCTTTTCCAGCTAAACCATGGTGCAAGTTTTTGTTAATTTGTGCTTGAATAAATAAATAAATAAATAAATAAATAAATAAATAAATAAATAAATGAATAAACAAATAAATAAATAAATAAATTATTCTCTGAATCTACCCCTTTACAACGGGGACTACCGCAGGCGGGATAGAACCTGCAGTACCTCAGCCATGTGAGTAATTTTAGTAACATATAAATGCACATTCACCTACACAAAACAGTCTTACTAAAAGCAATTTACAATTAAATTGGAAAGATTTTACTTTGAGACCACCGCCCCACAGTACAGTGGAAGGACGGGTCTTTGTCGCATATATACACATTAGACACCTTTTACATGTATAGCTGTAATACGAATAACCCAGCATAGTATTAGACTGTGTCTCTCACGGCGGGCTGGGCCGACCCGAGAGCTCCGAACCACTGAGCCCTCGGGTTAACCCCCCCCCCCCCGCCTTATGAGGGACCCCTGTAATACCTATCATTAATGAAGTATGAAAATCAGCAGATCCATATTACATGCACAAAATATAAAACAGGTTGAAATAAAAAGATGCTCAGGTCAGTTCCGGGCGGTCTTCACTAGGCTCACGCCTATATCCCCACGCTTCCACCAAATACTGTTTTGAAATTTCGTCAAAAATATTCCCTGGAATCTCGCCAAAGTCATAAGCATGTTCGCCTAAAAACAGACACAGTTTTGTTAAAGAGGATGCACTTGAGAATTTAAACCACACGTAGTGAGCACCTTTAGACCTTAAAATTTGTTCTAATTGGTTGTAGTATTTCATTCTGACAGTATTACATATAAACAGTGACTTACACCATTGATTAGTTACACTACGTTTATGCAAACGGCCCCCGGTGTACATCTCATATCCTGACTAATAATTAAAAGGCTGTAGATCAAACGGTTTTGGAGGTATGCACGACACAAACTTCACGTTGGATGCGGTAGGGACTAACGGTAGGATGAACGAACGAATGGACGGACATGGGCTAATCTACATGGCCCCACCAAAGTAGTAGGTCATAAATGCATAAAAAGGAACCAACAAATTACCCATCAGGTGTCATGACGATTCTAAGTTCTCTTGCTGGATGTAAACAACAACAACAACAACAACAACAACAACAACAACAACAACAACAACAACAACAGCAACGACAGCTTGGCAAAGCTGCTGACTCAGTCTCTGACGCAGCATCAGGAGGATTAAACTAATGGATCCGGTTTGTTTTTCACTTATTTTGTCACTGCCATTAATTGGGTCATCTGTTCTGTCAAACTCCTTGTCGAGAGAACGGACAAAAGGCAATACATTAGGCTCCTACTTTATACTGTTGCAACATGGAAAACACACGTGAGTATGGTAAAGTTATCTTATATCAAAATATTTGTATAATAACAAGAATATTCTTTTCACAAAACCAGCTAAATAATAAAGTATGAAATAAACAAATGTCACATTGAGGTATGGAAGAGTGATTTGTACATCGCATGTTACACCGATATATATATATATATATATATATATATATATCCTGATGTTTTAGTTATCGTTTCATAAAAATGTGATGGGCATAAAGGCTGAATTTATACTGTGAAAAAAACGAGTTTTTTTACTCCATTCACTTCAGCCATGCACACATACACGAGTACAAAGATAGGCAAGTTATAGCGTTATCATTTCTTGATTTTAAAGTTTGCTCTATATACTTTAATTGCCGACATTTTGCAAACGTATTTTATGTATTCTGGCCCCTATTTTGTTTGAGCCACTTTTTGAGCATTGTGGTTGCATTGCCTCATTCGCCATCTGTGGGGAACATTGGAAGTTATAAAAGGGTGCGGTCTGTCACGTGCTGCCACCTGTGGGAGATGGGACACTTCATACTTCCCAAGTTCCCTGGTCCTGCCAACAAGAGATCATACCACCGTGTGTTTTCAGACCGGATTATCTGAATTTGCGAAGTTCTTAATTCAGTTGCCAATTGTAACCAAAGACACTGTACTGAACAAATGCCATTATTAGCCAAAGAAAATAAAACCATTGCAAAGGAGCCGGTTTTTGGATGACATGCACAGCTGGACAACATCCTTGTGAAAGTTGCTTTTACACACAGATTAAAAGTCTGGTAATTTTGAAGCGTAGTTCCAGGCATTGTGTTCCTTATGTGCATCCATCGACAGTTGTGATGTATGTCAATGTAATTACAGAAACACTGTCTATCGTACAAAGGAACTAGATGGAAGGAAATACCAAAACAATTACCCCCCCCCCCAAAAAAAACCCCAACCCCCCCCAAAAAGTACAAAAACTACGCTTTCTGCTGTCTTACAATTATAGAATAGACAAAAAACAGACTGTCCCTTACCTCAATGATATCTGCGCTTGGCGATTTTGCTCAAAGACAAAGCTGCCGAGAACTCCAGCATGTAATGTGTAAACATTTTTTTCTCTATTAATTTATCTCAAGACTATATAGATAAATGCCTATTTGGACTGAACATGCGTCAGTTTCAAACATATCTACCGATAGATCAGGGATTTTTAGTGTGTGCAGTTCTTTCAGATCCCGTGCATGTTTGTGGGAAAGTACTTTTAGAAAAATGTAATGTGGACATATATTTTAATTGTCAGCTATCCATTTGAACCGTGTTGCAAATATACTATATCCTTTCGGGTGGGATGTTTTGTAAACAGCCTGTAGATAAGAACAATGGCATGAGTTATCAAAAACTTGGTCGCATTATTGTTTGCAGTATTAATGGCATTTTCCTGGCTACGGTTCTCCATGAGTAACATATGTAAACACTTTAAAAGCGCTGACATCATCAATCAGTTGTTGATTCTCCTGATGGTCCAGAACTCTTGTTTACATTCACAAAATGAACACATGATATTTCTTCTGATATTCAAACGTTTTTGCCTCCAAAACTGAAAATAATCACTTGAAGTTTCATGAAATTTGCACCACATTTTGGTGTTAAAACAGCATGCTCTGTTGGCATAAATTCTGGTCTTCGATAAGCCTGGCTTTAAGAAACAGGCAGGTGAGTGTTCTGTGTTTTATTGACATAAATGCGCGTAATATTCCGTGAAAAGGTTATATCATATGATGGCACTGGAGAGCAAGAGAAGACAATGCTATTAAAGGGCACGCTGTACATTGTTAGGTTGAATGTAGTCTGTTCAATCTGGCGAATTCCGGACAAAAGCAGCACGCGTATCAAGTGGCTGAAAATATTAACATATGTGAACATATATAACTCCAAAAGTGTCCCCACCTCCATCAGCAACACACACACGCACGCACACACACACTCACGCACACACACACACACGCACACACAAACCTCTGTTGGAAAGATGTGCAATATCCCCGTACACACTGATTAACAAGGCAGACATATACACGCCCATCGGGAATGGGTCCATTGGTCCGCAGGTCCATATATATATATATATATATATATATATATATATATATATATATATATATATATATATATATATATATATATATATATATATATATATATATATATATATATATATATATATATATATATATATATATATATATATATATATATATATATATATATATATATATATATATATATATATATATATATATATATATATATATATATATATATATATATATATATATATGCATGCCGTTTTGGTCCTGCATAATGACTACAATAATCCGTACGGCCAGCGGAGACAACTCGTCTCTCCGCTGGCGAAAGCTTTTTTAAATTGCAATTTTTGTGTGCAATTTTTGTGGTGTTTTATGTGTATTTCAGTTGGCTGGTGAGCGTCTCTTATAAGTTTGTATTATCATTTTGTTTATTTTAGCGTGTATCCATGGAGTGTTATTGTGTGTTTAGTTTTGTCATATGACATATATTTATATTATTTTGTGACTTTGTAATATGCTGTTATATCTATATTTTGTTTCTCCGATTATTGAGGCTTAATAAAATTATTATTATTATTATTATTATTATCATCATCATCATCATCATCATCATCATCATTATTATTATTATTATTATTTATTACATATGTATATGCGTGTGTTTGAGTGTATTACAGTATGTATGTAAGTATATATAAAATTATAATATGTACATACACTTACCTAAACGATGTCACGCATGCATAGAAATGCCTCCCTGACCTAAACTATGTTTCATGTACCTAAAACGATGTTACCCTTGCCTTTTCATGACGAATGGTTTTACAGAAACTGACACGAAATGACACAAGACACGAGATTTGACATGAAAATGACACATAGCTACATGGAATTAGACGCATTACACGGAATTTGACACGAAAAAGATGAATGACCCAGAATTTGACAAGAACTGACATGAAATGACACTTGTCACGAAATAAATACGGTACTAAATTTTACACGAAGTGACATGAAATGACGCATTTTTTAGATATCCGACTCTTTAATCTTGATATGGGGTTATCGTTACAGATGAAGAAATTAACTGGATTTGATCAATCGACTCCGGTGACGCTTTCAGATTATATGAATATAGAAATCTTAGAACCTTCTATATGGTTTTAAAGGAAGCAGCAAGACAAAAACACAGCCAAAATGGTCAAACACATATTCAAACTTGATGCTGTTAAAATAGTGAAACATGTATTCAAACTTCGAAAGTTGACGTTTTTTTGACCTGGATGAGCATAAGCTAACGCATGTTAACTTTAGTGTGCAATGACATGTCACTAGCGTATCCAAGGGGGGTTTCCTGGTTGCCCGGAACCCTCCCCCCCCCCCCCCCCCGCCTCACCAAACAAGGGTTTCCTTCTCACGGGCTGATTTGTCACAAATTGCGAGAAATTAGCAATTATTTCCAACCTAGCGTTACCACAAACCACTGTTCACTTTCATTTGGCCTCAAATGTGAATATAACCTTAACGTTAGACAACATACAGCCTATAAAGTTACTTTAATTTTGTTCACGCATAGGCCTATATCCAATACCCCTTCCCTGATACCGCGGACAAATTTGCTCGCAGACTCCGCCTCTACAGGACGAGATTGACCAAAGTAAGAATTCATGAGGCCTATCCGTACGGGTTGCCTTCTGCAAGCAACTTTAGGCCTGCTGTCATGGAGGCGCCAGCAGAGAAAAAATCGAAGACAATGAAGCAGACATCTCTGCTCAATCATTTTACAAGAACTTCAACAGGTAAAGTATTGTTGACAGTCTGGTAATATTTGACAATCACATAATCATAACATTTAATAAACAAATTCTGCTATCAGATCACTGCTGCCTAACAACATTCATCATGACTGAACACGTTACAAAACTTGAGAAGTCAAAATGACAGGCCTAACTTGTTATCATGATGTGACCACTTTTCGTCCATACTTAACGTTTGTTCCCCATTATTATTTGTAAACGTCAGGCATTATATATTCCTCCATTTACCCTCTTCAGTCAAGCCTAGGCTATCATGATAAGAAAATAAGAGACAACCAAGTAAGCTTAAATTAAAAATAAGTAGGCTATGCGTAAGGCCTAGGCTATATGCAATGTGCGACATCTAGCGGTATACAGTATTTATTGCATTCTTTCAAGTTTGCATAAATTGCCTTGATCAAATGACTTTTTTAATTTTAGTTTCAGAAACCATGTCAACAGCTTTCCTTGGAAATCGTAAGGTATTTTGCTTGAATCATACATGCAAAGTACACCAAGGCAAGCCATTGATCTATTTCAATTTTGGAACTGACAGGTTATATTAACCAGACCGTCAAGGTACCTCTCAATAAAGATCAGAATGACCTGTTGTTGTATTTTTTTTTTGTTGCAATAAACTATTGCAGATACGTCAACCATCTCTCATCACATCTTATCATAAGCGATTAACGTGTTGCTACTTCAAGTTGCAATGAATACATATTATTATTCCATTTGATTAGTAATCAATTATTAAGACAGGTGCTCATTGAATTCTTAATGTTGCATTTTTTCGTGCATGTTCTTAACAGTACAAAATATAGGGCCTACACGACATTTATTACAAACTAGAAATATTGAAAATTTCTTGTATTTTTGTTCAAAATAGCCTTGAATTTTTTTTGATAATTGGTTGCCAAAAATGATAAATAGGAGCATTTTTAGGCCTCAGAATGCACCATTTAAGGTGTACAATTTCAAAATTTTCCGGGGGGGCATGCCCCCGGACCCCCCTAGCACAGCTTCGCGGCCTTCGGCCGCTCGCAGTTCCTATACCATCAAATTTGGAAACCCCCCTAACTCAAATCCTGGATACGCTCCTGCATGTACGTTTTGCGCCTGCATCTGCATGAAATGGGTTGTGGGCGCTCCTTATTTTTTGAAAACGGCAGCCATTGTGAACAAGTAAATTCCCCTTCGAATGCCCTTTTGCACATATGGCATACTGGAAGCGGCCCAGGAATGTACGGGGAGTGCCAAATTTCAGTATAAAAACAAATTTTCATGGGCATCGTTGTCTTTGCACGTGCAGGTCAGACGAGTCTACATTGTAACGGCGTCGTCATGGTGGGGGTGGATTGTGTGGGTGGGGAAGGTTACTGAACTCAGTTCGATAAAATTAAATGGTTCCTCAGTATGTAAATTCTCAGCCTGCAAACATCTATTGGATGAAATGATTTAGACTCAGATCTACATTCTTGTCCACTTTCTTCACATCTCACTGATCTCTCGCTATCGACACCGAGACACTTCCAGAAGTTTCACACGCGTGTCGTGTAAAGTAGGCCAAACAACTGAAGCTTACGCACAAATTAACAGCAGCACTCCTGAATTTTACGAACATACTCAATTTAACAATGCGAACGAAACGGTAGTTCCAAATGTAGTTTGCGCACAAATAGCAGAACAAGTTGCATGTAATCCATAGTACTATCGACACCGAGACACTTCCATCAGTTCCACACGCGTGTCGTGTAAAGTAGGCCACACAATTGAAGCCTACGCAAAAATCAACCGCAGCACTCCTGATTTTTATGAACATACACAATTTAACAATGCGAACCAAAAAGGAGTTCCAAATGTAGTTTGCGCACAAATATCGGCTTCGTTCGCAATATTCAAGATCGCCCACTTAATGATAATTGTTGATATCAATGATTCATCTCTTGATGATAAATCCATTTGTTATTATCAATAATTCGAATTTTGAATATAATGAAATTTTCGATATCAATAATTCAAATTATCAATATCAAGAATTGCGTTCTATTTATTCAAATTTAAAAAATATATCTATTAATATCGATACCTCAACTTATTTATGTCAATTTTTTTATTGATAACAATAATGAGAATTTATTATAAAAAGAATTCATTTTAATATCAATAATTCGATTTATTAATGTCATGAAAACATTCATTGATATATATTAATAATTCGATTTTATACCAATAAATGAATTCTTGAGATCAAGAAATCGAATTTATAATGTAAATTAGTGAAGGGAATTATTGAAATCAATAACTATAACTATTGATATCAATAAATGAATTCTTTGATGCCAATAAATGAATTCTTGATATCATTAATTCTAATTATTGATGTCAAGAACTAATTTTTGTATCATTAACTAAATTTGTTTAAATCAAGAAATAGGATGGTGTTTATATGAATAAATCGAATTATTGATATCAATATAGTGTACATTACCTTGTCAAAATAAAATACATTGTTCAAATACATGAATAGTGTCCAAAGGCAATATACTGCAACCCTTACATTTTGACAAAATTCACACCAAGTTCATATTGAAATTTTATTTATTCATATCCAACCGGAGAATCACAGCAAGATGTATGCATTAGATTTATTGATATCAATAAATGATTCCTGATGTTAAGAAATATCAAATAGTACAATGGTATCCCTTAAATATCAACCAACTAATTATTGGTATCAATAAATCGTTTTTGATATAAACAAATAATTATTGATGGCGGTAAGTGATTTGTTGACATTAGTAAGTAAATTATTGGCATAATGAAAGGGCGCCCTATAAAAATCAAGAATCTTTTTTTGTGATCTGAAGAATTCTTTCTATCTACAGAACAGTTAAATTCAAAACTATCTGATGATATCCATTTTTATATCCATAAATGATTTTGTTGTAGAGAATTGCGTTCTTTATATTAAACATATTTTATGATTTTCTTACGTGAAAGTCTATTTTGTTACAAAATGGTCTTTGTATCAGTAATCAAATTATTGATATTTAAAGATCATTTATGGATTTTTTACATGAAGAATTCTACTTTGGATACAAAGAATTCCTCTTTTTGATGTGAGCCTTGTTGATATCAAAAATTACTTTTTCAAAATCCAAAAATATGGCAAGCCATTTAAAATTTAAGCGGGAATTACATAAAAACAATTGTTGGTCTCCTTAATAGAATTATGGAGCTCAACAATGATTAACGGAGATAATAGATTATTTTCAGAGCTCAAAAATTGTGGAAATCAATAATGCAATTATGTCGATATGAAATTAAATCATGGAGATAAATAATTCTACATAATTCGGCCATATTTATTTATCTCCGCTATGAATATGGCGGAATTGTGTACAATATTTGATCTCCACAAATCATTGATTGAGCTCCATATTTCATTTTCATCTCCATAATACAAAGTAAAAAACCTAGACGTTTTTAGCTCCATAAATGGATCATGCAGCTCAAAATTCATTTATAGAGTTAAAAAAAAAAATGATTTATGGAGATCAACAAATGATTTATACAGAACAAAAAATGATTTGTGGAGCTCAGAAATGCTTATAGAGATCAATAACTCAATTTGGACATCATACATTCGACATTGGAGCTCCATTATAATGATTTATTTATGAAAATATAAAAATGTAAATTCATGGAGCTAAAATTAATTATTGACCTCAATACTTATCTATTGAGCACAATAATTGTTTTATTGAGATCCTTCAAGAAGTGTTGAGCATTAACATTAAATTATTCAACTAAAAAATTAATAAAAAATCCCGATTAAACGGCTTGTCATCTCCACCATGATTTTTGCAAATGCAACACTGCTTTTGGATATCCAAAATGGATGTTTTGGATATATCCGTAAACTATTTCATGATAGCCAGAATTGAATTTTTATGCAAAACTCAGATTCAATGAATTATGGCATGTCTGAAAAAATATCTTTTATTAACTTTCACCATGTCTTTCAGCTCACAGGGTCAGTGGGCCTTTGGGGTAAATAATGCGCATATGGGATGTAATGAAAACACTCATACCCGATGAATAAGTTCGTACGTTGTCTGTGTTACTGGCGCTGACTGAGCTATGGTAATCAAATCAGGGAACACGTACTTTTATTTATTTATTTATTTATTTATTTATTTATTTATTTTATTTCACTTTATTTTATTTTTTTGTGGAGGCCTACTTCATATAAGCCTATCCATAGATTTTAAGATGGAAATACATAGACTTGCGGACCAATGGACACCAATGGGCCTGCGGACCAATGAACCTTCGGACCAATGGGCCTGCAGACCCAAGTTCCTGCGAACTAGAGGGTTGTCCCCCACAGTGGCTAGTAGTAACCTCTGGTCCTTAGTGTACTACAGCCTGTTACTATGGAAACCACACTCGGCCAATTATAAATTGAGTCACCTTTCCAAAGCTAGAACAGTGCCCTGGTCAAGCAAGGACAGACGCCAGCGGAGTTGACATACCCTGGAATTGAGTATCCTTTGGAGGCAAGAACATGAGGTGTAATTCAAAATTTTGTCAGATTTGTGGTATTCACTCCTTTCAAAATGCAGGTGCAGGCATAATGTATCATATGTCCCCCCAAGTGAGTTTATGTTACTTGTTTTTAAATCGAACCATTACGAAATTCTTATCTCATCAGGTAAGTATACCGATATCCACAGATGTAGTGGGAAGACTGGTATACGTTTCCCATTTTCGGCTTGGTGATTGGTGCTGAAGGTTGCTGGTTCGAAGCCCGACCGTTCCGTGGTAAAAAAACATGTGTATTTTGGGTGCTACTTTGATGCTGGGGACTTACATATGCATAGTCCCTGATCTGGGAGACCTCCGAATTTAGTTCTTGTACTGGATTAAATACAATGAACCGAGCCTTGTCATTCATGGTATTCACGTATACCAACCACCACTGAACCATTTTTAATGGGAATTTGGGTTAATTGGTATGCGCGTTTCCCATTTTCGGCCACGTAATTGGTGGCGAGGGCTGCTGGTGCGAGACCCGGTCGTCCCGTGGTCACAAAACATATGCTGTGTCAGGAAGATAGGTCAGTTTTGGAGTGCAGCAGAACTACATCTATATGTCCCTCCGGAAGATAAATCAACCTCCCAGCAGTGATAATATATGCCACCTTATCACATGTATTTAAATGCTTCTGTCCTTTTCTTTTGCAAAACCCAAATTTACGTCTTCATTGATGTTACATAAAACATAAAATACCATACCCTCACAGCCACCAAGTGTTGAAAGGACATGCCATCAATGCAGAAGTAGCTTCTGTTGTCTGAGAGTTTTATGACTGCCTGTAGTAGTCAGGCTCTCTCAGGGTAAAGTACCAACAGCAGCCACAACTCACTGAACGCAAAAATTAAAATCACGTTATAGAATTTGTTGTCGTAAATGTTGTCTTGGTATTTTTGTTGTGGTACAGGATGCAGTTTTTTATTGTAGTATCTAAATGACAACAGTTGATATCATAAATATTGTCTTTGTACTTTTGTTGTTGTTGGTAGTCTTGTTATTGTACCATATGTTTTCAGATAGTATTACTTGTCACACCAACCAGAACTGTTTTCATAGTATTTTTGTTGCTGTAGTTTCAAATGTTTCTCGTATTACTGACGGCAGCAGTTGCTGTTTGAAAACAAATACACTAGTTGTTTCAAAGTTTAATTACCAATTATGCAAAACCTGCTGGTACTTTTGTACCTGTATCCAGTATCGGGACAACCATTTCTACTGAGCTCCAACTTTGACTCAGTGGGGGCTCTTGGCCCATGTGCCCAGTGCTGCTACTTGATTAATAGCCTGGGGCGAATTCAGTGTCTGATACAATATTCCTATTCTGGGGCCCACCGCCGCCAAGAACTGGGACTTTCAAGGCATTGTATTTACATTTTTAGGTAATGCTCACACTGGAAAAGTCCCATTATATAATGTTACATGCTGTTTCCGCGGGCCAAGTTAATCTCCAGACTAGGTGAAATAAAATGTTGTGTTTGATTTGACTTTGCTGCAAAGTAACCGCACAGGACGGCCAGTTTTGCGATAAAATATTTCACCCAGGGCTATGCTGTTTTACCGTATAACAGTGGCTGTGCAGCTATGCTGTTGCACTGAGCAACTGTCGCTATGCAGTTGTGCTGTTTCCCCAGCCCAGGTTAACCCTCCAGACAAGTTGAAATAAAATGCTGTGTTTGAGTTGACTTTACTGCCATATTACAGCACACGATGGCCACTTTCTCGATAAACTCTTTCAGCCAGGGTCGAAAATTTTTATTAGGGAAGAGTGGCTTGAAACTATTTTTGTTTTTTTTATGGTTCATAAAATTCATTTAGGCTCGGGCCTTTTCAATATTGTATGGTCTGGTTACCAGAACCACACATGTATTCTTGTCAGGCCTTAGGTAACTTGGACGTTTGTTGAAACATGTTTAAAATGGATGCTTTTTCCCCTTTTACACATTACCTGTTTTGACGTCAATTTAATTTGTTACCTGGGCACAGGCGGAGGTACTTTTTCAGCACAAGAAAGGAAGTGCATGCTGTTTTTCTGGATTAAAAGAATTGCACTTGATCGGAACTCTCTTACACTTTATCTTTCTACACGATTGTGACAATATTGGGGCAGAATTGCTCAAGTTAAAGTTCACATATAGTTGCAAGTTATCAAAGTCATGGTTCAGTTTGGGTAATTCCTGGTGTTGCAGTCTCTATACATAGTAACAAAGACGTGATCTGGAATACTTTAGACATAATATTTTCCTCCATTATCAAATATTATGCTGATGCAAAAGATATTTCATATTCAATAACAGGAAAATCATTACGGCAGCAATATGACTGTCAGTTCTGTTATGAACTTGTGGCAAAGAATGTTCCTGACAATAAGACTGTCAGTTTTGTTTGAAGTTCTGGCATAGAATGTTCCTGACAATATGACTGTCAGTTCTGTTATGAAGTTTTGACAAAGAATGTTCGTGACATTCCTGGAAGTTACGGATGAGCTCAATATAGAACCTCAAGGTCTATTGATCTTAACTAGAACTCTGTATTACAACAAAAATTAATGCACAATTTAAAGTGTGTGTGTGTGTGTGTGTGTGTGTGTGTCAACACATACTTTTCTCTTTCTTTCTTTCTTTCTTTCTTTCTTTCTCTTTCTTTCTTTCTTTCTTTATATCTTTCTTTATATCTTTCTTTCTTAATTTCTTTCTTTCTTTATTCTTTACGCCCCGATTTGTCATGAGTTTTTCTTGGACCATATTATTCCAAAAACCAACAAACTTTTCATGTTGACTGACCTACCAGTGAAATTGTGCCCCTGGTTTGGAATAGTCATGATGTTTTAAATAATGCAAATTAGGGGCAATTAAATTTTTTATCGCAGATAGACACAAAATTCTTACTTAGACATGTAGATTTGAGATATCTGGCAAATCCAATGGCACGCAAACCAAAGTTAGGGAATTTTAATGTATGCTAAATTAACTGAATTTCCCAACAATACATATTTTAGGTCTTCTAGGCAGCCATTTTGCATTCATAATAAATGAGCTTGGACCTGTTTCATAGGCAGCCTTCTAGCCATGTGTGCTAGGTGTGTGGTTTGAAAGGGTTGGGTCTTGTAGCAAATTGGGAGGTGGGGGGAGGGGAACTCCCAACAACTGCAGCAAGAGATCTGCACTATGCTGCTATATGTACCAGGCGGGATATAGTTCCCACTAGTGCCAGACAAAGCATTCAGTGCACCATGACTGAGACTGGTGTCCAGCTGGTCTGTTTTTGCCTGGGGCTATGAGTCTACTGGGCTTTTCAGTCCCAAGGGGGAACAGGCAGTGGACTTCTAAGCAGAATAAGCCTGAGTGTTTTCTGCAAAGCAGGTCTTATACCTCCAGTCCACAGACTATAATGAAGTGCTGAGTTGGCTAGATCCATCCAAGTATGGCATTCCAGTCTTCAATGACTTCCACAACTTTGTGAATTTTGAAACCGTGTGTGCATTTGTGTCATCTCAGTGGACACTTTCATGTCTTCATTTTCTTGTAACCAGTGCGATAAAGCCTGTTCTTCATAGCCAAGACAAGGATTAATGACAGTATAGTGCTTGTCTGAGTTCACAGGTACATGTATACATGTAATTTCGTGACAGTGTCTGTTAAAATTTGTTCATGTCATAAAAGGACAAAGACAGTTCTGTATTGCATGTATACACATCACCTTGAATTATAATATGTATACGCTGTACATGTATATGTGCATGTATGAATAATATACATGTACATGCACATATACTCATCCATACTGCCCAGAAGGGCTGACCCTCTCAGGAGTGGGCAGTTTTCTCTGGTCCCAATGGTGGCCACCGTGGAGAAGTTTCACTGTATGAGTAAACACTGCTCTTGTGCGTCTGAGAAATTATGTCTGAGTGCCAACCTAGACATTTTTTTCAATAATTCTTCTTTCTTTCTTTCTTTCTTTCTTTCTTTCTTTCTTTCTTTCTTTCTTTCTTTCTTTCTTTCTTTCTTTCTTCCTCCCTCCCTCCCTCCCTCCTTCCTTCTTTCTTTCTTTCTTTCTTTCTCTTTCTTTCTTTCTTTCTTTCTTTCTCTCTCTCTCTCTCTCTCTCTCTCTCTCTCTCTCTTTCTCTCTCCCTCTTTCTTTTTCTTCTGTACGACCAAGTTGGTCTGCAGTTTTTCTCAGACACTATTATTATGAAAACCTCAACACTTGCCATGGCGACTGACCTAACCAGTGAAATAGTGCATCTCATTTGGAATAGTCATGATGTTTAAAAGTATGCAAATTACGGCAAGTAAAATTTCAAAAGCTCCATATCTTCCAACGTATTGCAGATAGACACAAAATTTCAATGTACATACACAGGTTTGTTACACCTCTCAATGTAATGGACAGTATATGAAAGTTATAGAATGTCTAATTATGCCAATTACAGGCATTGAAAATTTGTAAAGTTGAAAACCTCCAAAACTATTATACATAAAGATGCCATTCGAACTTCAATTTATAGGTTTGTGACACAGCCACATTCCAATGAGCTATGATCCAAAATTGTACAACTTTAATTTATGCATATTAAGCAAGTAATACGTTGAATAGCTTCAAAACTATTAGAGATATTGGTGTCATTCAACTTCAGTTTATCAGTTTGTGGCATGGCCACACCCAAAGAACCAGGAACAAAAGCTGTAGCATTTTGATTTATACAAATTAACCTAATACACAAAATTTAGATTATGTTGAACAATAGCAAAGTGTAGCATTTCAAACTGTTCTCATTTTGAAGGCACCATGACAGATTTGCTGCGAAGCAAATCATCTTTTCTAGTTCACAATTGTCCTCCCTGGCAGCTGACATGTCCCTGAACGTTTGAACACCTTTCTTGGAAAGATCAACATGCCCCCAAAAGACAATGTTCTCTACTTATCCACATTGTGCTTTTGGAACCCTTATGAAATTACTTTTGCCTGATTTTAACGTGTAACACAGATGGTGAACCACTGTTCATGTGGGTCAAGGTTATTTATTTATGCCACTTTCACTAGTAAATAATTATTCAGCAGAACACAATGAACTGAGTAGCCTCTCTGCATTGCGACCTACATTCATAGTAGTTCGAAGAACGTGTTTATAGAGTATGATAAAATACTACATAATTTCCTTTTCAGCGCCAATAATCCTGAAATTGACAATCAGAAACATGAAAAACGCGTTAAAGGTTCCAATGAGAGAATTGTGAAAGAACCAATACGTAAGATGCCGTGTTGCTATCCTGCTAAACCTAAATTCCGGGAGATGGAAAATAAAAATTCATGGAGATTGATAAATAATGTGAGATATAGAGGGGAAATATTGACGAAATTCTGAGAGGCGGCTAAAATTGTACAAAATTGCCCCGGGGAGTGTCCCAGGTAATCCGGGAGGGTTGGCAGCACTGAATGTGAATTGCATATTTGTACTCTCATAATTAGCTTTTCTGAAAATACATGTGTGAAAACATTTGACATCCTGACATTTGTCCTAATTATTTGGTAGCAATCCCTACGTTTTTGATTAAACCAATTATAAAGGCGATGCCCAATTCAAGTATGATTTAAATCCAAGGTTCCATGTGAAGACAAAAACAAGAATCCTGGCAACTGGCGTTCCATTCACTGTTTATCATATGAAGCAGACCTCCCCTTCGGGTCTATCAACAATATTTAATCAGAAGTGCGTTTAAATTTGTATCTATAAGTAATACAAAGAACTCTTATGCAACACAAAATTTCTGTTGTTATTTGGCTGTATTAATCATTGTTTAACTGTAACTGGTGGTCATGTGGAGTACGTTACAAAGGAAAACTCCCATAAAAAGACGCACACTGTTTTCCGTAGCGTGAATAAAAAAAAATGGTATTTTAACTCAGGTCGCGCCTTGCACTGCAGAATTTGCGGTACTCAATTGTATGTACATTATCCAAAAACATTGTTTCTGGGATCAACATGCTAAATCTGAGAAGCCAAGCCAACCTGTTGTGAAAATAAATCTGAATAGTTTATGAAAAAAATTAAAACCTGATTAGAGGATGGCAGTTTTCATCAGGGTTCTGGTCCACGATCAGATTCGTCTTTTCAATAAGGTTGGTCAACATGCGGTCTCGGAATATTGTGGTGACGTCATCCCTTAGGTGCCTCCATCCAAAATACTCATAAATAAATTAGTGTAAACAGTTGTGAATTGAGATTATCATTTTCCGTACTTGTCGCAAACACATACACGTTACATGATTTGACATGCAGCAAAGGCAGTGTGCCTCAAGTTCCTGTTGAAATGAGTTAATGTTGTGTCATGTTTTTCTGTCCTTATTGTCCAGGGGCAAGTACATCTGACGACTGTCTATACACTATTTGGTTTATTTTGCTGTCCTTAGTTCCAAGGGGCAAGTACATGTGACAGCTGTCTATACACTCTTTGGCTTATTTTGCTGTCCTTAGTTCCCAGGGGCAAGTACATGTGACGGCTGTCTATACACTCTTTGACTTATTTTGCTGTCCTTAGTTCCCAGGGGCAAGTACATCTGATAGCTGTCTACATTCGTTGGCATATTTTGCTTTCTATATTGCCCAAGCACATATGGTGGCTGTCTCTTCATTCTTTGGCTTATTTTGCTATCTTTAGTGCCCAGGGGCCAGTACATGTGATGACTGTCTATACACTTCTGGGTTTATTTTGCTATCCTTAGTGCCAAGGGGAAAGTACATCTGATGGCCCTCTGTACACTTTTTGGCATATTTTGCTGTCATAAATGCACAGGAACAAGTACATATGATGGCTGTCTATACACTCTATAACATATTTTGCCATCCTTAGTTCCCAGGGACAAGTACATCGGATCGTTGTCTATATACTCTTTGTTGTAACTTGCTTTCGATATTGGCCAAAGGCAAGTACGTCTCATGGCTGCCTATACATTCATTCTGTAGAAATGCAAACAAATAATAGAGATGTCAAATAAAACTCAGTGGAAAAATTTTCAAATGTAACGGAAAGCTGTCATGTATGACGTCGTTGGTTGTTAGCTAAACTCTACATGTGGTGGACTGAGCTTCAAGTGTCAAGAGTTATGCTTTGCAGAAGGGTTTCAGATGGACTACTTTACCCAGGTATGCACTTTCCTGTCTGATATTATGCCAGTAGCCCCAACTTGTCAAATATCGAATGAAAAGGACTGGTGGCGGCGGGTAGGACCATCCCTGAGTTGACACAATCAATATCACACAGAAAAAACTCTCCATGAAGGAAAATATTTATACCCACACAAACACCCACACACACATGCATACACACATACACACACATTTTGGTTCAACCCAACTAAATTTCGTTGTAGCACTCCTGCAAAATGCTGATTTAGTCGGAAAGGAGGACAAACATTTGTTTACTAGTCAAAATGCCATAATTTTGGTCAGATTTATGAGATATAACTTTGAATTATCTATTCTCTCTTTCTCTCTCTTCAAATATATATATATATATATATATATATATATATATATATATATATATATATATATATATATATATATATATATATATATATATATATATATATATATATATTGAGTATGAGTATGAGTATTTACGTCAGGCATACATGTAGACATATGTAGAAACAATCAGAATGTATCAATCTCCAAAGATAAAGCTGGATCCCTATGATAGTAATCAGTAACTCACATCAGGGATACTCGGGTAAAAAGGACAGATTGTACAAGAGCATCACAGTGTGCGTTTTATATTCCGATCGTTTCATGGTATTTACTAGAAAACGCTTAAACAAAAAATTATTGCCCATGACATCAAATATATATTTATCTTCAACACACCAGATGCTATTGCCTTATATTTGCGCTCAGTGATGTCAATGTGCAAAATGTCAGTTGAGAGAAAGACAAAAAGACTGAAATAAAAATTTGATTGCATAAAATAATATGAACTGTCTAGACAGAGAAAGGCAATACGGACGGATTGAATTTGACCACAGGTGTCTCCTGTAACGTGGCATTCACATTGCCAGCCGACTAATACATTGTATTGGGAGGACATGCTAAACACTTATTCTATTTGCAGGCTATTCGATGGGTATTGTAGCAGCCACCTGAGGCTGCAGACCGTCTGAGCACGTTAAGCAGCCACGTATGTTTCTCCTTTTAACAATGATTAATGGCAACAATATACGTTTGGTGGTCCAAATGATTCAATTTGTTCCATCAAGAAGTTTACATAATATTGACAATGTAATATTTACCCATGGTAGTGTAGTGATCCATTCTCCTCTGCCTAAAACCCACTTGTACGGAGCCCTCCGAGATGGATTATATTATGGGCATAAAGACCTCACCAGGACCAATCTCTACCAAAGATAACAATAAAACGCTCAACTCCAGACAACCGCTACATACATAACTCCCAAAACTAGCCGTTCCTGGTGACTGCAGAGAGGAATGGGTTAATGTAGACGTGGGGTGTTAATTGGGTCCTGCTGACCGCCATAACATTTGTTGCAATTGCTATTAACAATGCAGCATTTTCTGTTGAAAATGAAGGACACGCATTCATGTTTTATCATGCGTTTTGCATAAAAATTCGAATGATATTTATAGGAGATATAACTATTTCATTTTAAACTTTGAATTGCGCCAGACAATTTGATTTTGGACACAACAAGTTTCATGGTTATAACACACTACAGACATCACAAAATCTTGATTTTCATTAACTAGATTGTCTTTGAGATAAAATATATGCTGGTCTACCGCAGAACTCTGTTCTCAGTGAATTACTGAAAAAACACGTTCCACTCAAGAAAAGCACCACCATTGTGAAATAATGTCCTCAGTGGTATAGAAATTGCTGCGGTATAGCTCGAAAGTAGAAAACGGAAAGGTTATGGTATCTTTATAAACTCGAAGTAGACAGGGTTCAGCATATAGCCCAGTGTAAAACGGTGCACGTTATCTTAGCAAATGCTTGTCAGTTTTATAATAACACCAACAGAGAAAAGGTTGCAGGATAGTAAACAATTAATGTTACCTAAGAAGTCTGCGTTCATTTTTTTCATGGCATACATCTCCGAAGGATCTTGCAAAGAGATTTGTATTTTTTTCTCAAAGAAAATTACAGTGGTTTTGCCTCAACGGACCTCAATGGAAGACAACAAAACAACTTAAAATGTACCAGCGCTGTCTGCATTCCTGCAGATTACTGAGGATGAGGTCAAACAGATCATCACGGAGTCCTACAAGTCCTGGCCGCTTGATCCTATGTCACGTGGCTACTAAATTACAGCATTCATGCACTGTACTGCTGTCATAATAAAGATAATAAATTTATCATTGTCCTCAAGCACTGTCCTAAAACGATGTAAGAAGACGTTCCCTCACCGTTGTTGACCCCCCCCCCCAGTAAAAATGAACCCTGAGGTGCTCAAGAACTTTAAACCTATATTCAACTTCACCTTCATTTCAAGGTAACTGACAGAGTATATTGCAGTGTAATTTAACGATCACATGCAGAAAAAACAAGCTGTATGAAGAGATGCCGTCTGCTGCGGGTACAATGAGACATTCTAAAGGCCACCAGCAACAAAGATCTTGTGCTGCTGTTGATAGACCTTTATGAGCGTTTGATACAGTTGACCATGACATTCCATTGTCCTGTCTGTCAGACAGAGTTGGCGTTACTGGTGAGCCTCTCGCCTGTTCTTACTTGTCTGACAGTCTATAACGTTGCATAGAAAAAGGCCACATCATTAAAACGGCCATTAACTGCAAGGTATCTCACGATTTTGTATTGCTGGCACAAGATTAAAATTTCTCGGTCTAGGTGAAGAGTTGAAAAGATGGAATACTTCTGATGGTAAATGTGTTTGTGTGTGCAACAGTGCCGAAGAAGAGTTACCCCACTTTTTATTTTCATGTCCAGCACTCCATCAAATATGATCCGAAATGTATGCATATTTGGAAAGAGAATGTAAAAAGTTATATTTGATCATGTTTGGCAAAGTTTTTCGGCCTCTCCACTGAATGATAAAATTTGTTGGCTCATTGTTGAGCATGTGTACGATTTTGGCCCAGAAATGGGCGACGTTTATCACTGCGTCTCTCAAGATTTTTTAGTTGCTTGGCACTTTCGGAGGTAGTCAATCACTGACCCCAAATCTGACCCAACTGCATGGCCTTTAAACTGTACACATTGTAAAGTGTGTTTTTAAAGTTGAATGAGCGCGCACGCAATGACGCTGCACGTGGCACGTGTTTGTGCATAGATGTCTTTCTAACATTTCAAAGTGTTTTATGCAAACTGTGTACATATACATATACAGGTCTTTATGTGTGACGCACCACGTGTTATGGCCTGCTTGGTGCCGCTATTGTAACGGGGTAGATTCTTAAATAAATGAATGAATTAATGAATGAATGAATGAATGAATGAATGGATGGATGGATGGATAGATAGATAAATGAATAAATAAATGAATAAATAAATAAATAAATGAATAAATACATAAATAAATAAATAAATAAATAAATAAATAAATAAATAAATAAATAAATAAATAAAATGAAATATTAGGACTTTTACTTTCAGCACCTATACCGTACCTCTAGCTGACATCATGCGCAAGCATAAGATTCAGTTGTACACGTATGCTAAGGACACACAACTTTGTGTAACATTTCCACCTGAGGTTGGTGGTAATGCAGATGGAACCAAAGGAGGAATTGAAGCACGTATAGCTGAAATTAAACAATGGATGTCCTCTAACATGCTCAAGTTGAACGACGACAAATAAGAACATGTGGTGTTTAGTGGGATTGTGCTTATCCTGTAAATTTCCAAAAATGAACTTAATGTGGCTATAATGGTGCTATTGTTGTTTTAGTTTGCTATGATGTTCGCATGCTTGTCATAAATACACCAAATAGAAAGGCATGACGGTAATCATGAAAATGACCTTCTTACAGTACCAAAACCAAAATTTAAGTCTTACCATACTAGAATTATGCTATACCTGATTAGATAATAAGTCATTGACCAATTTTGTGGGGATAGAGTTTTCATGCAATAAAAATGGGATGTGCTTACTGGTTTAACCTCTAAAAGGACATATATTTGAAAGAGTATCGGCATGTTATCCCGACAAGTCGTCCCTGAAATTTTAAATAAAAATCCTTTAAGAAAGGGCAATATTTATAAAACAGATGAAGCAGAGGACTTTTAATTCGACCGGTGGCCGTAGACCGGTTTGACCGGGAAGCGTTAGCGAAGTCTGGGTCTTTTAATGGCAGCTTTCAAATCATTTAGCCCCAGACTGCAGTGCAAAGTAACGGTTTTTATTGTTTTGTCGCAAGATTAAATTCCTCATTATCAGAGATTTCATTCAGTTCCCACTTGCATGTAATATGAAAGCAAGTTGAATTCAAACCTAAGTTGCGGCACTTGTATTAGATCACGCAGCACACACTGAATTGAGAGGTGAAATACCTAAAAAGTTCATAAAGTTTATAAAGTAAAAATCTTCAAAATGTCAAACGATTTTCAAGTTTACCGAAAAAGGTTAACATGTCAGCATTCAGAAAATATGGCGTTTTGTAAAAGTATTTGTCATGTTATATGAAGTGCAATTGTCAGCACGAGACCTTGTAGCGTAACTTTAACCAACAATTTTAAGATCATAATTACCACTTTCAGTGTCAACTGCGACTAAAGTCGAACCACTTAAAACGAACCGTTCTAAATTATAATACGTTTCGAGTTCTTTAAAAGGACTGTCATTCAAGTGCGGGCATGCCTGCAGGCGCACAGATCATAATGGTCTAAGTTAACAGCTTTCCTCAGAGCGTTTTAGGTACAATCAGCTCCGAGGAAAGCTGTGGACCCAGTTCAAAATGTGGCACTGAAAGAGTTGAAAAGATCAGCAATATTAAAGATAGGGCAAATGGAATTTTTTTAAAGGAAGCATCAACATTTTGCGCAGCATTTTTGCAATGAGCCCAGATTTACTGCCACAGAAAACAGCAACGGGATAGCCCTGTCATCATACGAGCATGGAATACGCATATCATGTGACTGTCGACATACGAGCATAGAGTACGTATGTCATGTGACTGCAATGTGACTGTCGTCATATGAGCATGGAGTACGTATGCAATGTAACTGTCGACATACGAGCATGGAGTACATATGCAATGTGACTGTTGTCATACGAGCAGGGAGTATGTATGACATGTGACTGTCGTCATACGAGCACCGAGTATTTATGTCATGCGAGTGTGTCGACATGCGAGTACAGAGCACGTACATGGACATGGACATGGACATGGTTGTAAATGAGAAACTTTTTTTCCACTGTAACGTGACCCGACTTGTAATATTTCCAGAAGCTTCACTACTCTGTTAAACTACTTGTGATACTTTTCATGACTGTTCCATTTTACTGTAATTGATACTGATTTACTGGCTTTTTTGCCACATACTTTTTGGCTTTTTTGCCTAGCTGGACCATACATATCAGTGATATTGCAACTTTTCTGAAGAACAATGGGTTTGGCAATCCTTAAGACATTTTTCATATTTGCCGTTCAGATCTTTACAATATACCAGAGATTTACTCCTGCTGTTGTTCATGTTGACCAACTTCATCCCTTATCTTTCGACGGTGTAACAGAACATATGAATCCTAGACTTTTTCATGCAGATTTTTCCAACCTAAAATGGGAAGCTAGCAACATCATACAGAGTTCTTTCATTATTGTTTCCCGCCCACCTGGCATTACTGGATCCAACACTAGATTGCATTACACTAGTAAGGCCCATCTTGCACAAACATTTATTATCTCACTAATGGCCTCAGGTGACATTTCCTCAAATCCGGGTCCTAACTGGCGTGACCCATGTGGCAAATGTATGAAACGTTGCAGGAACAACCAGAAGAACATCGCCTGCGATGCTTGTGATTCCTGGTACCACATCCGCTACATAAATATGGACATTGTGACACACAGAAGTTTGGGCAAACCTGAATTGGACTGGTACTGCGACTATTGTATCCTTCCACAATTCACCGACTCCTTTTTCAATACCTCAAGCGACTCTTTAAACTTTAACTTAAACGATTCAACCCCACCTGGTCCAGCCATGAACAATGCTGACCCGACGTTGGTTGGCATTGTCCACGGCTGTGACAAATTCACTTCTTCTAAAGGACTTAAAATATGTCATATAAATTCGGGTCAAGGCGGACTATTGTGTCATCTTGATAGCCTTATTATCACGGTGAACAAACTGAAACCAGATATACTAGCTATCAGTGAGACATGGTTGAAGGAGGACACTCCAACTGGGGCAGTGTCCATTCCTGGCTATTGTTTCTGTAGACGTGATAAACCGAATTACTTCATAGGTGCTCAGGGTGTTGGAATATATGTGAAGGATACTGTATCTTTTGAAGAAGTGCCGGAATTGTATCATCCTCAACTCATGAATCACTGTATTAAGGTTTACCGCAATAACAGAAAACCTCTCCTGGTCTCTGTTCTTTACAGACATCCTCGAATGGACACTAGTTTTTTCGAACACATGGAGGACTTTTTAGTACAGTTTGAAAATTCTAATTTAGACCTTATTGTCACTGGTGATTTTAATATTGACTATACCCACATTGATGACCCATCTTCTAGAGCCAGCAATTTGAATGACATTATAACAACTTGTGGGCTCAGCCAGGTCATCAAGGCACCCACCAGAATTACTGACTCCTCAGCAACTATTATAGATTTGACTTTGACAAATGTCAACAAGCACAGTGCTGGAGTCGGAGCAGTATCCGTAGCAGATCATTTCATGAATTTTATTATTTTAGACCATAAATCCAATAACACAAATCGCTTTGTAACGTCTCGAAATTTTAAAAAACTCAATCCACAACATTCTGACCTTACTCGTGTGCCTTGGCATGTTATTGAATGCTTCGATGAGATCAATGATGTTTGGATGGCATGGAAACTTCTCTTTGATGATATTGTAAACAATCATGCCCCTCTTCGCAAATTTCGAGCATCCAAAACAAAAATTCCATGGTATGATGAAAAGATTGAAACTCTTAAGGACATGAGAGCTCAGTTTCATCATAAAGCAATTATCTCCGGGAATGTGCGTGATTGGACAAACTACAAAAAGTTAAAAAATCGTGTAACCAGCCTTGTTAGGCAAGCCAAGTCCAACTACTACACAAGACGGAAATTATCGTCCCATCTCAATCTTACATACTGTCTCAAAATTACTAGAGCGAATAGTCCCTAACCAAATTTACAACTATCTTTCGGAACACAAACTACTGGCCCCCAACAATCTGGATTTACACCCAAACCCTCCACACAGACTTCCCTTCATAGCTTCACTGAATCTGTTTTCACAGAACTGGAGAAACGGAATTCTGTAGGTATTGTATCACTTGATCTTCGCAAAGCTTTTGATACAGTTGATCACAGTATTCTCCTAAGAAAACTTTCATATTATGGAATTACAGGCACTTCTCTGGCTTGGTTTAATAGTTATCTTACAAACAGACTACAAATTGCCTGTGTAAAGGGAAATCTCTCCGAACCTAATATGATCACCACTGGCGTCCCCCAGGGGTCAATTCTTGGACCTTTACTCTTCATTGTTTATGTAAATGATATTTCCATTTGTTTTAATCACTCCTCTGTCAATCTTTATGCTGACGACACACTGTTTTATTTTGCCAATTCAAATATTGACTTGGTGTCTCAGGCTCTTAATCATGATCTACAAGGTGTCTCAATCTGGTTGAAAGCCAACAAGCCCAGTCTCCATATATTGGAAAGACCTGTAGCATGCTTATCAACAAGAAGTCAAAAACACAAAATCCAAACCTGAATCTAAATCTTCATGAGGAAGAAATCAACCAGGTTGATTCGTGTCAATGTTTAGGCATCACTTATGATTCAAACATGAAATTTTCTGAACAGTTTAGCATCACCTATTGCAAACTGAAGAAGGCTATTGGCATCTTTACACAAGCAGCTCAATTTATCCCGACCAGTGCTTGCATTACTTTATACAATACATTGATACTACATCATCTGGATTACTGCAGCACTGTTTGGAGTCCTAGCTTGTATAAAAAGACTTTGTAAAATTACAACGTATACAAAACAGAGCCATGAGAACAATTCTAAAATGCCACCCCAGGACCTACATCACGGATATGCTGAATACCCTGAAATGGATGAGCATAAAACAAAGATTACATTACAATTACTGTATCTTCATTTGGAAAATTCAAAACAAACACACCCCTCAATATTTGAACAATTATTTCACTGCAACCTCAGATGTCCATACCCATACTATAAGATTTTCCACCCGTGGTTCCATTTACCTTCAGCGCTCACATCCTAAGTCTTTGAATAATATCGGATCCAAAATCTGGAATGAAATTCCCCAGAATATCCGTGATGCGAGTTCCTTGTATAGTTTTAAGAAGAGCATCCTTCCATATATTTTCAGTAGTGTTGAACACTTCTAAACCTCAGGTTTGCAAGCATTCTACTTGATGCCTACTGTTTAATTTGCTTTTTATTCTGGATATTGATAGTTAATTTTAAATCATTTGCCATGTGTCCCTGTGACTCTTATATTTTAAGTATTTATATAATTATCTTTTATACTTGTTATTCATACATGTTTTGGGCCTCCATGCCTAAACAGAATATTGTATTCTGACTATGGATTGCCAAATAAAACCTTGAAACCTTGAAACCTTGTCATGGGACTGCAATGTGACTGTCGCAATATGAGCATAGAGTAGGTATGTGATTGTCGTCATACAAGCATGGAGTACGCATGTCATGTGACTGTAAAGTGACTGTCGTCGTACGAGCATGGAGTACGTATGTAATGTGACTGTCGTCATACGAAAATGGGATGCGTATGCCATGTAACTTCAGTCATGCGAGCATACCGTGCAGATGTCATGTAACTGTCCGTTCGCACTGATAGTAAGAGAACAATTTCGAAAAGTATACCTACATAAACAAAGAATAAGATTCCGATTTCCAGTGACCACATTGTGAAAATATCTAATTTGAAATGACAGTATGGCAGGGCAGGGAATTTTGTATAGAAGCACACAAATGCGGTTCCTTCAACTACTTTCCAGATGTGCTGCAAATTTAAAATGTGAGTGTTTTATTTGATCCACCGGTCTATGCAAGCCTGGTGGGTGCTGCCACCTATGTTAGTCTTTGAAATAAACAGACCCAATTTCCAGCATTTTATGTCAATTTTGACCAGTTTATACACCGAATGTTTTGAAATCAAATCCATGAAGGCACAATATCAAAGTAGATCCATCTTTCACTAAGCCCGTGCAGTCATACTCAGAACGCAGAACTGATTTAATTAACATGATCTTGAAATCAGTGTGTACATACATTTACTATAGGGATACTGAGGTGTAAAAAAGAGAAATGCAACACATCACCTAGGATGACCCCAGCTAAGCATATGTATTCCCCTATCGCTGGGGCTACCTCAAAATACAATACCACTTAAAACTCAGAAAAAAGTGACATACAGCGTTTAATGACATGAGAACTTTAAAGTTGCAAAGGAAAGTTTGGGCAATTGTTTCATTACATTTATATGTGTGTATACACTACATTTTGAAGTCATAAATTATTACAGACAAAGCGATTTCTCAGGGTGCCTGATTCTGCGCATTGATAGATGAAATACTGTTTGGTGTATTTGGAAAAACCAGCAAAGGAATGAGTGTGGATTTTTGTTTTCATAGAAGGTGGGATGTTTTTCAATAAGGATGACATGTTGTACCTGATGTTTAATTTAGTTCAATTTGTTCTAGGAATGGGATCATGTGCGATATACTTATAGCGTATATTGTATGAATGGTCGGCTAAAAGAAATGGTGAAGCAGAAGGGGAGGCCACCATTTGAATATCTGAAGTCAAATTTTTTACCTGTATGCTTTCGAATATCTTGAATCCTCAGAATGGTTGTTGCCTGAACAGAGGATCAGTATGAGGATTAAAGCTGGCATTACAGACAAGACGCATTACTTTCTTTTGAAGCTTGAATATCCTCCCTCTCTCTCTGTCTCTAGATAGATAGATTGATGGATGGATGGATAGATAGACAGACAGACTGACATATATATATATATATATATATATATATATATATATATATATATATATATATAGATAGATAGATAGATAGATAGATAGATAGATAGATAGATAGATAGATAGATAGATAGATAGATAGATAGATAGATAGATAGATAGATAGATAGATAGATAGATAGATAGATAGATAGATTTATCTAACGGGGCAACAGCAGGGTGCACTTCCGAGCACAATGTTGCACATGGTCAGTACAGCAGATTGAGAGGACATCTAGTGGCACTAATGTTCTAGTGTCTATGTTCACAGTTATGATGTTACACCCTGATGAACCGACGTTTATCTTTCTCAGTGCCCTCCTCAATCAAAACTATACAATGACAATTGTAATGCTAAAACATTAAAAAGTGCAAACAGCCACACATAGCGACACTGACTGAAATGTGTAAATGTACTTGAATGACCACTGAACACGAAAGCGTCATTTTCTGTAAAATGAGTGCAAATAAATCGCTCTAAAATGTGAGTGTTTGCCTTATGATTTGTTTAGATACAGGATTGATTAGGATACTTCCAGACAGTGCTACAGAACTCCTGTATGCCCGTCTCACATGGGCAATCTTGAGAAGGCCACTTTCTGCTAAACGAGTCGTTTACTGGGACTCAGTGGGTGTGTTTTGTTCCTGTTTCACATATGGATAGGGGAGTCGCCATTTCAACTTTCGTGAATGTTTCCTAAATTAAAAACGGTCATTCAAAAGCCTAAAATGGAGAGTTTGAAAAAAAGGCGGAATTTGCAGCTCTATTGTTGGCATGTCATCAGTCGTACAAAAACGTTTTTGAAGCTTTAAAACTTTCTCAATATGAGAAAACCCATCCCAAAACATACTCTTTCAGTGCCAAATTTTGGACTGAGTCAACAGCTTTTCTCAGCCAGCATTGCGCCCAATGCACAACGAGAAAAGCTGTTGACTTGAGTCGCGCTAGGCCCTGAAAGAGTTAAAACGAAGTTTTATGAAACTGAAAACCTTTGGTCAGTGCTACTGACATAGTCCTATAGTCTAGAATTCAATATATTTTATTTCTCTTCATTTTGAATATATTGATCAATGCTGATTATAAGATAATTATTAAAGGCGTTTGTAATATCCATGTCATCCACTTTTTCCAATGTCCATTTTGTTTTCATAGTTCATGTTAATCTATCTGTGGTGTTAACTCCATAAGTTTATGTTTGGGAAGCTACGGTTGCTGCATGATCTGGCACGTAAATATCATTATTCCGGATTTTCATTTTAAACAATTGCACATCATGAGTGGTCTGGTTATGACTTAATATAGTCTTTGCATAGACCATGCCAAACATAGTATTTTCTCACCTTCACCTAACTGGAGAGGTCATTGCAGGCGCGGTTCATACTTCGCAGCGCAGGAGAATGAATTATATTGGCATCACGTTCTTTAAAAATGTGACTTATGGATACATTAACTTCAAATATTAAAGTTTTTGAAAAACTACCCAGATCATCATCATTTATATATCATGTACTTTCATTATTAATATAATGGATAATGTTCAAATTTTAATTACTATTAGGACTTATAATTATGAGTATGAACTATTGGAATGTATTCATACCTTTTACTGAAATCTAACATGAACTTAACTGCCACTTCTTTTGTGAAACGAAACTTGAAGCTTGTTAGTTTTGTTTAGAATGAGATAACTTAATGTTCAAATTTTAATTATTATTAGGACTTATAATTATGAGTTTGAACTATTGTAATGCATTCATACGTTTTACTGAAATCTAACATGAACTTAACTGCCATTTCTTTTGTGAAACGAAACTTGAAGCTTGTTAATTTTGTTTAGAATGAGATGACTTCTGGAAATTTGGTAGTCCTACACTTTAAGAGCACAAGGTACAACTAGAATGCGCATATGAAGTTTGATATCAATTCGTTTAATCATGCATATATATCTAAGTTATTATTCCATAAAAATAAAATCATTAAGAAGTTTGTCAAACAAAATGGCTATTTTTGTCAAACCATAGCTATAAGCGATAAAATCACAAAAAGTTTGTTAAACAAAATGACTATCTTTGTCAAACCATAGACTAATTAAGTTTTCAGGATTATCCGATGTGCCAATGCACAGCTCAACACAAATACAGTATGGACAGTGGCGCCCTCTTTATGTATGTGGCACTAGCATTAAGAATGCAGATTGTTGATCTGGTTCCAAAGTTGCACGAAAACAACGTTTCGTGCGAAGATGTCACGACTTGTTTTCTAAAAGTCCTCGTTGTATATTTTCTGGGACACTGAGCGCATATTTAGGTTCTAGCATTTAATTATGGTATTTTACTCTTTGAAATAAAGATCTGCCGAATAATGTCAAAGAAGTAACATTTGAGCCTATCCAAAGATACATTGTACATTCCCGAGGATTTCATTTCTGATGAGTCTATTTTGCCACTAGTGTACATATTAGTCCCATTTTCCAGCATTAATTTATTGTCTAATTTTCGTCTCCACTGATTAATACTGGCAACATATCAGCATAATCTAGTGTGTCTAAACGTATTTGTTTTCGGTAGTCTCAGTTTTCTTGTACTTGTTAGCTACGTGTATCATGTATAACTGTGCGTCCTTCCTGAATGTCTAAGATAGCGTATTTTCAGGACCATTTTTTACAACTTAAGCAATCCAATCTTAAATAAATATGTTTAAAACAATAGAAACCTCAACTTAAGATCAGGTACAATGATGTTCTATACATGTTGTTGATATATGAACTTTGCCTCTATTTGTTCCATTCAAACAAGGTAGCTACACAATATTAGAGGACAAAAGTCCACCCAGTGTTCAGTATTCCTGCATCTCTATTTTTTAATTCTGGGAAAGATTTACATGCATCTTATGTACCTGTAAATTTGCTGCAGCTGTGGTACTGGGATAAAACGTCAAGCTCTCAACAGTAGTTTTGCAGTAGCTTTGTTACACCCTGCTACAACATGCTCAAAGAAGAAATGACAGGGCTATGGCATTTTTGTATGCAAGCACCATGGCAAACTTGTATCACCTCCAAACAGTCCGCGTTTTTGCAGCATAATGCATCTGCTCATTTTAATGTACTGTAGTGTGCAGCATAACCGCTCATATGTGAGTAGAATGTGGAAGGTAAGAAGTAATTCTGGGATAAGGTGTCTATAGAAGCAAGTATAACTTTCTTCAAACAGTTTGAACTGATTTTTAAGTTCTCTTTTTAAAACAATACACATATCTGCAGTTGACTCTCTATTTTTTCCCCACATTCATCAGTTTAGCTTTTGTTCCTGTTGTTTCACCTTGCTTTTTCAGGGTAGTTGTCTACGTCACACAATGAAAAAATACCATTTTTATAATATTCAATCAACCAGGGAGTTTGCAACAAAGAGGGTTCCATCAAAGGGGTTTCTCTAGGCAAGGGAGGTGAGAAAGCAACTGCAAATAGTGGCTCCTCTTGTGGGAAAACTCTTCAATTGTCATATATCTCGTTATAGATTAAACAATTTGCACATCATTTGCAGCTGTGTCATAATTTAATTGTTATAAACACCATTATGGGGCTTAATGATAAAATTTGCACGTCATGAACGGTTTGGTCATGATTTAATTGTCATAAACGTCAGCACGGTAGTTTATATCAAACAATTTTAACATCACGAGTGACTGTTTAATGATTCGATTGTCATAAACTCCATTATTGAATTTTATGTTAGGCAATTTGCACCTCATGATCACATATTCAAAGAAAGGGCATACCAAGTGGCTTGGTCATGCTTTTGATTCTTGTGACGTGCACTTGAAGAATGCCACTTTAGCAGTATATGTTCCATGTCAGCATTATTTTCTCGCAAATATCACAAGAAAACATCAAGCTACCACTGATGGAATGTACTACAGCTTATCTACTATTACAGTGCACATGTAATATTATGTTCCATTTCTTTGAGGGAGACACTCTTTGAATTTACATGCATGTATATATTTTTTCCCCAAGATAAAAATCATATTTTGAATATGTAAAAATCTGTAGACCACACTAATACATCATTTACTGTAAAGTTGAACTTCTGTATGAAATTTTGCTAAATCCTGGTCTCCGAACACTTTTACACAGTTACAATCCCAGAACGGGTGTTTTATTGTTTCAATGTTACTGTTTCTAGAGCCGCACAGTTGTGAATGCACAATTTTCATTTTAAATAGTTTTTCTTTTGTGTATTTAATTCTATGCAGGATTTAAACTTAAAATTACATAGATAGCTTGATATTGTTGCCAAGTAAATTTTTCTGAAAATATGAATTCCGTTTATCATCAGCAATATCAACATTGAGATTTTTTTCTGTTTATTAATGAGTGGCAATTGTTTTTCAATAACGTGTTTTGCCAAAACTGGGTAAACATGTCTGGTAATTTTGCCAACATTAACAATATTATCCAGATAACAGACATTCTCATTTGAAGCTCATTTCATCCTTTTAAAGAATCTGTTTCCACACCCCTGGGCGTGCAGAGAGTACACCGTAGTATGTTAAAAAATTAACATTTATCCCATATTTTTGAGAAAACTTTCCTATGTCAAAAAGGATCTACTTCTTTTTGGTGAATCCTTGACATATTTGACCCCTTTTGGGACCAGTTCTTGAAAAAAAAAAATTTCTTTGTATTTTGATATGGGTATTAAACAAAAAAACCTCTGTGATTGAATTTCACTTGCACTTTCTGGCACATGATAGTTATATTTATTCCAGCTTAAAAGAACATGATACCAGAGTTTACTTTTATTCTCTATATCCTTAAAAATATGGTAAGGCATCTTTAGAGTTAAAGTTACATTCTCATATAAATTCTGGACAGTTACCAGGAAGGAGTCTCACCACCACATTTTCCATGAAGCACTGTGGTCTGTTGCAAGTCTTTTAACTCATGCACATTTTACAGCATACATTTGTCTAAAAATATCCGGTATACGTAAAGTTTCTCATGTTTTGGAGCAAAAAAATATTTTATTTTAATTTTGCCTGGCTTTTTGTATAGACACATTTGTTTTACATGGATTGTGAAGGAAGTCAAGCTTTGTTTTATCGAGTCACTCTCCATGGAACAGATGTTGGCGTATACTTCCTACCTTGTCTGTCATGGAGGAAACCGAAGAACTCGGAGAAAACCATCGTGCACGGTTTAAGAGGTAGGAACTTTTTCCACATGCTGCCCAGAACGAGAATCGAACCCGGGTCACAGAGGTGGAAGGCGAGCGTCTTACCACTCAGCTAACCGTGCAACCACTTCTATCCCATAAGTTACTGAATAAGACTCTTTCTACCCTTTCAACTAACTGAAATGAGTGGTTGGGTATGACAGAATCTATGCAAATTAGCTGAGATATAGTCAGTGATTTGACAATGGGAATTTTACTGTCAAGGGATGACTTCCTCACGGACCAACCATATTTTGTATTTTACTGAGTTCTGGTTCATAATTTAGTTGCTCTATTTCACTTACTGTTGGAGAAATTTTAATACCAAGTACTGCTGCAGGGTTAGTAGTTATGTTTATATTTTCTACTTTATTTGTGGTCCAATTCATATTATTCAAACTTCCAATTCGTAATAAAATACACTTGCTTACATTTGCTTTTAACCCAGAGATCTTTCCAAACTTATTCAAAATATTAAAGAGTTGTTTTTATATTATTCTTCATGCCAAGCAGAAACAATATTGCATCATATGCATACTGGGGTATTTATGTTCAGTGGAATTGACCAAAATATTTTGGATGTTGGCCTTTCTGCGGACAGCTCTTGCTAAAATTTCTGCACATAGTATAAAAACGTTTGGTGACAAGGGGCAACCTTGCCGAACACCTCTTGAAATTTTGATGGCCCTTGATGACCAGCCATTATTAATGATATAGCTTTCTGTATGTGAAAATAATATCCTGACCCATTTTTGCATTGATGGAACGAAATTAAAATATGTTAAACATTTGTTTACAAAATTCCATTCGAGGCTGTCAAAAGCTTTTCCATAGTCCACAAGTGCTAATACATCAGGTATATCTTCCTCCACTGTGCATTGAGTTATGTTCAGGATTTTATTTATATTTTCATCAATGTACGGTCTTCAAGAAAGGCCGTCTGATTTTCATTTACCAGGGTGCCCAATACTCTTTTGAACCTTGTGGCTTTGCGCTTAGCTGCGAGCTTATAGCCTACGTTTCAAAGTGAAATGAGCTGCCTTTTTTATTCTAGAATATATCCTTATCTTTTGGGGGCAAAAAGTGTTAAGATTCCATGTCGCTGTGTTACTCTTAATGATTCTCTGGTATAGGCTGTATTTAAAGAAGACAGTAACAACTTTTTAATCTGGTTCCAAATTACTTTACAGAACTCTGAAGGAAACCCATCTGAATTGATTTATTGTTTACCATGACTTTTAATGCCTCGAGCTGTGTCACCCTGAAAGAATACCAGTGCTGCGTTATCCTGAAAGAATACCAGTGCTGTGTTATTCTTGGAGTCGTGCGGCTTGCCACGCCATCTGTCCTTGTCATTGTAGTTGTTTTCTTTGCATCAGTCCTAAGTGTTGTCAATAGTCTTCTTTAATTTCTCTCTTATGTGTGCAAGAAACATTAATCTAGAGCTCCGCCCGTGTTTCCTGATTGCGTCAATAAAATATGTTTAAACCAATGCCACTTTAGCAATTTTATCCCAAATATATGGAATAACGTTACTTGTTGCATTTAAAATTGTGCTGTTGATATGTAGCTGTAGTTTTGATTTTTGCGCACACCTATGCCAGCAATGTGTGTAAATTAAGCTTGAAAGGTAGGCCATGAATGAATTTACCGACGGTGAACCTGCTTTGATGTGATGCTCCTCTTGAAATTGCCATATATATATATATACATATATATATATATATATATATATATATATATATATATATATATATATATATATATATATATATATATATAATATATATAATATATATATATATATATATATATATATATATATATATATATATATATATATATATATATATATATATATATATATATATATATATACATATATATAGTATGTTACTTTTGATATAAGCTGACATAACACACCAGACATACATAGGATGGGCACTTGGGGGTACCGACTTGTGTATTTATAACTCCATCGTACACGATGTTTTTCTCCCAGGTGATCTTTTTAGCAATGACCTTGTGGGCGAGACCTGATTTGCTGATAAGATATACAATTTATTTAAACATACGATAGGTTCGATTTGAAAAACGGTCAGGGCATGCAAGAATGATATTGATAGCTCTGTGCTTCGCAGGGCTGTCGTCAGCATTTACAAGTAGATGGATGGCCTTACATAGTTTCTTTGGCAATTTATCTTTTTGTGTTTTTTGTGACATTCCAACATTTGTGCTGAAGATACACCTCTGGACTTGTGACCCAGTATTTGTTTCGTTTCATTTGTAAGAAAGATGGAAGCCAGCGATTACTGTAGCAAAGGTATTAATGGTTATAAATCCTGGATTAATGGGGAAAGGTTGTTTTTGCCCTCTTATTGTCTCACATTTTAATACGTGAAACTGCAGCCCACAACTCAACTGTGGCCAACCAATATATCTGGATTAACTGATGGGTGCTGCCACCTGTATTTGCCGCGGGAATTATCAGACACACCTCGACAGTGTGCCAAAAACTGCACAGAGCTCAGTCTTCACCCACCATGCATGCATGCATACATACATACATACATACATCCATACATACATACATACATACATACATACATACATACATACATACAGTGAAGAGTAAAACAGACAACTTATATCCGCGCACTTCTTGGTGATTTGAGTGGGAAAGAGTAACAACATGTAGCTTTACGAGTGTGTATTAACATATAGTTTTTACAGAATGTGGTATACTTTTTTATGTTGAACTCTTCGATAATGGCAATTTCAAAATTCATGTTGACCTAACTGAAATACTCATGCTGATATTAATATTTACTGTCAAACTTGACATACTTCAAGTGCACTGCAAATTGTTTTGCAGACAATTAGTGTTCAACACCGTACATTGCTACGTGGGCCTATTAAAAATGCCATCTGCTATAAATTTAAAATGTTTAAAGAATTGGCTTGTTTCAAGTGTCTAATATTTTGTTGACACCTGTCGTGCAAACTGTCTGTAGTGGGCATATCTGTAATAGTCACTGAATTAACCATTGGCATGATACACACACCACATTATGTTGATAGGTGAAAATGTTTCTTCGTGAGAATCGTTTCATATCGATGTAAAATATTTTTTCCAGCGTTGAACCCAAGATCCACTTGTGGATTCGGGGTGGAAAAATCGTTGAGTTGCGACCCGAAAACACATGACAATGATTGAATTTGTCTCATGATTATTAATTATCAAATTGCTTTTTACACTAACAAATCATAAGTTCTGAAATACTGAAATGCTAAAAGTTCATTCTGATGTCACACTTCTCCGCACAACACACATGTATGTGATAGATCTAGGCTTATGCAAACAAGCAAAATGGTGACGTCCACAGAGTTCTTGATTCACAATCTTTACAACACATTCTCAACTAACTAAAAAAAAGTACCTGCATGTTTTTACGTTAAGAAGAAAGGGTTGTGATCTATTTTGTTTTGTTTAAGTTGACTTTCCTGAGAAAAATATAAGTTTTACAGAGTGTGTTCGTTGGAATAGGGCTGGGCCTCATTCTAACACGGAAAACGGAAATTGGCACCCATCAGAAACAATCCTGTTATTCTGTACTTGTGCCTTTGTTACCGTGAAGAAAGGTTGTGATCAGGGTGATCACAGGAAAGTGACCGTTATACAGATTTCACTGCTAGGTAGGCCATATTGGGTTCTTGATTTGGATCAAATACTGGGTTATTGTACTGTTTTTAAAATCCAAGTCGCTTGCATGCCACCACCACAACAGATACAAAGTCTTGTTATCCAAGGTTTGGCAATCCGCTTTGGGCAGTTAGTCCTGTAAATATTTTGGGGTATCACTAAATCATTTAGCGATACCGCTAAGTAAGTGAATCTGTTCATGCTGGGTAATTGTACTGTGCCTGCATAATTAGCGCGCAGGAGCGAACATTTGGACCTGTAAGCCTAACTGGTAAGTTTAATGACAAGATTAATAGGCAGCATTCAGTGTCTTTGTACACGTAGCATGATAATAAATCCATTTATAATGCCAGACACGACTATCAATTTTCTAAAGGACACTTCGGTAGGATGAACCATCGCACTTCCCTCCAAACGGCAGCCATATTGGACAAACATAGGGAAGAAGCGGAGACACATATAGCGATAACGCTGAATATACTTTTTTACGATATCACCAGATGATTTAGCGATAGCGATGTCCCTAAATCATTTACCGACATCGCTGAATCATTGGAAGATATTGCCGAATCATGCACATTGGGGAGACACTAAATGACTTAGAGATATCGCCATTTAGCGATATCACTAAATGGTTTAGAGATATCTCTAAATGATTTAGCTATATCGCTAAATGATTTAGAGATATCGTTAATTATTTTTCTTTATCCCTATATATTGGGCGGTATCGCTATATATTTAGAGCATTGTTGAATATTTAGCGATATCAATAAATGCTTAACTATATCGTCAAATGATTTAGCGATATCGCTAAATAATAGTGATATTGCCAAATAGGACTAAGGGTCAAAATGGCTTGCCACAGTGACGCCAATTTGTTCCAGTTTTTTGTCTGCACAAACTAATTATTTAAGTTATCGTTAATGAATTCCTACGTCAAACGTAGATCTCTATTTTGCCCTTCAGCAAAACCTGTCTTTTTTTGTGAAGAAAACATGGTTTTATGTAAGCACTACTGAAAAAAGCTTCGTGTAAAGCACACTACCCGCGTTTGGCGCTGGGGAATATGGTTACGACCTATCGTAGGTCTGTCTGCTGGATATTCTGGCAGTTTGATTTTTTTTTTTTGCATCATATAGACTCTGTAATGTGAGGAAAGATTATATATACCTTTTGTGCGATATGTATTTCGCAACATGCTAATCTGCGAAGTGAGATAAAGGGCTATTTCATACATATTGTATCTGTTAAAATACGAACATTTTTTTCTAAATTTGTTAAATTCACACCACGTGTTCTTTATACAAGAACGGTACAAATACAACAGTGTAATCGTACATGACAATCTTAAGTGGCAAGAACAAATGGGTTTCCCAAAAGTATACACGTAAGGTCATGATGAACAGCGTGTACCACCATTATGATGGCGTTATCACGAATGCCAAAAGAGGAAGCCTTGGTCCTTATGATAAAACCATGAAGACTTATTAAGTTATCAGTGAATAAAAATATAACCAAGGAGGGTCTTTTTATGTTCTAATGATTGTATTTGCGTAGCCAGGGGGTCCGTGCGCATGCTCCCCCGGGAATATTTTGAAAATCGCCCCCTTCTTTCCAGCATTTTGAGCCATTTTAGGCAGCATCAGAGACATTATCTGTCAATGCAATTTATGAGAATGTAGTACAACAACACGTAAAGCTCTAACACCGCAACCAATGCAGTAATTAACTTATTCATTTGAAAAGAATAAGGAAAAGCGGGATATCTCCCGCCTTAGTGGGAGATTTACACTATGTCTGTGTATCCACATATAGCACACACACACACACACACGCGCGCGGGCATATATATATATATATATGTATGACTAAAGAGGGTGCCAGAATAACAATATACGATTGCACCCAGTGGCCCAACGGTCACCTCACTCACATTTGGTTTGTCTGCGCAGAAAGACCATGCTACATACACCGTATTTAAGCATAAGGACATATTTTGAGCGTGATTTAAAAATTTGAATTTCGAAACAGCTCCATACACAGCCCAGAAGCAATAGCTTTCTAATATTAAAGAGCATAGTTCTGAGGCTTCGAAACTTACGTCTGGGCATGCCACCGTCTTATTTGCCTGTTCCATCTATGATTGTATAAAAAAAGTTGAGCAATTGTGACTCATTTGTTTTACTACAATGGCTACTTTTTGCACCAATGTCTCAAATACTTAGGGGCTTTTGCAGTGTCTCAATTTCCAAAATAATATAGGTTCATTAGAAAAAGATCACCAAAGGAGGACACGCTTCTCCAAACTTTGCAACGAAGATAAACATTGATAGGCTCGATCACATTGAAAGAATAACCTTTGGTGGACGTGCTCTTCAATGAAAGGAAGCGACTGCGTCTGGACAGTGGACGGAGTTGTTTCGGAAAATTTGAGTTAATATTATACGGGTTGTAACCTGTATTCAGATTCGTCTGCATGTGGTCATCTAAGGAGTATATTTATCTGATAGCAACCTTTTGCGTTTGTCAGGAATCCTTAAGTGGGTCAGGGCAAAAAATTCTGATACCCTCTTGTTAAGATGTTCAATCCATTGCAGGAAACAAAACAGACTTATCTTCAACTGACACAGTACTATGTGATCATCTACATATATAATTTCGTTAATATATATATATATATATACATATATATATATTATATATATATATATATATATATATATATATATATATATATATATATATATATATATATATATATATATATATATATATATATATATATGTATGTATAATTACATGGGCGTCCAATGAGGAACAGGGTAAAAGATTGTTTGGAACTGATCTATTTTCTTCTTCCTCCACCAGGTGGCTGCAGACAATAACCATGTGAAACACATTAAAAAGTGTTTTCCTTTTGTATCTTGGACTCAAAATACAGACATTAATTTTTGCTCAATCAAAAACGTTGGCGAAGAATAAACTATACACTCGTAATTCTATTGATAGAAATATTAGCAAGTAAACAAGACTAGGGAATGCAGAAATAATAAATGTCTGCCGCGACTGTTATGATTCTACCGAGATAATGAAGTTAGGCAGACAATCAAGTCATAGGAACAGCCGATCATTTTCCGAAAATGAAATGAACAATAATCCCATATATACACTTTGGCAATCGATATAAGCTCCATAAAAGGGCCGATTTCAAATCTTAGCCTGCAGGGGTCTGCTCAGACGTTAAACCCGATGATGCTGTAAATCCCATTCAAGAACATGATGATAACAAGCTTTCAACCCTAATGAGCTTGCATATTGACCAGCCAAGGCCTGTGTTTACACGAAAATGTAGTTTGAATTCCAAGCTTAACGTCGCATGTCTCTGTTGGTTTTCATGTTTCAATGCATGTTTTCTTTGACACGCTAAAACAAATCCCGGAGTTTGTATGGGTCTAAAGTTGCTTTATGATTTTGCTTCTGTATGCTCGGGGCGCATTGACTTAGAGGATATCACCATTTTACCTTTGAAGTATTCCATTTTGTTCAAATCTGACATAAAAAAATCGCGCGTGTGGCCCTTTTCAATAGCTACACGGAAGAACCTTTTATATTTTTAAGCTAATGCCTTTTCTTAGTACAGTACTGAATAAAGGCAGAAAGATATCGATTTTCACAGGTTTCCACAGCCTTTTAGATGTAAAACAAGAGTGAAAAAAATTCATTTTCTTAGACAGCATTGTCTATAACAAACGTGCCTAAGTTTCATAATGCGGAAGGAACTGTCGGCAAGTTTCGATTGGCAAAGTGGGCGTCAAACTTGGTGGCTTTTGGTGGTATTCTTACCTTTTTGTGGCATACTGGCGCTTTCTTTCTCGAAAATTGATATAGTTTACAATGCAACGCCCATCAAATGTATATTATCATGAGAAATTTGGGACCGACATAATTTGACCCGCTTTCCTACCTGACAGTTGATTTGCGCGTACTAATGTAGCTGGGAACTGAGGAACTAATGTCATAACTTTCAAAACTTTAAAATGTGAAACAGACTATTAATTAATTTTCACGGATCAAATTGTTTTGGGCGGATCATTTTTAGTGGCCATACGGCAGCCCGTACTCATCATCTATTGATCATGCCGGTAAAAAATATAAGGACCACGCCTTTTTAAGCTGTCACACGGTATCTGTCATCGCTTTCATGATGGGCAGATACAAAGGAAAACATAAGCTGTGTATCGCTGTTACGCAGTTTCTGTAGCAAGTGCACAAGGTCATCAGGGTCACGTGAGCGCTGTAACACTATCAACTTCATCTATGACTTACAAAAAACCCCGAATTGTTTCCTGATTCTTAAATACTGGATACACATGGAGTTTGCTGGGGGTCGGCGCTCTTCCTTCCTCTTGCTGCGTAAGGAAAACTGCAAATCATGACATGATATTTGACTCTTGGTTGTGCTGTTGACAGTAACCATGCAGGCAGTCTATGATTATTAATACTGCTTGGAGAACAGATGCCATTGTTTGCTATGTACAAATTGTTTGTATCAGTCACTCGGATTCATAATAGCTGACTGAAATGATCACGCACAATGTGGTTTATCTTGACAGGCGTCTGTGCCGCTCGTCTGATAAAACATTTCCGTTGATAAAAAATTTTACAATACGCGGCCAATTCGTGACAACTTCCGTTTTTATTTCAATTCGTGAATTTGTGCCAGCACTTATTCACTTCTCACTCACCGTATCCGCAGAAAAAAATGGGTTTCAACCGCAAAGGGAATTCTGTCTTGAATAATGGTATAGGTATGGAAGGCTGTCCTGACATATGCAACATAGATAAGCAAATTAAATTTATCACTATAAAAATGACAATGGCAAAGAACTTGTACCCCATGGAGAGGCATTCTGAGTCTGTAAAGTTGAAGCTAACTTAATGTTTACAGCTTTGTATTTACATCACAAGCTTTTCTCAGACATGGATACCATACTAATGTTTCATTAGCAGAAAAATATAGCCATGGTTAGTTTAGAGTATCGGTCATAAATGTTTGCGACAGAAAAGTAAACTCACAATACAAGATAAACTTTAACATACATAAGACGAGTAATAATCCAAAGCAGCCTGCCGCGCCTGCTGATTGTATTATTTACATGCCGCACGAGTAACATAAATTTCAACATATAGAAATTTCTTAGAAAGGCAAGATAAATTGGACGAGTGCAGTTTAAACCACGATAAAGGTTTTGTCTTATTACCAACATAACCTTTAATTTATCGGATGGCCTGACTGACAGGACAATGGGCAGTCCATTCTGTTGTCCGGCGTGCTCTGTAGGACAATCAAAGTGTATTATGTTTAATGGTCACCTGCAACAAGGTTTGTCAATATTTTAAAGGTTTGATTATTAAAATATATACGTGCATTCAGCTAGAAAACATAAAAGTGATACAATGTCACATATATTGGGTTTTTGCAGGTGTTTATGGCAACTTCTTTATACAGTAATGTGGTGCGACTCTGTGGACCACAACTCCAACCCCATCCATTGAAACATTTTTCGGCAGGTCTCATTTTATTTTTTTTTTGACGCCGTAAAAATAGGTAAAACATTTGGTATAGAATACAGAAAGAAAATTGACAGTATTGTAGATTGAAAATTAGCAGCCATTCGTACTCATTAAATCAAAATAGTAAAAATAAATCTTCTGCCACATTAGAGAGTTATGGTAAAATTTCAAACAATATGTCCATTGAACTTTTGATTCTAATTCTATAGAAATGTACCCAAATTGAAAAATTCGTCCAAAATCAGGGATCCAGAGTCACTTTCTAGTGAATAATTTTGATTTATTATCCAGGGAGGTACATTTCCACTGAGCTATAAAACAATCGAAGTGATTTCTGTGGACGTAAAAATGGGTAAAAACACATGAAATTCTAAAGAAAAGTAAATAAAAAATTGCAGTGCCACCTAAAGAACACAT